>JARYGA010055529.1:0-600000 GCA_030545235.1 Helianthus tuberosus
GTGCGCGATTTTCCTGAGGTATTTCCTGAGGAATTACCTGGTCTTCCGCCTCATCGACAAGTCGACTTTCAAATCGAGCTAGCTCCTGGAGCAGCACCAATAGCTCGTGCACCTTATCGACTAGCTCCGTCAGAACTTGAAGAACTATCCACACAACTACAAGAACTCTTGGAAAAGGGTTTCATACGTCCTAGCTCTTCGCCCTGGGGAGCTCCAGTGTTATTCGTAAAGAAGAAAGACGGTACCTTCAGAATGTGTATTGATTACCGCGAACTCAACAAGGTGACCGTGAAGAATCGTTATCCTCTTCCACGCATTGATGACCTATTTGACCAGTTGCAAGGGTCGAGTTTCTACTCCAAGATTGACCTGAGGTCAGGCTTCCATCAACTGAGAGTCCGGGAGGAGGACGTCTCCAAAACAACATTCAGAACTCGTTACGGCCATTACGAGTTTCTGGTTATACCTTTCGGATTAACGAATGCACCAGCGGTCTTCATGGATCTCATGAACCGAGTATGCAAACCTTACCTGGATAAGTTCGTTATTGTTTTCATCGACGATATCCTGATCTATTCTAAGAGTCAGGAGGAACACGAGCAGCATCTACGACTTATGCTGGAACTTCTTCGAGCAGAGCAACTGTATGCCAAGTTTTCGAAATGTGACTTCTGGCTTCGCGAAGTGCACTTTCTAGGCCACGTAGTAAACAAGGATGGGATTCATGTTAATCCATCCAAGGTTGACTCGATCAAGAACTGGCCTGCACCCCGTACACCAACAGAAATCCGCCAATTCTTGGGTTTGGCAGGATATTATAGAAGGTTTATCAAGGATTTCTCAAGGATTGCGCAACCTCTCACTTCACTAACACAAAAGGGCATCACCTATCGTTGGGGTGATGCACAGGAATCTGCATTTCAGCACTTAAAAGACAGACTTTGTAGCGCGCATATCCTCTCATTGCCTGAAGGCACAGATGATTTTGTGGTTTATTGCGACGCTTCCATCCAAGGACTGGGTTGCGTGTTGATGCAACGTGACAAGGTCATTGCCTACGTATCGCGCCAACTTAGGGTTCACGAAAGGAACTACACTACGCACGACTTGGAACTGGGAGCAGTTGTTTTCGCGCTTAAGATATGGAGACATTACCTGTACGGTACAAAGTGCACCATTTACACCGATCACAGGAGTCTCGAGCACATCTTCAAGCAAAAGGAGTTAAACATGCGACAACGTCGATGGGTCGAGCTCTTGAATGATTACGAATGCGCGATCAAGTACCATCCGGGCAAGGCCAATGTTGTGGCCGACGCCCTCAGTCGAAAGGATACTATACCTAAGCGTGTACGTGCATTACAGCTTACCATCCAATCTAGTCTTCCTGCTCAAATTCATAATGCTCAGGTTGAAGCATTGAAAGCAGAGAACATCAGGGCTGGGCTGAGTCCTTGAGAGGATCGAGGCAGCGGCTAGAACAAAAGGAAGACGTCGCTTACTATGTAACAGGGCGCATCTGGGTTCCGCTTTACGGAAACTTGCGTGATCTTGTGATGGATGAAGCGCACAAGTCTCGTTATTCGGTACACCCTGGTTCGGATAAGATGTACCACGATCTCAAGACTACGTATTGGTGGCCTGGTATGAAAGCTCACATAGCAATCTATGTTAGCAAATGTTTGACTTGTGCGAGAGTCAAGACTGAATATCAGAAACCATCAGGCCTACTTCAACAACCAGAGATTCCGAAATGGAAATGGGAGCAAATTTCCATGGATTTCGTTACCGGCCTGCCTAGATCCCAACGCGGAAATGATACCATTTGGGTGATCGTGGATCGACTGACTAAGTCTGCACACTTCTTGGCTATCAAGGAAACCGACAAGTTTTCTACTCTAGCAGACATCTACCTAAAGGAAGTAGTATCAAGGCATGGAGTGCCAACCTCCATCATTTTTGATCGTGACGCGCGTTTTACTTCTGAACTGTGGCAAGCCATGCACAAGTCTTTTGGCTCACGTTTAGATATGAGCACCGCTTATCACCCACAGATGGATGGGCAATCTGAACGCACCATCCAGACCCTTGAAGACATGCTTAGGGCGTGTGCAATCGATTTTGGTAATGGTTGGGAAAAGCACCTCCCGCTAGTGGAGTTCTCATATAACAACAGCTACCACACCAGCATCCAGGCCGCTCCGTTTGAGGCATTGTACGGACGTAAATGCCGATCACCTCTCTGTTGGGCAGAAGTTGGTGACAGTCAAATCACTGGCCCAGAACTCGTAGTAGATACAACAGAAAGGATTGCTCAGATACGACAGCGAATGGCGGCAGCTCGGGACCGTCAGAAAAGCTATGCAGATCAATGAAGGAAACCACTCGAGTTCCAGGTTGGGGATCGAGTGCTACTCAAAGTCTCACCTTGGAAAGGTGTAGTTCGTTTTGGCAAACGAGGCAAGCTCAATGCGCGTTATGTCGGACCGTTCGAAATCATTGAGAAAATTGGCAAGGTCGCCTACAGGTTGAATCTACCTGAAGAACTCAGCGAAGTTCACAATGTTTTCCATGTGTCGAATCTGAAGAAGTGTCTGTCAGACGAGACCCTCATAGTTCCTCTCAAGGAGCTCACTATCGACGACCAGCTGCGATTCGTCGAGGAACCAGTAGAGATTACTTATCAAGATGTTAAGATTCTCAAGCGTACCAGGATACCTCTCGTTCGAGTCCGTTGAAATTTCCGTCGTGGCCCAGAGTATACCTGGGAACGAGAAGATCAAATGAAACTCAAGTATCCCCAGCTGTTTAAGAAAAGTGCAACCACTACTGAGGCTGAAGCTACTGCAGAATTTCGGGACGAAATTCCAAATCAACGGGGGGATGATGTGACACCCCAGGAAAAGCCAGTAAACACCGCAACTTAACTAGCTTCCTCAGTAACCACGCATTAAATTTCGAGACGAAATTTTCTTAACAGGGGGAGAATGTGACAACCCTCGTAATTTCATGTATCCGTACGATTTATTAATGATAATTAAAGTGCTTGGTGACTGTGTTAAATTACTTAACTGTTTCCTGATTTCTGTGTCATGCTTACATGTGTTTGTTAACCTACTTGTCATGTGCAGAAAATTTACTAAAAGGTCCTGAATATTTTCCTAAGTGTTAGGAATTAATTTTGTTACAAAAATATATATATATAAGACACCTTACGAAACAATTAAACAATTTAACGAAACAGAATCCGACCGAACAACCGGACATTACCCGAGACACCAAATACTTGTCAAACACATTATTTAATTATTTTTGGCTAGTCATGATTCCCGTATACCATAACACCCCCTAAATAACAACATACTAATATAAGGAAGTATTATACTTGGATTCTAACTAGTTCTTACCTACTAGTTGCAAAATGTTACACCAAGCCCCCCCCCCCCCCCATAACCAAAATCGGTCACCATGGACCCACAAGATCACCAACATATCTTCAAGGATTCATCATATATTTTACTTGGATTTGTTGCTTGTTGAAATGGGCAAAATATTAGAAAGGAGATTATAAGTATGGGAGGTTCTTACAAGACCTTACCCTCATCACATCTTCCATCATTTCACTCCATCTCCCTCACTATCTTCTCTCCCTCTCTCGGCTCCCCTAAACCGCCACCATCACCACCACATAACCACCATCTTCACCCTTTATTCAAGCTCCATTCAAGCATCTAAGGTGATTCAAGGAAGTGCAAACTTGTGGAGCTTCAAGGAGCTTTGTTTCATGCTTTTCACCATCATTTTTCATCATCTTCTTCACTAGAATCATCCCTAGCTTTAAGCTAGTAGTAAGTCCTTGTCACACTCTTGTACATCTTGTTCTGAGAATGATATAACATGTTATTCTTAGCCGATGTATATTCCCAGCAGAAGATCTCCAGAAGATTATGCCTTAATTTTAGGAATAGATTATGATCTCCTATTTATTGTGTATGTTTTGTGTATATCGTTTCCTAAATTACTGATTGTATTCTCCCTATTTAAAGGGTATTGTAAATCAATAGAGATCATCAAAGAATTTGCAAACCATAAACACTTTTATGGTATCAGAGCCACGGTTCTGATTACCTTTTCTTTTTCTTCTCTTTTCTACCAAAACCCTACCATCTGTGAACAGTAACGTCGTGAATAGTAGCGTCGTGAACAGTACTTTTTTTTCCAGCCACGATTAATCTGCTTATCACATCAATACCATGCCCAAATCAGACGAACAGCCCTCCTCCTCCACCCAGAAACCCTCACCGGCCCTACACCCGGCTTATTCGGTCACCAATATCCAATCCAAAATCCGCACGCTCGATGGCACCTCTGTAACCTACTCGTCCTGGGTCAAACTGTTTAAGTTTCATGCGGTTGCCTATCGTGTTCTTGATCATATCGATGGCACCTCCAAACCACCCGACGATACAGACCCGACCTATTCCGACTGGAAAGAAGTGGACGCTTTGGTGTCTCAAAGGATTTACAGCACTGTCAGTGATGAGTGGCTCAGCCGTATTCTTGATACTGAAGCCTCTGCCCGCAAGACTTGGTTGAGGCTTGAGAAAAAAATTTTAAGCAATAAGCAAGCAAAGGCTGCCGCTTTGGAAACCCGGTTCGTAAACTTGACTCTCGCAGCCTGCAGCTCAGTGGACGATTATTGCAAACAGTTGAAGGAACTTGCTGATCAACTTTCGGATGTCGATCAACCGGTGACAGAATCGCGTCTGGTTTTGCAGCTGGTTCGTGGTCTGTCACAAGAGTTTGATACAACTGCTTCACTCATTAATTCCCAACATGCAGATTGGGATCTTGCAAGAACAATGTTACACGATGAAGTTATCCGTCAGCAGGCTCGACAGCAGGCCTCTCCGTCTTCTGTCCTCGTCGCCCAAACACCAACAAATCAACCACCAGACCAGCATCAGCAACCTCCCCAACAGCAGCAACTGCCGCCAACCTACAATTCCTTTCAGTCCAGCACCCGGGCTCGCGGACGAGGACGTGGCAGCAACTATAAGGGCCGTGGCAGCAGCCGTGGATGCGGATACCGAGGCAACCCTACGGGGCCCTCGTGGCAATTCCAGAACCAGTCCGGTCCACCGTCTTACCCACAGTGGGCCTGGTGAAACACACCACCTTGTCCTTATCCGACCCAATCCAATTGGCGGCCTAATCAACCACAAAACCCAGCGGCCCACTACACTGGCTTCTCAGGACCATCTCCATACGGCCCAACGCAGCAGTTCACGGCACCACCAGGTTATGATGCATTGAGCCCGTCCGACTTGAGCGCCGCTTTTAACACTATGCAGCTCTCATACACTGACCCTACTAAGTACATGGACACCGGTGCGGAGCGTCACGTGACCGAAAACCAAGGTATGATTCGTATCCCAGACTCTTTTCCTGTTAATACTAAACTATTAGTCGGCAACGGGCAATGTTTACCAATTGAGGGTTCGGGCACAGGATACCTACCAATACATAACCGAACCTATATCCTACCCAACATGCTTTATAGTCCTCACATAATTAAAAACCTATTGTCCGTCCGTCGTTTTACCCGGGATAACAATGTTTCTGTTGAATTTGACCCGTTTGGTTTTTCCTTGAAGGATCTCACAACTGGACGGCTCCTTTCCCGCCACAATAGCACGGGTGACCTTTACCCGGTTACTCCACCCACTCTTCCGCCTCAAGCCTGTTTCCTTGCGTCTCCAACTTTACCATGGCATGATCGTCTCGGACACCCTGGAAGTCAAGTTTTAGATATTTTAACCAGAAAGTTTGGTTTTCCTTGTCATTCAAATAAACAATCGTTTTGTAATTCATGCCATTTATCTAATAGCAAACGTTTACCTTTTTATGATTCAAATTCTTTTACATTCTCTCCTTTTGATATTATACATTGTGATCTATGGACATCACCCATACCAAGTAAAACCGGGTACAAATACTACATGGTCCTAATTGATAATTTTTCAAACTTTGTTTGGGTATATCCTTTGAAATACAAATCCGAAACCTTCACAACTTTCACCAAATTTCACCGCCTAATTGCCACACAATTTAACCGCAACATAAAAACATTCCAATGCGATTTAGGGGGAGAATTTGACAATCATGCGTTTAAAACGTTTGCCCACCAACACGGTCTTTTATTCCGTTTCTCGTGTCCCCAAACCTCCTCCCAAAATGGCCGCGCAGAGCGTATGATCCGTCGACTTAATGACATCATCCGCTCACTGCTCATACATGCGCATCTACCACCCATTTTTTGGGTTGAGGCCCTCCACACCGCCACATATCTTCACAACATTTTACCCACAAAACGCCTCAATTTCTTCACCCCCACCTTCGCCCTATATCTCCGTCACCCAACCTATGACCATTTACGTGTCTTCGGATGCGCTTGCTATCCTAACACATCCGCCAAACAACCCCACCGTCTTCACCCGAGAGCCATTAGGTGCATCTTCCTCGGTTACCCACCTGACTTCCGAGGATACCGATGCTTTGACCCCTCTACGGGTAAGGTACACATCTCACGTCATGTAACTTTTGCCGAACATACTTTCCCGTACACTATTCCTACCCCACTCGTCACATATTCCTTTTTGGACGACCCCATACCTTTGGGATTTACCTTCCCACGGCCTCTACCCACACCATCACCTACCCCACCGCGTCCACCTAGCCCACCGCATCCACCTATCCCACCACGTCCATTCCCTATTACTTATTCCCGTCGTCCAAAACCAACGCCACACAATCCTAACCAAACCTCGACTACCACACCTTCTAATACCCACCACTCTCCTGCAGCCGATACATCCCCTGCTGCTACTCAGCAGCCTACAGCCCCTCTTCCCACTTCCCAGCAAACCAACGGTCCAACTCCAGCCCCTCAAACCTCTCGGCCCACATCCTCCACAAACATTCACCCCATGACCACACGGTCTAAAGCTCACCACACTCTCCATGCTACAGCCATTAGCCCAGTTCCAACCTCATATGCTAGGGCCTTTGCCGACCCTCATTGGTTACATGCCATGCAGGCAGAGTTTAGTGCTTTACAGGAAAACGACACATGGGAATTGGTACCACGCCCACACGATCGGCCGATCATTCGATGTATGTGGTTATTCAGGCATAAGTTTAAATCTGATGGGTCTTTGGAGAGATACAAAGCGCGGTTGGTTGTTAATGGCAAATCACAGACAGTTGGTATTGATTGTGAGGACACTTTCAGTCCGGTTGTTAAGCCGGCTACTATTCGGACAGTCTTGTCTATTGCTGTCTCTCGTTCATGGCCTATCCATCAATTGGATGTCAAGAACGCTTTCTTACATGGAACACTGAATGAAACAGTGTTTATGCATCAGCCCCCGGGCTTCACTGATAGACGTTTCCCTAATTTTGTTTGCAGGTTGAAAAAGTCTCTATATGGCTTAAAGCAGGCTCCACGGGCGTGGTACACCAGATTTGCCAATCATATTTTGTCTAAGGGATTTCGCAGTAGTGTCTGTGACAATTCCTTATTTGTTTACACCCATGGCACACATACTGCTTATTTGCTACTTTATGTTGATGATATCGTCCTCACAGCCTCTTCTGACGAGCTATTACAGAATATTATTCGCATGCTCTCGCGAGAGTTTGCAATGACTGATTTGGGCCATTTACATCATTTTTTGGGTATTCGGGTGACCCAAAATCCTACAGGTTTATTTTTGGATCAGGCCCAGTATACAAAAGACATCATCGCACGCGCTTCCATGACTGCATGTAAACCATGCACCACTCCAGTTGATTTGTCCTCAAAGCTCAGTGCTTCAGATGGTCCTTTGTTTCATGATCCAACTCTTTATCGTAGTCTAGCTGGAGCTTTGCAGTACCTCACATTCACACGGCCAGATATTTCTTATGCGGTACAGCAGGTTTGTCTTTTCATGCATGAACCTCGTGATCCGCACTTTGCTTTTCTTAAGCGGATCATCAGGTATTTACAGGGAACAATCGACTATGGCATACGGATTGTCAAGTCCACCACTCATTCTTTGGTAGCTTATTCAGATGCTGATTGGGGTGGTTGCCCGGATTCTCGTCGCTCAACTAGTGGTTATTGTGTTTTTCTAGGCGACAATCTTATTTCATGGTCCTCTAAACGGCAACCTACCATTTCGCGTTCCAGTGCTGAGGCTGAGTACCGTGGTGTGGCTAATGCCGTCGCTGAATCAACCTGGCTCCGAAATTTACTCCTTGAGTTACATCTTCCACTTCGGCAAGCTACCGTGGTTTATTGTGATAACGTTTCAGCAGTATATATGTCCGACAATCCGGTTCAACATCAGCGGACTAAGCACATCGAGATTGATATTCATTTTGTTCGTGAGAAGGTTCGCGTTGGACAGATCCGTGTGCTTCATGTTCCAACATCATTGCAATATGCGGATATCTTCACTAAGGGGCTCGCACGTCAACTCTTTCAGTCTTTTCGCTCCAGCTTAAGCGTCTGTCCTCCGCCCGCTCAAACTGCGGGGGAGTCTTAGCCGATGTATATTCCCAGCAGAAGATCTCCAGAAGATTATGCCTTAATTTTAGGAATAGATTATGATCTCCTATTTATTGTGTATGTTTTGTGTATATCGTTTCCTAAATTACCGATTGTATTCTCCCTATTTAAAGGGTATTGTAAATCAATAGAGATCATCAAAGAATTTGCAAACCATAAACACTTTTAGTTATATGTCAATTAAAGTGTTATGTGCAATGTCGTATGTTTGTTTATGAGTGGGGAATAGATGGGAAGTTTATATGGGCATGAACCGTTAAAGTGATGCATGTTATGTGATAGATACGTGTAGGAACTTTGTGTTCTATTTGAAGTCACTAATAAACTAAGTGGTAATCATACTAGGACGTGATTGACCGACCTTGACTGTTAGCTATTTTTGAGAGTCAAACCGAGCAACTGAGGTGAGTTTACACACTTTCTAAGGCATGGGATTCCCGGTGGTTTGGGAATGGGTTAAAGAATTAAAAGGAATCTACATATCCTCCTTGGGTAGGATATGTACGGCCATCCTCCTTGGGTAGGATGCCAATATTTAATCATGCGTATTCTCCTTGGGTAGAATACGTACGTTCGTCCTCCTTGGGTAGGACAACAACCTTAAAACTTACTAGACAAAACTCTATCATGAAGTCCCTCATTTTATATCGACTTAATCGCCGAGGCCAATGGCGAGTGGGTCATTAGTTAATAGCGCTATTAGGTTTAACAAACCTCACACCGTGTCGTCCGAACGGGCGTGTACTAATGGACTATGGCAAACTGTCAATGATGATAGAACATTGACGTAGGGCACAACTATTGTTCGTCAGTTGTCGATATCGGTCTAGTGGTTCACATGGGGAAGCCCCCTCTGATTATGGATATGGTCTGGGTAATAAAGAAGGAACTGGTTAATCATACTTTCAACATTGGGGTAACCCCCACGGCAAATAAGCCAACGAAAGACAAACCATGTTTTCGGAAACGACTTAAAACTAAACAACCAAACGTGAACTCACTCAACTTTGTTGTTGACTCGTTGTTACATGCCTTACAGGTCGCTAGACGCTTATGGAGCTTGCACGAGGAGGAGATCGTTGTGGGATACGGACTGTTATGTTCTGTGCTTAATATTTAAATCATTATGAACTTATTAAACTTATGCTTTGGACTTTAAACTTATGAACTATGGACTTATGCTTTGGACTTACGTTTTATGCTTCCGCTGTTAACTTAAAGTCGGTTACTCTCTTTTGGTCACCAATCGTATTGTGGTTGGTTTTATTTACTTAAATTCGTTGTTCAATATGATTGGTGGCTCGATCCTGGTCATGTCACGCCTCCAAGCGGTGATACTCCGCATAGTGGATTTTGGGGGTGTGACATGGATCACAAGCATACTCCAAGTACAAGAAGAATACGCATGTCTCTGCTAAATTTGCTTGGGATCATTTGGCTGAAATGGGTTCTAGCCAATCACAACATCCTGAGGTTATACTTAAACAAGATCAAGATGTATCTGGTGAAGTAGTTTGTCATCTTTGTAAGCCTTTTGTATTGTAATAATTCACCTCCGTTTTATTCTAAAAAGTATGATATTGTTCACAGGGACAAAAGACCACCATCTATATGAAGACCTATACAACGCTATTGAGGATGATGACATCAAACAAGTGAATAAGATCCTTAAGAAGGACCCCAAAGCTACAACAGCACGTGTATCTTCACATGGAGATACAGCTCTCCATATTGCAATCCTCTCTGGAAAAATAGATATTGCACTAGACTTAGTGAAGAAGATGCCCCGAGAAAGATTAGAAATTAGCAATGATTTTGGTGCAACTCCTCTCTCTCTTGCTGCGATAACCGAAAAAATAAAATTGGCTAAAGCAATGGTGGAAAAGAATGACAAGTTGGTTACTATAAAAAAAGGAAATACTGACCAGAATTCCCTTCCTGTCATTGTGGCATCAATGTATGGTAGAAAGCGTATGGTTCACTATCTCTACTACAAGACTCCAAAAAACCTGCTAGACGGATCAGATGGTGTGTTGCTTCTGAATAATTTGATCACCGCAGAATTCTATGGTTAGTGAGTTTAATTATGTGTTGTCCACAATTTTTATTAATACAACCAGTAAAAAAGGTACTAACAATGCTCTACTCTAAACTCTATAGATATTGCTTCCATGCTACTGCACTTGTTCCCAAAGCTATGGAGGATCACAATGGAGATTATGCTCTTCACAAATTGTCACACAAGCCTTCTGCATTTGCAAGCGGAAGCACATTTCCATTTTGGAAACAATGGATCTATAAATGTGAGTAATTAATTACATCTTATAGTCTTATATACCTTTCTATGCTCTAACATTAGCTCAACGAGGAATCACATCCTTAGAATTTTATTAAAAATCTGGCATCATCTTGATGCCAAAGAAAGTAATAATGAGCAATATTGTAAGACCTCTTAGTTTTTGCCTTTTGGTGATTTAGTGTCATCGAGCTATTTATTTATTTATTTATTTATTTATATTTTTTTTGCGTAATCTAGGTTTACTTGAAGACTAAATGAGAAATGATAAATACTGATCCAATTTAGGAGTTGTGGAGTACATACTCGCTTAGGACTATTATGATTACAAGTACCATGACACCTCAAAGCTTTTAAGCTAGACCATGGGAGGCCTGCCCTTATGGGGTCAAGGGGCAATGCTCTTCGCTGGGGTTACATGGATAGCTAAAAGTTGCATGTAAATGATCTTCAAAGTATGATTTCTAGCTGTATCAACTTCGCTGATGCCTAGCTGTATAATTTCTATTATTCTAACAGGTGTGCGTATACATTCTCCATGGGATGCTGACACCAAAAGAACTAGGGGGACAAATGGCTCTCAACACGAAATAGATATCTCAGATGAAGAAGAATTCATTAGCCGGCCTAGCTTACTACATCGGCTAGGTTGGATCTTGCTACGGTTTTTAGGTATGTATGTCATAATTCTGAAACAAATGCACTTCTCTTTGTGTAAATTTATATAAAAGAAAGTGAGTGTGTAAAATGTGTTTAATTCTGCTTGCAGTACCCGATATCAAGAATTTGCATGACAAAAAGTTGGTCAATGATGAAGCAAGTAACCTCCTTGGTTGCATTTTTAAGGAAATAAGAGGCATGAGTGACTTAGAGCTTGAAAGAATGGAAATTGACAAGGCGGTGCACAATGCGATTAAGCATGGGATAGTTGAGTTCGTCGATGAACTACTAACATACAATCCAGACTTCATATGGAGGAAAGACATAAGAGGAAGAACAATCTTTTCACATGCAATTATTCTTCGCCAAGAAAAAATATTCAGTCTTTTCTATAGATTGGGACCAAAGAAGAGCATAGTGGCGAGTCGACACGATATATTTCATAACAATTTTCTACATCTCGCAGCTAAACTCTCTCCTACGGCGCAACTTGATCGTATTTCGGGAGCGGCCTTACAAATGCAGAGGGAACTTCAGTGGTATAAGGTAGAGCAAAATTTCTATCTTGGTATCTTTGGGAGATGATTTAAATTTTCCGATTTGTAGTTTAGAGATGTGGGAAATACTTCTAGGAATTCCTAGAAAAGTTATTGCTATATGCGATCAAGAAAAATCATACAATGTTTTTTTTTTTTTTTTTTTTTTTTTGAGTTTACTGGTGTGGCAAGTGAACTTGGATAAGGAAAAATCGTGGAGTTCGCTCGTTTGACCAACAAACTCAAGCAAGTATGCTTGACACTTCAGCGGACTCCTAAAACCTTTGTCAAGGTATGCATAAGTTCGCTGCCGATTTGTACAAAAACTTCCAAAGAAATGCCTAAAATTGCTTATCACATCTCTAAATTATCTAAAATAATTCGAGATGTTTTGGGAGAAATATTTTGAATTGTCATTATGCATTTAACTAAACATTTTAGGAGATGGAAAGCCTAGTACAACCTAAATACAAAGATCAAGTGAATGAAAGCCATAGAAAGCCTGACTCTTTATTTAGTCATGAACACAAGGAGCTCGCAAAAGAAGGCGAAAAATGGATGAAGAACACTGCTGGATCAAGTATGATTGTAGGAACTCTTATTGCTGCAGTCATGTTCACAACTGCCTTCACTATGCCTGGTGGGAATGAGGCCCAATCTGGCCTACCCATAATGTTAAACATTGACAGAAACACATTCATGATATTTATGATATCAAATGGACTCTCTCTTTGCATCATCAGCTTCCGTGTTGATGTTCTTAGGAATTCTCACTGCACGATACACAGAGGATGATTTTCTTGTTTCCTTGCCCACCAAATTGATCTTTGGAATTGCGTGCCTTTTCATCTCTATCGTTACCATGATGATATCATTTGCAGCTGCGATGTATCTTATGCTACATAGTCTCCATTCCTCTTATTATCCTATCTACTCTCCCGGTTGTTCTTTTCTTTGCACTTCAGTTTCCTCTCCTAATTGAAATTGTTATTCGTACATATGGTTCGACAATTTTTGACAAACATAAAAAACATGCCTCTTTCATAAAGAAACCTTTGCAAACCTCCCACTACAAAAAAGGGCTTTCAGTGACAAACATCCCTCGGTGAAGGTGGAGCGATCCGACAGTGAAGGTTTATCAGGAAACATGGCGTGTGTAAGTGCAGTTCCTGCCGGGTAACTGTGCTTTATCCGTTCAGTTCAACGGTCAACAAAGTCCAAGCCAAGTCAAGAATTCGGTAGCTTTATCAGTTCCGAGTTTATGATGTTAAACTCAGAATATGTTGATTATTATTGTTGTCCGAATTATTTGTTTTGTATCCCGGACAATATGTTTTGTCCGGGTTTAGTCCCTAGTCTATATATATGTGTTGTATAGGGTAGATTAGGGTAACCCTAGAGATAGCTTTGTGCACCTCTCACAAATCCCAACTACCCTTCATCAGTGTGGGCATTCTAGAGAGAGAGGGATACTATGTGTTAGTGAGAGAAAGCTAGATCTAAACCAGCTTGTAAATGATGTATACTCCTTTGGTTTGTGTAATCTGTGATGACTGATTCAATAATAAAGAGATTCATCTTCTACATCTTTCTATCTTTTGATGGTTCGCGTCTTGAATCAAGTGCAATGTTGATGTTGGTCATCGATCCGGTGCTTTAACAGTGGTATCAGAGCATGGTTACCGCTTCGGAATGGTCTAACCGCCTTCCGAATCACCATTGCTCTTGATTTGATGTTTGTTTCCGCCAAACATCTTGAAGACGTGAAGATTCTGCATAAAACTTGAAGAAAATGAAGCTGTTCGTCGGCTGTGATGGTTTTTCTTGTTGCAGTTCTAGGGTTTTGATATAAAAAAGGCAATGTACGGATTTATGTAAGAGTTATACCTGTCCGAGTTAGTCTATCAACATCAAGTCAGGGTTTTCCTTCAGTGTTTTCCTTCAGAGTTTTTCCTTCAGGGGTTTTCCATTCAGTGTTCTTGCTTCAAGATTATTGATGAACTAGAGTGAAGTCACACTTGTGAGATATCCTGAAGCAATTTCCTCTTTGAGCGGTCAGGACTTTGTGGTCAGGGCTTTGGAGGTCAGGGTTTTCCTTTTTAAGAGGTCAGAGTTTAAAAATTCAGGGTTTTTAACTTCAAATTTTTATTCAGAGTTTATTTTTAATAGATAAAGGAGTCCGAGTTTCTCTTATATCCTCACAAAGTCCGAATAAATCTATAATTGGTCCGACTTTTTAGAATTCATTCAGAGGTTCAGAAAATCATGTAGGTCCGAGTCTCTTTAAAATTTGTGTTTAGGTTCCGAGTTTGTGTTATCCAAAGATTTCCTTGAGAGTTTATTAATTCAAAGGACACCAGAGTTTAGTCTTCCATCAGAGTTTATTATTTCAAAGGTCCATCAGAGTTTATTATTTATTTCATCAGAGTTTACAGATAAATTGGTCCAGGCTGATGGTTTGTTAAATGGTTCTCGTCCAGGCTATTCCAGGTTTTTTTTAAACAGTCCGAAATTTGAACTTCAAAGTCAGAGTTTTTAAAATCAGTTCTAGGTTTTAATCACTTCAGGGTTTTAATCAGTTCAGGGTTTCAATCCGTTCAGTGTTTTTAAAATCAGTTCCGAGTTTTAGTCAGTTCAAATATATGTTTCCTGTGTTAGTATGGTCCGAGGTTTGAATTTCAAAGTCAGAGTTTTCAAAATCAAATTCAGCTCCGGATGTTATTGTCGAACAAAGTCTCGTTCCAGGTTTTTTTAAGCTATTAAAAGTGTTCCGAGTTTCATAAAGTTCAGGGCTTTTAATCAATTCAGGGTTCAGGGTTTTGAACTTTCACGGCTGTTCTCGTCAGGGTTTATAAACTTAAAACAATCTGGTTACTTTTATATTGCCCGTGTCCGGGTTTTTTTTTCTTTTACAAAACCTCACTAGTTTCCGAGTTTCATCCAACCTAATGGTTCCGGGTTTCTTTTTGTCTTGACGGTCCGGGTTTTAAAAGTCAATCTGTTCCGGTTTTGAAAGTCAATCTCTTCCGGGTTTTCTTGTTAAACGTTTCATCGTTTATCTGTTTCCGGGTTTACAAGGAATATCATATCCGGGTTTCTTTTTAACTTAGAATTGGGTTCCTGTTCTTTATCACTGTTCCGAGTTCTTTTAAAGAATTACAGGTTAATGAAGTAAAAAAAACCTGGTTTGTTTGCTCCGGGCTATGTGTTCAGGATGTTGAGAAGCCAACAATGGATGTCAAAATTCCATTTTTTCGTAAATGATGGATTTTGATAAGTTTGATAAGTAGAGTGTTTGGGAAAATTTTGGTGATGAAAATTTTTCCTGTGAATTTTTGTTCGGTAATGGTAGTCCATGGTTATTTACAAGATTCTCAGTGTTGGAATGTGGTTCTTACTAGAGATCCGTGTAACAAGTGAAGACTATTATCGAGCATTAAAGGTGAATGAAATAAGACATGATTGGACTTTGACAGTTTACGAAGAAATAAGGGGAGTAAAAAATTTCCTATTTTCTTCGTAAATCTAAAGCTTGTGCGTGAAATAACTCGTGTGTGATAGAGTTTTGTCACGTGTGTTTATGTTATTAATCAAGTATTGACGTGATGAAGTTGATTTCTTGGTTGAAGACTAGTTAAAGATTGAGCCTTATTAAGTTGTTGTTTAGAGTAGAGAAGATTAGTTTCTTGGTCCCTCTTTAGTAGAGAAGATTAGTGTCTTGGTCCCTCTTCCAAGACGGTTGCTAGTCAGTTCTCGAAATAATGTGATGCTTCTTGTTAAGGGGTAGATCGGAGATTAAAGCCATCGGGGATTTAGCGGATTTGTGAAGATAGGAGATTGATTCATGAGGATACATGACGAGATTAGATCATACATGAAGGGTTGAAGACTTTTGATTAATATGGTGGATGTACTTTTACGGAGTTTAGTTTGTTATTAAGTTATCGAACTGAACTTCATGTCTTAGTGAAGTTTGAAGTGTTCAAGGTTGGGCATTGGAAATCCAATGTTTCTTTCTGGTGCCGATTAGGTTTGAAGATTAATGTATCGAGCGATATTCTTACATGTGGTTGTAGGTCGGTTCGCGTTAACTTGATTCGGGAGTAGTTTGAGGGGGAGGATCTGCAGTGTTTGATTTTGGATTCTTCAGGTTTCTCAAAGCAGCCTTAAGTGATCATCAGCAAGTCTTTTATTAGAAGGGTTGAAGATCATTGTAGTCTGCCGGAAGATCAAGTCTCAGCCAAAGTTGAAAGCAGGCATGATATCATCAGTCAAGGGGGAGTCTGTAAGTGCAGTATCCGGTGACTGAAGATATCAGTGTCAGACAGAACTGATAGCAACAGTTAAGGGGGAGTCTGTAAGTGCAGTTCCTGCCGGGTAACTGTGCTTTATCCGTTCAGTTCAACGGTCAACAAAGTCCAAGCCAAGTCAAGAATTCGGTAGCTTTATCAGTTCCGAGTTTATGATGTTAAACTCGGAATATGTTGATTATTATTGTTGTCCGAATTATTTGTTTTGTATCCCGGACAATATGTTTTGTCCGGGTTTAGTCCCTAGTCTATATATATGTGTTGTATAGGGTAGATTAGGGTAACCCTAGAGATAGCTTTGTGCACCTCTCACAAATCCCAGCTACCCTTCATCAGTGTGGGCATTCTAGAGAGAGAGGGATACTATGTGTTAGTGAGAGAAAGCTAGGTTTAGATCTTTGTGATCTAAACCATCTTGTAAATGATGTATACTCCTTTGGTTTGTGTAATCTGTGATGACTGATTCAATAATAAAGAGATTCATCAGAGTTTCCTTTCAGAGTTTAAAGTTCAGGGTTTTTCTTCAGAGTTTCTTGTTTGGAGTCCGAATTTTTGGTAAGAGTTTAATAGGAGTCCGAATTTTTGGTTAGTTCTGATTGTTCAGTTCCGAGTTTAAAAAGGTTCAGATTTTAATCACTGGTCCAAGTTTCTAGTAGAAGATCCAAATTTTCTTTTTTTATTTTAAAAAAGGAGGGTTTCAGAGTTTAATTCTAAAGCTTCAAAGTTTCTTTTTTAAATCTTTAAAAGGTCCGAGTTCTTGTTATTTAAATCATTCAGAGTTTCATTTTTTTTACTAATTCCTAGTTTAGTTTTAGAAGTAGTCAGCGTTTTATAACTTTAGAGTTTAAGTGTTTAGTCTATCCGAGTTTTATATTAAGTCTTTCAGAGTTTTTGTTCCGAGTTTATTACTTGCTAAACTCAGAGTTTATATCGTCCAAGTTTGTTTCAAATCAGGTTTGATCCGGGCTCTGTATACTCTGATATTCTCAGACTTTTCACTCCGAATTTCCAAGTTTTCCTTTGTGTCTCCGGATTTTGTAAACTTAGAAACTTTTTCAAGCTAATCTTTCTGTTTAAACTCACTATTTTTGTCACAAACACTCACTGTTCCTTTCACAACTCTTTTCTAAATGGCAAACAACAATCTGACTGCAATGGTGCAAAACCTCAAGCACAATGCTGAGGTAGGGAGTAACGACAAACCTCCTTTGTTGATAAACGAGCTTGATTTTCCTGAGTGGAAGGAGCATTTCGAAAGGTATGTAAGAGCGAAAGACATCAAGATCTGGTTGTGTATCGTTAAAGGATGTGGAGCCACACCGGTAAGAACATTAACGATTGATACTTATTTGGAACTCACCGACGACCAAAGAAAATTCTATGATTGTGAAGAGAAAGCAATGTCGATGATTACGATGGCTATGACACAATCTATACTTCACACTTTCCGTAAGAGAAGTAATTCGAAGGAGTTGTGGGATAGCATGATTGAACGGTACGAGGGAAATGCAATGTACAAGAAATGACGTCTTGAACGGTTGAAGACTCAATTCGTTGTGTTTAAAGCATTAAAGAATGAGTCATTCGATGACACGGTGAATTGATTTTATCATCTGTTGAGCGAACTTGATCGTAGTCAAGAAGGCATCTACACTGAATTTGAGAAAGTTGAGAAGTTTCTGAATTGCCTTCCTAGAGAATGGAATATGTACACCGCATTGATTAGAGAAGGTGTTCTCTATGAGGAGCTCTCATTGGAAGAAGCTGTACAAAAACTGAAGGGTTATGCTTGGAATATGGAAGATCATGCATCTGATTTCGAGAAGATCCAAGATCCTCAGTTATATAAAGCTTCAAAACCGAAGGATAAGGGTAGTAATGGAGTAACTGGTGTTGCCCTATATTCAGAGAATGAAGTTCCTACAAGTGAACACGCCTTTATAAGCAACAATGTCAGTTCAAGTGGAACAACAAATTCCAATCAAGGAATGTACTCTTCTAGTGGAGCTCTGAAATCTCAAGCGACAAACTTGAACATTCCAAAGTTAGATGCAAGCTGCTTAAAGTTGATAGAAGAAAACATGAGCCTTTTGGCGTGCTTCATGACTGCCTATGAGAACTTCTGTCTTGGAAAGCTCGTTGAACCGTTAAGTCTCGACGAGGACTTTAACCAGATAGACCAAGACGAAATGGAAGAACTTGATCTACAACTCAATATGGCACTCTTAGTCCGAAAAGAGAAGAAATTTCTGTTGAGAACGGGTAGGAAGTTCATAGGAGGTCAGACGAAGACTCGAATGGGAGTCGACATGTCAAAGGTGAAATGTTACAACTGCGGCATCTATGGGCATTTCGCACGTGATTGTCGGAAGCCGAAGATGGAAAGATCTGACAGAGAAAGCAACTCTCAAGGAAACAACTCAAGACCTCACAACAATGCAACATCTACTTCAAACTTAAATGCTCATCCAGGTGGTTCTGAAAATCTTACACCTTCGACAAACAATGCTATGGTGGCTCAACCTCTACAAAACGTGACTGAGCCTTACGACTGGGGTTGTGCATTGGAAGACATTTCAGGAGCTATTGTTTCACAAGCCTTTATAGCTGAAATTGTCGACGAAGAAGTGTGTGAAGAGGTTATCGAAGAGTCTAGCATTGAGGAACTTGCAGTTGTAGCCGAGGTTTTTGGGGAAGAGTTGGATTCGGGCAATGTTGCTGAGAATGAAGATAACTTGAATGAAGAGTCTATTGAAAAGTCTAACAAAACAGAAGATGGAGAAAAAGGAGAATGCTTTGAGTTCAAGATCTCCACAGCCGAAATGCAGCAATTTGCAGATGCAGAAGCTAAAAGGTTGGAAGAAGACTCCTTAGAAAATGAAGCATGTGCATTCATGGCTGGCATTGAGGTAAAATCAACTTCTGTAGATAAGCGGTGTGCAAGATGTGTAGAGTTTGTCACCAAGATTGACAGATATGCACTTCACAACACAAATCTGATTGCAGATTTAGAAAAATCCAGAGAACTCATTGCTGTTTTGTCTAATTCGGATAAAGAACACCGAATTAAGATAAAAGCGCTGAAAAATGATATCTCTGAATTTGGGAGACTTGTGGCACAGGGAACTCTTAAAAATCAGGAATTAAGATCTGAACTTGAAATGAACCAAAATTGTGTTTTGGAAAAGAACAAAATCATTTTGGAAAAGGATAATCTGATTTTAGATTTGCAATGAAAGATTGAAAATTTCGGGGATTCATCTGAAGTGATGAATTTCTGTATTAACAGCCAACGTCTCAAAGAATCTGAGGAAGAAATGTTCGGCATCGGTTATAAGAAAGTGCCTCCACCGGTAAACCATAATTATACATTGATGCCAAGCATTGATCCTGAATTGGCAAATTTTGTGCCAAAGACCCCTCTGACGGTTGAACCACAAAGTGAGTCAGAATCTGAGCCTGATGAGGCTTCTGACTCAGAACAGTCGAAGGTGAGCGAAGTCACAAAGAAAAATGAGCTAAATTTTGATAACATTGAGAATTTGATAAACAATAAAATTTTGGAAATTTTCAATCAAGTTCAAAATGCGAAGTCAAAACCAAAGTCACGTGGGAAACCTAAAAGGAATTTGAAAAATATCCCTAAAACTGAGTTTGTTAAAGGGGAAGATTTTATCAAAGAGGAAGAGAAAATCGAAACAGGTTCAAACTCTCAGTTTGTCAATCAAATTTTGAAAAATCCCACTAACGCCTCATCATCTTCGACCAGTCATGAGGAACGTCCAAAGAATGCTGCGAAAGTTCGCAAATGTTATAAGTGTCGTGGGAAAGGACACTTAGCAGCAGATTGTCCAAATGACAAAGGTAAATCCCATGTTGATCCTGATCAAAAGAAACCTTTTGTTGAAAAACCGCAAAATGAAACAATTAATGTTGAAAAGAAAAACGGTAAAAATCAGAAGGCTGAGAAAAACAAAGTGATTAAACAAGAAGTAAAACCGGTT
This sequence comes from Helianthus tuberosus, assembly GCA_030545235.1. Lineage (NCBI taxonomy): Eukaryota > Viridiplantae > Streptophyta > Magnoliopsida > Asterales > Asteraceae > Helianthus > Helianthus tuberosus. The sequence continues at coordinate 20,424 of JARYGA010055529.1, forward strand.
GTCAAGACAAATGTTAAATCACAACAAAATTAGGATCATGGGGAGAAACCAGTTGTTATTAATCATGGTGAAGGATCGGAAAGTTCATCTCAAAGACATGATACTCGTGAGAATACCCCTCACAGACCAGCGTTCTGGAGGTTCGAACAACAACTATGTTAGACCTCATGCACAAAACAGATTCGTGAATGACCGAAATGCGTCACCCCCCCCCCCCCAATTTCCAAATCAAAGACAACATTCGGATAATCATCCACGATCATTCTCAAGACACGATGATGTTCCTAGATTTGGTAGGAATTTTGAGCCATATAGGAATCAAAATTATGGTTACCAAAACTATGGAAGCCGAGGTTATGGAAACTTTGGTTATACCAATAGATCGTCAACTCCGTATAATCCACGATTTACGGGGAGTCATTCCAACAATTTCCGAAATGGAAATGGAGGACACAGAGGCGATGATGGTTATTTCAAAGAGTTTTCTTATGTTGACGAATCGGGATGACCCAAGACCATCATGGCTTGGGTCCCACACTCTAACTAAATTTTCTTGTTGGGGAGTGTAGGAGCAGCTGAAAAGGGCTATCTATATTTGGTATATCGATAGTGGCTGTTCCAGACACATGACAGGAAATAAAGAGTTATTGACCAATTTTAAACAAATTCATGGTGGTTATGTGAATTTTGCCGGTGAGAAGGGAGGTTACATCACCGGTGAAGGTTCTGTGTCAAATGGAAAAATTACGCTGCATAAAGTGAACTACATTGAAGAACTGAAGAATAACTTGATGTCGGTTTCTCAAATCTGTGATAACTAGTACACGATGTTGTTCACTGATAAAGCTTGCTTCGTTTTGCGTCCGGGATTTGCTGTTCCTGAAGATTGGATCGTTATGAGGGCTCCAAGGGTGAATAACACATATGTCATGGACATGCGACCGTTGGTTAACTCGTCTGCTCCAGTGACATGTTTACTTTCGAAGGAGACTGAAGATCAATCGTATCTTTGGCATAGGAGAATGGGCCACGTGCATCTGCGAAAAATGAACCACTTAGTGAAAAACAACTTAGTGTTGGGGGTTCCTTTACGTAGTTTCAATATGCACAACAAATGTGAATCATGTGAAAAAGGAAAAATCAAACGAAAGCCTCACAAACCGAAAACTGTTAACTCAATCCAAAAACCACTTGAATTGCTTCACATGGATCTTTTCGGCCCAATCCATGTTGCTAGCATTGGTGGGATGTCCTATTGCCTAGTTGTCACTGACGATTTCTCACGATACTCGTGGATATTTTTTTAAAAAACAAAGGACCAAACTGCTGGTATTTTAAGAGACTTATTCAAATAACTTGAGAAAAATTATTCACTTCTTGTTAAGAAAATCCGAAGTGACAACGGCACTGAGTTTAAAAATCATTATATGGATGAGTTATGTTGGGAAATGGGAATAGTTCATAAGTTTAGCGCTCCATATGTTCCTCAACAGAACGGAGTTGCAGAACGGAAGAATCGTACCCTAATTGAGGCGGCCCGAACTATGCTTTCTGAATCAAAATTGCCAATTTTCTTCTGGGCCGAGGTTGTAAACACTACATGTTATGTGTTAAATCATGTGCTTACGGTCAAAAGAGAAGATAAAACATGTTATGAATTGCTTGAAAACAAGAAACTGAACTTATCTGGTTTTCAACCTTTTGGGATCAAGTGTGTTATCAAACGCACGAAAGATACTCCTAAAATGGGGGAAGTTGGAGAAGTTGGGTTCTTTTTGGGTTATGCCAATGCAACTCCAAACAAACGAGTTTATAACGTTAAAAAGCGTACAGTGGAGATCGTGTTTGATATAACTCCTTTGAGTTACGATCCTCCACCGTCCGAATTCGGTCCTAAAAGCGGTTATGATTATGATAAATTATTTGATTCATTTGATCTTCCTGATGTTTCAGAAGAAGATTCGGAGGTTGTCTACACACATCTTGTGAACAAAGATGAAGTGGATGCAAGCTGGAGAGCAAGTATTCCTACTAATGTGTCTCCGAATGTTCCAGTCGCTGATTCTTCGATCGTAAACGAAGTTGTTGCTGAGCAGATCCCCAATGCAGCTGCTCAAACTACAAGTGGTGATCTTTACGTTGATTTTTTCAGCATATCCAAATGTTAATGCGTCTTCTGGAAATGATCAAGCTTCTAGTAGTAATGCAAATGCTGAGGGGGAGATTCAATCGAATTTGGGAAACAATCTTCAAGCTCCGGCAATCCCAGTTCCAAGAATAAATATTTATCATCCTGTTGATAATATTATTGGGAATCCAAATGCAGGAGTGCAAACGCGAAGGAGTATTTCAGAGATGCAGTGTCTGTTCTCTGCTATCAAGAAGGAAGAAATCTACAATCTTAGCCTACATGAATGTTTTATCTCTCAGATAGAGCCGAAGAACTATCAGATGGCTCTGGCTCTGAAGGATAATTCTTGGTGTGAGGCGATGCAAGAAGAGTTAGCTCAGATCGACAAGTTAAAGGTGTGGAATTTGGTCGATCTTCCAAAGGGCCAACATGCAATCAACACGAAGTGGGTTTTCAAGTGCAAGAAAGACGATAAGGGTGTTGTCGTCAGAAACAAAGCACAGTTGGTTGTTCAAGGCTTCGATCAAGAGGAAGGGATTGATTATACAGAAGTTTATGCACCGGTGGCAAGACTGGAAGCCATTCGTCTGTTTCTAGCTTTTGCTGCACACATGCATTTCAAAGTCTATCAGTTGGATGTGAAAAGCGCGTTCCTTTATGGGAAATTGCATGAAACTGTGTATGTATCCCAACCACCGGGTTTCAAAGCTCCAGGGTCTGAGAACAAAGTCTATCTGTTGGACAAAGCTCTCTACGGTCTCCATCAGGCTCCTCGGGAGTGGTACGAGACTTTATCAAGACATCTATTGGAGCACGGGTTCTCGCGTGGCGCGATCGACTCTACACTGTTCATATTGAAGAAAGGGGAAGATTTTCTGATCGTGCAAATTTACGTTGATGACATAATTTTTGGTTCTTCAAATGAAGAATTGTGTCGTGAGTTCGAGGCGGTGATGAAGTCAAAATTTGAAATGAGCGCGATGGGCGAGTTATTGTTCTTTCTAGGTCTTCAAGTGAGTCAGGAAAAAACCGGGACGTACGTGCATCAGACGGAGTATATCCACGAGATTCTCAAAAAAATTGGATTGGAAGATAGCTTACCTTATGACACGCCTCTGCCGACAAATCACAAGCTTTCACCCGATAAGGAGAAAGATCCTGAAGTGGATCCGACTCTATATCGAGCAATGATAGGTTCGCTAATGTATCTTACTGCTTCACGACCAGATATTATGTTTTCTGTTTGTTTGTGTGCCAGGTTCCAATCAACTCTGAAAGAGTCTCACTTGAAAGCAGTCAAGCGTATCTTCAGATATCTAAAAGGGACGCCTAAGTTTGGATTGTGGTATCCAGCTGAAGGTGGTCTGGATTTGCTGGCGTATGCTGACGCAGACTTCGGAGGGTGCCTGGTGAACAGAAAGTCAACCTCTGGCTGCTCACAACTTCTTGGGAACCGTCTTGTCTCTTGGCAATGCAAAAAAGCAAGTTGTCGTTTCTTTATCCACGTGCGAGGCCGAGTACATTACTGCATCAAGCTGTTGTGCTCAGGTCTTGTGGATTCAGCAGCAAATGAGGGACTACGGTTTGAATTTTACTCGAACTCCTATTCTTGTCGATAACAACTCTGCCATTTCCATAACTAACAATCCAGTTAATCACTCACGCACTAAGCACATAGATGTTAGGCATCATTTCATTCGCGACTGTGCTGAGAAGGGTTTAATAGAAGTGATTAGGGTAGACACCTTGGATAATCTTGCCGACCTGTTTACAAAGACATTCGATCGGGCTAGATTTGAAAATCTGGTCCGAATGATCGGCATGATCAACCCCGAGTAAAATGCTTTTCAAAACTCGCATAGAAACGTTATTTTATGTTTTATGTACAGTTCTTACCGCTTTTCAAAAAAAAATGAAAAACTCCAAAAATATTTTACTTAGTTGTAGGATAAATTTTAAGAAATATACAAAAACATTTGAAATATAAAATGAAGTCGTGTTGAGATATAAGGGAAATGATAGTACATCGGTTAGTCGTATCTGGTGCAGGATTATGGTAATATATAAAATTAACCGTTAACTGTAACAGCTTCATTATACGTTGCTTCGGTAGGTTTTACGCGTAAATAAGAACCTGTTTTTGGTATATAAACATAATGAAATGCGTAACTTGTGTGGTACATCTCTCGGATATATGATCTTGGTACTGTAATTTTGTTTGATAGATTGCCGAGGTTCTGAGATACGTGGTCTTTATGCTGTTATCATCTGGGTATCATGGTTGTTTCTTTTACCGAAAACAACGAGGACGCAAGTCTAGATCTTCCATGATTCCATACATACGTGTAAATATCATTCAAACGTGTATATAATACATGATGCATTCGACCTCAATAAGTGATAACAATCACATGTCCCACAAAATAAGTGATAATATATCACAGCTTTTATGCGGGAGTCAAGTTCGTCTCTTTGTCTGTACGATGGTACTAACCTGTTCACGGACTTACTCCTATGCCCTCATGCATCTGAAAATCAAGTTCCTCTTCAATAAGTGATTCTATCACATAGGACTTGTTTTCAATTCAAAATAAGTGAGTATCTCACATCATTTTATACGTCAAAACAGATGATAAATGGTATACTCACCAGTAAGATGAACTCTCGTGCATACCTTGATACGGGAGTATATTCAGAGGTGGGTAAACGTAGTTACAATCAGTTATTAATACACCTAATCGCATATCTCGAAAACAGTGTTCGAAAGCGTGCTAAAGCTTAAGTGGATCACAATACCGTTGAACGTCTTGAACTGTTAATATCATTCTAAAAGCTTAAAATGAAATACTATGCTTCTTGTGTTGGATATTGACAGAAAAACCGATATGATCCCTTTGCTTCGATTTCACAAAAAAGATAATTAGTGTAAATACGTTCGTAGGTTTAACCTCTTTTTCAGTCAAAAATTTAGTCACCAAATTTTTAATCTTTCTAATATATTCGACAAAATGCACTTTACATCAATATCGCAGGTAAGCGAGCAACAAGCTGCGCCGCTACCCCTTTCTGGATAGCAAACCCTAGCCTATTAAAAACAAACCCCTGCCCCCCTGTTGATGAGCCACTGCTGTGGACAACCTGTTGTACCCTGGTTAGCAAACGAATAGCTTCTGGAGCCAGGGATCCAAAGGTGTCGAAGGCGAAGGGGACAAATGCATGTTGGTTATCAGCACATGCTTTAGCGTGTTTGTCCACCTTTTTAGATTCTGCTTTCTTTACCACTTGTCCTGCTACAAACCCATTTTCCCTTAACCCAGCTAAGGGAGAGACTCCTGTGAGATCTACACAGGCATGTTTCCCTCCCGCCCAGCCAAAGACGAGCAGGTCCGCTGGTCTCAATGTAGATCTCCCTTCCATGGGGTCTGTAAGGAAATTCACAGGGGCCTCCTTCTTGGCAGAAATCCCCGCTCTCCTCAAGATGTCCCCCAAAACATCCCTCACCCAGTCATGCCGGTATTTGAAACCAGGGAGCTCCTTGCAATGAACAACATGCTCCCCGTATTTATCCATGCAGGCTTTACGGCAGATTGGGCAGGTTTCGTCTTCTGGATACATAGGGATCATCAGCCGGTATTTGAGGATAGCCCTGTACTCAACAGCCGACATGCATTGCCCCAGCCCCTCGATCGGGATAACCGTCAAAAAGTCTTGCGCATGGGGGCCTTTCAAGCACTCAATCACCGCCTTCTGGCGGGGAGACAGATCAAGTGTTTCTCCCAGATTCCGAGCGATTTTCTCAAATAGAGCATTCGCCAAAGTTTTTTGCTTTCTTGTTTCTATGTGCGAGTTATCATTCTGAAAATTCTCTAAGGGTTGTGAACATTCTTTAATAAGGTATTAAACACTAGGTTCGGTAACTTAAAAAAGTCTTTTTCATAAAAATCGGTCGTGCAAGATACATCTAAGTGTGTGTGTGTGTGAAACTTCGTCATTTTAAAGGGTTCGATAAAATTTTTGTTCCGAGTAGTGACTTTTTCCTTTTCAAAACTTTTATGTCTTTGAGTGAAGGGTTGATTTTGAAAGTCAATTATTTTTTTAGAATTTCAAAGATTATCTTGATCATTAAAATTCAAAATTAAATTTCAGTGTTTCTCAGTCAAAGTTTGGAAAACAAAATTCAGAGTTTGATAATGACAGGTCATGTTTATGGTTCGAGTCGGTCAGAGTCTTACTTTGGATTTTATAAAACAAAATATTAAATAAAACCTTTCGGGTTTCAAGTCCAAGTTTCAAAGTCCGAGTTTTAGTATGTATATAAAGGTTTTCGGTTCAGAACTTCTTTTTTTTTTCTCACATTCAAAAACAAAGTCTCAGGAGAAACTTCTTTTTTTTCTCACATTCAAAAACAAAGTCTCAGGAGAAAGAAACCCTGCGTCGCCCCTCTCTTCTCTCCGTTCTTGCTCTTGCGAATCTCTTTATCTTGTGATTAGAACCTTAAATCTTCTTCAAGGTATGTGTTTCTACACTCATAACATCTTCATTGTCTCAAATTTGGTAAGAATGTTGGTTTCTAGGGCTTGGATTTCCATCTTGGTTGAACTTAGTGTTATTATTTCTTGTTAATTCTTGCTTGAATGTTCCTTCCTTGCTGAATGATGATGATATTTGATGCTATTGAACATTTTGAAGTTAGGGTTTTGTGAGAAATTTTGGGGGTTTTGTGTTTGGCTTCAAGAACTTGGTGTTCTTGAGGTTGGGGGTTTTGAATCTTGAAGAAAGTTTGAATGTTTGAGTTAATTTTGTGATTTGTGGGTTGAAGTCTTGCCTAGTTGTGTTTAGAATATGCTTGATTAGGTAAAAATTTGCTTGTTTTGGATGAAGTTTAAGTAGGAGTTCTTGGTTGATGTTGTTGGCGCGAAATTTGGTTGTTCGATATTTTTTGAAAAATCCCTTTTTAATCCGTTTTGAAAACGATTGTTCTTGTTTGTATTGTTTAAGTCTTTGAGATTCAAGTTTTTCCCTTTTCGTAAGTACGGAGGGATAAAGCTTGATTCAATGATAAGATCTTAAATTTTTGTTCAGGGTTTTTAAACCTAGTTTGGTAATAGATCTGAGTTTTATATCTTTTCAGAGTTTCGTCAATGATTCAACTCCGTTCCGAGTTTCATCGAGTCTCATCGAGTTTCATAAACAGTTTAGAGTCTGGGCTGGTCCGAGTTTTTAATAAACAGTTCAGAGTCTGGTTGGTCCGAGTTTTCATTAACACTTCAGCTCCGGGTTTTTCATCCAGTTTCTTTAACAGTTTCATCGAGTTTCATTAACAATTATGTTCCAGGTTTTTCAATAAACGGTTCAGTTCAAATGGTTTTTTGAAGTTTGTTTGGTCCCGGTTGTCTGGTCCGAGTAAAGTAAAGGGTCGTTTCATAAACAGTCAGGGCTTTAATTATTCGTTCAGAGTTTTCAAAATCAATGTGCGAGTAAAAGTGTTCCGAGTTTTTGAATGTTATAAACTTACAAAGTTCAGAGTTTTTGAGTGTTCCGAGTAAACAGTTCAGAGTTTTGAATTTACAGAGTAAACTGGTCAGTTCTTTTATTATTATTTAGTTTTCGAAAATATGTTCAAAATCAATTGAACGGGTCCGAGTTTTCAATTGAACAGGTCAAAATCAATTGAACAGGTCCGAGTCCAAGTAAACAACTTGAGGATCAAAACCAATCTGTTCCGAGTTTTTAAAATGTTTGGGGCTCCGGGTTAAAGGTGTTGGGCACCAGGTTGGGCCGTTACTCCGGGGTATAACGCGAAGTGGGTCCGAGTTTTTTTTTTATTCAGGTTTGTTTGGGTGTTCAGTATTTTTTTTGTTTAAAATTTGTTTGGTTTGTGTTCAGTGGTTCAAATCTGTTGGTTTGTATTCAGTCTTTTTAAATCATCTGATCTGTGTTAATAGTGCTTTCATCTTTTAGTTAATATGTTTTAACTGCGTATTACTGTTTAATCATTAAATGTATTTTAATTCTTACAATTGTTATCTCTTGGGAATTCCTCGGTGGCTTATGAGATAGAAACGTTGCCAAAAGTTTACGGTTGGAGTTGACTATGTGTAAACTGCATACTGAGACGCATGTTTTGTTGATATGTTTTGATCTACAGATGGCCGAACAACAACAAATTCAGGGTGCACAACCTGCTGTCGCAGCTGCCCCAGCTGTTCCTGTTAGGCACTTTGTTCCAAAACATAATTAGATCGCTATTTTGGATGAAGCAATTCAAGGTGCCGCAGATTATGCTCCGATCATACACTTTTTACGGCGCTCAAGAATATCTTATGCGATTTCGGAGGACGTGCAGCTAGTGATCACGTACATAGATGATTTTTGGCAGTTTCGCAAGATCAGTTGATAACACTATTGAAGCGACCATTAATGGAAACCAAATTGTCATTACTGAAGATGTCATCCGTGCAGCGTTACGGTTCGGTGATTTAGACCATGGTAGAACGTGTTATTCAAGGACTATTCGCGAGTGGGCAGCTAGAGCGTTCGGTTATGTCGGCCAGTTTCCTTCAAAGCAGCTTTTAAAAGGAATGATTATCGGTCAGTGGCGGTACTTCTTTCATGTGTTGATGCAGTGTCTAGCTCCGCGAAAAGCAGGGATGGATGGCATGGGTCATAGTCTTCTTTCAGGCATGATTGGTCTCACTTTCAACCAACCATTCAACTTTTCATTGATGATTCTTCAATCGTTTCAGCCACAGCTTGGTTATCGTGCAAATGATAAACGGCTTCAATTGCTTTATCCACGTTTTCTGACATTGATTTTCCGTCATCTATTTCCGAATCTCCCTTTTGGTGATCATTTGCCAGCCTATGCTCTAACATCAATGCACAGGCGCATTTTCAAGGATTGCAGAAATCCTAAAGAAACAGTTCATGCCACTTCTCTTCCTGTTGTTCATCCGTTGCTTGGTGCTATGGCACAGGAAGTTGGATACAATCCGGAATCTGATCAGACATGGATTAACATTAGAAATGGTGTTGCTCAGTTGTTTGATGCTGATGTTGATGTTGTTGTCCCACGACAGCCTGCGGTGGTTGTTCAGTCTCAGGTTGATCTTCAACAACCTCCGCCTATCGTGCATGAACCTGTTGTTGAGGAGCCGGTAGTTGGAGTTCAGGTTGTAGAAGATGTCTATGTTAGTCAACCGATGGATGTGGTTCCTTCTTCTAGTGAGATGGTTGATCTGGTTACGGGTGATAGAGTTGATGTGGTTTTGGAGCAATCTGTTACAAGTATCGGTACTTCTGCGCCAATCAGTTTGGCTGAAACAGATCCAGTTATTATTTCCTTGGATGCTGCTCTTGAAACTGGATCTTCTTCTAAAATATTGGATAAAGGAAAAGGGTTAGTTGTAGAAAGTGCTGAAAATACATTTGACGATACGTTGACTCGGGATGAGTATTTGGAGTTGGTTCGTAAAGATATGCTCAACAAGATCTCCCAGTCTGACAAAGAGAAGCTTGACTTGTTCCGAGAAAAAGTTGCCTCTCTCGGTCCCTCTTCTTGTTGGGGTTTACGTCTAGCCTCTTGGAACAAAGACTTAAACAATCTTTTGTCGGACACTACTGCAGCTGTCAGTTTCTCACTGCCTGCTAGGGTTTATAAACAAAGAAAAGTCATCAGTAGTTCTAGTTCTTCTATTCAGTCTTCGTGTTCTCTTCAAGTTGTAACTGCAGCTGTTCCAGTTGTGACTGCAGCTGTTCCAGTTGATTCCACACGAGTTGCGTCCTCCATAGCTGCTTTACCTCCGGTTTCATCCTCTCCTATTCCTTCTGCACCTCTATTTAGCTCGCTTCGCGCTTCTATGAGTTCTAGTAATATGTTTACTGTTTCAGAAAGTGCAAGCTTGCCGCCGTTGCCATCAGACTTTTTTAGCAGGCCGCAGGTCATTCAACGTCCTTCAGGTCCTCGAATGATTATGCCAACTTCTGCAATGGGTGTAGCCTCGTCTAGTGGTGGTCGCCCGAAAACTGCTTTCGGTTCTCGACCTCCCACTTCTGCTCCGAGACCTCGAGGTACATCGAGTGATAATGGTGCACAGAGCTTTCCTGAATTCGTCCGTCAACAGTTTACGGATGTTCATTCAGTTATGAAGGAACATCGGGATCTGATCCAGCTTCACAGGAGAGAGATTGCTTATTGGAAATGGAAAGATGAATTAAAGTCTGAGCAGATAACTCATTTGTTTAGTCTGACAAAGGAACAAGGCTCTCAGTTGCGTCATCTTAATAGAAAGGATGCTGCTACTTCGGCCAAACATGAGAATCTAGTTAAAGCTACTGATCAGCTACATCAGATCATTACGGATCCTGTGGAGCTCCTCGCTGCTCAGGGGGAGAATTAAACTCTGCCAGTGCAAGCTCAATGCAAGAATGATGAGCTCAAGAAAATTCGTGATGATTTGGACAAAGACAAGGATCCCGAAGCCGTTAGGCAGGGGGAGCAGCCAAGGAGCTCACAAGCTTCTGAAACTACTACCATTGCTCAGGTTGAGGGGGAGTCTGGTTCAGGAGCTACGGCTAGACAAGACATGGGTCCTTCTGCTGCTGATGATTCTGGTTCTCTCTCTGATCTTGATGATCATGATTTTTCTTCTGATGTGATTCTGGATGAGGGTGATGTTATGATTGGTCCAGTGGAAGAGTGGAGGAAAGATGATGAGATTGCAGATAAGTTTGCTTATGCTGAAACTTGTAAGGGAAAGAATATTGAATATGACTCTGTGGGTGCGGTGAATATGAATGATCTAAGAAGCTATGTTTTTGGAGATGCTCCTCTTGACGAAATTACCGATCCCATACAAATTCCCAAAGAGATCCGTTTGGCATCCCACAAATGGTTCAAATCTCTTCCTGATCAGACTCAGAAGAAGATTTATGTGAACACAAAAGGGGAATACACAGGTCAGATAATCAGTGGAGATTTCGATGAACAACATAGTTTTGTTATGATCAAACAAACGGATGGGGTTCAATATTTCAGGCCGTGGGCCAAATTCCTACAAACCTTACCTGCACGTGATCTTCATCATCTGGCACAGTTGGATTTAAACAACCATACCAACGTAGCGAGCATTAGAGGTTTAATTCTTCATCAGGAAATTGGGTATTGGTATTATGATGGAAAAACTGGCGAAGCAGTTATAACCAAAAAGAAGATGACTGGAGAGATTCTTCGGATTTTGGATCCGATTTGGCTAATAAATCTGAAGATGGAACATCTGAAAGTTCTTCTTTGCCTGCCTCTGCACTACAATAAAGAAGATCGTCCTTTGGCAGATCATTTCATCAAGGTAGTGCAGTTCTGTGTGAAGAATCAAGTTTGTGCAGGCAACGATTACTCGAAGCGTTAACAAAGAGAAGATCTTGAGCTTTACATTGAAGATCCCTCACTGATCAAGGGGGAGTCTGTAAATGCACTTTGGGTGATAAGTGCAGGCTCTCAAACTCAAGGGTCTTTTATGTAATTAGTTGAAATTGTTAGTTTGGTCAGGGTTTTCATGGTCAGGGTTTGGGAGTTTCCATGGTCCAAATTTTGGTAGATTATTTAGTCAGGGTTTTGTTTTGTATTGTATTGGGCTTTGGGCCCATGTCCTGACTTTAGTAGTCAGGACTTTCCTTTGTATATATACTCTCAGTGAAATGTTATACATGGCGATTTCTTTTGTGGAAAGTTTGTTCTTCAAGAAAACCCTAATCATTATCACTGTGTGTGAATTGACGGCTACTGTGTGTGATGTCATTCATCATTCTCATCATTCTTGTTCTACACTTTCTTGATCCAATACCATACAGTAGTGATTGCTAGGTGGATTCCGCACACCTGGTGATTGTTGTCTGAGTGAGATCCTTGGGTAGGAGACCTTTCACACCCTTAGTGAATTTCAAAACACCTCAGTGAAATGTTATACATGGCGATTTCTTTTGTGGAAAGTTTGTTCTTCAAGAAAACCCTAATCATTATCACTGTGTGTGAATTGACGGCTACTGTGTGTGATGTCATTCATCATTCTCATCATTTTTGTTCTACACTTTCTTGATCCAATACAACACAGTAGTGATTGCTAGGTGGATTCCGCACGCCTGGTGATTGTTGTCTGAGTGAGATCCTTGGGTAGGAGACCTTTCACACCCTTGGGTAGCAAAAATGTTTCCTTTTTTCCCATGAAAATAATCACATATATTGAGCGGAGGAAGAAACCTCATTGGTCAGAGGTACTTGCCTACAACACCTCATAGAATCATCTGGATCGGGGATTTTAAGATGATAAACTAGTAACCTTTGACCTGGAAGGGACCATGATAATAACCATATCCGGTGAGATCCAGTACTTCCAAGTTTTCCAAGGTGGAAATAGTAGAAATATCTGCACAAGTGTACGAGTATTGATTTACAACGCAGAGATATATACTATTACACAAACTAAGAAGGTTGAAACACAAACAAAATACCATGAGCAGGTGAGTACTGTTGTTGAAATGGATTTATGAAACTAAGATTCAAAACTTTTAGAGCAGTTAGTCCAGCCAACAAAGGAAATACGTTGGTTTTGATCTTGCTATGTCTCAAGTTCAGTACCTCCAACTTTTTCAAACGTGACAACCTATCAAGTCCTAAGAATAAAAAGAAAAAAATGTTATAGTGGTCCCTGATATAAATCAAATGGTTGATAATATAAAAATGAATTATGTTAGAACTGGTAGCATGTCATACCTGTGCTCACGATAGTATCGTCAAAAAAATTGTAGGATAAGTCCAGACTTTTCAACTCTTTAAAACGAAGAAAGGGAGAAAATTTCATCCATCCTTGCAGAAACTTGCTATAATATCTCTCTTCTAGTTCAGCAACTTGATCTAGCATGAACAAGTTGCCCAATAAAATGCCAGTAATGTGCCCAGTGGTTGGATCACATTCTATCCTCTCCCACTCACAGCATTCACTTGCAGAGGTATCAAGATTAACCCAAGTGGAGAGAGGATCACGGACACCGTTTGATAACTCAGGCAGTGCTGCTTTTATCTGGAGGAGGGACTTCCTCTCCTCTGCTACGCAGACACAGTGAATGTGACTTGCCATCATTGATAGCATTACAAATGCTAAGCATAAATATATGCGCACTTAACCCACTCTCCATTTTGGTACCACAAAACACAAAGACTCACAGAATTAAGTAAGTCCGTGGGTCAGAAGATGTGAAGAGAAGTATACCAGAGAAGAGAAGGAACTTGTGAAGTCTGAAGAAGATGTTGGGTGTAATTTAAAGGCAGTAGTAGTACAAACAAACAATGCACATCACATGCTTAACACTGTGGGGTGCGGAGGGGCTTGCGTTTGGGCATTGCTCGACACGTGACGAGTGTAGGATCCACAAGCTAATACTCAAAAACTAGGGGTATGGTGGGGTGTCGCTTATCAACGGCTACTTTGAACCAGCCAACCACAGCCCGACACGTCACCCAGCCCCCCACCCTACGCCAGGAAGAATATCTATGTTGGTGCATATGTCTGTTGACTTTGTCTTGTATCAAGTCTTGTATCTAGATAGGATAAACTAGAGCTCGGTAGTCAAAGAAATAGGGTTTTAGAGATGATTGACCATTTCACACGAATTGGCAGTGCCAGTTCATGCGAAATAGCCATTTCGCATGAAATGGACATGGCAGTTTCATGGGGAATGGATCTAGTATAAATAGGTGACTTGAGATTTCATTTGTAACTTTTGCAATTCTGGTAGCGAAGCTCTGCCGAGGTGTCAAACGGTCTGTAATCGTGTCAAATCAATACAGAAGACATTTAAACTACTTCTTAGTGCAAATCAAGCTGATTCAACATCAAAACGTCTGTTTTCGCCTCTCGTTTTGATTAAAAGCTCAGGAGGAAGAGTTCTTACCGATTCAGCTTGATTTCATCTGAAAATCTCACTTCTACTCATTTTCTTCATATTTTTTCAAAATTAAACGAGATTCCACGGTTAAAATGAACTGATTTTCACATATTATACGCGAAACACTGTTTTAATCAATCCTTGAACATATCAGACTCTAATTCAGCTTAAAACTTGATCAATTTGTCAAAAATCTTTCCGATTGTTCGAACATGATTCCATTTCGCACGACCTAAGAACCCAGGTCGCACCAAATCAAACCATTTCGTACGAATTGAATCCATTTCGCACCAAATCAATCCATTTCGTACAAATTGAGCTACCAGGTCGCACCAAAAAACACTCACTTCGCGCGGATTGGTCATTTAGTGTTTCAATTCGCTTGAAAAGTGCCAATTCGTTTGAAATTAGGATTCAGGTCGCACGGTTTGGTTAACAACATCAGGTCGTTTGAATGTCAACAGTGTCTGGCCCAATTATGTTTCATGCAGCACAATTAAATCCTCATCTTTAATGATGTCGGCCCATGTGATCAATATATATCTCGGTCCAATCATATTTGAGTAAAGCATTTATATTGACGGCCACATTATTATCAACTACTACATTTATATGATGATTACGTCATCATTCAATAGTTCCTAGCCTCAATTGGCTAAAAAGGGCGGCAGGCTCTTTTTTGTTTTTTTTCCCAGGCAGCTGTCTGGCACTCCCCTATTGGCCCAACAAAATTACGATTTTGTCCTGCTTTAAATTTACGCTTTTGCCATCAGTTCAAATTTATGTTTTCGCCCCCGCTTAAAAATAAATTTACGCTTTTATTCCCAGCTAAATATTTCGATTTTGCCCCCGGTTAAAAATTACGATTTTGACCCGTTTCAATTTACAGTTTTGCCATTAGTTTTTCCCCTTAAAATTACGATTTTGCCATCAGGTCAAAGTTATGTTTTTGCCCACGCTAAAAAATAAATTTAAGCTTTTCCTCCCGGCTAAAAATTCTAATTTTGCCCTCGGCTCAAATTTACCATTTTGCCCTGTATAAATTTATACTTTCGCCGTTAGTTTTTTTTTTCTCACAGCCAGGTTACGATTTTGCCCTCAACTTAAATTAACATTTTGCCTTCCTGGTGATATTACAAGTTTGCCCCGAGTGCCGGCAACTTCCTGGCACTCGCCCGTTGGTCCATTTAGTTTACGATTTATCCCTGAATTAAAAATATGATTTAGCCCTCAGTTAAAAATTACGTTTTCCCCATCATTTTAGTTTTTTTTTACCAAAACTATAAAGGTTTTTTGTTTTAATTGGTTTACTCGATTTTATTTTTTTTCGTGTCAAGGAGTTGCCTAACACTGGCTCATTAGTTCTGAAAAATTACAGTTTTGCCCTGAGCTCAAAATTACGGTCTTATCATCTGTTTTTTTTTTCCTAGCAAAATTATAATGGTCTTTTTTTAATTGGTTGAAAATTATTCGGCTATCGCCCCGCAACGCGGGCGGGGCATCTACTAGTTTCAATACATTGCATGTGATTCATTTACTCGGCCCAATCGCAATTCATTAATATCAAGTTTGTCGGCCCAATCAATTGTTAACAGATTCATTATAATAAATCGGTCCAATCAGCATTTGATTTGTGTTGTTGAAAGCCCATGTGAAGACTATATCGGCCCATGTGATTGGTTTATATAAAGGTCCAATGAGAAATTGATTACTATCAAAGTTTGTCTGCCTCTTTAATAAATTGTCAAAGTCTTCGGCCCACTCAGAACTTTGGTCCAATCACAATTTGAATTTGAGAATTTGTCGGATATATAGGATGATTATCAATTGAATGATTTTGGGGGCCCATGTTGATCCGTTGCATGTGATAAAGAAATTGGGTGCACATGTATTCGAATATTGAAATTCAAAGTGTGATTTGAGATAAAGCAGACATCATGTGAATAGATTTAATACTAGGTTATAACCCCGTGTATTACACGGGTTGAATAAATAAATTGTATATACTAAATAATAAAACAATATATCTTTAAAAACCTTATTTATTGCACGAGTTGAATAAATATAATTTTATATATTAAATAATAAAAGAACAATATTGTACAGCTTGAATAAATGTAATTTTATATACCAAATAAAAAAGTTATATCTTTAAAATCACGTGTGTTACACGAGTTGAATAAATGTAATATTGTTTACCAAGTAATAAAATAATACATCTTTAAAAAACCTCATTTAATATACGGGTTAAATAAAAGTAATTTTATATACCAAATAATAAAAAAATTACATCTTTAAAAATATGCGTATTACACGGTTTGAATAAATGTAATTTTCTGTACTACTTAATAAATATATATATATATATATATATATATATATATATCCTTAAAAAACCTTGTGTATTGTACGAATTGAATAAATCTAATTTTATACATCAAATAATAAATTACGATTTTGGCCCCCGTGGTTATATCACTTATACCCTTTTAGCCTAAAAAATGATTTTTTTTAACATCTAAGCCCCCAACGTCTTTTTTCCTAATCTTTTGGCCCCTAACGTCTTTTTTAAACCCTTTTGGCACCTAACATTTAATGGATGGGGTTAGTGTTAGGGGCCAAAAAGGTTAGAAAAGAAAACGTTGGGGACTCAGATGTTAAAAAAAAAAAAATTTGGGCTAAAAGGGTAAAAGTGATATAACCATAAGGGAAAAATCGTAATTTTCTCTAAATAATATTATAAATGAGAAGATTAAACTGAATAATAATTATCCATAAGATATTAAACTAAATAATATTTAATAAGAGGGTTATTTATAATTAATTAGAAAAAATTAAATTAAAATAATAATTATCTATAAGAGATGCCTTAATATGATGACAAGTGTCCCCAAAGTGGTTTCTTTTATTATATAGTATAGATGTGTCAGCTGCATGTGTTTGATTGACCCAATAAAATAATTTGAGGTCCAGTTAAATCAATTGTTCGACCCATTTGTTTTCTATAATAGCTAATGTTTGAGGTCAGCCCAATTGAATCCATTTTTTTGGATCGGCCCATTCATTCAGTCATTATACCCGAAATACATTGAACGTGTCCGCGAATCTTCGACACGAGTCCTAGATCAATTCAACCGTCACACACGTTCACATATTAAGTTCGTTTAAACTTATCATTTGTTTTTGTATCTCCAGGTGTTTCACGAGGTGAACCAGTTCGTTTGAAAGCTTGTTTGAGAAATCTTTCGATACCGAAACATGGAAACCGAGTTTTACAATGCGTTTGCTACAACTCCGGGTACTCCGGTTACCGTTGCTCAGAGCGTGAACATGGAAAATGAAAAGGGAACGTTACAGAAACCTCCAAAGCTGATGGGCATTGAAGAATACTATTGTTGGAAAGACCGGTTCGAAAATTGGGTTCAAGCAAATCATTTAAGGTCGTGGGAGTGTATTGAAACTAAGTATGTTAAACCTCATTCAGATGTGGGAGTTATCAAAATCATTTCTGAGTTGTCGGATAAAGAGAGAGACATGTACAAGGCATAAAAAATGATGATTAGTCTACTTCAGCAAGCTGTGAAAGAAGACATCTTCATATTACTTCAACACGATGGTACTTCACGTTCGATTTGGGAAGCACTTCGAATTAAGTTTGAAGGAAGTACGGAGATGATCAAGAGTAAGAAATCATTATTAAAAAAAGAATTTGATTTGTTTACTAGTTTGCAGGGTGAAACTACAAAGAAACTGATTGAGAGATATTGTCATTTAGTGCGTTCAATGTCCTTGTTAGATATAAACAAAGATCGAGAAGAATGGGTTGACAAATTAGCTGATGCTTTACCTCAGAATGAATGGGGTACATATCTGATGATCTTAAAGAACACCGGAGAATATGATATATTGTCAATTGCTCAGTTCATTGAAAAACTTGAAGGACAAGATCTTGAACAACAAAAGATCGCTAGAATGAACAATCCAAGTGGTCAACAAGATGTAAAGATGTATTTCAAAGGTGGTGTTCAGAATGTTGAAGCAAGTCCAAAGATCCAAACCGCTTTCAGCGCAGAAAACTCATCCGGATCATGCAATCAAAGTCCAATCAGCAACAGTGGATTTTCTTCATACTCGAGTGTTAATCCGAATGTTTCAACCTCAAGTTATCAGTCTCAAAGCTCAAACAATGGTAATAGTTATGTGCTACAATGCAATATCGCGTTGCATCTTCAGAATGGTCAGAATTTCTCTGAAGAAGTTGCTAAAGGTCATATGGCATTACTTGTTACCGTGTTGGAATCATATGAGAGTTTGGTTGCGGGAAGAATCGGAAATCCTATGCTAACAAAAGAGGATTACGACCAGATTGATGCTGAGGAGATGGAGCTTATGGATATTAAGTGGTGTTTAGCGAGCGTGTTGAGAAGAGCTGAGAAATTCAAGCAAATAACCGGAAGAGATGATTCTCGAGATGCTAATGTTTCTACTTTAGGTTTTGATAAATCTAAAGTTACTTGTTTTCGATGCAGGGAAAGAGGACATTTCAAGAGGGAATGTACCAACCGAGAAGCAAGTGGAGCTCAAAATCCGTTTGGGAACAATGATTATTATCGAAAAGCAATATATCATCAGGTTGCTCAACAACCGTCATCATCCAGTGCTAATTTGATTGAAGATGGAAAGAAGAAAGCTTATTTAGTCAATCAAGAAGATGACAGATTGTCAGAGGGTTTTAGCTGGGATAAATACATTCCGGCTGATTCAAAATTTAGAGCATTCATTGCACAAATCATTCAAGAGCCAGAGTTGATGAAAGAATGGGTGGATGTGTTTGCAAATGATGAGAAAAGTCAAGATGAAGAGTCTGTCACTACAGATGATAGTTCAGAAAAGACACCAGAGTTTGATAAATCATCAACTGATAGTAGTGATGATGAGGAAGAAATTAATCAAAT
Organism: Helianthus tuberosus; assembly: GCA_030545235.1. Lineage (NCBI taxonomy): Eukaryota > Viridiplantae > Streptophyta > Magnoliopsida > Asterales > Asteraceae > Helianthus > Helianthus tuberosus. Next base: position 39,450 of record JARYGA010055529.1, read on the forward strand.
TAACATTGGCAAAACTCAATTATCTACTGAAAGTTTCAAATTTTATTTTGCAGATAGATTGGAGAAGCTAAAGGAGAAACGAGCAGCAAGAGAAAAGAAATAGAAAAGATGTGAGAATGTTGCTCAGGAACACAAGATGAATGAACAGAATGAAGAAGTTAAAGTTGTTGAGAAGGTGGTTGAAATTGAAAAGATTGTAGAAGTCACAAAACCATGTCTAAAATGTTTGGAACCATGCAAACATTGTGAAGAGAAAGACAAGAAGTATAGTGAGCTGGACAAGATGAAAGAAAAATTATTGTTTGATGTTAAGTATGTGAAAGAATCGTATGATGTGTTGAACAGAATGGTGAATAGTTTGGAAAAGACAAACTCTGAAAGGGAAGATGCTTTAACCATGATGAATGCAGTGATGATGTCTAAACAGAAGGCTATCAATCACTATATTGAGGAGTGTGCAAAATTGAAGCAGGAGTTGGAGATTGAAAAGATTGAGAATGAAAGAATCAGACGATTGCTGCAAAGTTATTCAAGTTCTGATTATTTGATTGACAGAATTTATCCTACTGTTGCAGGTTTTGAAGTCTTTCAAGATAAGAAGTCGGAAGATACGGATACTGGTAAGAAACAAAGTGCAAATTATAATAAGTGTCCGCCTCCAATCTGGGAAGGTTATTCTCCTAGAAAACCAAATGAGGAACAACTCAAAAAGGCAGTCAATATAAAGTTAAAGTCTGAAACAACTGATGAGTTACCAGAAAACATTGACGTCACATTCACATCGTCTGACCCTGATCATGAGTCTGAGTTAATAAAGAAAGTGGTCGATCAGGTGTAACAACTCTCATCAAAAGTCATAATTATTAAATTAATTTGTCCAATAGGAAACCCTAATTGAGACACCCAAGTAATTCTGTACAAACCCTAAAATTTTCAGAATTTTCAGAATCAGGATCAGGGCCCCTAAAACTCAGGGGGGGTAAAACCCTATTACGAAACTGTCAAGTTAGCAAGGCTAGTTGAGAAGGTGGCTACCCTATGGAAATAGGTGACCCCTCGCGTCACGCGAGGGGGGTCAAAATTCGTGTATAAATAGTAGGCATTGGGACTTGATTTCTGGAATTAAAACGACGAACAAATTCGCTATATACACTGAAATACGTTCTGTTTACTATCAAAACACACACGGATCACTAATTGCTGCCGCAAAACAGGGTAATAACTCGATCGCTATTACGATTCATTGTCCGATCGATCAATATATCCAATGGATGTTTAAGTGCTGCCCACATTAGGGTTATGCTTTGTCATTCGTCGTTAATGTAACACCCCGTGTTTTCACGAGTGAAAGTCAAAGTCAAGGTCAAAGTCAACGACCGATTTCGCGCAACTTGACTCGTAGAAATGTTTTTATTTTATTTATATTATGTGGAGTAAGTGTCGTACATTGCAATAATCGAATCGTGTTAACCGCATTTCAATCGATCTACGACTGCGAATGATAGGAAGTAACAATGCGATAAAGATAATCAACTAATAATCAAGCTATACTAATCGAATCGACATCAAATCGTGACCCGAGCTATGTATTTTTACTTTTCGTTATACGTGTGTGTGTGCCTTACGAGTTACCTGTGCATGTTTATTTACGTTATGTTGTGGAATCAAGCAAACTCAATAGAACTCGAAGTCTAACTCGAATATAAGCGAACCCGAACCCGAACCCGAATTCCGAATCGAACCATGTTATATACGAAGTAGTTGGGACTAAAAGTAATTTGACTAGGAAACCTTATCGAATCGCTCGCAATCGAAACCGAAGCGTCATCGCACCGAACGCACCATACAGTCGACATCCGAACGGATGGTTCATCCGCACGGTTGTCCATCCGCACGGATTGTCCATCCGCACGGATTGCCAATCCGCACGGATTGCCAATGCGCACGGATGACCAATCCGCACGGATAAACAATCCGGGTGACCTGCAATCCGCACGGATCACCCTTTCCCCTTTTAGCATCCTATAAATACCCGGGTCACTCTCCAAACTTTCCACTTTTGGCAAGTGACGTCCGACCAGCACACTTTCTTCACCTTTTCTTCGATTTCTCTCAATCCAGGTAAGATCTTGCTCTAAATCTTGTACATTCTTGATCTATACACACATCTACACCTTTCTATCTTTCAAATCTCAACTTTTAACCGTGAAACCATCAAGATTTGAGGTATTTCCGGGTGACGTCATCATGAAGTTCTCATGAACTTCCAGTGTGACCTCATTCCACCAAGAATAACTCAGATCTAAGCGATTTCCACAAGATTTCACAATAACTTCACCTAAATCTAAATTTTTCTAAAGGATAAAAGAGTTGAAAGAAATAAACAAGTTTTCTCCTTCTTTTACCCTCAAAGATGGTACGAATCGGATCAGTTCTAGTCTTCTACTCGATACTAGTGATGCACTAGTCCTAGATCTGGATTCTACCCGCAAGACACCTGATTTCGGGTTAAGCCGGAATGACCATTCTAAACCGCCGACAGGTCGAGTTAGGGTGATTCCTAGCCGGCTTAGTCATGCGAGTAAGAATACAATTCCAAGTGGTTGCCACATAATCAGAACGTCTCGATAAAACGACAACAGAAACCAAGAGTAGACGAACGGAACAACCAGGACGAGGAAGTTGTCCGCACGAGTAAGTTGTCCGCACGGACAAGCTGTTCGCACGGACAGACGATCCGGACGGGTTGTCACCCGGACGAACTACACTTGGGATCCACGCGCAAAACAAGGTAGGAGTATCGACGAATGAACAATCCGGATGGACGACCTCTAAATGGATTACTCTTCGGATCATGAGATACTAAGACCTTAAACAATTTCAAACAATGTTCATCCGCACGGGCAAGTTGTCCGCACGGACAGACCATCCGGACGGATTGTCTCTGTCCGTACGAACAAACTATCCGGACGGATTACCACTGTCCGCACGGATTACCATCCGGACGGACTGTCACCATCCGCACGGACTTCATCAAGTGACTCACCTTAAAGGTTTTCTAAATGCTACAACAAAAACTTCAAAGCACAAGCCATCATACACAAACACATTCTTAGGAAGAAACAATCCACTCGAATAGTTATCCGCACGAACATGTTATCCGCACGAGTGACTAGTCCGGACGAATAGCTAATCCGCACGGATTACTTGTCCGCACGGATAACTTGTCCGCACGGATAACAATCCGCACGAGTGACTAATCCGGACGGATTACCACTCGCATGAACGACTAATCCGCACGGACTGCCAGTCCGCACGGATAGCCAATCCGCACGGATGACCAGTTCGCACGATCTGTCATCCTGTCCACCCTCACTATGTACTGTTGTACACGTCACTTATCGTTACGTTATCGAATCTATTCAGGCTAACCGTACTCGCTGAAAAGCGCTCCCTTCAATCCATAATCGCTGTGAGTATACTCGATCCCTGTTTGCTTTTGGCACTTTTGGGTGTTACATGCGTTACGAATATCCAAACTACAACTATCACACTACTCAAGCTATTTTAACGCTAACCGTTAATGCATGTTATACGTGGCTTATGAATGCTTGTTTGTTATGTTTACACATGGAATGCTGTCTACCTGCCTTAGCAACGATAGTACTATAGTTTGGACTCAGCACCCGTTCACACGGGGGTTGTTAAGGATCTTTTACTTGCATGGATTACGGTGGTAATCATGTATTGCGAACTGCCTCGGGCAGTCAACCCGCAGTCATTGGTATCGATGGATCTATGTCGATAACTAACGTGCTTCATTTCACTATGTGTACGTGCTGGTTATGCGTAAACGAATTCGAACTCTATATGCTATTATCAAACTTGTATGCTCACCTTTACATTTTATGTATTGACTTTATTTTAACGTATGTGACAGGTGCTTAGGTTGCTTTTATGCTCTTTGTGCTGTGATGAACTTGAAGCTAGGAACTGGAGTCCTGGAAACCAACGAATAAATTAGTTATGTTTAAATCTGAGTTGTCGGAACAGAATACTTGTCTTGATGTTTGTCTGCAATAATTGTTTAACTATTTGAGATACGGTATGGGACGTATTATTTAATCGAATGGTAATGATAGTTGTTATGGAAACTTCTGGACAATCTGTTTCGCTCAGTGCCATGCCCCGATGATTCCGCCATCGGTTGGGGTGTGACAGATTGGTATCAGAGCCATAACTATAGGGAATTAGGCAAGACTCGACCTAGTCCGGGTCGAAGTCTTAGAGACCTAGTCTATAGTTAAGAACCAACAGACCAACTCGCGCGTATGCATAAACTCGCCACTATCACTCGCTCCTTACGCTTATTCTACACTATCATTGCACTTGAAATTTTAATTATGAGCATGCACTAAGGCCGAGAATAGGTGTGAAAACCACAAACTCTCGGCTAAAGTCGCTTAATCAACTTTCAATTTTAACTACAAACGAGGAGAATTATGCCAAATTAGGAGTGAAATCCATATTTTGATGAATAATCTCCTCCATTTTATCAAAATAGGGACAAAGTTGTTAAGCCAGGGGTGAAATCCTACCCTTGACAACTTGTTCCGAGCATTTTACAAACTCTCACCAAGGTCTCAACAGACGATCTGTAAACACCATAAAGCTAACGGGATTCACACCAAACGCCCAAGAATCGAGGCCAAGGCACGATCCTGAAAGTTGAAAGTGCATAACAGATCCCCTGTGAATGATTAAACCACCTTGGTTAGTCGAAGTCTACTAGCCGCAGACAATCTATTCCCGATTTTTATGAGTTTCAAGTTTTGAGTCAAAACCATTGACTCTGACGATTCGTCGATTTTATGTGAATTACGTGTTTTATGCTTATTTGTTAGTGTTTTGAGATACTACTGGTTTCGATCTAATGCCTTTGGCTTTTGCTACCCACACAACACACTACACATCGTTAACAAATCGCTCACGCTACACTATATTCGAACAATCGCGAACTTTGAATACTAGGTTTCTGTTTTCTGAATGCCTCTAGTTACTAAGGGCGTATGTGTTTTCCTTGCTTCTATGCTCTGTATGCTTAGGAATTATGTGATTATGTGCTCTACATGCCTTTGTGACTTTGTGCTTTACGTGATAAGTGGTTACGTGAATGAACGTGTTCCTGCGCTTTAGTAAGTAATAGACGTGTGAGGTGAGATTCGAATACAATGTGTTGAGTACCATGGCGATGTCTATTGCAGACAATGTCGTCTGGATCCCGTCATGCACTCTCTCATCAAGAAAAGAGGGACAAACGCCTTGCTTCCATCATCGCGAAAAGTGTGGCTAAAGCTGTGAGTGATGTTTACGAGAACGCCAGCAAATCATCCGAGGAATCAAGGACTGAAGGTCCTAAAGCTGTCGTAAGACCTTTCAGTTTCAAACAATTCAAGTCGTGTGGGCCGAAAGAATTCACAGGCGAAGGAGGTCCTACAGCGCTATTCCGCTGGTTTGACTCTATCGAGGTTACTCTGCGACAGAGTGGTTGCCCTGATGACCTTCGAACTCTGAACGCTACCGGCGTCTTTCAGTACCGTGCTTTAGACTGGTGGACGGCCGAGAGGAACAAGCGAGGGAATGATGCAGCCTATGGTCTGTCGTGGGATGAGCTCAAGGAAGTCATGCTAGAGGAATTCTGCCCTCCTCACGAACGTCAAAAGCTTGAAGATCAATTTTGGCACATACATCAGAAGGATGGAGACAATGCTGGTCTCACTGCTCGTTTCAAACAACTCAGCATTATCTGTCCCGACCAGGTCAAGACTCCCGAGATGACCATCAAGAAGTATATCCGAGCTTTGCCCGACTGCGTTGCTGATTTCGTGCAAGCGGCTAAGACTACCACGATCGAGGAAACCTACCTACTAGCCGCTGAAATCAATGACAAAAGGGTTAAGGCTGGTGTCTGGGATAAGACCTCCAAGCATCTGCATCAAGCTACCGCTACCGCACCAACTGTTGAACCCACCTCATCAAGCAGCAAGAGAAAGAACAAGAGAAAGAACAGCTCCACCAACAAGAACTGTGCGATCACTGCTGCACCAGTTCAGACTGTACCTGCCCAACAGCGTCAAGTAGCGGCGCCCGTGGCCAATGCACCGCCTACAAAGCGTGCATATACTGGGCCACACCCGCTCTGCCCTACTTGCACCTATCACCACCCGACAGCTATTCAATGCCGTTTTTGTGCTCACTGCAATGTATACGGCCACTTTACTGCCAACTGCCGTATTCGTCAAGCTCCTGCCAATCAAGCTCTACTCACTGCCCCACAGGGTCAACAAGCTCCTCCAGCACCCGCAGTCAAAGCTAGAGCCTGCTTCTCATGTGGCGACCCGAATCATTTCTCCAACATGTGCCCGAACAGGGTAGTGAAACAAGAACAGCCACAGCAGCAGCCACAGCAGCAACAACAACAGCAGCAGCAACAACAGGCCGCACGCGCCAGAACTTGAGAATGGTATTTATGCTTCATGTTTGTTTGATACTGGAGCCGATAACTGCTTTGTGTCACTCGAATTTGAGAAACTCCTTAGTCGTAAATGTTCCCAACTCTCCTCAGCATTCGATGTTGAAGTCGCTACCGGAAGAACCATCGCTGTTAATTCTGTTATCCGTGATTGTACTCTCGAGCTCAACAATCACATCTTCCCAATCAACCTTATTCCGATGCAACTCGGAAGCTTTGACGTCATAGTAGGCATGGACTTTCTTCGTGAAAATCATGCTGAAGTTGTGTGCTTCGATAAGATGATTCGATTTTCGCTCGCGAACGGTGATTCATTGTGTGTTTATGGTGATACTACTTCGAAAGGTCTCAAACTTATGTCATGCCTCCAAGCTAGCAAGTATCTCCGCAAGGAATACAGGGCTTTCTTGGCTAACGTCATAGCAGCGGAGAAGGAAAAGAAAGAGAAGAAGGAAGTGAAAGACGTTCCCGTGGTTCGAGAATTTCCTCAAGTTTTTCCAGAGGACCTTCCCGGACTACCGCCCAGTCGTGATATCGACTTTCGTATTGACCTCATTCCAGGAGCTAATCCTATCGCCAAAGCTCCTTATCGACTCGCGCCGTCCGAAATGCGCGATTTCCACAAGATTTCACAATAACTTCACCTAAATCTAAATTTTTCTAAAGGATAAAAGAGTTGAAAGAAATAAACAAGTTTTCTCCTTCTTTTACCCTCAAAGACGGTACGAATCGGATCAGTTCTAGTCTTCTACTCGATACTAGTGATGCACTAGTCCTAGATCTGGATTCTACCCGCAAGACACCTGATTTCGGGTTAAGCCGGAATGACCATTCTAAACTGCCGACAGGTCGAGTTAGGGTGATTCCTAGCCGGCTTAGTCATGCGAGTAAGAATACAATTCCAAGTGGTTGCCACGTAATCAGAACGTCTCGATAAAACGACAACAGAAACCAAGAGTAGACGAACGGAACAACCGGGACGAGGAAGTTGTCCGCACGAGTAAGTTGTCCGCACGGACAAGCTGTTCTCACGGACAGACGATCCGGATGGGTTGTCACCTGGACGAACTACACTTGGGATCCACGCGCAAAACAAGGTAGGAGTATCGACGAATGAACAATCCAGACGGACGACCTCTGAATGGATTACTCTTCGGATCATGAGATACTAAGACCTTAAACAATTTCAAACAATGTTCATCCGCACGGGCAAGTTGTCCGCACGGACAGACCATCCGGACGGATTGTCTCTGTCCGTACGAACAAACTATCCGGACGGATTACCACTGTCCGCACGGATTACCATCCGGACGGACTGTCACCATCCGCACGGATTATCATCCGCATGGACTTCATCAAGTGACTCACCTTTAAGGTTGTGTCCGCACGGATTACCATCCGAACGGATTGTCGTCCGCGCGACCGCCTTGAAGGGTAGAGAAACTTAAAGGTTTTCTAAATGCTACAACGAAAACTTCAAAGCACAAGCCATCATACACAAACACATTCTTAGGAAGAAACAATCCACTCGAATAGTTATCCGCACGAACATGTTATCCGCACGAGTGACTAGTCCGGACGAATAGCTAATCCGCACGGATTACTTGTCCGCACGGATAACTTGTCCGCACGGATAACAATCCGCACGAGTGACTAATCCGGACGGATTACCACTCGCACGAACGACTAATCCGCACGGACTGCCAGTCCGCACGGATAGCCAATCCGCACGAATGACCAGTCCGCACGATCTGTCATCCTGTCCACCCTCACTATGTACTGTTGTACACGTCACTTATCGTTACGTTATCGAATCTATTCAGGCTAACCGTACTCGCTGAAAAGCGCTCCCTTCAATCCATAATCGCTTTGAGTATACTCGATCCCTTTTTGCTTTTGGCACTTTTGGGTGTTACATACGTTACGAATATCCAAACTACAACTATCACACTACTCAAGCTATTTTAACGCTAACCGTTAATGCATGTTATACGTGCCTTATGAATGCTTGTTTGTTATGTTTACACATGGAATGCTGTCTACCTACCTTAGCAACGATAGTACTATAGTTTGGACTCAGCACCCGTTCACACGGGGGTTGTTAAGGATCTTTTACTTGCATGGATTACGGTGGTAATCATGTATTGCGAACTGCCTCGGGCAGTCAACCCGCAGTCATTGGTATCGATGGATCTATGTCGATAACTAACGTGCTTCATTTCACTATGTGTACGTGCTGGTTATGCGTAAACGAATTCGAACTCTATATGCTATTATCAAACTTGTATGCTCACCTTTACATTTTATGTATTGACTTTATTTTAACGTATGTGACAGGTGCTTAGGTTGCTTTTATGCTCTTTGTGCTGTGATGAACTTGAAGCTAGGAACTGGAGTCCTAGAAACCAACGAATAAATTAGTTATGTTTAAATCTGAGTTGTCAGAACAGAATACTTGTCTTGATGTTTGTCTTTAATAATTGTTTAACTATTTGAGATACGGTATGGGACGTATTATTTAATCGAATGGTAATGATAGTTGTTATGGAAACTTCTGGACAATCTGTTTCGCTCAATGCCATGCCCCGATGATTCCGCCATCGGTTGGGGTGTGACAGTTAATTCGATGGATGTTTAAGTATCGCACTTTGTCATTCGTTGTGAGGGTTTGATCTCATGAGTTATCGTAAATGCTGTATTGATTACTAACCCAGTTTTGTGTGCATTGTTATTTAAATTAGGTTAACAAGGCTAATCCATAGACTAGACTCTGTCCGTGTTAAATCTGCAATGTGAGTCATTCTCTTTTTATTAAATTTATTTACAAAAGCATGTTTATTTTCAAAGTTATAATTACAGGGATTAAGTCTTTGTAATCACCAAATTACAGGCGGTATGTGGGGTTTTGTATACATTACTTGATAATCGTCACCATTGGACAATGGGTTAGCCAAGGGGTGATATGACCATAGTCACAGACACCATTGGACAACGAGATAGCCAATGAGTGGTCGAGTGACAAATACTGTGGGTAGTTGGTTGATATTGGGAAACATCGTAATCGCTCTTAATACTGTAAATTATAACAAGTGGGTCGTTTTAGTAAATAGAATGATTCACCAGTATTTCCCGCTGACAAAATCTTTTTCAAACATGTTTCAGGTGATCTGTTGTGATTCAGGAAAAGTGCCGTGAAGCACTTCAAGCTTAAGAAAGTGGCTCAGAATAAAATAAAGAAATCATGTTTTGTAACTTAAAGATTTCTTCGTGAAATCATATGATTGTAAATTACCGTTGTTTTATCCCGAGTTGTGAAAAAAAATAATCGGGAAAATTTTAGCTTTAAAAAGATCCTGATGATAAACTTCCGCTGTTAAACTCAATTAAATAAATACCACGGGATTTTCTGTCCCGCGGCTCCTGAAACGGGTCAAACCGGGTCGGGGGCCGTGACAGAAAAAGGTGGTATCAGAGCCACTGAGTTAAGCTAATTAAGTATTTAGAAATACTTAATTTTTCCTGATTACCATTATGTGATTATGTGTTTTATTAACTGACTATTTGTTAGTTACAGTATGGGTAAGCAAAAGCTTTCAAACATCTATCTTAAATTAGATAGGTCATCAAATGAAAAAGGAAGTTCATCCCAAACTCCTGAAGAAGGAATATTTGTTCGAAAAGCCCAATATGAGGAACCACTTTCTCCTGATAAAAGAAGTTTGATTATTAGAAAAAGTCAGGAGAAATTAAAGAAATCCCGAGAAAAGAAAGTTAAAAAGGAAACCCAGGAATTAATCAGTAAATCACCATGGGAAGACAATTTAGGTGAAAAATGGGCGGATCTTTATATGCTAGCCACCGTAGCAGTAAATGCTAATCTTCAGAATACCATGACTCCGTACTAGCAACTTACAAGCCAGAAATATCATCTAGTAAATAAATAAAATTACAATAAAACTAATATGTTTAATTGTTAATTTTCCTTTGTATGTAGTCACAGAATATGCAATAATATTTGAGGTTTATCTGTAAAATTTGTAATAAAATTTTAATTTATTATTTTTACATATATGTTAAACAGCATGAATGAGTTATCTGGAGCCCTAGAGAATCTCAACCTTTACCCTGTAAACATAGAAGTTTCTAAAGAATTTACTGGATACTTTCCTAATGTGGAACAACCTATAGAATTCAACGCTCCACCTCTGGAAAAGCCAAAACCTAAGAAAAGAAAGAGATTCGTATGGGGGAGGTGTGTACATAGGAAAAAGCCAGCTAAGAGACTTCCTAAAATAAACAATCCCTTAGAAAAAGGAAAAGAAATTGAAACCGGGGAAAGTTCGAGACAGCAGGAATTGGAGATTGAAGTAGGGGAAGATGCTAGACAAATGGGAATACAGTTTGAGGAATATTCTAAGCAAATAGAAATGGAGGTTGGAAAAGGTTCTAGACAAACTAAAATGGAAATTGGAGAAAGCTCTAAACAAACCCAGGAAATGACATTTCAGGAGGAACTAGATTTTATATTGACAAGCTGTGATACTATTAGGCCTGTCAATAATAATAATAATTTTTACTCTAATCCTATCGAAAATCAACTCCCTATAAATCTGGAACCAGCAATCCCAGAACCAATAATCCATACTCAACCTTTAGGAATGGATGAATGGTGGACAAATGATTGGCAATTCCAAAACCTTATCAACAGTCCTTATTCCTTTCTCCCGCAATTCGATCCAGAACCCCTACCAAATCCACCGATGAGTAACGAGAATATGGCTGAACTCCGCCATTTTGGTGAAGAGTTGATGGATGCTGGGAATAGGATCCGAGAGATAGGAGGACAAATTTCATGGAAATATGATGAGAGGGAACATCGTTATTAAAAAAAATACAAGTTGACAAGGGAGAAATGGGTTATGAGTCTGTGGTTGTATAATAACAGTAGTAAAATCAGTATATGTAAATAAACAATAAAACAGTTGTATATGGAAGCATAATATATAAATGAAATTTTAGAAAATTTACAATTTTGTTTGTGTATTTTTTACGTGATTAAGTGCGATTAATTGTGACATTGGATTGTTTCTTATTTATACTAATTATTCATCTATAAATTAATTATCAGATGGCAAATATTGGTAATGAACCAGTAAATGAAGTAAATCAATCCGAGCAAATTCAGGAAGAGCAATTATTAAATAGGCAAGATATCGAGGATATCGTTGCACAAGGAATAGCCAATGTTATTCCAGCAATCGTTGCTGCTGTTCAAAAACCTGTTAAACCTCAATCACTCATTCCTAGTAAACGTACACAAGGCGACAACTTTAGTAATAGTATAAACGGAAGTGGTAATCATGTTAATAACAATCATGATCTGCAAGCTCCAATTTTCAAGAAAATGAAAGCTACAACACCTGGTTGCACTTACAAAGAATTCCTTGCCTGTAAACCAACTGAGTTTGCAGGTAATGAAGCGGCTATTGCAGCACTACGTTGGTTAGAGAAAACTGAGGCAGTAATTACTATAAGTAAATGTGCTGAGGAAGATCAAGTTATGTATGCGTCGAATCTTTTTAAAGAAGGGGCGCTAGAATGGTGGAACACGGTGTTACAAGCAAAAAGAAGGATCTAGGCATATGCCATGAAATGGGAAGAATTTAAGAATCTTGTAGAAAGAAAATTCTGTCCCGAGTATGAAAAAGATCAAATGGCAAATAAATTTTTAAATCATCGAATGCTGGGTGTGGATTGTCGTGGTTATACTTCTACATTCTTCGAATATGCTAGAGTAGTACCAACACTGGCTTCGGCAGAACCGGTACTCATTTCTCGCTATATTTGGGGATTGATTAGCGAAATCCGTAACATCGTTAAAGCTGCGAGACCTTGTACTATTGACGATGTTGTGGAATTAGCTAATACCCTCACTGACGAGCTGGTACATACGAGAGATGAAAACAGGAAGAAGGAACTGGCTCAGAAAATTACCCAAGGATTTCGTACAGGTAATAATAACAGTTTCAGGAGAAGAGGAATGGGACAATCCTCAATTCCGCCTTTCTGCAGAAATTGCAGAAGGAAACATTTTGGAAGATGCAATGTAACCTGCAACTTTTGTAAAGTTGTAGGACATCGTGAAGAAAACTGCAGGAAGAAATCCACAATTTGTTACAATTGTGGAGAAACTGGACATTTCAGGCCAGATTGCCCGAAACTAGTCAAATCAGCTGATAACAACAAAGCCAAAGCTGCAGAAGGAGCTACTAAGAAGAATGTCAGAGCATTCCAGCTAACTACTCAAGAAGCAAAACTCATTCCAGATGTGATAGCTGGTACGTTCCTAGTTCACAACATATACGCAAAAGTATTATTTGACTCTGGTGCAAACCAAAGTTTTATAAATACTTTATTCTGGCAAGCTCTTAAGTTACCCTTAACCAACATTAGGCAGATTTTTACAGTCGAAACTGCAGATGGGAATTCAGTTAAAATAAATCAGGTTTTGCAAAAAGTAGAAATAGAACTTTCAGGTCATAAATTCTCTGCAAACTTATTACCTATGAAATTAGCTGAATTCGATGTTGTGTTAGGAATGGATTGGTTAGTAGCCAACCATGCTTGAATCCTTTGTGACCAGAACTCTATAGAAATTCAGGCACCTACTGGAGAAGTAATCATGATTACAGGAGATAAACCGCGCAAACCCATGAAATTTATATCAGTAATGAAAGTTGCTAGTTATGAACGAAAACAAGGAATGGTATATATGATTTCAGTAATCATTAATACTAAGGGTAAAGAACTTAAGGAGATTCCTGTAGTCTCAGAATACCCAGAGGTATTTCCAGAAGAGTTACCAGGATTACCACCAGATAGGGAAGTAGAATTTAGGATTCATCTAATTCCTGGAACTACACCGATAGCTAAGGCACCTTATCGGTTAGCTCCTACCGAAATGTTAGAACTGAAAAAGCAATTAGATGAATTACTAAGCAAAGGATTCATACAACCTAGCTCATCCCCTTGGGGAGCTCCAGTGTTGTTCGTAAAGAAGAAGGATGGTTCAATGAGAATGTGTATTGATTATAGAGAATTGAATAAGGTTACAATTAAGAATCGATACCCATTACCTAGGATTGATGATCTATTCGATCAACTTCAAGGAGCTAGATATTTTTCTAAGATCGACTTACGTTCCAGATATCATCAATTGAAAGTACAAGAGGAAGACATACCTAAAACTGCGTTCAGGACTAGGTATGGTCATTACGAGTTTACAGTCATGCCCTTTGGGTTAACAAATGCACCTGCTGCATTTATGGACATGATGAATAGAATCTGTAAACCGTATTTGGATAAATTTGTAATTGTTTTTATAGACGATATACTTATTTATTCCAAAAGTCAGACAGAACATTGTGAGCACTTACATACACTCTTAACTTTGTTAAGAAAAGAAAAGCTTTATGCCAAATTCTCGAAGTGTGAATTTTGGCTACAAGAAGTGCAATTCTTAGGACACATGGTGAATCATGAAGGTATTCATGTTGATCCTGCTAAGATAGAGGCAATTACCAATTGGAAGGTTCCGCAAACCGCAATGGAAATTAGAAGTTTTATAGGTTTAGCTGGATATTATAGACGGTTTATTAAGGATTTTTCCAAGATAGTTGTACCATTAACTAAGCTAACCTGTAAAGCCAATAAGTTTGAATGGGGATCTAAACAGGAAGAAGCCTTTAGAATCTTGAAACAGAAATTAACAAATGCTCCAATCCTAGCATTACCAGAAGGGACTGAAGATTTTGAAGTATATTGTGATGCTTCAAAACTAGGATTTGGATGTGTGCTAATGCAACGCAAGAAGGTAATTGCGTATGCTTCAAGACAGTTGAAAAAGCACGAGGAAAATTATACAACTCATGACTTAGAGTTAGGCTCCATAATTTTTGCCCTCAAGATTTGGAGACATTATCTTTACGGAAGTAAATTTACTGTCTATACAGACCACAAAAGTTTAAAATATATTTTTGGGCAAAAAGAGTTAAACATGAGGCAAAGGAGATGGATGGAAATCTTAAGTGATTACGACTGTGATATTCAATATCACGAAGGAAAAGCAAATATAGTTGCAGATGCCTTAAGTCGTAAGTACCATGAGAAACAACGACGGGTTCGTGCTCTCAGATTAAATCTACAATTATATTTAATGGAACAACTGAAGCATTTTCAAGAAACAGCAATAGAAGATGTTGCTGAAGGAATGAAAGGACGAATAAAAGAATTAGAACAGGGAGATGATGGAATTTGGAGATTCCACCAAAGAAGAATTTGGGTACCGAAGCAGGGAGAATTAAGAAATAAGATCTTAGAGGAAGCTCATAAATCTAGGTATACCATACACCCTGGAAATAATAAGATATACCAAGATTTAAGAAATAATTTCTGGTGGATAGGCATGAAGAAGGATATAGCTAGATATGTTTCTAAATGTCTTACTTGTTCACAAGTAAAGGCTGAACATCAGAAACCTTCAGGTCTACTACAACAGTTAGAAATGCCTGTATGGAAATAGGAACTCATAACAATGGATTTTGTTACTAAGTTACCCAAAACCAGAATTGTTACTAAGTTACCCAAAACCAGAAAAGGTAATGATGCGATTTGGGTAATTGTGGATCGATTAACCAAATCTGCTCACTTTCTACCTATGAAAGAAACCTTTAGCATGGAAAGATTGGCAAAGTTGTATGTAGATGAAGTTGTATCCTTACATGGAGTTCCACTCTCCATTGTTTCGGATAGGGATAGTCGTTTTACTTCTCATTTTTGGACAAGTTTCCAGAAAGCACTGGGAACTCGACTAAACTTAAGCACTGCATATCATCCCCAAACAGACGGGAAAAGTGAAAGGACGATCCAAACTCTGGAAGACATGCTTAGAGCATGTGTGATAGATTTTGGTGGAAATTGGGATGACCATTTACCATTAATTGAATTCTCCTATAATAATAGTTATCATTTAAGCAATGAAACTGCCCCATTTAAGGCACTATATGGAAGAAAGTGCAGAACTCCAGTTTGTTGGGCAGAAATAGGAGAAAGTCAATTGTCAGGTCCTGAAATAGTGCAAGAGACGACCGACAAGATTATACAAATCAAGGAAAGACTGAAGACGGCTCGAGATCGTCAAAAGAGTTATGCAGACGATAGAAGGAAGCCATTGGAGTTCCAAGTTGGAGATAAGGTACTATTGAAAGTTTCTCCATGGAAAGGAGTAGTCCGATTCGGTAAGAAAGGAAAGCTTAGTCCAAGATACGTAGGACCATTTTCGGTGATCCAACGTATAAGACCAGTTGCTTATCGTTTACAACTACCGGAAGAATTGGCCGGAGTACATGATGTATTTCATGTATCCAATCTCAAGAAATGCCTATCAGACGAATCTTTGGTAGTACCTCTTCAAGATATAAAAGTAAATGAGAAATTAAAATTTGTTGAGAAACCTCTTCAAATCGAGGATCGAAAGATCAAATTTCTCAAGCACAAGCGACTAGTTCTAGTCAAAGTCAAATGGGATTCAAAGAGAGGAGCTGAATACACTTAGGAGCTGGAATCTGAAATGAAGCGAAAGTATCCACACTTATTCCAGTAAATCTCGAGGACGAGATTTTTATTAAGGTGGGGAGGATGTAACAACTCTCATCAAAAGTCATAATTATTAAATTAATTTGTCCAATAGGAAACCCTAATTGAGACACCCAAGTAATTCTGTACAAACCCTAAAATTTTCAGAATTTTCAGAATCAGGATCAGGGCCCCTAAAACTCAGGGGGGGTAAAACCCTAGTTACGATTATCTAAATAACTATCTGTCAAATTCGAATTTTACGAAACTGTCAAGTCAGCAAGGCTAGTTGAGAAGGTGGCTACCCTATGGAAATAGGTGACCCCTCGCGCCACGCGACGCCCAGGGGGGTACCCCTCGCGTCACGCGAGGGGGGTCAAAATTCGTGTATAAATAATAGGCATTGGGACTTGATTTCTGGAATTAAAACGACGAACAAATTCGCTATATACACTGAAATACGTTCTGTTTACTATCAAAACACACACGGATCACTAATTGCTGCCGCAAAACAGGGTAATAACTCGATCGCTATTACGATTCATTGTCCGATCGATCAATATATCCAATGGATGTTTAAGTGATGCCCACATTAGGGTTATGCTTTGTCATTCGTCGTTAATTCGATGGATGTTTAAGTATCGCACTTTGTCATTCGTTGTGAGGGTTTGATCTCGTGAGTTATCGTAAATGTTGTATTGATTACTAACCCAGTTTTGTGTGCATTGTTATTTAAATTAGGTTAACAAGGCTAATCCATAGACTAGACTCTGTCCGTGTTAAATCTGCAATGTGAGTCATTCTCTTTTTATTAAATATATTTACAAAAGCATGTTTATTTTCAAAGTTATAATTACAGGGATTAAGTCTTTGTAATCACCAAATTACAGCCGGTATGTGGGGTTTTGTATACATTACTTGATAATCGTCACCATTGGACAATGGGTTAGCCAAGGGGTGATATGACCATTGTCACAGACACCATTGGACAACGAGATAGCCAATGAGTGGTCGAGTGACAAATACTGTGGGTAGTTGGTTGATATTGGGAAACATCGTAATCGCTCTTAATACTGTAAATTATAACAAGTGGGTCGTTTTAGTAAATAGAATGATTCACCAGTATTTCCCGCTGACAAAATCTTTTTAAAACATGTTTCAGGTGATCTGTTGTGATTCAGGAAAAGTGCCGTGAAGCACTTCAAGCTTAAGAAAGTGGCTCAGAATAAATAAAGAAATCATGTTTTGTAACTTAAAGATTTCTTCGTGAAATCATATGATTGTAAATTACCAGGGTTTTATCCCGAGTTGTGAAATAAAATAATCGGGAAAATTTTAGCTTTAAAAAGATCCTGATGATAAACTTCCGCTGTTAAACTCAATTAAATAAATACCACGGGATTTTCTGTCCCGCGGCTCCTGAAACGGGTCAAACCGGGTCGGGGGCCGTGACATCAGGTGTTGGATAAGGATGAGGAGTCAGAGTCAAAGTCTGAGTCAGAAACTTCGAGTTCATCAGTCAACAGTTCAAAATCATCGGTCAAACGGGTTTACAATAAAGAATTTCTGTTATCAAAATCTAATTTGAATGACGAAACATTCAAAGTAGCATATACTTTGAATGATTCTGACAAATTATATTCTGATGAGGAATTTCCAATAAGAAGTGTTCAAATTGAAAAGATTAAAAAGGTTTTCAAATTAACAGAAATTAATATTTCTGAAATAAAAGATGTAAATCTTACTGAAAAAGCTAAAAAATACACTTCAAGAGTTCAACAAAGATTGAACAAGAAAAAAGGTTACAGTTCTGGTTCTGGTTTTCAAAAGAAACCAAACCATAACAGTAATTTTAAAAAGAAAGGTTTAGGTTTTATTCCACCCGAAAATTATAAAAATGAGAAAATTTCTAAAACAAAAAAAATATTTGTTTCAGAGTCAAGTTCTGAAGAAGAAGAAGAAGAAGAAGAAGAAGAAGAAAAGAGCTCATTCTGGAAACAATCGAACAAAGAGTTCTTTATAGAAAAGAAAAAGTTTGAAAAGAATGGAGTTAATCAGAAAAGAGAGACAAGAACCTATTACCGATGTCAAGAAGTTGGTCACATCGCCTGGAACTGTCCAAAGGCAACCAATACAAAACAGGAAGTTGTTTCTAAACTCAAAGAAAAAGTTGTTGATAAAACTGAACTATCAACTGAAAAATTCAAAGTGTTTAAAAATTCTACATATGAAGTTGGTGAATGTTCGAAAAGGTTTTACAAAAGAAGGGTGAATCTTAACAACCAAACATGGGTTGCTAAGAAAATAGATGTTAAATCTGGCGATGAATCTGACTCGTCAAAGTCAGAGGAGCCACAAATTGAGGTTAAAAGTGATAATTCAGTTCCACCAATGGATGAGGTCAACTTTCCACCATTGCGGGCTGAAAATTTAAAATCAAAAGTTGGAAAATTTGAGATTTCGAATCAATTCTATTTTGAAAAGAAAGAATTTGATGTCGAAAAGGCTTTCAATGAAAAAGTAAAACATATTTTTGGAAAGATGGTCGATGGAAGGGAAAAGGGGTAAAAGAATTTTATGAAGCAAAAAGGAATGTTCAAACCCTGAGTGAAACTGAAAAGGTCACACCCAAAGCTGGTCAGGCTTGGGTGTTTGTATTCCATATGTAAAAATCCTGACTTGCCGGAGCTCCCAAGTTGGTAATCGTGCAGCATGAATCGGCATCTTTCTCAAAGTTTAATATTGTCATATTTCGATTTACAAATGGTATGGTTGATATGAACCTACAAGTGGTTAATCAAGGTCATTAAATTGAACTTGAGTTAACTTTCATACAAGTGTTTCAAGAAAAGGAGAAGTGTTCTTACAAGTGGTTGAAAGAACAAAGTGATGAATGAATCCCCCATCCTACAAGTGGTGAAATCAACAAAACTAATTTTCCGGAAAAATCATTTTGATTAAAACAAACTTAAGTGTTTTGAAATCTTAATGGGAAAATAGTTTGTTGTCAGGGTGAGTTCTGATTGTTTACGCCAAGTGGATGGGAAATTAAAGCTTGAAACATCGGTTTGTCAAATTTTCTTCAAATGATTTTGAATTTTAGGGGGGGGGGGTAAGAAATTTCAGAAAATACAAAAACATTAAGAAATTTGAAAAAGCCAAATACATTGATAAAATCAAAAATGAGTTTTGTTGTGAAAAAGAGGAAATGATAGTACATCAGTGGACTATCACAGCACGCTAAAGAATTGGAAAGTCAAATGTTATAAACGGTCTAACTGAGGATATGCCAGTAGGTTTTTATACATTCAGTAGATTGTTTTCGAGATATAAACCTAAATATCAATACTTACTTATTCCGTGGGGAACATCTCTCGGATATATAGGTAACCCCTGAAATCTTGTTTGAAAGACTTTCTATTTCTGACATACTAGGTCTTTGTACGTGATGATATCTGGGGTATTATACCAGGACTTTTGATTTTGCGGAAGCAATAGCCTAGTCCTCGTATAATGCTCTGCACTGCTTTAATTATAAAGCTCACCCTCAGCATAAAAAATGATGAAACATTGAAAAATGCTAATCATGTGCTGTTGAAGAAAAGATCCCCAAACGGGACACACCTAAAAGACGAGCCATCATCTCTTTGTCTGAACGGAAGTTCTAACCTGAGCTATCATGGTCTCGCATTAACCGTTTACAGATATCGTTAGTGTACATTCACCTGTAAGACTGAATATAGAAGTCTGGATACGGGAGTATATTCTGAGGTGGGACACGCGAATAAGTTTAAGTCTTTAAAACACTAATCTTGTATCTCGAAACAGTTGAACTTTGTGTGAAAATTTAAGTGGATCAGTATACTGACAAACTACGTGAATTGTTTAGAACTTAAAATGTTTAAAGCTTAACGGTGTTAGTGATTTGGCTCAAAAACTGATATGATCCTCTTACACAAACTCACAAAAATTTTGTCTGTAAATATTTCTTTACTGCTTTTCATTAAAAACAAAACCCAAAAAGAATGTGTTTTAGTTTAAAATTCTAAAAATTCAAAAAGATTTTACTTCATCGTATTTTCAACAACTGATGTTGAAAAGTTGATTTTCAAAATTCCGAGTGCTAATCATGATGAACAATTGGTTTGGGAGAGTTTGTTTGAAAAGAGAAATGGTTTCAAATTAATGATTATATGCCAAATTTGAATGTTTAAAATACAAGTGGTGAATAGAGATATTTTGAGAAATGTTATATTTTGAAAAAATTTTAATAATTGTGAAACTTACTTTTGGGTAGAGATTTATGCAGGTCCCCGTGTCTAAGCCTGAGCAGAGTTTGAGCCAGGATTCGATCTTAGAATGAGAGCTATGTCAGATTGCGATCCCAGAACAATTTAAGGGGGAGTCTACTAGCAAAGGGGAGTCTGAAGACAGTAGAGCCAGTTTCTGATCCTGGAACTGTGTTCAAGACTGAAGACTTGTCATACTGAAGACTCGACACGGAAGACTTCGTTAACATCCAAGGGGGAGTCTGTTGGTGCATATGTCTGTTGACTATGTCTTGTATCAAGTCTTGAATCTAGATAGGATAAACCAGAGCTCGGTAGTCAAAGAAATAGGGTTTTAGAGATGATTGACCAGTTCACACGAATTGGCAGTGCCAGTTCATGCGAAATGGCCATTTCGCATGAAATGGACATGGCAGTTTCATGGGGAATGGATCTAGTATAAATAGGTGACTTGAGATTTCATTTGTAACTTTGCAATTCCGGTAGCGAAGCTCTGCCGAGGTGTCAAACGGTCTGCAATCGTGTCAAATCAATACAGAAGACATTTAAACTACTTCTTAGTGCAAATCAAGCTGATTCAACATCAAAACGTCTGTTTCCGCCTCTCGTTTTGATAAAAAACTCTTCTGATCGACTCATTTGGTCGTCACAACGATCCTACAATCTACGCCAAGCGGGCAACGCCAAACCCAACGTCAAGCCGGGATAGTGTAGCCAACGTTAAACCCCTTCAACGCTACAACCCATGCCCAGTGGCGGACCCATAAATTATTTGCTGGGGATGCGGATGATGTGTTCAACCATATTTTAAAGGGGTGCGGTCGGTTTTTTGGCCTAAAATATACACTAAATTTTTTTTTCAAGGGTGCGGCCGCCCACCCTGGCCAAAGGGTAGGTCCGCCACTGCCCATGCCTCATACCCACCTGTCTGAAGCACCAATAGTATTAACAGCAAATGTTAAATAAAAATTATTATAAAAGGGGCATAATAGTAGTTTAACAATAAAATACAAGATAAAACATGTAGAATTGGATTAATAATTATTGAGCCATGTGATAGTCGTTAGTTATTAGTCGATTACGTTAGGTATTAGTCAATCATGCGGGGGGCTTGAGTTGTCTTTTCATTGGGCATTAGTCACTTCTGCCGATACATCCAGAGTAGCATACACACACCTATTTACATAAATCTTTTGGTTTTATGCCATAGCTACTAATTAGTTACATCCAAATACCCGATCAAGAACGACACCGGTTAAATGAAAAAGGAAAACAGAAACTAATAGCTTGAGTTTCGGGTCGGTTTAGGTGATCGATTACGATTTAAAAGCATTATCATTTCAAACTTACCCTATTATAGGTTTTTTTAACGGGAGAATCTATTGTCACACCCCCTTATCTATCTGTACACCTTACTTTTTCAATACGCATCGTATAGACATATACGGGTCGTATTGCTTTGGTTTTTTTTTTACAATTTTTTGTATATATTTAATCATAGTTTTAACAAAGTTCAATAAAAGAATTCTTTTATTTTTTAAACAAAAAACATTTTTAAAAATTTATCATGTCGTATAGGTTTGTTACATGTTTATTATACTATATTATCTATGTTATAACCGTATTATATACTACACTTTTTTTTACATATTTTTGTAAACATTTAATCATGGTTTTAACAAAGTTTAATAAAAGAATTCTTCTACTTTTAAAACAAAAAACATTTTTAAAAATTTATCATGCGTATAGGTTTGGTACATGTTTATTATACTATACTATCTATGTTACAACCGTATTATATACTACATGTTTATTATACTCGGCAAACATAATCACCGAATGGTGCCCCTTCCACCCTTAGTGAATTTCAAAACATCATCACTATTTACAGGGAAAATGAAGTTTAGAGTTAGCCAGGTGACTCTGTTAGTAGTTATTTAGTACCATAGCAAAAATGTTTCCTTTTTTCCCATGAAAATAATCACATATATTGAGCGGAGGAAGAAACCTCATTGGTCAGAGGTATTTGCCTACAACATCTCATAGAATCATCTGGATCGGGGATTTTAAGATGATAAACTAGTAACCTTTGACTGGGAAGGGACCATGATAATAACCATATCCGGTGAAATCCAGTACTTCCAAGTTTTCCAAGGTGGAAATAGTAGAAATATCTGCACAAGTGTACGAGTATTGATTTACAACGCAAAGATATATACTATTACAAAAACTAAGAAGGTTGAAACACAAACAAAATACCATGAGCAGGTGAGTACTGTTGTTGAAATGGATTTATGAAACTAAGATTCAAAACTTTCAGAGCAGTTAGTCCAGCCAACAAAGGAAATACGTTGATTTTGATCTTGCTATGGCTCAAGTTTAGTACCTCCAACTTTTTCAAACTTGACAACCTATCATGTCCTAGGAATAAAAAGAAAAAAAATGTTATAGTGGTCCCTGATATAAATGAAATGGTTGATAATATATAAAAATGAAAAAGTTGCCTCTTTCGGTCCCTCTTCCGGTTGGGGTTTACGTCTAGCCTCTTGGAACAAAGACTTAAACAATATTTTGTCGGACACTACTGCAGGTGTCGGTTTCTCACTGCCTGCTAGGATTTATAAACGAAGAAAAGTCTTCAGTAGTTCTAGTTCTTCTATTCAGTCTTCGTGTTCTCTTCCAGTTGTAACTGCAGCTGTTCCAGTTGTGACTGCAGCTGTTCCAGTTGATTCCACGCGCGTTGCGTCCTCCATAGTTGCTTTACCTCCGGTTTCATCCTCTCCTATTCCTTCTGCACCTCTATTTAGCTTGCTTCGCACTTCTATGAGTTTTAGTAATATGTTTACTGTTTCAGAAAGTGCAAGCTTGCCGCCGTTGCCATCAGACTTTTTAGCAGGCCGCAGGTCATTCAACGTCCTTCAGGTCCTCGAATGATTATGCCAACTTCTGCAACGGGTGTAGCCTCGTCTAGTGGTGGTCACCCGAAAACTGCTTTCGGTTCTCGACCTCCCACTTCTGCTCCGAGACCTCGAGGTACAGCGAGTGATAATGGTGCACGGAGCTTTCCTGAATTCGTCCGTCAACAGTTTGCGGATGTTCATTCAGCTATGAAGGAACATCGGGATCTGATCCAGCTTCACAGGAGAGAGATTGCTTATTGGAAACGGAAAGATGAATTAAAGTCTAAGCAGATAACTCATTTGTTTAGTCTGACAAAGGAACAAGGCTCCCAGTTGCGTCGGCTCAATAGAAAGGATGTTGCTACTTCGGCCAAACATGAGAATCTAGTTAAAGCTACTGATCAGCTACATCAGATCATTACGGATCTTGTGGAGCTCCTCGCTGCTCAGGGGGGGGGGGGAATTAAACTCTGCCAGTGCAAGCTCAATGCAAGAATGATGAGCTCAAGAAAATTCGTGATGATTTGGACAAAGACAAGGATCCCGAAGCCTTTAGGCAGGGGGAGCAGTCAAGGAGCTCACAAGCTTCTGAAACTGCTACCATTGCTCAGGTTGAGGGGGAGTCTGGTTCAGGAGCTACGGCTAGACAAGACATGGGTCCTTCTGCTGCTGATGATTCTGGTTCTCTCTTTGATCTTGATGATCATGATTTTTCTTCTGATGTGATTCTGGATGAGGGTGATGTTCTGATTGGTCCAGTGGAAGAGTGGAGGACAGATGATGAGATTGCAGATAAGTTTGCTTATGTTGAAACTTGTAAGAGAAAGAATATTGAATATGACTCTGTGGGTGCGGTGAATATGAATGATCTAAGAAGCTATGTTTTTGGAGATGCTCCTCCTGACGAAATTACCGATCCCATACAAATTCCCGAAGAGATCCGTTTGGCGTCCCACAAATGGTTCAAATCTCTTCCTGATCAGACTCAGAAGAAGATTTATGTGAACACAAAAGGGGAATACACGGGTCAGATAATCAGTTAGGATTTCGACGAACAACATAGTCTTGTTATGATCAAACGAACGGATGGGGTTCAATATTTCAGGCCGTGGGCCAAATTCCTACAAACCTTACCTGCACGTGATCTTCATCATCTGGCACAGTTGGATTTAAACCATACCAACGTAGTGAGCATTAGAGGTTTAATTCCTCATCTGGTAGCTGAAAGCCGCGAAAGCAAGTGGAAGACTTTCAAACCTGCAGTCGGCCGAGCCGTCAAAACTAGAGATAAGTTCCCTGGTAAACAGGTTTTGAAGATGGTTTACCCA
Organism: Helianthus tuberosus; assembly: GCA_030545235.1. Taxonomy (NCBI): domain Eukaryota; kingdom Viridiplantae; phylum Streptophyta; class Magnoliopsida; order Asterales; family Asteraceae; genus Helianthus; species Helianthus tuberosus. Next base: position 64,132 of record JARYGA010055529.1, read on the forward strand.
CCTGCCAGATGCCTACATAAAATTCCTATGCGCAAGTTCGATCTTGACAAGATTCAGGGAATTGGGTATTGGTATTATGATGGAAAAACTGGCGAAGCAGTTATAACCAAAATGAGGATGACTGAAGAGATTCTTCGGATTTTGGATCCGGTTTGGCTGATAAATCTGAAGATGGAACATCTGAAAGTTCTTCGTCGTCTGCCTCTGCACTATAATAAAGAAGATCGTCCTTTGGAAGATCATTTCATCAAGGTAGTCCAGTTCTGTGTGAAGAATCAAGTTTGTGCAGGCAGCGATTACTCGAAGCGTTAACAAAGAGAAGATCTTAAAGCTTTACATTGAAGATCCCGCACTGATCAAGGGGGAGTCTGTAAATGCACTTTGGGTGATAAGTGCAGGCTCTCAAACTCAAGGGTCTTTTATGTAATTAGTTGAAACTGTTAGTTTGGTCAGGGTTTTCATGGTCAGGGTTTGGGAGTTTCCATGGTCCGAATTTTGGTAGATTATTTAGTCAGGGTTTTGTTTTGTATTGGGCTTTGGGCCCATGTCCTGACTTTAGTAGTCAGGACTTTCCTTTGTATATATACTCTCAGTGAAATGTTATACATGGCGATTTCTTTTGTGGAAAGTTTGTTCTTCAAGAAAACCCTAATCTTATCACTGTGTGTGAATTGACGGCTACGGTGTGTGACGTCATTCATCATTCTCATCATTCTTTTTCTACACTTTCTTGATCCAATACCATACAGTAGTGATTGCTAGGTGGATTTCGCACACCTGGTGATTGTTGTCTGAGTGAGATCCTTGGGTAGGAGACCTTTCACACCCTTAGTGAATTTCAAAACATCATCACTATTTACAGGGAAAATGAAGTTTAGAGTTAGCCAGGTGACTATGGTAGTAGTTATTTAGTACCATAGCAAAAATGTTTCCTTTTTTCCCATGAAAATAATCACATATATTGAGCGGAGGAAGAAACCTCATTGGTCAGAGGTATTTGCCTACAACACCACATAGAATCATCTGGATCGTGGATTTTAAGATGATAAACTAGTAACCTTTGACCGGGAAGGGACCATGATAATAACCATATCCGGTGAGATCCAGTACTTCCAAGTTTTCCAAGGTGGAAATAGTAGAAATATCTGCACAAGTGTACGAGTATTGATTTACAACGCAGAGATATATACTATTACAAAAACTAAGAAGGTTGAAACACAAACAAAATACCATGAGCAAGTGAGTACTGTTGTTGAAATGGATTTATAAAACTAAGATTCAAAACTTTGAGAGCAGTTAGTCCAGCCAACAAAGGAAATACGTTGGTTTTGATCTTGCTATGGCTCAAGTTCGGTACCTCCAACTTTTTCAAACTTGACAACCTATCAAGTCCTAGGAATAAAAAGAAAAAAATGTTACAGTGGTCGCTGATATAAATGAAATGGTTGATAATATAAAAATGAATTATGTTAGAACTGGTAGCATGTCATACATGTGCTCACGATAGTATCGTCAAAAAAATTGCAGGATAAGTCCAGACTTTTCAACTCTTTAAAATGAAGAAAGGGAGAAAATTTCATCCTCCCTTGCAGAAACTTGCTATAATATCTCTCTTCTAGTTCAGCAACTTGATCTAGCATGAACAAGTTGCCCAATAAAATGCCAGTAATGTGCCCAGTGGTTGGATCAAATTCTATCCTCTCCCACTCACAGCATTCACTTGCAGAGGTATCAAGATCAACCCAAGTGGAGAGAGGATCACGGACACCGTTTGATAACTCAGGCAGTGCTGCTTTTATCTGGAGGAGGGCCTTCCTCTCCTCTGCTACGCAGACACAGTGAATGTGAGTTGCCATCATTGATAGCATTACAAGTGCTAAGCATAAATATATGCGCGCACTTAACCCACTCTCCATTTTGGTACCACAAAACACAAAGACTCACAGAATTAAGCAAGTCCGTGGGTCAGAAGATGTGAAGAGAAGTATACCAGAGAAGAGAAGGAACTTGTGAAGTCTGAAGAAGATGTTGGGTGTAATTTAAAGGCAGCAGTAGTACAAACAAACAATGCACATCACATGCTTAACACTATGGGGTGCGGAGGGGCTTGCGTTTGGGCATTGCTCGACACGTGACGAGTGTAGGATCCACAAGCTAATACTAAAAAACAAGGGGTGTGGTGGGGTGTCGCTTATCAACGGCTACTTTGAACCAGCCAACCACAGCCCGCCACGTCACCCAGCCCCCCCACCCCACGCCAGGCAGAATATCTACGCCAAGTGGGCAACGCCAAACCCAACGCCGAGCCGGGATAATGTAGCCGACGTTAAACCCCTTCAACGCTACAACCCATGCATAGTGGCGGACCAACAAATTATTTGCTGGGGATGCGGATGATGTGTTCAACCATATTTTAAAGGGGTGCGGTTGGCCCACCCTGGCCAAAGGGTAGGTCCGCCACTGCCCATGCCTCATACCCACCAGTCTAAAGCACCAATAGTATTAACAGCAAATGTTAAATAAAAGTTATTATAAAAGGGGCTTAATAGTAGTTTAACAATAAAATACAAGATAAAACATGTAGAATTGGATTAATAATTATTGAGCCATGTGATAGTCGTTAGTTATTAGTCGATTACGTTAGGTATTAGTCAATCATGCGGGGGGCTTGAGTTGTCTTTTCATTGGGCATTAGTCACTTCTGCCGATACATCTAGAGTAGCATACACACACCTATTTACATAAATCTTTTGGTTTTATGCCATAGCTACTAATTAGTTACATCCAAATACCCGATCAAGAACGACACCGATTAAATGAAAAAGGAAAACAGAAACTAATAGCTTGAGTTTCGGGTTGGTTTAGGTAATCGATTACGATAAGCATTATCATTTCAAACTTACCCTATTATAGGTTTTTTTAACAGGAGAATCTATTGTCACACCCCCCTTATCTATCTGTACACCTTACTTTTTCAATACGCATCGTATAGACATATACGGGTCGTATTGCTTTGGTTTTTTTTTTTTTTTACAAATTTTTGTATATATTTAATCATAGATTTAACAAAGTTCAATAAAAGAATTCTTTTATTTTTTAAACAAAAAACATTTTTAAAAATTTATCATGTCGTATAGGTTTGTTACATGTTTATTATACCATACTATCTATGTTATAACCGTATTATATACTACACTTTTTTTACATATTTTTGTAAACATTTAATCATGGTTTTAACAAAGTTTAATAAAAGAATTCTTCTACTTTTAAAACAAAAAACATTTTTAAAAATTTATCATGCGTATAGGTTTGGTACATGTTTATTATACTATACTATATGTGTTACAACCGTATTATATACTACATGTTTATTATACTCGGCAAACATAATCACTAAATGGTGCCCTTCCACCCTTAGTGAATTTCAAAACATCATCACTATTTACAGGGAAAATGAAGTTTAGAGTTAGCCAGGTGACTATGGTAGTAGTTATTTAGTACCATAGCAAAAATGTTTCCTTTTTTCCCATGAAAATAATCACATATATTGAGCGGAGAAAGAAACCTCATTGGTCAGAGGTATTTGCCTACAACACCTCATAGAATCATCTGGATCGGGGATTTTAAGATGATAAACTAGTAACCTTTGACTGGGAAGGGACCATGATAATAACCATATCCGGTGAGATCCAGTACTTCCAAGTTTTTCAAGGTGGAAATAGTAGAAATATCTGCACACGTGTACGAGTATTGATTTACAACGCAGAGATATATACTATTACAAAAACTAAGAAGGTTGAAACACAAACAAAATACCATGAGCAGGTGAGTACTGTTGTTGAAATGGATTTATGAAACTAAGATTCAAAACTTTCAGAGCAGTTAGTCCAGCCAACAAAGGAAATACGTTGGTTTTGATCTTGCTATGGCTCAAGTTCAGTACCTCCAACTTTTTCAAACTTGACAACCTATCAAGTCCTAAGAATAAAAAGAAAAAAATGTTATAGTGGTCGCTGATATAAATGAAATGGTTGATAATATAAAAATGAATTATGTTAGAACTGGTAGCATGTCATACATGTGCTCACGATAGTATCGTCAAAAAAATTGTAGGATAAAGTCCAGACTTTTCAACTCTTTAAAACGAAGAAAGGGAGAAAATTTCATCCTCCCTTGCAGAAACTTGCTATAATATCTCTCTTCTAGTCACTACTAGAAAATTGTCAAGTTTGTGACAACCAAATTTGTAGCAAATTTGTCTGAAATTGGTCTTACCCACAAATTTCCTACAAAAAAATCATAGGAAATAAACTTGTGGGTAACCAGATTAGCTACAAAAATACGACAAAATCTGCTACAAAATTCCTACAAAATCTCTCGTCGCAAAATTTGCTACAAAATACTGACAAATCGCTCTTCTTGCAAAATTCCGACAATTCTTCCACGTTTTTTCCTTTTTTTGTATATTATTTTATGATATTTTATTTTTAAAATTAATACCATTATTAAAAAAAAATATTCATAATTTTTTATTTTCCCGACAAAATTCCTGCAAATTATAAAACGTTCTTGCGACAAAATTCCTACAAATTATAAAACTTTTCTGCGACAAAATTCCTACAAATTATAAAACTTTCTTGCGACAAAATTTCCTACAAATCATAAAACTTTCCACAAGTTTCCTACAAATTTATAAAGTTTCTCTAAACAATTTGCTACGAATTATCTACAAAACTAACGGTTTCCAACAAATTTTCTACAAAGTTATCAAAACAATTTGCGACAAATTTCCTACAAATAAAAAATATATTTTTTAATGTAGCTACAAATTTCCTACAAGTTAGAAATTAAGATTTGCGACAAAACTACTACAATTTTTTGCGACAGATTTGTGACAAAATAACAATATCAGAGAATTTTAAAAAACCATTTTTTGTATAAAAAATGCAGCAAAATATAAAATATTCCAAAAAAATTGCAGCAAGCAAAATTATAAATCATTCGAAAACATTTGCAACAAGCAAGATTCTAAAACATTCCAAAAGTTCCAAAACACACAAAAAATCCTAATTAAGAGCAAGTTTTTTGATTCAAAACTAATCCAACATTCCAATACTTAACAAAACGAGAGCTTTGTTTACTTCTTTCCGATGTTTTTCACCATTTCTTCCATATTTTTTCGCCATGCGTCTTGGTCGACCCGCTCTTTTTCATGCTCTTGTTGAAATAGTTCGAAACGGGCTTCTATGTTTTGTCGGGCCTCATGCTCTCTTTCTAGTTCCGCCTGAACTTTTTGAAGCTGAAAATTATAAAACCGTAATCATCATATAATAAAATACTATACAACAATAAAAAAAATCTACCGACTGATGCTTACATTTACAAGCCAAAGAACTATCGACTTTTAACCAATATCGCTTTATGGGTCACAATCCATGTACAAATATATTTATCTCTTAGTGATGTTTGCAATTCATTGTTTTTATATGTACTGACTGTAACTTTAAGCTATACTAAGTTACAAATAGAGTGATTTGGCTAACATTTTTTTGCAAAGCAAATTTCATTTTATTCCACACCCAAAATACAAAAACTTTTCAGCAAGCTACTGGAGTAGAACATACATACAAAAACACACCCAAAAAACAATTACTCCCACCATCACAAGTTACATCATATGGTCTAAAAATTATAAGTGCACCACTGTTCCCATTCCACACTCAGTTGTTAAAAGACTACAAGGTAAGCATTTAATTGATGCATATCATAAACCAAAGATCAATATAGACTATAAGGACCAATAGGGTGGTGATCCATTGGTAAAGGCAAAACATTTAAACACCTTGGGAGAGGAAGGTCTTGGGTTCAAGTCCCACAGACGATAATTAAAAAGAAATTTGCCGTTCAAGAAAATATATACTATAAGGAGTAAGCATGTACTTGATGCATATATCATAAACCAAAGATCAATAAATGACTATAGCTATGGAAACAAAAAGATTTGCAGTTGCAGTCATAGATATAATGAAAACTAAATAACAATAATAAATTAAATGTTTATTGGAGAATCATCCTATATAAATATAAGAATTCAACAATGAACTATTCAAGTTTAAACAAATCATTCAGTTTTGCATTTCCGCATCTAATTCAAGTTTCAACAATCCAATTTTACATTTTCACATAATCATTCAACTATTCAAGTTTCAAGAAATTAAAAACATATTCCTCATATAGTAAACAAATTGGAAGTTTACCAGAAATTGGAAATTTACCTCACAAAAAGTTAGAAATGGGAACAATTTGAATGGCAGAGTGGGGGGAATGTATGATTTTAGTAGAAGGTATATAAAAAGGAAACTGAAAAATATTACTTGTTGCAAGGATGGAACTTGGAACTTGTTGTTTAGCAACAGGAAAACTTATCCATGGAGCCATTTTGCGTTTTGTTTGTGGGTTCATACCATATTTTATTTATGGCTTCATCCCCTAATTTTTATATACATTTCTACTAAAAATTCGAAATCGAGTGGGTTCGTGTGAACCCGCCCCTCATTATCTAGATCCTCCCCTGGCCTAAACTATTACCTTCACTAATGGGACTATCTTAAAAAAGTTTATGCTATCTAAATAACAAGAATAAATAATGATACCTCTTGCGAGTGTCGGGCATCATCGTTAGAACCGCAAATTGTAGATGATTTTTTTTCCGGTCACCAGAAAATCAGGATCAGAAGATCCTATCCCGAACATCTTGCGACCCTTACACTTAACGTGAGACAAGATAGCTATGTTTTACCTTCTAAAAGAGAGCTCTTAGGTCAAAGTTGACTTAACGAATGTACAACTTTCAGTATTCGTTTATAGGTTTTGATTGATGTAAAATATGTATCAGTGTCTTTTTGAGAATTTTGGTTTTTTCTTCAGACAGTTATAGCAAGTGTCAGTACTATAAAGAATCAAACCGATATCAATCGAATACCCGCCGCGAAGCGCGAAGGAATTCCACTAGTTATAAATAAATGATAGAAGAGAGCTTACATATGAACGCTTTGCATGGTCGGTAACAAACTCCAACGACTCAAAATCATTTTCACTTATCTCCCCATCTTGTAACATTTTTTTGCACTTCTTAGTGGCGTGGGTCTGTAACAATACTTTCTTGTATCCAACTGTTTTACCCTCTTCTTTGTTCTACACAAAAAGGAGTATTGTAAATTATAAGTGTTAAAAATAGAGATGGTTAATAATATTTAGCTTACCAAGTTGATACGATGTTGATCAAATCGTATTGACCCGCCTGTATGACGGCACAAGTCATTTTTGCGTTTTGCTCTCCCGGCTATAACAATTAATCAAAAACATAGACATATAATTAACTAATAAATACCCGAAAGCGATCAAACAAACGCATCCTAACGTTTTGTGGGATCTTTTTAAATGTGACCCAATCTCCATCATAACATTGGTCAAATATATCCTTCACATGTTTTTTTACCGTTTTGTCTGTAAACCTACAATATTGAAAAAACCATATAAGTATATTACTCTATAATAACAAAGAACATCGATTCTTATCTACAGTAACCGCATATGAAATATTGCAACCTGGGCGGCGACGGTTCATAAGGTTTTTATGTCATGTTTGTTGGATTATTTGGGTTCGTTTACGGGTCATCCGGTTCAGCATATGGGTCAGCGGGTCAGAAGCCAGTCAAACGGGTCATATGGGTTGTTGAAGACCTGGAGTAGATGACCGATTAAACTAGAAATGAACGATGGTTTGCTGATAATAAGAACATGGGAATTAAATATTTTTTTTTAAATGTTGGTTACAGGACTTGATAAACAAGTAAGAAAAACTAATCAATTCCCATGTTCTCCTTATTATCAGCAAACCAATATCTATTCCAGTTTAATCGGTCATCTACTACCAGGTCTTCAACAACCCATATGACCCGTTTGACCGGCTTCTAACCCGCTGACCCATATGCTGAACCGTTTCTAATTCCCAATAAAAATACACAAGTGTGTTTGATGTTTACAAAAAAAACCCGGGACAACGCAGGGTTAAACACTAGTTTATAACACTAATAATAAACAATGTATATTAAAATGTTAAATTAGAAATATACCTGATTTCGTTGCATTGTATAAATTGCCTCCCATCGCCAACACCATCGTCACCAACGCCAACACCATCGTCATCACCTTCGTCGCCGCCACCATTATCAAACACGTATGGCTTAAAGTGACTTGTTGGTTTATAAATTAAGTTTGTTAGGCTTAGCATGATCCATCAAGCTAACTTAAAGACATACATGAGCTATTAATCTAGTATGACAATTATATAATAAATATTTCTACATCACATAAGTTGGGGTATCAAAAGAACTAACCTTATAAGTCTCGACTAGATGATGCAAATTGGCTTATTTGTAAAGCTTCCCGATCTTCCAATCACTAAATCACCAAGAGTAAACAACCAATAATTATTGGAACCATAAATAACAGAAATAAACAAATAGAAATAATAGAAATAAACAAAGATCTTGGACATAAGTTATTTGCGAACAGGTTCTGGTTGAAACGGGTCCGGATCAAAACGAATTACGGGTCGGTCCAGGAACAAAAAAAAAACGGGTCCACGCCGTCGTCCTTATCAGGATCAAACTCCAACGTTCAACACCATTTGGGATTCGGTCAAACCATAGTTATCAAATGCGCCAGGCGCTCTTAAGGCGCATAGGCCTCGCCTATGGCCTAGGCGCAAGGCGCAAAAAAGCGAGGGCCTGAGAAAAGAAAAGCACACTTAAATGAAAAAAAATATATTATATTGGATAATTATATTAGTCTTATAAATATATTTAGAGAGTAATATTTAATATATTTAATTAGATACTAAAATCATCTAACTAGCATCAAGAAATATAAAACCTTTTAAGACCTTCACTTAATCTAAAATTCTAACAGATATATTATATGTACTAACTATTAAGGGTGAGCAAAGGTTCCGAACCATCAAGAACTGACCCGAAACCAACCCGACAGAGAACTGAATATCTAACAAATATAAGAACCGGAACCATTTAAGGAGGAAAAGGTTCGGGTCTAAGAAGGGTCTCATGGGTCCTAGACCCTTTTAGAACCTTAAGAACCGTTTACATACAACTTATTTTTGGGCTGCAACAAATATGAGTTTAGTGAACTTCTTTGAAGCTGGTTCCTGACTTCTATGATCCTGATGCATCCATGTAATCTTTGGTACCCTCTTATCGGATATTCTACATTACATCACTGATGTAATGATCTTTGCATATAAATAATGTACATTTAAATCAAATCCACATGTATTAAATCGATTTCAATGGAACACTCACACTAGTTTAAAAATATATAATTATACACACATCATACATATATCATTAATATCACAAATAAACCAAATCAAGCATATACATTAGAAACGGTTCTCATGGTTCAGAATGCTTTTGGACAGGTTGGAACCGGAACCGACCCGGAACCGCATATTCAGGAAATACAAGAACCATGAACCGACCCCTTTTGCTAAAACGGTTCTAACACGCGGTTCTAAAGGGTCGGTTTTGTTGTTCTCGCGGGTCGGAACCGTTTATTGCTCACCCCTACTAACTATATATATTATATGCCTTCAGTTTGAAGTTCTAGTATGCCTGAAAAAAAAGAATAGACATAATAACCCATTTAAAACTATACACAATTCATTTAAAAACCATAAAACAAAAATAGCCAAACTTCAGCTCTGCACTTTGCTTGCAACCCATCACTGTTGCGAATCAGCCAATCTAGTCCTAATTTGTGACTAGTCACCGTTCACAGTAGCTAACTTCAGCAAAACACTAATAAATTTCACATTTATACACTAATAGTAACAAAAAACACTTACAGTAGCAAAAAAACACTAAATAAATTTCACAATTTCACTCAAATTTAGGTTTTACAAAACTACCATGAAAGTTAGGGACCCTAGGGTTTACGAGATTGGGATCAGGTCAACTTACAGGTTTCACAGTTTGAAGCGCCGCCCGAAACCACCGTCTGGAACACAGCTTCTGGCCTCTATCTTCGTCGTCGCCTACTCATTGGCTGGTCGATTTCTTTGGTGGGAAGATTAGGGCTGGAATGAGTAGCGGGAAAAGGAGACAGCGAGCCAAAAGATAGAAGCGGGAATGTTTTTTTTTTTTTTTTTTTTTTCAATTAGGGCTTGAAAGGGTGAGCCACAGGGTTGACGATTGTGGGATCCAATGGTTGTGTTTTTTATACAAGCTTATTATATATTATATATTTTGTATATATTAACAGGAATAGTAAATCTAAACATTTAATATTATATATTTTGATTTTCTCTAAATTTAGTTTTTGTTGATAATGTATGTATATTGTCCTGCTATCGTATTAAATCGAATCAAAACTAAAAACGAATAGTAATTTATTCTTTCTGTAAACTGTACGAGTGTCAATAGCAATATTAAAAACAACATATTTTTTTAATCGTAAATTATACGAGTATCGATACGTGACGAATCAAGCCGATTTCAACCGAACATCGGTACCAATATCGGTAGTATCAGAACCGGTATCATTCTTTTATAGTTTTCGATTGATATAACACACGTGTTGATATCCTTTTGGGCATATCACAACTTTATCTTTTTAGTTTTCTCTTTCAGCTGCTATAGCGAGTGTTCGTACAGGAAAGAAATGAATCTATACCAACTAAGCTCCCGCCGCATAGCGCGGAGAAAAACCACTAGTTATGATTAGAAAGAATCAAGCATAAGGTCATTTTAAAGTAATTATTCTTATACCTTTTTTTTATATTTATCGTTGCATATTTTTATATTTAGAGTACTTATATATGGGAAAAACAACTTATATTTCGGTTTATACATACTCTATCATTGCCAAACTTTGAATAAGCATATTGTGTTCGGGTTCATGTATGTAACATGGTTTTTCGGTTCATGCAATATTTGGGGAAATTTACCCACCAATTCACAACGACGACTAATTTAACAATTCTACTTGATGCATATGCTTAGGGTTTGGCTAAACGCTCTAAGTCGTTATCTAAGCAGCTCGATGAAATGTTATAGATTTTAACAGATGAACAAGAAAAACGTAACCAAGCATCCAAGTGTCAAGACCGCGATCAGATGGTTTGCCCATGCTATGTGGCGAGAAATCGTTCGTATCGGTTCGATTTGTTACGCAAGGGATTCGGGGTGGTAACGTTCGGAATCGTTATAGGACCTACACTCGGTTTAAAATCATGATATATTTGTACGCCTTTTAGATTAAAAGCGAATACCGGTAGTTCATCACGGTATCGTATCGTATCGTAATAGTACTATACAATACAGTGTAGTGTTGTATAGTATAGGATCGTATCGTATCGTACAATATAGTATAGTGCAGTATAGTACAGTATACTGTAGTGTAGTTTTGCATAGTACAGGATCGTATCGTACAATATAGTATATTATAGTATAGTATAGTATATTACAATATAGTACAATATAGTATACTGTAGCTTAATATAGGATCATATCGTATCTTACAATAAAGTATAGTATAGTATCGTATACTGTATGGTATAATATATTATAGTGTAGTATTGTATAGTATATGATAGCATCGTACAGTATAGTATAGTGTAGTGTTGTATAGTATAGGACCGTATCGTATCACACAATGTAATATAGTATACTATACTATATCGTATAGTATAATGTCGTGTCATGTTGTGTCGTGTCGTGTCGTGTAGTGTGGTGTAGTTTAGGATTGTAACGTATGGTATTGTATAAGGTACAACATAGTATAGTATCGTATAATATATGGTATAGCATGGTATGAGGTATGCTATAGTATAGTACAGAATCGTATATGTAAAGGGTCAATTGCCAAAAATTTCTGACAAATTTAACATTTTATAATTTAAAATTATATGTTTTTTTTTCTAAATTGATAAATTAAAATAACCTATTTGTAGGAAATCTGTAGCAACTGATGTTCATTTGCTACAAATTTTCGACAAACTTAACATTGGGTTAATGGATTTAAACACCCCCAACTATTGCCATTTGGCCGCTGGCACTCTCAACTTTGACTTTGCCTCACACCACTCCCAACTTAACACTTGGGTTGCTGTGTCACCCCGTCGTTAACCACACACTAACTTGGTTAGTTTTATTGTCCTACGTGGCTAATTTTAGATGACGTGGCGTGTTTTTAATGAGGTGGTATGCTGATGAAAACTTATATTATATAAAAATCAGTTTATATTCCCCCTATTTCTCTCTCACACTTAACACCACCACCATCCACCCACACCACCGTCCTGCCTTCCACCCCACCATAACCCTACACTGCCATCCACCCTACCACCATAATCCCCTGTTCAAGAACCATTGGCCACCACCCACTGCGACCACCTACCCCACACCATTAACCACTGCTTAATCTGGATCTAGAAGCCTATTCGAGATGATATCGAAAAAAACGACGATGGGTTTTGATTTTGGGGGAAAACGGGGTTATGATGATGATCAGGTGATGTTGATGAGGGGAACAGTGGTGCCGTCGCAGGGGAAATCCGCCGTTTCCCCTTCCACACTTTCTCTCTCACACACTACCACAAACCTGTTTTCACCACCAAATCGCCGGTGAAATCCGCCGTTGAAAAGCATTTTCTCACTCGATCGGTTGCGGTTAGGAAACAGAGGACTTGTAGTGTGAAATTGTTGTGGAAGATGTACGGAAGGATAACGTGTTGTTATGTGCTGAGAAGGATGAATCTAGATCGATTGTAGGTTTTCATTTGATTCCGCAATCAGGTAACGATTTTTAGTAGTTTGAATTTGTAATTTTTGTTCGATTTGTTCGATTTCATTGAATAATATGTTTTGAGATTACGAGTTGTATCGGTTTTGTTGTTCATATGGAAATGTGTTTGGAGATTGATCATTTGATGTTGAAATCCGTCGCCGGTGATGTTGTTGAAGATGAGGTGATTGGTTTGGTTTTGGGAGGGTTGGGCTGTGACGGTGAGCCAGGTGGTGGTGGATATGGACGGCGGAGACAAGCTCCGACCGTCGGAAAACAACGTCAACGGTGGTGAGGGGTGGCTCAGTTTTGAAACGGATCTTGGTTCAGTCCGGTTCAGGGTTCACATAGGTCGGATTCAGTCTTGTTCAACAACCGTAGTCTTGTTCAACATCCATTGGCCACAAAATGGCCACGTCAGCAAAAATGGCCACGTTGGATAAAAACAGGCCATGTCACCATGCCACGTTGGACAAAATGGCCACGTCAGCAAAAAGAACTAACCCAGTTAGTGTTTATTTAACGAAGGGGTGACACAGCAACCCAAGTGTTAAGTTGGGAGTGGTGTGAGCCATAGTCAAAGTTGAGAGTGCCAGCAGCCAAATGACAATAGTTGGGTGATGTGCGGTAAGTGTCGTATATATTAGGTGTATATTTTAAGCCCTTTTTTTAACACTTATTTTAGCCAAGTTTTAAATTTATAAAACACGATATTTCACTAACACTAAACACACATATGGGCAAGTGCACCCATCGTTGAGTGTAGTATAGCGTTGGTAAGATACCGAGGTCGTCCAAGGACACAAGAGCTTTTAGTACCGGTTTATCCTCAACGTCTAACCAAAATAAAAGTTTAGAAAAATGTTTTAAACTAAGAAAAATAAAACTAACTAAAATGCTGAAAATAAAAAAGAAAAACAGATAGACAAGATGAATCACTTGGTTCCGACTCGTATCTAGTATAACCTTTGATTATTTCCGCACTTTTGCACATAATTAAGAGATTATCTTAGTTATTGTAGTAGGCCCCTCTTTTGAAGGCGATGTTACCCTCACCCCAGTAGTTTGAGTCAGCAGGGATACAATCCTAAAAGGGTGGATTATTGGAAGATAATGAATTAAGTTATTAATGCAGTATTGTGGTAGGCCCCGCTTTTGGCGGTGACGTTACCCTCGGCTAAGTAGTCTGAGTCAGCAGGGATACAGTCCTAAATAGCCGGGTTATAGTATTAATAGTAGTTAACTTATGAGGGGATCAAAGAGTTTGGACCCCCGCCATCCAATACCGTGAAGTATTGAAGGAGGTCCTACTAAATTTGACCCAGGTCCATTGCAGGACCTCTAAACGCTGAACAATGGCAAGACCTTTACCAAACCGTTCCCTTAACCCCCTACCAGGTAGCCAACATATCTCCATATAGACCGTGGAGATATGAATGGTGAAAATCCTTTATTTTATATAGACAGTAAAATAATGCCAAGACACCACGGACAAACGATAAGGAAAGATCACCTTCAACATAAGTAACTAGTTATTAAAGTCATTAATACAAAACCAAATAAAAAGTGCAAAAGATTAGAAATAAAAAGTATTATACTAGACACTTTGTCTTCACCAAGTGATGTAAGAGACTTAGGCAAACATGGCCTTGATTGTCAAGAACTCTTACGATCAATCTTGGATCCCGAGACGACTCACACACTCTACGATGGAAAATGGATGATGGTGGTGGATGATGGTGTTGTGATGGTGGTGGGTGGTGGATGAGGTGTGAGAGAGGTGGTGTGCCAAGGGATGAGATGAAATGAATCCAAGCACTCCTATTTATAGGCTGAACAGAGAGCTGGACACGGCCCCGTGTCCGCTGGGCACGGCCCCGTGTCCGTCTGACAATCTCTCTCCTCATTAATTGTAATTCGCAATTACAATAAATGCGCCTGCTGTACTTTCGACACGCCCCCGTGTCCGCTGAGCACGGCCCGTGGTGGGCAATAGAAGCTTCTATAGGTTTGTCTTTTCTGCTGCTTCTTGGGCACGGCCCCGTGCTGGCTGAGCACGGGGCGTGTTCAGTCTTCTGATTTCTCTACTTTGCTTTGGAAGGTGCCGTTGAGGGTTCGGGCAGTCCACTAATATTCCTTTTCTTGTATTTATGTTGGATTTAGCTGTCTTTTTGCTTCTTTTGCGTTTTTGAGCTCATTTAATCCTGAAAATACAAAAGGAAGACAAAAACACTCTTTTTCCAATAGTACTTAAAAAGGGTTAGTTCTATGCCTCATTTGATGTAATTTATATGTTGCATTTTACATACATCATTGGGGGTGTTTAAATCCATTAACCCTTTTATATTTTCAAACTATGTTTTTTTTCTATAAATAAATGTTTTGTAGGAAATTTGTAGCAACTTGTGTCAGTTTGCTACAAATTTCTGACAAATTTAACATTTTATATTTCAAAATTATGTTTTCTTCTTAATTTGATGAATAATAGCCTTTTTGTAGGAAATGTGTAGCAACTACTGTCAATTTGCTACAAATTTCAGACAAACTTATTATTTTATTTTTTCAAAATTATCTATTTTTCTAAAATTGATAAATAACAAATAACATAATTTTTTTTGTAGGAAATTTGTAGCAACTTGTGTCAATTTGCTACAAATTTCGGACAAATTTAACATTTTATATTTCAAAATTAGGTTTTCTTCTTAATT
The DNA here is from genome assembly GCA_030545235.1 of Helianthus tuberosus. Lineage (NCBI taxonomy): Eukaryota > Viridiplantae > Streptophyta > Magnoliopsida > Asterales > Asteraceae > Helianthus > Helianthus tuberosus. The sequence goes on from JARYGA010055529.1 coordinate 79,704, forward strand.
TGATGAATAATAGCCTTTTTGTTGGAAATTTGTAGCAACTGCTGTCAATTTGCTACAAATTACCAACAAATTTATTATTTTATTTTTTAAAAATTATCTATTTTTTCTAAATTGATAAATAACAAATAACATAACTTTTTTTTTGTAGGAAATATGTAGCAACTAGTGTCAATTTGCTACAAATTTCTGACAAATTTAACATTTTATATTTCAAAATTATGTTTTCTTCTTAATTTAATAGCCTTTTTGTAGGAAATGTGTAGCAACTACTGTCAATTTGCTACAATTTTCCGAAAAATTTATTATTTTATTTTTTAAAATTATCTATTTTTCTAAATTGATAAATAACAAATAACATAACTTTTTTTTGTAGGAAATATGTAGCAACTAGTGTCAATTTGCTACAAATTTTCGACAAATCTAATATTTTATTTTTTAAAATTATGTTTTCTTCTTAATTTGTTGAATAATAGCCTTTCTGTAGGAAATTTGAAGCAACTGCTGTCAATTTGCTACAAATTACCGACAAATTTATTATTTTATTTTTTAAAAGTATCTATTTGTTCTAAATTGATAAATAACATAACTTTTTTTATAGGAAATATGTAGCAACTAGTATCAATTTGCTACAAATTTTTGAGAAATCTAATATTTTTTTTTTAAAGTTATGTTTTCTTCTTAATTTATTGAATAATAGCCTTTTTGTAGGAATTTTGTAGCAACTGCTGTCATTTTGCTACAAATTACCGACAAATTTATTATTTTATTTTTTAAAATTATCTATTTTTTCTAAATTGATAAATAACAAATAACATAACTTTTTTTTTAGGAAATATGTAGCAACTAGTGTCAATTTGCTACAAATTTTCGACAAAGCTAATATTTTATTTTTTAAAATTATGTTTTCTTCTTAATTTGTTGAATAATAGCCTTTTTGTAGGAAATTTGTAGCAACTGCTGTTAATTTGCTACAAATTTCCGACAGACTTATCATTTTATTTTTTAAAATTATCTATTTTTCAAAAATTGATAAATAACAAATAAAACAACATTTTTTGTAGGAAATATGTAGCAACTGGTGTCAATTTGCTACAAATTTCCAAAAAATTTAATATTTTATATTTTTAAATTATTTATTTTGTTGTAGTTACGAATAATATGAAATTTTATAATTTTTGTTGTAGTTATCATTAATAATATATTTGATTAATTTAATTATATGAGACTTACGTGTTTTAACTTTGCTACGTGTCTTCACCCAACTTTTTCCATGTCATCTTTATCTTCATGAGTTGGCATAATTTTAAATGTTGGAAAAATGATTTGAAGGTGCGGCTCTTCATTTAACCACATCATCAAAAAGATGCCATAGCACCAACAAATGAATTAATTCAAATTTGATGAAAAATGATTTGGATGTGCGGTTGTTTTATTGAACGGCATCATCAAAAATTGTCATAGCACCAACTAAACACTTGTGTACTAGTGCCACCCCACGCCAGGCAGAATATCTTCGCCAAGCGGGCAACGCCGAGCCGGGATAGTGTAGCCGACGTTAAACCCCTTCAACGCTACAACCCATGCCCAGTGGCGGACCCAGAAATTATTTGCTAGGGGTGCGGATGATGTGTTCAACCATATTTTAAAGGGGTGCGATCGGTTTTTTTTTGCCTAAAATATACACTAAATTTTTTTTTTTAGGAAATTTGTAGCAACTGCTATCAATTTGCTACAAATTACCAACAAATTTATTATTTTATTTTTTAAAAGTATCTATTTTTTCTAAATTGATAAATAACATAACTTTTTTTATAGGAAATATGTAGCAACTAGTGTCAATTTGCTACAAATTTTCGACAAATCTAATATTTTATTTTTTAAAGTTATGTTTTCTTCTTAATTTGTTGAATAATAGCCTTTTTGTAGGAAATTTGTAGCAACTGCTGTCAATTTGCCACAAATTACCGACAAATTTATTATTTTATTTTTTAAAATTATCTATTTTTTCTAAATTGATAAATAACAAATAACATAACTTTTTTTTAGGAAATATGTAGCAACTAGTGTCAATTTGCTACAAATTTTCGACAAAGCTAATATTTTATTTTTTAAAATTATGTTTTCTTCTTAATTTGTTGAATAATAGCCTTTTGTAGGAAATTTGTAGCAACTGCTGTCAATTTGCTACAAATTTCCGACAGACTTATCATTTTATTTTTTAAAATTATCTATTTTTCTAAAATTGATAAATAACAAATAAAACCACATTTTTTGTAGGAAATATGTAGTAACTAGTGTCAATTTACTACAAATTTCCGACAAATTTAATATTTTATATTTTTTAAATTATTTATTTTGTTGTAGTTACGAATAATATGAAATTTTATAATTTTTGTCGGAATTTTGTCGAAAAGGTTATAAATTTTGTGACGAAATTGCTACAAATGCTTATTGTGTAGCAATTTTGTAGGAAATTTGTGGAAAAGTTTTGGGTTTTTTTTTTTGTTTTTCTTTTTTGTCAAAAAATTGTAGGAAAATTGTAAAAAAAAATGAGTTGTGGGAAATTTGTAGGAAACTTTTGTAGGAAAAAATGTAGTTTTCTAGTAGTGAGTTCAGCAACTTGATCTAGCATGAACAAGTTGCCCAATAAAATACCAGTAAGGTGCCCAGTGGTTGGATCATATTCTATCCTCTCCCACTCACAGCATTCACTTGCAGAGGTATCAAGATCAACCCAAGTGGAGAGAGGATCACGGACACCGTTTGATAACTCAGGCAGTGCTGCTTTTATCTGGAGGAGGGCCTTCCTCTCCTCTGCTACGCAGACACAGTGAATGTGACTTGCCATTATTGATAGCATTACAAATGCCAAGCATAAATATATGCGCGCACTTAACCCACTCTCCATTTTGGTACCACAAAACACAAAGACTCACAGAATTAAGCAAGTCAGTGGGTCAGAAGATGTGAAGAGAAGTATACCAGAGAAGAGAAGGAACTTGTGAAGTCTGAAGAAGATGCTGGATGTAATTTAAAGGCAGCAGTAGTACAAACAAACAATGCACATCACATGCTTAACACTATGGGGTGCGGAGGGGCTTGCGTTTGGGCATTGCTCGACACGTGACGAGTGTAGGATCCACAAGTTAATACTCAAAAACTAGGGGTGTGTTGGGGTGTCGCTTGTCAACGGCTACTTTGAACCAGCCAACCACAGCCCGCCACGTCACCCAGCCCCCCCCCCACACACACACTAGTACACAAACAGTTAAGTAATGCGGTGAAATTGGATTGAAAATGCGGTGCTGGAGCCGCATTAATAATATGGGCACCATTTAATCCCTTCTTTGAAGGTGCAGTTATATGAACCACATCAAATAACAGTCCAGAACCGCACCTCCTAATTGATTTTGAGTCCTGCTAATTGAATATTCAACCAATGGTAATCCTCCATATGGAGGAAAGAACCGCACCAGTTTTCTTCAAAACAAAATATATATATTAGTCTTAAATTTATAATATCCAGGCTTTTCCATTTATATTTTTCCAATAATACCATTAACCTAAACAGACATATATGGACGATAAAAAACAACAAACAAAAGATTCTAACTTATATTAAAATCACAAGTGTCTGGTGTTATGGGTCATTTTCTGAGTATATATATCCTGACTGGTCATTTTCTGAGTATATATATACTGCTTTTGGTTGTTTACTTGTGATCAGGATACTGGATTAGGATATTGCTAACATCCTGGGCGATATCCTGGTGTTAACTAAATTAACCACATGCAGGTTAGAGGCTGTGTGTTACTAACGGTCAGATGGACTTCTTCTCCTCAAGACTCGGGCGTATTTGTTATGTGAGAGACGTTGAATCCGAAAGACCAGGTCTACAACGTTCGAGTGGGGAATATTCGCCGGATCCCGGTTTATTAGGATAGTTTGTTGCATTTTTTTTACTATAAATAGATGGGGGCGGATCAGATTAAGGCACGCAACTTTCACACACACTTTCGAACATTTTTGCTCTCTAGCTCACAGCAAACACTATACACAAACACTTGTATTCGAATTACATTGTAACACCTAGTTGATCCGCATCACATCCTGCACTGTATCCTGATATTTGAAGTAATAGAAGAACAAGACAGCTGCGATTGTCAGCTCCCGAGGTTTTGTGCCGGCGATCTAGATTGATCAAGGGCTTTCCTCATACATCACATGTCAACCTTTACTTTTTTGCTCATTGTTTGATCATAGATACGGCTCTATATCCTGAGCCGTATCCTGAAACTGTTTTTACAATTAACTTGGTTAACATATTTTTCACACAAATTTCTAGCACACTACCTCACTTAACTAATTTGATCACTTAATTGCTTCGGTAATTTTTGACCAAAACAATTTGGCGCCCACCGTGGGGCAGGTGGTGCTATTTTTGCTAAAAACTTTAGTAAAATCATTACTCGGCTTTCTATTGTCAACACTTTTTGCTACATTATTTTCAATGGCCTCTAGATCAAACATGAGCTCTTCCACCATGTCTGCTACAACCTCTGCAACAATTGGTTCGGTGCTTCCACCTCCTCCACCACGAATGCAAACTTCTTCACATGGAACTGAAAGTCATGTGGCTCAGGATGTTATCCCCGCTCCCACTACTCAGGGATCTGGTCCTATTTTGGTTTCTAATGATGAAATTCTGAATTTGTTTGGTAGTGTACAGGAACAGATGAGGCAGCAGCAGGAAACTAATCGGATGCTGATGAGAGAGATACAACTCTTGAAATCCGGCCCAAGTAGACCTGCTGAAGAAACTGTCACTCCTTTGCAGCCTAGAGCTTTGAACTTCAGTTCTGCAGTTTACACTGAAGATAACCGGGGGAATATTGTGCCAAGCCATTCTCAGAATCATATTCCTGAGATACCCTCCTCGGTCAGGATGTCAACTGTGAGGGGCTCAGGATATGCTTCAGGATATGGCCAGAATCCTCAGACCGGTAACATGTCAAATAATAATACTCTTGCTACTAACAATAATGGGTTTTTGCAGGATGCAGGTATGACGTCAACATTTACTAGGGAACTTCAGAAATTGAAGGACATGATATCCAGTGTGCCTGGAGTGGTCCAGCCAATTCCGGAAGTATCCCAAGACAGCCACAGGATATCCCGCTTTGCATATCCTATCTGTGATGCTGAAATCCCAAAAAGATTTCAGACCCCCAACATGAAACTGTATGATGGGACTACGGATCCTGAAGAGCATGTTGCCCAATATAGAGAAAGAATGGAGATTAACCATATCCCTCCGGAGCTCAAGGAAGCATGCTTGTGCAAGGGTTTTGGTTCTACCTTGACAGGATCAGCCTTAAAATGGCTGTTAAATGTTCCTCCTCACTCATTTACTTCGTTTGCTCATTTGGTTAATTTATTTAATAGTCAGTTTTCTTGTAGTCGGAGTTTTGAGAAACTAACCAGTGATCTTTACAGGATAACTCAAGGACCTCAGGAATCCTTGAGGGACTATGTGAACAAGTTTAGTCGGGAATCCTTGGATATTCCACATCTTGATGTTGCAACAGCTGTGCAGGCTTTTAAGATGGGGTTACAAAAGGATTCTCAGTTTTATCAGGATCTTGTAATGAATCCCTACAGGAATCTCGACGAAGCTCGTAACAGGGCTTTGAGATATATCCGCTTGGAAGATGACAAAAAGATGCAAGAGAGGATGAATTCTACCTCAACATACGAATCAACCAACAGGAAATCAGAATCCTCGTATAAACCATATCGCTCCAAGCCATATGGCAGAAATGATAACAAGAAAGTGAATGCTGTTGAAGACGAGGATCTTGAAGAATATCCTGAATTATCTGAATACTGCTTTTCTGTTAATATACCTGAGTTAATGTATGCTATGCAGGGTTTAGGAGACAAAGCTAGGTGGCCTCGAAAGAATCAGCAGAAAGCTGATTGGAAGGATAAATCCAAATGGTGTGCCTTCCATGAAGATTTCGGACATGTGACCGAGGATTACATTACTCTAAGGAAAGAAATAAGCTACCTATTAAGCAAGGGGTATCTGAAGGATTTGCTGGGAAGAAAGAAGAATAAAGGGCAGGATCCTGAGAAGGATCCTGAACGAGCAGCATCACCCCCAGCAGATGCCAAAATAATTAACTTTATTTCAGGAGGATCCGACATTTGTGGGACTTCGTATTCTGCGGCCAAGAGACATGCAAAGGAAGCTAAGACTGAAAGGGGAGACAAACCAGCCGGGATGACTACCCTTACAACCGATAAAGTGATCACTTTCGATAGTGATGACAGGGATACTGTTCAGGATCCTCACCATGATGCTCTCGTAATAACATTATATGTTGCTAACCATTTTGTACGCATGATATTAGTGGACAATGGCAGTTCTGTCAACATAATTCAGCTGGAAACATTGAAGAGGATGAATGTATCTCCAATGGACATTTCTTCGAAGTCCACTGTGCTCGTTGGTTTCAGTGGAGAAGCTAGGAATACCGTAGGGGAGATAAAGTTGCTAGTATATGTTGAAGGGGTCAACTCGATACAACGCTTCTGTGTGATGGATTCCCTATCCTGTTATAACATCATACTGGGCAGGCCATGGATCCATGACATGAAGGCTGTGCCATCGACTTATCACCAGTGCATCAAGATACCTACCCCTTGGGGGGTCGTCAAAGTTGATAGTGATCAGCAGGAGGCGAAGGAATGCTACTCATCCTCAATGAAATCCTCAACCAAGCCTAATGCAGCATAGCAATTAAAGATGCGGGCCTAGGATATCGTGGAGGCTTTAGAGCAGGATGTAAAGAAAGTTATCCTGGATCAGGATAATCCCGATATCTCGGTGCTCGTAGGGACCAATATCCCTCAGGATATTGAAAATGAATTGGCTAACTTTTTGAAGTGCAGGATGTCAACATTTGCATGGAAGCATGAGGATATGACAGGTATATCCAAAGACATTATTACTCACAAGCTTGGAATTGACAGGTCGTTCAAGCCTGTTCAGCAAAAAAGAAGGAAGTTTGCTCCTGAATGAAATACAATCATATAAGAGGAAGTTGAAAGATTGTTGAAGTCCAAAATGATCAGAGAAGTCAAGTTTCCAAGATGGCTGGCAAATGTAGTCGTGGTACAGAAGAAAAATGGGAAAAGGAGAGTCTGTGTAGATTACACGGACTTGAACAAGGCTTGTCCTAAAGACCCATTTCCTCTTCCCCATATTGATGCAATGGTGGATGCTACTTCCGGGCATGAGATGTTAACCTTCATGGATGCATCCTCAGGATTTCAGCAGATTCAAATGGAGCCTTCGGACCAGGAGGATACTGCCTTCATGACACCAACAGGTATTTATTGTTATACTGCTATGCCCTTTGGTTTGAAAAATGCAGGTGCAACATACCAAAGGTTGGTAAACATGATGTTTAAAGACAAGCTGGGGGACACCATGGAGGTATATATTGTTGGGATTGAACCCTACCAGAGGAACAGATAATGAAAAGCCAAAACCGGTTCATAACAATGGATTCACAATAAGCAGCTGTTTACACTAAGTCTTCTCCCTTGAAAGTGATTACAACAGCTGATGGTCTTATATCCACTGCCCGGATACAACTGCTGCTCTGCATAACTACTGATGAAGCCTAGAAGACTGCTGGAAACTAAGCACTGCTGGTACAAACTGCTGATGACAAAGCACTGCCCAATCAAGGACTGATCAACCTTGAGGAAAGCACTGATGAATAGAGAGAGCAGTAGTTTAGTATATCATCTGTCTTATGTATTGTCAGTTGTTAGGTTTAGCAGTGTTTGTATAAGAACAGTAGATACAGGTTGTTAGGCTGTTAGACGTCGCTTTCATGGTAACGTCAGCTGAGATGCCTCAGCGGTTTGGTTTGTCTATAAATGGAGCAGTACTCTGTCCTGTTACATTTGATTTGTCTTGAGTGATTTCTTCTCCTCAATTCAATCCTTTCATCTTGTGCATTCCAACCTTGAGGTATCAGGCTGAGGGGGAGTTTAGTTTGTAAGCTTGCATTATAATCTTTTGATTTGAATTGTAATCTTTCGACTAATGCAAATCATGTGTTTAGCTAAACTATTTTCTTCCTTGATTGTGTTTACAAAGTTTGTTGTTCATTTCCACTGCACTTTACATATTTTCATATTCATTGATTATTCAAGTTACACAAACAAGCACAATCATGAGAGCCTCCGATCCTAACAATTGGTATCAGAGCCTGGACAGTCAAAATTTGATCTAACAATCAATTTGACATAACAGTTCGGCTCATAATTCATTGATACTGAGGTTGGGTGCATTTTGTTGAAAAACAGAGTACCGAGTAAATCATGTCCAAAGTGGTTATTCAAAAACTCTGTAAATCAACCAAGATGTCATATGACACACAAATCTCACACAACAAGTGATTTCATGCACAAGACACTCATGGTTTCTAGATCTGAAAACATATCTGTTAAACTATGAGATTATTTCTTATTTTCTAAATCGATTTCAATTGTTGATATGTAATTTGTGATGTTTTCATTAAATACTAAAGTATGAACCTCAGATTAACAAAACCTATGTTCATAAAAACATTGGTGTTTTGCTAACATAAAAAGAGGGAAATTAAAACTTTAGTCATTTGATCTTATGTGTTGAAAAACAGGTTGAGATCCTCAAAAGGAACAAATCAACTTTGTTAAAGATACATTAAGAAAATCAGGAGTCAACATAGTCCGTATCATATGTAATGTGAGATTGGTAGAAAACTTGTGCAAATATGACCAATTCTCTCAAAACATTACTATAAAATGATTCTGGATTGAGTATTCCTTCAATAAAGACCTCCCAGTAAGTAATTTATGACTTATAAATGGGAAGGGTGAAAGGGGAGGAAGAAAATTAACAAAAGCTCAGAAGTGTGTTTATCTCAAAACTTTTGAAGTCAAAAGGAAAGAGTATAATCATAAAACACTCTAGAGTCAACGGTTGGGGTAATTGTGGTCATTAAGCAACTATGTGCAATTATTGGTTTAAGAAAATTCAGGGAACCATGGTATTCCCAGTAAATATGTTTAAAAGAGGACTAGACAAATTTTCAGAATCTTCACATGGTAACCAAGTCTACAACTGAGTTTTCAAAAACTCATGTGAACATGTGTCCTCATTTCTGTTGATTAATCATTCAAAAAGAGAATGGTACCAAACAGTGGTCAAAATGTATGTAAAATTTCATACCACTGGTGTCAAACCACTGACCATTTTCATAAGCTTGGGATTGATATGATTAAGAGTTTCAGTGGAAAATTAATACCAGATCCTTTTTTAGCTGTTCTTAGAAAATCCTTTAATTTTTCAAAAAGGATTTTCTCTAATAAAGCAGGATATATTATTTTTTTGATGTATTTTGAACTTTTACTGGTTTTTGATAGTAAAAGTTTCAATCCCCTGTCAGGATAGATAACCTTTATTTTTGTTGGTTAATTTATCCTCAAGCAGATAAAAAAGAAATGGTATAGTTGTCATGGTCATGTCAAACTCAAGTTTATTCTTAATTTATGAAAAGGATTGATTGTCAACAGATCTTAAAATACTTGTGCACTCATGTTTTAATTCAAAAATTATAACAAAGATGAGTCGCTTTGGTAAAAAGTCCATATTATCTGGGGTACTAAACCACTGTCAAGGAGTTGTAAAGGCTTCAAAATATGTAGTTGACATGTGGCAAAACCCTGAATAAAAATTTGCAAAATTGTTGCTGACATACTGGTCTCTCAAATCATTACCATTATATTACCCTTAACCACTGTTTTGTTCAAACATCTGTTTCCTAATTACTATCCACTGCTGAAAGTCAACCACTGACTCTTCATTTTGCTTGACAAGCACTGATGCTCAAAATCAGTGTCTCATCCACTAATATACTATCCACTGATAGTAAAAATCTTCCACTGTTATCATTTTGTTACCGTTGTAACTACTGATGCTTGGTACATCAGTGGCTCTCAAAACAACTGTCCTCCATTCTTCATCCATATCATCAGAGGTTTACGCGTGGTCAGTTTTTAGCCTTCAGATCATAATAACCGCTGCCACATCAGCAATCACTTTTTCCCTAAATAAAACCCTGATCAAAACCCCCAAACAGGGTTTTACACTGTCGAATTGAATTCCAAAAATTCTCTTCTCAAAGCAGTTTCCAACCTTTCTTCCCAAATCACTCTCCGATTCTTCTTCATCAAAATGACGAAGTCAAAATCAAAATCTAAACCAAAATCAACACCATCTTCCAAAGAGGTCGCTCAAACGGTCGAAGGATCCGTCGAGATACCATACAAATCTCCTCATAACTATGTGGGTTTACTCACAAAACCCACAAACAATCATACCTTCGATTCCATCATTGACACCTTGTCTAAATCAAAGTACAAAACTTTGATAATGGCAGACGCTCCCATATACTTACAAACCCAGAGAGAGTTTTGGAAAAAGGCGACGCTTGAAAAACAAGACGATAAAGTCATAGCCATTAACTCCTCGATACAGGGTAAAGTGATTCAAATCACTCCACAATCAATCTCAGAAGTCTTAAAACTCGATGATCAGAAAGGTAAAACTTCTTTTGACAAAAACGAGTTAAAAGCTGATTTTCTGAAAAGGGGATATGCAGAACAATCAAAGGTAGATACCTTACAAAAGGGTTATTTCCCATCTGCACCCACATTTTTATTTCACACACTTTTGAGTTGTGTTTCTAATAAAACAACAGCGTTTAACGAAATACCATTGAAGATTCAATGCCTGGGTTACGCTATTTTAAATAATAAAGACTACAACTACTCCCAGGAGATCTTCAATGACATGGTAAAAAATGTTGAGAGTAAAGCATTTTTACTTTTTCCAAGATTTTTAAGCTACTATTTTACACAAAATTTTGAAAAAGAAAATGAAAATTTGCTCAAACAAGGTGTTTATTTTCAAATAAAAAGTTTAACACCTGAAACATTCACTAGAATGTTGGCACCAATAAAAACAAAAGCAGAGGTGTCTGAGCAGAATTTAGCAGTTACCACTGCTCCTCAGACATCCGCTGCCGAGCCCACTGCTCCAGGTGATCATAGCAGCACTACCACTGCTTTGAAACCCACACCTGACATTACCAAAAAGACCAAAAGAAAACCATCCAGAAAACCCACCAAACCCAAAACAAAGGCAATTCTGGAAGATGAGATCCCAGAGCAACTGCCAGTGACAAAACAAATGTCACTACAAACCACTGCTGCTACTTCCTCACAGCAGTTGGAAGAAAGATCTCAACCATTGCCTAAAACTCCTCCTGCATCCTCACAAAAGGATCAGGTTGTAAGCACAGGGACCCCACAATATGAAGCTCTGGATTCAATCGGATCCATCTTCCTCAGTCCTGATCCCAAGGACATGTCTCTTTCAACTCCCATACCTTCACCAATAATATTACCACAATCCATGCTACCTTTGTTGCATGCAGTTGATATAGCTCAGACACAAACCAGTTCCTCTCTATCACCTGTCACTGAGAGTATACTCCCACAAGTGACTGGGTCTAATGCTACTACCCCTGCTATCCCAGCAACAACTGAGGAGGTTACACCCCCTGAGTTACAAGTAATTCTCGGTGGTAGTTCAAGTGGAGCAGCAACTACAAATGTTGGATCAACAGATCTACATTTGGACAGTTGTTTCATTAATAAGACTCCCTTGAAGGCAATTTCTTCCATAGCACCTCTGGAAATCACTAGTAAGACTATTTTGTCCACTGGTAACATTAAAGATTTATCAAGTGCTGAAGAAAGAAGTCCCCAGTACCAAGAACAAGGGGCATCAATGGGTGATTTTTGGGACTCAGTTCCTAAGTCACACATTGATACAACCACTGTTGGTGGGGATTCAGATGATCCCATTAAAATGGATGATGATTCAAAATATCAGGAATTGACGGGCAGAGTTGAAAAACTTGAAACATCGGTTGCTGAAATAAAGGATATGGTGCAAGAGATTCTGAAAGCTCAAAAAGCACAATCCACTGCTGGTCCACCTCAAGCACCTGCTCCACCACAAGCATTTGCTGGAAATGAGCTCTGGAATATTTTCCAGCCCTTACTTGAAAAACAAAAACAGATGGCTGACCAGCAGCATGAAATACATGTGAAAATGCTGACCAACATGGTGGAGTCGAGATTTAAAGATACTCAAGCAGACATCAAAGCTATCAAGGCTCATCTCCAAAGCACCCCTGGAAAAGTTCCCTCTACTATCCTTTTTATGGATAACCCCCTTGCAGATAATGCCAAAAAGGGGGAGAATGTCAAACAGTTGAAGAAAAAGGGAATTGAAGATGGTCTGTATGTTGAACCAGAACAAAGAAACCAGCCATCTAAATCCTTAACAGGGTCAAAATCTCACACTTCCATTCAAACAGCTGATACATCAGTAGTTACAAAAACTGCTGTCAGTAGCCAAACAGCTGTCATCTCATCAACACACACAACTTCACCACACACCATCAAAACCACTGCCCTACCACCATTACCTCCTGTTATAAAACAGAAGACAACAGATGTTAAAACATCTGTTGTAATGACAACAGCAGTTGGAACACCAGTTGTTTCAACAGCTGTTAGTCAATCACAAACACAAACCACTGCCATTTCATCTCAAACCACTGAGCCACCCAAGACATCATCAGCCTCTCCTACAATAAAAAGGAGAAGGATTTTCATATCTGATGATTCACCATCACCATCAAAAACTACCTCACCACCTCCATCCCCTGCTCAAAAGCAGGAGACATCTGCTGACATATCAGCAATTGTAATGACAACAACGGTTGTAACACCAGTTGTTTCAACCACTGTGAGTCGGCCATCCACCACTGTTTTCACCAGTCTCCCATCACAACCAGCAAAGCTCTACACCAGAAAAAGAAAACTTACTCAGCCAGATGAGGACCAATATGATCCCACTGCTGCAAGATATCCGTTAGAACTAGAAGCTATAAAAAATGAGATGAGGCAATTCTACACTGATGATGATCCTTCAAACAGAAGATTTTCTTCACTCGTTGGCTTCATGGTTCCAGAAGACATGGATGAATATCTTGAGCTCAAAGTAAGACAGGCTAAGATAAGAGCCAAGGTTGAATGTAAAGGTCAAGGTGATGAAGCCATTGCTGAAAGATTGGATTTTCTGCTCACAAAAGTCAAACAAATAAAAGATTTTGCACAAGAGCTGAGCAAAGAAAAGGCAGAACAACGAAAAGAGATGAGAAGAAAACTTCTTGCATACATAATGCAATAAAAATTTTATCCTGCTGAAGAAAACCAATTTGAAGAATGGCCAATAGTGGCTTTAAAGCATGAAGCTGATAGGATTGATAGAATCAAGAACGATCCTAGAAAGAAGAAAAATGCTCCAAATTGGAGCAAATACAAAAAGCTCATCACTGACCTAACAGCTGAGTACAAAAGAAAGAAACAGGAGCTCGTGGATGCAAAAGTGGACACTGCCAATGCCATATCAAAATGGTCAAAGCAGCAAACTGATGAAGCCTATGAAAGGCTGAAGAAAAGGAAGATAACTGTTTCAGGCACTTCAAAGAAGCATGAACAAATGATGAAGCTTGAACAGCAGATTGAAAACCTCAAAACACTGTTCAGGTCAACAAGAAATCCTACTCTTGTGTCAAACCAAGAAGAAGGAGAACAGCTGACTAGTGAAGAGGTAAAAGAAAAGGAAGTTGAGTACTTCACAGAATCCATCATGAAAATGGGTCTAAAAGAAGAAAGCTCAGAAAAACTTCAAAACCTTTTTAAGAAGGTGTTAACAAAGCCTGCATCACCACACATTTCAGCAGATATCCCAGACATTGAGCTTGATTAACAACAAAGACAAGAGCTGATTGACAAAGAAGTTGCAGAAGACATAGCTGCAGCAAATGAAGTCATAGAAGAAGCTTTCAAAAGAATGTCTGAAGTTCAGGATACTGCTTTACAATTTTTCTCAAAGCCAATATCTCAAAGCTCATCAGAAAATAAATCTCTCCCAAGAAACCCATTGGGTTCGAAAGTACTAAAGTGGATGTCTGATCAAAAGACCCACGTATTGACTCCGGTCAGATCCAATGGCGATGTGAAGTACATATCAAGGAAAGAAGCACTAGGCCTTAGTGTTGAAGATTTGCAGGATCTCCTTGAACTTTCACTGTGCAGGGATGAGGATGACACTAGTTCCAAAGAATTTGAAGAAGAATTTAAAAGACATGCAAGGGAACTACTGATGAGGAATAAAGATCCAGAATAATGAAGGGTTTTGGCATTATCTGTTCCAGGGGGAGATTGTTGGGATTGAACCCTACCAGAGGAACAGATAATGAAAAGCCAAAACCGGTTCATAACAGTGGATTCACAATAAGCAGCTGTTTACACTAAGTCTTCTCCCTTGAAAGTGATTACAACTGCTGATGGTCTTATATCCACTGCCTGGATACAACTACTGCTCTGCATAACTACTGATGAAGCCTAGAAGACTGCTGGAAACTAAGCACTGCTGGTACAAACTGCTGATAACAAAGCACTGCCCAATCAAGGACTGATCAACCTTGAGGAAAGAACTGATGAATAGAGAGAGCAGTAGTTTAGTATATCATCTGTCTTATGTATTGTCAGTTGTTAGGTTTAGCAGTGTTTGTATAAGAACAGTAGATACAGGTTGTTAGGCTGTTAGACGTCGCTTTCATGGTAACGTCAGCTGAGATGCCTCAGCGGTTTGTTTTGTCTATAAATGGAGCAGTACTCTGTACTGTTACATTTGATTCGTCTTGAGTGAGTTCTTCTCCTCAATTCAATCCTTTCATCTTGTGCATTCCAACCTTGAGGTATCAGGCTGAGGGGGAGTTTAGTTTGTAAGCTTGCATTATAATCTTTTGCTTTGAATTGTAATCTTTCGACTAATGCAAATCATGTGTTTATCTAAACTATTTTCTTCCTTGATTGTGTTTACAAAGTTTGTTGTTCATTTCCGCTGCACTTTACATATTTTCATATTCATTGATTATTCAAGTTACACAAACAAGCACAATCATGAGAGCCTCCGATCCTAACATATATTGACGATATGGTGGTGAAATCTAAAAAGGCTGAGGATCATCTCCAGGATATTAAGGGAGCATTTGATATCCTGGATCAGTATAACATGAAACTGAATCCTGCTAAGTGCCATTTCGGAGTGGGGGCAGGAAAGTTTCTAGGATATATGGTGACCAAAAGAGGCATAAAGGCGAGCCCGGAGCAGATTAGAGCTATCTTGGATATAAAATCACCTTCGAACATGAAGGATGTTCAACGGTTAACAGGCCGAGTAGCAGCATTGAACAGATTTATTTCAAGATCCTCGGAAAAATGCAAGGAATTTTATGATATCCTCAAGAAGAATAAGAAGTTCGAATGGGGAGCAAAGCATGAAGCAGCCTTGCAGGATTTGAAGCAATATCTCTCAACTGCACCTCTATTGATGAAGCCTGAAAATGGTGAACCGCTATCCCTATACCTCGCTGTATCAGGTGTTTTGGTCAAAAATTAAGCAAAGATAATGCAACCAAATCTTTTGTTGTGAGGTGTGATGCTTGAATCAATGAACAATATGAAGGATCACTCAGAAATGTAATGAACAAGTGACACAATGATTTATACGAGGAAAAAGCCCTTGATCAAGAGTTGATCTCCGGCATAAAAAACCTCGGGTGATGGAAACTACCGATCACCAACTCAGATTAAACAGAAAATGTATTACAACTGTGGATGATAGCGAGCTAGTTACAAGGATCACTAGAGTGTAATGTGCAAAAAAGTGTGTAATCGCCGAGCAAACTATCAAGAGCTGATAGAGCAGTTACGAGTGTGTGTGTGTGTAGCCAAAAATAGCCAAGTGTTCTAATCTAGCTCGCTACCCCCTTTTAAATTTGGAAAATATCTAAGCTAACTAACTATCCTCATTTTGTGCAAGTCTTCCACGACCTCCATAACGTCCATTTCAGTCATGCACGTGTGGAATAAATATGGAATATGCTCCAGGAATATCGCCAAGACCAAGTCCAAGCTCGTACTCCTGCAAAACAACATCATATTCAAAGCAGACAATCGTTAGTGCAAGGATCACTATGATGATCCATGATCCTGATCCTACGATACTTTCTGAGGATCACTAATTCAAACAGAATTGAGGATCCCTAAGCTTGACAGTAATTGAGGATCACTGATCATTGGAAAATCTTCCCCTAACAATTGCCCCCAAAATATAAGGAGTAATGTGTAAATGAAGGAGTTATATTTTCTCATTCTTATCCGTAACAAACCAACGGATATATAGCCATTGAATCCTGACTAGCCGTTGCTAACATGACGTCATTGAAGTGACTATCCTGCAAAATCATCATTATAAATTGAAATTAGAGATAAGGGTTAGGAAGCATTTAAATTCGTGCGTTTCATCCTTTAAATCTTCATTCGAAGATCTGATCAGGTACTCCTCTTTCCTTTCTCTCTTCATATTCTCCTTCTGTTTCTTCTTCTCCACCATCATTATGCCCAAGATGATGTTAAGATCCTCACTGGCTAAGGATCACAAAAAGGACAGTCCCTTGAAGAGCCAAAAGATCATCGAAGACTCTGCAAAGGAACGATGTTGCTTTACTGATCCACAGATAGATAGGATTCGCCATTGTTTTCCGGCGAACACCGTTTTCAAAACTTTTGATCCCACCGTCCTGAGTGACTATGTTTCTGAAACCTGGGTAGCTTTTCCGGTCACCCCATTTACAATAGGATACTCGTATCCTTTTCCTGATTTCACCCAATCCTTCTTCTCTCTCACCGGCATCTCCTACATCCAAGCAATACCAATGATCTGGAGGGTCTTGTATACCCTTGAAAGAATCATTGAGCATGAAGGTATTGACTTGGGAATGTCGGAGTTTGCGGAGATGTACGACCTCGTGAGCCATGGAAGTCACCGATATCTACTCAAACATAAACCTGGTGAAGAACACCCCATCTTTAAAGCCACTAAGAATGACACCAACTGGAAACGGCGATTCTTCTTTGTCAGAAGGGATTCTATCCCTGATGGAGAGGATCTGCCTAGAAAATGGACCACCCATGGTAGGATAGAGGATCTTGAGAAGGATCACAGGCTAACCTTGTTTCCGCTGAGGATCACTAACATCCTTTTGTTTCTATTCTGCAGCTATTACTGTTGCACACCTTATCACAACACCTGCAACAAAGGAAACGCTTGCTGCTTTCCGGAGGCTTGATCCTGCAATAAGAACATTTCAAGCAAATACCCAGGATTCTCAAGAAGTATCCTCAGGCTCTGTTACAATGTCAAGTAAGTATCCCATTTTGTGCATAACTAAATGTTTAAATTAAAATGAAATAAGGATACTTATCTGTTTTGGATGTGTAGGTGCTGGAAAATCATCGAAGTCTGCTACTCGCTTCAGTGTCACCGATCTCACCACTGTTGGTCCCAGGTCTGGAAGGAAGAAGGCTGCTGCTAGCCCCAGTACTGCTATCCCCAAGCCTACCACCTCCAAGGGAAAGAAGAGGAAAGCCTCTGAGGCTGACAATCTAGAAGGCTTGCCTCTAATCCGCCACCAGTTTCTTGAGTACTTTGCTGATGTAAGGATCACTGACTTAGCTTAGTTATCCTGCCCACTTGAGGATCATGTGATCCTATACTCTACATTGTCTTTTTGCAGAAATTTTCTGAAATCGAGGACTACGTAGGCAATGTTGAAGAGGTTGAGCAAAAGTGTTTGGACCTCCAAAAGATCATGCGGGCCAAGGATCAGAAGATTGCCTCCCTCGAAAACGATGTCAATCTGGTGAAGAGGGAACTTGTCCTGGCTCATATCACTGCTGATCAGGAGAAGAATGAGATCACAAATGATGCTAAAGTCTCCGCTGCCATTGCTATGTACAAAACCCAGTTACAGATGGCCCAAGAAGCTCTGGATCCTGATTTTGACAAGAGCAGCTGGGACATAGAGGGCTGGAAGGCTAGATTGGCTGAGCTGGATGATAAAGAAGAGGCTGGTGAGGTCTTAGAAATTTAGGCGAGTGGAAGTGGAAAGGATCATGCTGATGCTGATGATGCTGGTGGTGATGCAGCCAAGGTTTGAGCTGCTGAAATGGGTGACGATGGATATTTCTAGACGCGGCCGGAGCCCATTTTTTAGGACATGGTAGTAGTTTTATTTTGGTTATGATGTTTTGAAACAATCTTGGTCTGTAATAACTTAGACAATAGTTTCTAGGGTTGAGGATCATGGATCCTTGGACAATAGGTATGATAATGGGTGGTGGATGGATCCTCTGTTTGGGGGATGAAGCCACTTGTTATCCTGCCACCTTTAATTTCCTGCACTCCAAAGACCTATGAACAATGGACACCCTTTACCTACCCCAGCGGATGGGCCACGTATTGCTGGTAGATGCTTGTGGTAGGTGATTTTGACAACCTTCGAAGGGTTAACTTTTGTGAATAAAATAACTTTAACTTTTTGGCTATATCCCGTGTTGTTATCCTTGTGAGTACTTTACTTTTCAATTGTTGTGATATAGTTTTTGTCTGAATTTATTAAGTAAAGAAGAAAAATTTAATAAATATTCTCAAAAAGTTTAGGATATGATCAAGGATCACATATCCTATAGTCAACAATTTCCGAAAACTAGTGTAGTTTGAGGATCATAAGTTCAGTTGTCAAAGGATAAGGGTCACTTAGATAAATAATGAATAAAATCAAAATGATCAAGGATCATACCTGAGAATCCAAGTTAGGATCCTAACCTTTAACACTATAATCAGGATAACCAAAAGACAAACCTTAGTAGAGGGTAAGGATCAAGGATCATTAGTCGTTTAGCTTCAAAAACCTGAAATAGGATACAACTTGGGACTAAGCCAATATAAGATAAAAGTTAGTAACTGGGGACAAGCCCAAAGGATAACTGGGGACAAGCCCAAAGGATAACTGGGGACAAGCCCAAAGGATCGTGTGTAAACTGGAGTATGACCCTTACTGGCGACTATCCAAACTTAGTGACATGAAAATGCCAAAACCTTAGCTAACGTGAAAATGTTAGAAACCTTAGGAACGGATGTATGGTACGTCTACCATTATACGTAGGATCTTGAATATAGCCAGTACAATGAAATTGTCAGCCCCTAAAGCGAGTACTGGTCCTATTTCCATGAACTATACCAGGATCATCGTGCGCTACTGGCGAAACTGGGGACAGGTCCAAACTGGGGTCAAGCCCAAATAACTAGGGTCAAGCCCAAAATAACTGGGGTCAAGCCCAAATAACTGGGGTCAAGCCCAAATGACTGGATAATTCTGTGGATACTCAATCCTTTGTTAAGGATACCTGAACCTTCAAAACTTAGAATCAAGTGAAAGGAGGATAAAGGATGCAGGATCCTTATCCTTGTATAAGATAATTAAAGAATGAAATAGTTTGAGATTAGAATATTACCAAAATGAGGATCATCTGTCCTATAAGGATCCTTCAAGGATACTTGTCAGGTAAGGATCATGGATCCTTGTTACATGAAGTATTTCTTTAAGTGGACAGCATTCCAAGCTCTTGGTAGCAAGTCACCTTCCATTGTTAGCAATCGATATGCCCCCTTTCCTGCCTCAGCTTCGATCAAGTAAGGGCCTTCCCACTTTGGTGCCAACTTTCCATCAGCAGGATTGGTGGTATTCTGAAATGATTTCCTTAACACCATTCACCAACTTGGAATTTCCTGATCCTGACATTTTTGTTGTAAGCTCCAGCCATCCTTTGTTGATAACTGGCCATCCTTATCCTTGCCAAATCCCTGAGTTCTTCTATAGTATCCAAGTCTTGAACCAAGTTTTCAGCATTTTCTTCAGGATCACGAATGCTTGTTCTTGCAGTAGGAACCACCATCTCTGTAGGGATCACTGATTCTGCTCCAAATACCAAAGAGAATGGAGTTTGGCCAGTAGCATTCTTTGGAGTTGTCCTATAAGCCCAAAGTACATAAGGTAGTTCTTCTGCCCATTTTCCTTTCTTGGATCCAAGCTTTTTCTTCAAATTGTTGATGATGATCTTGTTGGATGATTCTGCCTGACCATTAGCTTGTGGGTGGACTGGTGTTGATGTTATCATCTTAATCCCCCAGCTGTCACAAAAGTTAGTAGTTCTATTCCCAATAAATTGGGATCCATTATCACAAACAATTTCAGAAGGGATACCAAATCTAGTAATAATGTTTCTTTTAATAAAGGATATAACTTCCCTTTCTCAGACTTGAGCAAAGGCTTCAGCCTCTATCCACTTGGAGAAGTAATCAATCATAGCAAGCATGAATACTTTTCCACCAGGTGCCTTAGGAAGCTTACCAACTATATCCATTCCCCATCTCATAAATGGCCATGAAGAGGATATAGGATGCAAAAGCTCTGCTGGTTGATGAAGGATATTACTATGTCTCTGACAAGGATCACACTTCTTGGCATATTCCACAGCATCCTTCTTCATAGTAGGCCAATAGTATCCTGTCCTCAGGATCCTTGAGAATAATGCCCTGCCCCCAGTATGGTTTCCACAATCTCCTTCATGGAAATCCTTTAGGACTTCTTGGATTTCAGGATCCTCAATGCACCTTAGATATGGTCCTGCAAGAGATCGTTTATACAACATATTATTCAATATTGTAAATTGAGATACCTTAATTTTGAAAGCCCTAGGGTTTTCTCCTGTAGGAATCTCTCCATGTTGTATGTATCTCATGATTGGGAGGATCCATGATCCTGAATGAGATTGAGTATCCTCACTAGGGATGATTGCGGAATCCTCTCCTATCTCCATGGCTACATGATCCTCGATAGTAGGGGTCAGGATGTAGATAATAGGGATCTTAATATCCTTCGGGATCTTCAAGGATGATCCTAGATTAGCTAATGCATCAGCCTCTGCATTCTCTTCCCTTGGTACCTGTGTGAAACTAAAGGAAACGAAAGAGAGTGCCAATTCTTTGACTATCTCTAAATATTTGGTTAGCCTTTCACCTTTAACAGCATAGGATCCATTAAAGTGATTGGTAATTAATAGTGAATCTACATGTACCTCAAGATACCTGATCCTCATATGCTTAGCAATTTGCAAACCAATTATCAAGGCTTCATATTCAGCCTCATTGTTGGTAGTTTGAAATTCACAAGCTATGGAGTGGGGTATTATGTCCCCCTGTGGCGATTTTAGTAGTATTCCAAGCCCTGTTCCTTTGACATTAGAAGCACCATCAGTTAAGAGTATCCAAGGATCCTTAGTTTCTTCTAGCTGTTGGACCTCTAACTCAGCTTCCTTTTGCAAGTCACTACTAAAATCTGCCACAAAGTCAGCTAAGGCTTGGGATTTGATGGCAGTCCTTGGTTCATATCTTATATCATATGCACTAAGCTTCACTGCCCACTTAGCCACCCTTCCTGACATTTCAGGTTTCCTGAGAACATTCTTAATTGGAAAATTAATCTTAACAATAATGGCATGAGTCTCAAAATAATGTCTTAATTTAGTAGATGCCATAATTAATGCAAGGATAAGTTTTTCTAAATGTGAATACCTGGATTCAGCATCAAGCAAACTCTTACTTACATAATAGACAGGATGTTGTGTACCTTCGTGATCCTTAACAAGGACCGCACTTACTGCTTTTGAGGATACTGCTAGGTATAAGGATAATATATCTCCCTTTTCTGGTTTCATCAAGGCAGGGGCTGAGGATAGGTAATCCTTAAGAGCTTTGAGGGCACTTTCATGCTTCTCAGTCCATTCAAATTTTTTGTTCTTCCTCAGGATGTCATAGAATTCCTTGCATTTTTCTGAGGATTTGGATATGAACCTGTTCAAGGCTGCGATCCTGCCTGTCAGCCTTTGCACATCCTTAGCATTGGTAGGAGATTTGATATTCACAATAGCCTTAATTTTCTCTGGACTTGCTTCAATGCCCCTCTTTGTCACCATATAGCCTAGGAATTTCCCTGCTTTAACACCAAAATGACACTTGGAAGGATTCAGTTTCATATTAAATTTATCAAGGATATTGAATGCTTCCTCCAAGTCTTTAAGGTGATCCTCAGCTTTCTTGGACTTAACCACCATGTCATCTGTATAGACTTCCATAGTGTGTCCAATTTGTTCCTTGAACATCATATTGACTAGCCTTTGATAAGTAGCACTTGCATTCCTTAGTCCAAATGGCATAGCAATATAACAATATATACCAGTTGAGGTCATAAAGGCTGTATCCTCCTGATCAGATGGTTCCATCTGAATTTGTTGAAATCCAGATGAAGCATCCATAAAAGTCAACAACTCATGACCCGCGGTAGCATCCACCATGGAGTCAATGTGGGGTAATGGGAAAGGATCCTTGGGACATGCCTTGTTTAAATCAGTAAAATCGACACATACCCTCCACTTTCCATTTTTCTTTTGAACAACAACCACATTGGCTAACCACCTTGGATACTTAACCTCTCTTATCATACCTGCCCGAAGTAGTTTATCTACCTCTTCCTGGATAATAGCATTCCTTTCAGGTGCAAACTTCCTTCTCTTCTGATGTATAGGCTTGAATGACTTGTCAATGCCAAGTTTGTGAGTAATTATATCCTTAGATATACCTGTCATATCCTCATGCTTCCAGGCAAAGGTGGTTTTCCTCCTCTTAAGGAAGGATACTAAATCCTGTTCAATGTCGCTAAGGATCCCTGATCCTATGAAGATCTTGGATTCAGGATCATGAGGATCCATGAGGATTTCTTTTACATCCTGCTCTCTTGCCTCCAAGACATCTCTTGGAGGGTACTTTAGTTGCTATTGCTCCCTTGGTCTTGAGGCTGGCTTCATTGATGATGTGTAACAATTCTTAGCTTCTTGCTGGTCACTTTCAATTTTCACCACCCCCCATGGACTAGGAAGCTTCACACATTGATGATAGGTAGACGGGACTGCCTTCATGTCATGTATCCATGGCCTGCCAAGGATAACATTACAACAAGATAAGCAATCTATAACATAAAACTTTTGATAAGAATGGAGTCCTTCAATATAGATAGGGAGTTTGATGTCCCCTAATGTATTTTTGGTTTCCCCGCTAAATTCCACAAGTACTGAGGATCTTGGGACAATGTCTGACTCCGGGATATTCATCTTCTTGAGGACATCAAGCTGGATAATGTTTACTGAGCTTCCTCCATCTATAAGGATCTTGCGGACAAAATGGTTAGAAATAAATAAGGTAATAACAAGACCATCATGATGAGGATCCTGGACATCAACACGATCATCCTCATCAAAAGTTATGACTTTATCTTCAGTAACAATGGAGGTCCGGACGGGTCTGTCTCCATTATCCATCTTGGTTTCCTTAGCATGTCTTTTGGCTGCTGAAAAGGAGGTACCACAAATGTCTGATCCACCGGAAATGAAGTTTATAACTTGTGCATCAGCTGGAGGAGCAGGAACCCTTTCCAGGATCCTTTCAGGATCATGGATCCTTGACTTCTTTCGTCCCAAAAGCTCCTTCAAATGCCCCTTGCTTAACAAATAACCAATTTCCTTTCTAAGTGCAATACACTCTTCAGTGAGATGCCCGAAATCCTCATGATATGCACACCACTTGGACTTATCCTTTGTAGCAGCTGGTTTATCACTTTTTCTCGGCCACCTAGCTTTCTCACCTAGATTCTGCATTGCAAGAATTAGTTCATTGTTATCAACAGAAAAACGGTATTCAGAAATGGGAGGATAATCCTCATCATCCTCTTCCTGTTCCACTGCATGCACGTTCTGGTTGTCAGACTTGTTGTAGGACTTGAACTTGTTATTCTTAAAGTAGGATCCTTGCTTTTCCTGTTTTGAGGATCTTGTCAATCTCTCCTGGATCCTTTTGTCATCCTCTAGACGGATGAACCTAAGGGCCCTGGTTCTTACTTCATCAAGATTCCTGCATGGGGTCATAACAAGATCATCATAGAACAGTGAATCCCTAAGCAAACCCATTTTAAAGGCTTCCACAGCCGTAGCTATATCCAGGTTAGGGATGTCTAAGGATTCTTTACTAAACTTAGGGGCTGTTTGGTAGCCTCTGAATGGTCATTAAGAGGCTACCTCTTAATGGAACCATTAAGAATTTTACCAATGAGAAGGTAGAAGAATGTGACATGTGATGATTTACCATTCAGAGGTTACCTCTTAACCATTCAGACTTGAGGTTACCTCTTATTCATTCAGAGGTTTTAAACCATTAAGAGGTAGCATCTGAATGGTCATTAAGAGGCTACCAAACAGCCCCTTAGTGATGTAATCTCTAAGTGATTCATTTTGACCTTGTGTTACCCTATAAAGATCACTAGTTAAACGTTCAAATTTCCTACTACAAGAAAATTGGCTATTAAACAAGTTAACTACATTAGAAAATGAAGTAATAGAGTAAGGGGGAAGACTTAGCAGCCATTTAAGAGCAGATCCTGTGAGTGTGGATCCAAATCCCTTGCATAGACATGCTTCTTTTAACCTCTCAGGAATTGGATTGATTTCCATCCTCTCCCTGTATTGAGCTACATGCTCCTCTGGATCCGTTGAACCATCATACAACTTCATGGATGGTATCTGGAATCTCTTGGGTATCTCAGCATCACATAAGGGTGGTGCAAAACAAGATATCCTATGGCTACCGTCTGCAATTTCAGGAATGGGCTTGACCACTCCTGGAACACTGGATATCATATCCTTAAGCTTCTGTAATTCCTTAGCCATAGCTTGATTGATACCTGTATCCTGCATGGAGCTATAAGGATTATTGAAAGTGTTACCTCCCAGAGGATTCATGTTTGGAATTCCAGATGTGAATCCATATTGACGGGACTCTGGTATGTCGAAGGACCAGATGAAGCAATGGTCTGCATTGGTCTGAAGTCTCCTTGATGAACATCTGTGCTTGGAGGTTGCATACTTCTCAAGAATCCTTGATCCTGAAAGATGTTGGATCCTTGAGGTTGAAAGGATCCTTGAACCTGAAAGGATCCTGGAGCCATAGAGAATCCTTGGATCTGGGAGGATCCTTAGACCTGGGAGGATCCTTGGACCGCGTGCATTCCCAAATATCCTCCTGAGCTGACGAAGGATCCCTGATGCTGAAAAGAGGATCCCAATGGCTGAGAGCAGGATCCTTGAGGCTGGAAGTGAGAGCCAAATGCCTGACTCATAGTTGTTGTTCCATAACGCCTTTCTAATGGACCACTTTGATACTGGATGCCCGGAACTGCCGATTGTAAGGTAGTTACAACTGGATTATCGAAATCCAATGACCTTGCTATCATGGGAGAGTGATCCTCCACTGATTTCTTCTGTTTCTTGATCTCAGCGATCTCCCAGAGGATCCTTTCGTTGGTTCTGTCCTGCTCTTGTGCGTGATCCCTCATCTGCAAAATCAGAGTAAAAAGATCATTAGTAGTAGGTGTTAGGGGAGGATTTTCCAATGATCAGTGATCCTCAATTACTGTTGGACATAGGGATCCTTAATTCTGTTTGAATTAGTGATCCTCAGAGAGTATTATAGGATCAGGATCATGGATCATCATAGTGATCCTTGCACTAACGATTGTCTGCTTTGAACATGATGTTGTTTTGCAGGAGTACGAGCTTGGACTTGGTCTTGGCGATATTCCTGGAGCATATTCCCTTTTTATTCCACACGTGCTTGACCAATATGGACGTTATGGAGTTCGTGGGAGACTTGCATGAAATGCGGATAGTTAGTTACTTTAGATATTTTCTAAATTTATAAGGGGATAGCGAGCTAAATTAGAACCCTTGGCTATTTTTAGCTTAATACACACACTCGTAACTGCTCTCATCAGCTCTCAACAGTTTACTTGGCGATTACACACTTTTTTGCACATTACACTCTAGTGATCCTTGTAACTAGCTCGCTATCATCCGAAGTTGTAATACATTTTCTGTTTAATTTGAGTTGGTGATCGGTAGTTTCCATCACCCGAGGTTTTTTATGCCGGAGATCAACTCTTGATCAAGGGCTTTTTCCTCGTATAAATCATTGTATCACTTGTTAATTTCATTTCTGAGTGATCCTTAGCATTGTTCATTGATTCAAGCATCACACCTCACAACAGAAAGTTTGGTTGCATTATCTTAGCTTGATTTTTGACCAAAACAGTTTGGCGCCCACCATGGGGCAATTGGTGCTTCGTTCTTGAGAAATTATTGTTCTGGTGATCATTTCGGTTCATTACAACCAAGCAAATGGCTTCTTCAGCAAAGAATATATCAAGTTCTATGCCGACAATCAGTTCTTCACAAGGCGTTCCTCCTTTGCCTCCACCACCTTCTGGTTCCTAGAAAAATGCTGAGAATGCTGCGAAGAGAAAACCCCCATTTTCTCAAAACCACCAACTTCTTCTGTTTCCTCTAATCCTACTACTAATGATCTTTTTAATCTAATTTTGCAGATGAGGGATCGCATGCAAGAGCAGGACAAAACCAATGAACGGATCCTCCAAGAGATTGGTGATATCAAGAAACAGAAGAAATCAGTGGAGGATCACTCTCCTCTGATGCCAAGATCATTGAATTTTGACACACCAGTTGTAACTACCTTACAATCGGCAGTTCCGGGCATCCAGTATCAAAGTGGTCCATCAGAAAGGCGCTATGGAACAGCAACTATGAGTCAGGCATTTGGCTCTCACTTCCAGCCTCAAGGATCCTGCTCTCAACCATCGGGATCCTCTTTTCAGCATCAGGGATCCTTCATCAGCTCAGGAGGATATTTAGGAATGCACACAGTTCAAGGATCCTCCATGGCTCCAGGATCCTCCCAGGTTCAAGGATCCTCCATGGCTTCAGGATCCTCCCAAGTTCAAGGATCCTCCATGGCTCCAGGATCCTCCCAGGTTCAAGGATCCTCCATGGCTTCAGGATCCTCCTAGGTTCATGGACCTCCATGGCTCCAGGATCCTCCCAGTTTTTAGGATCCTCTCTGCCCCAAGGATCCTTTCAGGTTCAAGGATCATCTCAGCTTCAAGGATCCAACATCTTTCAGGATCATGGATTCTTAAGAAGTATGCAGCCTCCAAACACAGATGTTCATCAAGGAGACTTCATACCAATGCAGGCCGTTACTTCATCTGGTCATTCGATCATACCGGAGTCCCGTCAATATGGATTCACATCTGGAATTCCAAACATGAATCCTCTGGGAGGTAACACTTTCAATAATTCCTATAACACTAACCATGGCTCCATGCAGGATACGGGTATCAATCATGCTATGGCTAGGGAATTACAGAAGCTTAAGGATATGATATTCAGTGTGCCAGGAGTGGTCAAGCCCATTCCTGAGATCGCAGATGGTAGCCATAGGATATCTCGCTTTGCACCACCCTTGTGTGATGCTGAGATACCCAAAAGATTCCAGATACCATCCATGAAGCTGTATGATGGTTCAACGGATCCAGAGGAGCATGTGGCTCAATACAGGGAGAGGATGGAAATCAATCCAATTCCTGAGAGGTTAAAAGAAGCATGTCTACTCAAGGGATTTGGATCCACACTCACAGGATCTGCTCTTAAATGGCTGCTAAGTCTTCCCCGTTACTCTATTACTTCATTTGCTAATCTAGTTAATTTGTTTAATAGTCAATTCTCTTGTAGTAGAAAGTTTGAACGATTAACTAGTGATCTATATAGGGTAACACAAGGTCAAAATGAATCACTTAGAGATTACATCACTAAGTTTAGTAAAGAATCCTTAGATATCCCTAACCTGGATATAGCTACGGCTGTAGAAGCCTTTAAAATGGGATTGCTTAGGGATTCCTTATTCTATGATGATCTTGTCATGACCCCTTGCAGGAATCTTGATGAAGTAAGAACCAGGGCCCTTAGGTTCATCCGCTTAGAGGATGACAAAAGGATCCAGGAGAGATTGACAGGATCCTCCAAAGAGGAGAAGCAAGGATCCTACTTTAAGAATAACAAGTTCAAGTCCTACAACAAGTCTGACAACCAGAATGTGCATGCAGTGGAACAGGAAGAGGATGATGAGGATTATCCTCCCATTTCCGAATACTGTTTTTCTGTTGATTACAATGAACTAATTCTTGCAATGCAGAATCTAGGTGAGAAAGCTAGGTGGCCGAGAAAAAGTGATAAACCAGCTGCTACAAAAGATAAGTCCAAGTGGTGTGCATATCATGAGGATTTCGGGCATCTCACCGAAGAGTGTATTGCACTTAGAAAGGAAATTGGTTACTTGTTAAGCAAGGGGCATTTGAAAGAGCTTTTGGGACGAAAGAAGTCAAGGATCCAGGATCCTGAAAGGATCCCGGAAAAGGCTCCTCCAGCAGATGCACAAGTTATAAACTTTATATCCGGTGGATCAGACATTTGTGGTACTTCCTTTTCAGCAGCCAAAAGACATGCCAAGGAAACCAAGATGGATAATGGAGACAGACCCATCCGGACGTCCACTGTCACCAAGGATAAGATCATAACTTTTGATGAGGATGATCGTCTTGATGTTCAGGATCCTCATCATGATGGTCTTGTTATTACCCTGTTTATTTCTAATCATTTTGTTCGCAGGATCCTTATAGATGGAGGAAGCTCTGTGAACATCATTCAGCTTAATGTCCTCAAGAAGATGAATATCCCGGAGTCTGATATTGTCCCAAGATCCTCAATACTTGTGGGATTTAGTGGGGAGGCCAAAAACACATTGGGGACATCAAACTCCCTATCTATATTGAAGGACTCCATTCTTATCAGAAGTTTTATGTTATAGATTGCTTATCTTGTTGTAATGTTATCCTTGGTAGGCCATGGATACATGACATGAAGGCAGTCCCATCTACTTATCATCAGTGCGTGAAGCTTCCTAGTCCATGGGGAGTGGTGAAAATTGAGAGTGATCAACAAGAAGCTAAGAATTGCTATACCTCGTCAATGAAGCCAGCCTCAAGACCAAGGGAACAATAGCAATTAAAGTATCCTTCAAGAGATGTCTTGGAGGCAAGAGAGCAGGATGTAAAAGAAATCCTCATGGATCCTGATGATCCTGAATCCATAGTCTTCATAGGATCAGGGATCCTTAGCAACATTGAACAGGATCTAGTATCCTTCCTTAAAAGAAGGAAAACTACCTTTGCCTGGAAGCATGAAGACATGACAGGTATATCTAAAGATATAATTACTCATAAACTTGGCATTGACAGGTCATTCAAGCCTATACATCAGAAGAGGAGGAAGTTTGCACCTGAAAGGAATGCTATTATCCAGGAAGAAGTAGATAAACTACTTCGCGCAGGTATGATAAGAGAGGTCAAGTATCCAAGATGGTTAGCCAATGTGGTTGTTGTTCAAAAGAAAAATGGAAAGTGGAGGGTATGTGTCGATTTTACTGATTTAAACAAGGCATGTCCCAAGGATCCTTTCCCATTACCCCACATTGACTCCATGGTGGATGCTACCGCGGGTCATGAGTTGTTGACCTTTATGGATGCTTCATCTGGATTTCAACAAATTCAGATGGAACCATCTGATCAAGAGGATACAGCCTTTATAACCCCAACTGGTATATATTGTTATATTGCTATGCCATTTGGACTAAGGAATGCAGGAGCTACTTATCAAAGGCTAGTCAATATGAAGTTCAATGAACAAATTGGACACACTATGGAAGTCTATATAGATGACATGGTGGTTAAGTCCAAGAAAGCTGAGGATCACCTTAAAGACTTGGAGGAAGCATTTAATATCCTTGATAAATTTAATATGAAACAAAATCCTTCCAAGTGTCATTTTGGTGTTAAAGCAGGTAAATTCTTAGGCTATATGGTGACAAAGAGAGGCATTGAAGCAAGTCCAGAACAGATTATGGCTATTGTGAACATCAAATCTCCTGCCAATGCCAAGGATGTGCAAAGATTGACAGGTAGGATCGCAGCCTTGAACATGTTTATATCCAAATCCGCAGAAAAGTGCAAGGAATTCTATGACATCCTGAGGAAAAACAAGAAATTTGAATGGACTGAGAAGCATGAAAGTGCCCTCAAAGCTCTTAAGGATTACCTATCCTCAACCCCAGCCTTAATGAAACCAGAAAAAGGGGATATATTATCCTTATACTTAGCAGTATCCTCAAAAGCAGTAAGTGCGGTCCTTGTTAAGGATCATTAAGGTACACAACATCATGTTTATTATGTAAGTAAGAGTTTACTTGATGCTGAATCCAGGTATTCACACTTAGAGAAACTTATCCTTGCATTAATTATGGTATCTACTAAATTAAGACATTATTTTGAGACTCGTGCCATTATTGTTAAGACTAATTTTCCAATTAAGAATGTTCTCAGGAAACCTGAAATGTCAGGAAGGATGGCTAAGTGGGCAGTGAAGCTTAGTGCTTATGATATAAGATATGAGCCTAGAACTGCCATTAAATCCCATGCCTTAGCTGACTTTGTGGCAGATTTCAGTAGTGACTTGCAAAAGGAAGCTGAGTTAGAAGTCCAACAGCTTGAAGAAACTAAGGATCCTTGGATACTCTTCACAGATGGTGCTTCTAATGTAAAAGGAACAGGACTTGGAATACTACTAAAATCGCCACAGGGGGACATAATACCCCACTCCATAGCTTGTGAATTTCAGACTACCAATAATGAGGCTGAATATGAAGCCTTAATAGCTGGTTTGCAAATTGCTAAGCATATGAGGATCAGGTATCTTGAGGTACATGTAGATTCATTATTAATCACTAATCACTTTAATGGATCCTATGATGTTAAAGGTGAAAAGCTAATCAAGTATTTAGAGATAGTCAAAGAATTGGCACTCTCTTTTGTTTCCTTTAGTTTGACACAGGTACCAAGGGAAGAGAATGCAGAGGCTGATGCATTAGCCAATCTAGGATCATCCTTGAAGATCCCAGAGGATATCAAAATCTCTATTATCCACATCCTAACCCCTGCTATCGAGGATCATGTAGCCATGGAGATAGGAGAGGATTCTGCTATTGTCCCTACTGATGATACACAATCCCATTCAGGATCATGGATCCTTCCAATAATGAGATATATCCAACATGGAGAGATTCCTACAGGAGAAAACCCCAGGGCTTTCAAAATCAAGGTATCTCAATTCACAATATTGAATAACATGTTATATAAACGATCTCTTGCAGGTCCATATCTAAGATGCATTGAGGATCCTGAAATCCAAGAAGTCCTAAAGGATTTCCATGAAGGAGATTGTGGAAACCACACTGGGGGCAGAGCATTGTCTCAAGGATCCTGAGGACAGGATACTATTGGCCTACTATGAAGAAGGATGTTGTGGAATATGCCAAGAAATGTGATTCTTGTCAGACACACAGTAATATCCTTCACCAACCAGCAGAACTTTTGCATCCTATATCCTCTTCTTGGCAGAATCATCCAACAAGATCATCATCAACAATTTGAAGAAAAAGCTTGGATCCAAGAAAGGAAAATGGGCAGAAGAACTACCTTATGTACTATGGGCTGATAGGACAACTCCCAAGAATGCCACTCGCCAAACTCCGTTTTCTTTGGTATTTGGGGCAGAATCAGTGATCCCTACAGAGATGGTGGTTACTACTGCAAGAACAAGCATCCGTGATCCTGAAGAAAATGCTGTAAACTTGGTTCAAGATTTGGATACTATAGAAGAGCTCAGGGATTTGGCAAGGATAAGGATGGCCAGTTATCAACAAAGGATGGCTGGAGCTTACAACAAAAATGTCAGGATCAGGAAATTCCAAGTTGGTGATATGGTGTTAAGGAAAGCATTTCAGAATACCACCAATCCTGCTGATGGAAAGTTGGCACCAAATTGGGAAGGCCCTTACTTGATCGAAGCTGAGGCAGGAAAGGGGGCATATCGATTGCTAACAATGGAAGGTGACTTGATACCAAGAGCTTGGAATGCTGTCCACTTGAAGAAATACTTCATGTAACAAGGATCCATGATCCTTAGCTAACGAGTATCCTTGAAGGATCCTTACAGGACAGATGATCCTCATTTTGGTAATATTCTAATCTCAAACTATTTCATTCTTTTATTATCTTATATAAGGATAAGGATCCTGCATCCTTTATCCTCCTTTCACTTGATTCTGAGTTTTGAAGGTTCAGGTATCCTTAACAAAGGATTGAGTATCCACAGAAGTATCCAGTTATTTGGGCTTGACCCCAGTTATTTGGGCTTGACCCCAGTTATTTGGGCTTGACCCCAGTTATTTGGGCCTGTCCCCAGTATCGCCAGTAGCGCACGATGATCCTGGTACAGTTCATGGCAATGGGACCAGTACTTGCTTTAGGGGCTGACAATTTCATTGTACTGGCTATATTCAGGATCCTACGTATAATGGTAGACGTACCCTACATCCGTTCCTAAGGTTTCTAACGTTTTCACGTTAGCTAAGGTTTTGGCATTTTCATGTCACTAAGTTTGGATAGTCGCCAGTGAGGGCCATACTCCAGTTTACACACGATCCTTTGGGCTTGTCCCCAGTTATCCTTTGGGCTTGTCCCCAGTTATCCTTTGGGCTTGTCCCCAGTATATTGGGCTTGTCCCCAGAATTGTTGGGCTTGTCCCCAGTGACTAACTTTTATCTTATATTGGCTTAGTCCCAAGTTGTATCCTATTTCAGGTTTATGAAGCTAAATGACCAAGGATCCTTAATCCTTACCCCCTACTAAGGTTTGTCTTTTGGTTATCCTACTTATAACTGTTAAAGGTTAGGATCCTAACTTGGATTCTCAGGTATGATCCTTAATTATTCTGATTTCATTTATTATTTACATGAGTGACCCTTATCCTTTGACAACTGAACTTATGATCCTTAAACTACACTACTTTTCAGAACTTGTCGACTATAGGATACGTGATCCTTGATCATATCCTAAACTTTTTGAGGATATTTATTAAATTTTTTCTTTACTTAATAAGTTTAGACAAAATGAATATCGCAACAATTGAAAAGTAAAGTACTAACAAGGATAACAACACGGGAGATAGCCAAAAAGTTAAAGTTATTTTATTCACAAACATTAAACCCTTTAAGGTTGTCAAAATTACCAACCCACGTTTCTACCAGCAAAACGTGGCCCGTCCACATGGGTTAGCAAAGGGTGTCCATTGTTCATAGGTCTTTGTAGTGCAGGAAATAAAAGATGGCAGGATAACAAGTAGCTTCATTCCCCAAACAGAGGATCCATCCACCACCCATTATCCTACCTATTGTCTGTTAGGGGTGGATTTCTAAATGACCAGTGATCCTTATTTACTGTTGGATTTAGTGATCCTCAATTCTGTCTGAAGTAGTGATCCTCAGAAGTGTTGCAGGATCAGGATCATGGATCACTATAAGGATCCCAGTACTAACGATTGTCTACTTTGAATTCGTGAATGTTTTGCAGGAATATCAACTTGGACTTAGTCTTGGCGACATTCCTGGAGAATATTCTTAGTCTATTCCGCACGTGCTTGGCCAGAAATGGACGTTGTGGAGTCGTGGAAGACTTGCACCATTTGCGGAATGTTAGTTAGGCTTGATATTTTCTATTTTTAAAGGGGTAGCGAGCTATATTAGAAACACTTAGCTATTTTTGGCTACACACTCATACAACCGCTCTCACTGGCTCTCGACAAAACACTTAGCATTTTTCATACATTTCTACACGTTACACTATAGTGATCCTTGTACTTAGCTCGCTATCATCCGAAGTTGTAACAGATTGTTTGTTTAATTTGAGTTGGTGATCAGTAGTTTCCATCACCCGGGGTTTTTGTGCCGGAGATCAACTCTTGATCAAGGGCTTTTTCCCCGTATAAATCTTCGTGTCATTTGTTCATTATACTTTATAGTGATCCTTATCGTTGTTTATCAATTCAAGCATCATACCTCACAACAGAAAGTTTGGTTACATTGTCATTGCTTAATTTTTGACCAAAACAGTTTGGCGCCCACCGTGGGGCAATTGGTGCTTCATTCTTAGAAAGATTCGTGTTTTCGTGGTTATTTCGGTTCGCTACAACCAAACAGATGGCTTCCTCGGTGAAGAATACCTCAAGTTTGATGCCCTCATTCAGTTCTTCACAAGGCGTTCCTCCTTTGCCTCCACCACCTTCTGGATCCCAGAAGAATGCTGAGAATGCTGCGAAGAAACCAACTCCTATTTTCCAAAAACCACCTACTTCTTCTGTTTCAACTAATCCTACTACTAATGATCTCTATACCTTGATTTTGCAGATGAGGAATCATGCACAAGAGCAGGATAAGACCAACGAAAGGATCCTCCGGGAAATCGATGAAATCAAGAAACAGAAGAAATCAGTGGAGGATCACTCCCCTCTGATGCCAAGATCGCTGAACTTCGACACTCCGGTCATAACCTCACAATACTCAGCAGTTCCGGACGTGCAATACTTGGGTGAAGTATCAGGAAGGCGTTATGGGACAACAACAATGAGTCAGGCATTTGGCTCTTGCTTCCAGCCTCAGGGATCCTCTTCTCAACCATTAGGATCCTCTTCTCAGCATCAGGGATACTTCACGTCAGGAGGATATATGGGAATGTGATGTGTGTAAAATGCAACATATAAATTACATCAAATGAGGCATAAAACTAACCCTTTTTAAGTACTAATATTGGAAAAAGAGTGTTTTTGTCTTCCTTTTGTATTTTCAGGATTAAATGAGCTCAAAAACACAAAAGAAGCAAAAAGACAGCTGAATCCAAAATAAATACAAGAAAAGGACATAAGTGGACTGCCCGACCCCTCAACGGCATCTTCCCAAGCAAAATAGAGAAGGCAGAAGACTGAACACGCCCCGTGCTCAGCCAGCACGGGGCCGTGCCCAAGAAGCAGCAGAAAAGACAAACCTATAGAAGCTTCTATTGCCCACCACGGGGCCGTGCCCAGTGAACACGGGGGCGTGGCGAAAGTACTGCAGGCGCATTAATTGTAATTGCGAATTACAATTAATGAAGGGAGAGAGTGTCAGACAGGCACGGGGGCGTGTCCAGCGGACACGGGGCCGTGCCCAGCCTTCTGTTCAGCCTATAAATAGGAGTGCTTGGTTTCATTTCAACTGATCCCTTGGCACACCACCTCTCTCACACTTCATCCACCACCCACCACCATCACAACACCATCATCCACCACCATCATCCATTGTCCATCGTAGAGTGTGTGAGTCATCTCGGGATCCAAGATTGATCGTAAGAGTTCTTGACAATCAAGGCCATGTTTGCCTAAGTCTCTTACATCACTTGGTGAAGACAAAGTGTCTAGTATAATACTTTTTATTTCTAATCTTTTGCACTTTTTATTTGGTTTTGTATTAATGACTTTAATAACTAGTTACTTATGTTGAAGGTGATCTTTCCTTATCGTTTGTCCGTGGTGTCTTGGCATTATTTTACTGTCTATATAAAATAAAGGATTTTCACCATTCATATCTCCACGGTCTATATGGAGGTATGTTGGCTACCTGGTCGGGGGTTAAGGGAATGGTTTGGTAAAGGTCTTGCCATTGTTCAGCGTTTAGAGGTCCTGTAATGGACCTGGGTCAAATTTAGTAGGACCTCCTTCAATACTTAACGGTATTGGATGGCGGGGGTCCAAACTCTTTGACCCCCTCATAAGTTAACTACTATTAATACTATAACCCGGCTATTTAGGACTGTATCCCTGCTGACTCAGACTACTTAGTCGAGGGTAACGTCACCGCCAAAAGCGGGGCCTACCATAATTTGCATTAATAACTTAATTAATTATCTTCCAATAATCCATCCTTTTAGGACTGTATCCTTGCTGACTCAGACTACTGGGGTGAGGGTAACGTCACCTTCAAAAGAGGGGCCTACTACAATAACTAAGATAATCTCTTAATTATGTGCAAAAGTGCGGAAATAATCAAAGGTTATACTAGATACGAGTCGGAACCAAGTGATTCATCTTGTCTATCTGTTTTACTTTTATTTTTTATTTTCAGCATTTTAGTTAGTTTTTATTTTTCTTAGTTTAAAACATTTTTCTAAACCTTTTATTTTGATTAGACGTTGAGGATAAACCGGTACTAAAAGCTCTTGTGTCCTTGGACGACCTCGGTATCTTACCAACGCTATACTACGCTCACGATGGGTGCACTTGCCCATATGTGTGTTTAGTGTTAGTAAAATGTCGTGTTTTATAAATTTAAAACTTGGCTAAAAATAAGTGTTAAAGGGGCTTAAAATATAAACCTAATATATATAACACTTCAACGCACATCAAGTTTTTGGCGTCGCTGCCGGGGACACAATGATTTTAAGAAAGTTAGGAATCAACGGCCTAATCATTTTTTTTTATTTTTTTAGGATTTTCTTAGTTTTTCAGCTTCTGCAGAGCTCAGCACGGGCCGTGCCCGCTGAACACGCCCCGTGCTAAATCATTGGAACTGGCAATCCTATTTTACGTCAGACAGTAAGCTGAACACGGGGCCGTGCTCACTCAACACGCCCCCGTGCCCAAGATTCACTTACTGAAAACAGAACCGTTAGATCCCGGCGGTTGGTAATTTCTGACATAAACATGAGTGATAGTAATTGTTTTTACTTTCGGCACTCTTATGGTACGTGGTGTCAATTATGTGGTGGCGAACATGAAGAAGTAGAATGCTACTTTCTAAATTATAGGCCCCACTACATGGTCCCACCAACTTCTTATAACCTTAAGAGGGGCGAAAGTAAAAATAAGCACTATTTCTCCCTCGAATGCGCCCAGCCAGATATTCTAGGGGAAATGCTCCTTGACGAGTTATTTCAACTAGTAGAGCTAATTCTGAATTGGTTAAAAGAGCTTAGGAAGGACTTTATTGATCCACCCCAAGACGATGACCATGAAGAAATGTTGGAACCGCATTCCAACAACCTCGTTGCTCCCAAAAATACCTTCGTACCTAGCAAAGACTTGGACGATAGTCGTCCCTGTGCCGATTGTGCCGTGAAGGACTCTCCATCGACTTCGTTCGGTGCATACATAGACCTGAGCGATTCGGCATACACCTTCTTTAACAAGAGCCCGGGAAAGGGTTGGACTTGTCCACCTAGAATGAAAATAGGAATTACCCTCACCGACAACCTCTTGCGTTCTCGCCTTAGTCTAGGACAATTAAGGTATCTTAGGCATTTTGGGGTTGTTCCAACCAGTAAGGAACCACCCGATATCGACGAGATCCTTAGAAGTAACAAAACTCCATAAGACAGCCTCCAGACACGGGGCCGTGTCCAGGTCAACACGCCCCCGTGCTCACCTAAAAGATTCTCTGCTGATTTTGTCAGAATACGGACAAAATGTGTCAGGATTTCCTCTGCACACGGGGCCGTGTCCAGCCCACACGCGGCCGTGTCCAGTGCGCTGTCGTTTTCTTTAAATGCAGCCTGATTCCTGCTCATTTTTGACCACTTCAATAGACAGAGATTCCTGTGATCTTCACTCATACCATCCTAGGTAAGTGCTAAAAGAAGGTTCCCAAGGACCATCTTGTCCCTTCCACTTTTATTCATTTCCTCTTCTTTCAAAATTTTTCAACATTTCCTCCATGGAAGCTTGGAAATCCCATGATTCCAACCCTCTATGTGAAGTTTGTAAGATTATTTGCTAAGGATTCTTGTTTAAAGTTAGTTGTATAACTTTGTTTTAAATTATCTAAGTCTAAAACCAGCTAAAAATCATGAAAATAATTTAAAAGCTCCAAGACTCCTTAGCCTAAAATCCTGCAGACAAATGGACACGGGGCCGTGCTTAGCGAGCACGGGGCCGTGTCCGAGGCACTGTTTTGTAAAAATTTAGCTTTCTTCGGTTTCTTTCACAGAAAATGGCAAGCAGAACAAGCGGATCATCTTCAAGAAATAACCGACAAGGGTGGAGATCATCGACAGCAGAAGACTCTCTTGTAAACTATGTTTACGCCCTAAGGGAAGCTATTGACGAAATGACGGGAGTGGAGGAAGCATTGGTCGACCGTATCAACCATCTAACAGTGGGGCTGGAGGGCTGTCTCCGAGAGGTAAACCTCTTGCACCAGAGGTTAAACCTTCTCGCCTCCCCGCCTTTGGTACCTACAATAACCCAAAGGGCGTGGAACGTGGTGCCCGAAGTCATCATTCCGGCCGAATGGTACGCCATGCACCGAGAGCCTCCGCTAAGGGTGGTGCAAGGAGTCCCGGTGAATGTTCCTCATCAGCCACCAGTTGCTGAGGAAAGTGAAGCCGCATTCTTCCTTCCTAGGGAGATCGAAGAATGGCTTTAAAAAATGTTTAGGGAAGGGATCCTTCAGCTAAAAGTCCTACTATATCGGGAAACTATTCTCGAAATTTTCTTAAAATAGTAGAACTCTTTATGATAACCTCGTGTACCTCCTGACCTATTTAGTTAAGTTTTTATTTTATCTTAATTTAGGACTATGTAAGGTCTCTCTATGAGTATAATGAAATGATGGTTTTTAAAGTTTGGATGGTTCATAATGAATAAAACACACTCATGGTGGTAAGGGATGAAAAGGGGAACAAGAAAATTGACCTCATGCACAAGAACAAGGCAACCCGGCAATTCTCTCCATTACAGAAGGTTCAACACGGGCCGTGCCCAACCAACACGGCCCCGTGCTGAACCCCCTGTAGAAAAATGCCCAGTTCAGGTAACTGGACACGGGCCGTGTTCACCAGACACGCCCCCGTGTCCAGGCTTCTGTTTCTTTTCTTTAATTTCTGTTACTGGCACCTGAACACGGGGCCGTGTCCAGACTACCAGTAACACAAATCTTTGCTTTTAACACCATTTTACACATCTAATCAACCTAAAAATTTATTTTTGGGACACATTGAGGACAATGTGTAATTTAAGTGTGGGGGGGATGCTAAAACCTTGAAATTTTGCAAGTCCTAAATACAAGCCTTACACAAAACTCTATTGGAATCGCTAAACACCCCAAATTTTTTCAAAAAATTTTCATTTTTTTTACTTTTCTAAAGTTTAAGTTTGGAATCATAAGGTTATATTTTTACAAATTTACAACCGAGAGCGTCGTGATAACAAGAACCAACATAAGAGAATTATGAAACGGCATGACAAGCTTAGTTAAAATTTGATTATATATACTTGATCACATAAAAACCCATTCCCACAAAAGTGAGTTTTGAGCCTTTATTGAGCATACAATTACATATCATTAAACTAAATGCTCATTTTTCGTTTCTTGTGTGAATAGCCGCTTGGTTCTTACGACTCTAGAACTTGCCACGACGATTCATTCCCGGTCCTTACCAACTTAAACCCGAGTAAGTAAATGACGGAGGCATTAGGACTAACCCTTTTTATTTCTACACCATTATTTTTCTTTTTCTTTTACCACCTACCCAAAAATCCCCCTAGTTAGCCCCTTTGAGCCTAAACCTTTTCATTTCATAACCCAAACCAAACACCCTTTTACCCACCAAAACCTTTTTCATTTTTTAACCCTTTGTTTTAGTAACAAGTTCGGTTTTTCGTATGATCCTTAAAAAAAAAAAAAAAAATTGATGATGAAGTAAAAGAAAATAAACAAACAAGTTCATCAAAAATAACTTTGTTTGAATAATAGCTTCATCAAAATAAAAGTTACAAAAATAGAAAGTCCTATGAAAACCGACACTTGTTACGCTTTTTCACTTTTTTTTTACTAACCACTAACCACTATCCCAACCACCTACCTTTAACCCAAGCCTAACCCTTAACCCACAAAGTCCTCTTGATATTTACAAAGGCATAAAAGTTAACAAGGAGGAGGATTGATTGCTTGGCAAGCTTATGGTAGGAATAAGTTCCATGCCGCTCTCGAGTGATTCACTAAAAATACACCTTCGGCCGAGTGTGAGTGATTTCTCCCGTGAGGTACGTGAACTTGTATATAAATGGAATTTTAAAAAGGTATGTTATGCCCAAATAAGTAATTTCTCCTATGAAACGTTCTAAACAAATCATAACGAATAGGATTGTAAATAGATAAAAATAAAACCCAAAAAGATCTTGGATTCCCAACACTCTATGACAAGCCCTAAACCTTCTCTTCTACCCATTCCATTTGGGAGTGTAAGCCACATATTAAAGAGTTTTGCTTGAGGACAAGCAAAAGTTCAAGTGTGGGGGTATTTGATGTGTGTAAAATGCAACATATAAATTACATCAAATGAGGCATAAAACTAACCCTTTTTAAGTACTAATATTGGAAAAAGAGTGTTTTTGTCTTCCTTTTGTATTTTCAGGATTAAATGAGCTCAAAAACACAAAAGAAGCAAAAAGACAGCTGAATCCAACATAAATACAAGAAAAGGACATAAGTGGACTGCCCGACCCCTCAACGGCATCTTCCCAAGCAAAATAGAGAAGGCAGAAGACTAAACACGCCCCGTGCTCAGCCAGCACGGGGCCGTGCCCAAGAAGCAGCAGAAAAGACAAACCTATAGAAGCTTCTATTGCCCACCACGGGGCCGTGCCCAGTGAACACGGGGGCGTGGCGAAAGTACTGCAGGCGCATTAATTGTAATTACGAATTACAATTAATGAAGGGAGAGAGTGTCAGACAGGCACGGGGGCGTGTCCAGCGGACACGGGGCCGTGCCCAGCCTTCTGTTCAGCCTATAAATAGGAGTGCTTGGTTTCATTTCAACTGATCCCTTGGCACACCACCTCTCTCACACTTCATCCACCACCCACCACCATCACAACACCATCATCCACCACCATCATCCATTGTCCATCGTAGAGTGTGTGAGTCGTCTCGGGATCCAAGATTGATCGTAAGAGTTCTTGACAATCAAGGCCATGTTTGCCTAAGTCTCTTACATCACTTGGTGAAGACAAAGTGTCTAGTATAATACTTTTTATTTCTAATCTTTTGCACTTTTTATTTGGTTTTGTATTAATGACTTTAATAACTAGTTACTTATGTTGAAGGTGATCTTTCCTTATCGTTTGTCCGTGGTGTCTTGGCATTATTTTACTGTCTATATAAAATAAAGGATTTTCACCATTCATATCTCCACGGTCTATATGGAGGTATGTTGGCTACCTGGTCGGGGGTTAAGGGAACGGTTTGGTAAAGGTCTTGCCATTGTTCAGCGTTTAGAGGTCCTGCAATGGACCTGGGTCAAATTTAGTAGGACCTCCTTCAATACTTAACGGTATTGGATGGCGGGGGTCCAAACTCTTTGACCCCCTCATAAGTTAACTACTATTAATACTATAGCCCAGCTATTTAGGACTGTATCCCTGCTGACTCAGACTACTTAGTCGAGGGTAACGTCACCGCCAAAAGCGGGGCCTACCATAATTTGCATTAATAACTTAATTAATTATCTTCCAATAATCCACCCTTTTAGGACTGTATCCTTGCTGACTCAGACTACCGGGGTGAGGGTAACGTCACCTTCAAAAGAGGGGCCAACTACAATAACTAAGATAATCTCTTAATTATGTGCAAAAGTGCGGAAATAATCAAAGGTTATACTAGATACGAGTCGGAACCAAGTGATTCATCTTGTCTATCTGTTTTACTTTTATTTTTTATTTTCAGCATTTTAGTTAGTTTTTATTTTTCTTAGTTTAAAACATTTTTCTAAACCTTTTATTTTGATTAGACGTTGAGGATAAACCGGTACTAAAAGCTCTTGTGTCCTTGGACGACCTCGGTATCTTACCAACGCTATACTACGCTCACGATGGGTGCACTTGCCCATATGTGTGTTTAGTGTTAGTAAAATATCGTGTTTTATAAATTTAAAACTTGGCTAAAAATAAGTGTTAAAGGGGCTTAAAATATAAACCTAATATATATAACACTTCAACGCACATCAGAATGCATGCGGTACAAGGATCCTCCCAGGTACAAGGATCCTCCCAGGTCCAAGGATCCTCCCAGGTCCAAGGATCCTCCCTGGTCCCAGGATCCTTTCAGGTTCAAGGATCATTGCAATTCCAAGGATCCAACCCCCTTCAAAATCAAGGATCCTCGAGAAATATGCAACCTCAGAACTCAGGCGTCCATCAAGGAGACTTCATACCAATGCAGACCATTGCCTCCTCTGGTCCTTCAATCATGCCAGAGTCTCGACAAGATGGATTCACATCCGCAATTCCAAACTCGAATCCTGTGGGAGGTAACACTTTTAATAATTTATATAACACTAACCATGGCTTTATGCAGGATACAGGTATCAATCAGGCCATGTCTAGGGAACTGCAGAAGCTTAAGGATATGATATCCAGTGTACCAGGAGTGGTTAAACCCATTCCTGAGATTGCGGATGGTAGCCATAGGATATCTCGTTTTGCACCACCTTTGTGTGATGCTGAGATACCTAAAAGATTCCAGATACCATCAATGAAGCTATATGATGGTTCAACGGATCCAGAAGAGCATGTAGCTCAATACAGGGAGAGGATGGAGATCAATCCAATTCCGGAAAGGCTGAAAGAAGCATGTCTATGCAAGGGATTTGGATCCACACTTACAGGATCTGCTCTTAAATGGCTGCTAAGTCTTCCCCCTTACTCTATTACTTCATTTGCTAATTTAGTTAACTTGTTCAATAGTCAATTCTCTTGTAGCAGAAAGTTTGAACGATTAACTAGTGATCTATATAGGGTAACACAAGGTCAAAATGAATCACCTAGAGACTATATCACTAAGTTTAGTAAAGAATCCTTAGATATTCCCAATTTAGATATAGCTACGGCTGTTGAAGCCTTTAAAATGGGATTGCTTAGGGATTCATTGTTCTATGATGATCTTGTTATGACACCTTGCAGGAATCTTGATGAAGTAAGAACTAGGGCCCTTCGTTTCATCCGCCTAGAGGATGACAAAAGGATCCAGGACAGATTGACAGGATCCTCAAAACAGGATAAGCAAGGATCCTACTTCAGGAACAACAAATCCAAGTCCTATAACAGATCTGATAACCAGAATGTGCACGCAGTGGAACAAGAAGAGGATGATGAGAATTATCCTCCTATTTCTGAATATTGTTTCTCTGTTGATAACAATGAACTAATCCTTGCAATGCAGAATCTATGTGAGAAAGCCAGGTGGCCAAGGAAAAGTGATAAACCAGCTGCTACAAAGGATAAATCCAAGTGGTGTGCATATCATGAGGATTTTGGGCATCTCACTGAAGAATGTATTGCACTTAGAAAGGAAATTGGTTATTTGTTGAGCAAGGGGCATTTAAAGGAACTCTTGGGATGAAAGAAGTCAAGAACCCAGGATCCTGAAAGGATCCCGGAAAGGGCTCCTGCTCCTCCGGCAGATGCACAAGTCATAAATTTCATATCCGGTGGATCAGACATCTGTGGTACATCCTTCTCAGCAGCAAAAAGACACGCTAAGGAAACCAAGATGGATAATGGAGACAGACCCGTCAGAACCTCCGTTGTCACCCAGGATAAAGTCATTACTTTTGATGAGGATGATCGTGTTGACATCCAGGATCCTCACCATGACGGTCTTGTAATTACATTGTTTATTTCTAACCACTTTGTTCGCAGGATCCTTATAGATGTAGGAAGCTCTGTGAACATCATTCAGCTGGATGTTCTCAAGAAAATGAATATCCCAGAGTCTGATATTATCCCAAGATCCTCAGTACTTGTGGGATTCAGTGGAGAAACAAAGAATACATTGGGGGACATCAAACTCCCAATCTATATTGAAGGATTGCATTCTTATCAAAAGTTTTGTGTTATTGATTGCTTATCGTGTTGTAACGTTATCCTTGGCAGGCCATGGATACATGATATGAAGGCAGTTCCGTCCACCTATCATCAGTATGTAAAGCTTCCAAGTCCATGGGGAGTGGTGAAAATTGAGAGTGATCAACAGGAGGCTAAGAATTGCTATACCTCATCAATGAAACCAGCCTCAAGACCAAGGGAGCAATAGCAATTAAAGTATCCTTCAAGAGACGTCTTGGAGGCAAGAGAACAGGATTTGAAAGAAATCCTCATGGATCCTGATGATCCTGAATCCAAGATCTTCATTGGGTCAGGGATCCTCAGCGATATTGAACAAGAGCTAGTATCCTTTCTCAAAAGAAGGAAGACCACCTTTGCCTGGAAACATGAAGACATGACAGGTATATCTAAGGATATAATTACTCACAAACTTGGCATTGACAGGTCATTCAAGCCAATTCACCAAAAGAGGAGGAAGTTTGCACCTGAAAGAAATGCTATTATCCAGGAAGAGGTAGATAAGCTACTTCGAGCAGGTATGATTAGAGAGGTTAAGTATCCAAGATGGTTAGCCAATGTGGTTGTTGTTCAAAAGAAAAATGGAAAGTGGAGGGTATGTGTCGATTTTACAGATTTAAACAAGGCATGTCCCAAGGATCCTTTCCCATTACCCCACATTGACTCCATGGTGGATGCT
Source organism: Helianthus tuberosus (assembly GCA_030545235.1). Classification (NCBI taxonomy): domain Eukaryota; kingdom Viridiplantae; phylum Streptophyta; class Magnoliopsida; order Asterales; family Asteraceae; genus Helianthus; species Helianthus tuberosus. Next base: position 124,397 of record JARYGA010055529.1, read on the forward strand.
ACTGCGGGTCATGAGTTGTTAACTTTTATGGATGCTTCATCTGGATTTCAACAAATTCAGATGGAACCATCCGATCAAGAGGATACAGCCTTTATGACCCCAACTGGTATATACTGTTATATTGCTATGCCATTTGGATTAAGGAATGCAGGTGCTACTTACCAAAGGCTTGTCAATATGATGTTCAAAGAACAAATTGGATACACTATGGAAGTCTATATTGATGACATGGTGGTTAAGTCCAAAAGAGCTGAGGATCACCTTAAAGACTTGGAGGAAGCATTCAATATCCTTGATAAATTTAATATGAAACTAAATCCTTCTAAGTGTCATTTTGGTGTAAAGGCAGGTAAATTCTTAGGATATATGGTAACAAAGAGGGGCATTGAAGCAAGTCCAGAGCAAATTAAGGCTATCGTGAATATCAAATCTCCTGCCAATGCTAAGGATGTGCAAAGGTTGACTGGCAGGATCGCAGCCTTGAACAGATTCATATCCAAATCCTCAGAAAAGTGCAAGGAGTTCTATGACATCCTGAGGAAAAACAAGAAATTTGAATGGACTGAGAAGCATGAAAGTGCCCTTAAAGCTCTTAAAGATTACCTATCCTCAGCCCCAACTTTAATGAAACCAGAAAAGGGAGATGTGTTATCCTTATATTTGGCGGTATCCTCAAAAGCAGTAAGTGCGGTCCTTGTTAAGGATCACCAAGGTACACAACATCATGTTTATTATGTAAGTAAGAGGTTACTTGATGCTGAATCCAGGTATTCACATTTAGAAAAACTTATCCTTGCATTAATTATGGCATCTACTAAATTAAGACATTATTTTGAGACTCATGCCATTATTGTTAAAACTAATTTCCCAATTAAGAATGTTCTCAGGAAACCTGAAATGTCAGGAAGGATGGCTAAGTGGGCAGTGAAGTTGAGTGCATATGATATAAGATATGAGCCTAGGACAGCCGTTAAATCCCAAGCATTAGCTGACTTTGTGGCAGATTTCAGTAGTGATTTGCAAAAGGAAGCTGAACTGGAAGTCCAACAGCTTGAAGAAACCAAGGATCCTTGGATACTGTTTACTGATGGATCCTCCAATGTGAATGGAACAGGGCTTGGAATACTACTAAAATCGCCACAGGGGGACATAATACCCCACTCCATAGCTTGTGAATTTCAAACTACTAACAACGAGGCTGAATATGAAGCCTTGATAGCCGGTTTGCAAATTGCAAAGCATATGAACATCAGGTATCTTGAGGTACATGTAGATTCTTTATTGATCACTAATCACTTTAATGGATCCTATGCTGTTAAAGGTGAAAAGCTAATCAAATATTTGGAGATAGTAAAAGAATTGACACTCTCTTTTGTATCCTTTAGTTTGACACAGGTACCAAGGGAAGAGAATGCAGAAGCTGATGCATTAGCCAATCTAGGATCATCTTTGAAGATTCCTGAGGATATTGAGATCCCAATTATCCATATCCTGACCCCTGCTATCAAGGATCATGTAGCTATGGAGATAGGAGAAGATTCTGCAATTATCCCTAGTGATGATACCCAATCTCATTCAGGATCATGGATACTCCCAATCATGAGATACATACAACATGGAGAAATTCCTACAGGAGAAAACCCAAGGGCTTTTAAAATTAAGGTATCTCAATTTACAATATTAAATAATATGTTGTATAAACGATCTCTTGCATGACCATATTTGAGATGCATTGAGGATCCTAAAATTCAAGAAGTCCTAAAGGATTTCCATGAAGGAGATTGTGGAAACCACACTGGGGGCAGGGCATTATTCTCAAGGATCCTGAGAACAGGATACTATTGGTCCACTATGAAGAAGGACGCGGTGGAGTATGCCAAGAAGTGTGATCCTTGTCAGAGGCATAGTAATATCCTTCACCAACCAGCAGAGCTCTTGCATCCTATATCTTCTTCTTGGCCATTCATGAGATGGGGGATGGATATAGTTGGAAAGCTTCCTAAGGCACCAGGTGGAAAAGTATTCATGCTTGCTATGACTGATTACTTCTCTAAGTGGATAGAGGCTGAAGCCTTTGCTCAAGTCAGAGAAAAGGAAGTTATATCCTTTATTAAAAGGAATAATATTGCTAGATTTGGCATCCCTTCTGAAATTATTTGTGATAATGGATCCCAATTTATTGGGAATAGAACCACTAACTTTTGTGACAGTTGGGGAATTAAGATGATAACATCAACACCAGTCCATCCACAAGCTAATGGTCAGGCAGAATCATCCAACAAGATCATCATCAATTTGAAGAAGAAGCTTGGATCCAAGAAAGGAAAATGGGTAGAAGAACTACCTTATGTGCTGTGGGCTGATAGAACAACTCCCAAGAATGCTACAGGCCAAACTCCATTTTCTTTGGTATTTGGGGCAGAGTCAGTGATCCCTACAGAGATGGTGGTTCCAACTGCAAGAACAAGCGTTCATGATCCTGAAGAAAATGCTGAAAACTTGATTCAAGACTTGGATACTATAGAAGAAATCAGGGATTTAGCAAGGATAAGGATGGCCAGTTATCAACAAAGGATGGCTGGAGCTTACAACAAAAATGTCAGGCTCAGGAAATTCCAAGTTGGGGATATGGTATTAAGGAAAGCATTCCGAAACACCACCAATCCTGCTGATGGAAAGCTAGCACCAAAGTGGGAAGGACCCTATTTGATTGAAGCTGAAGCAGGAAAGGGGGCATATCGATTGCTAACAATGGAGGGTGATTTACTACCTAGAGCTTGGAATGCTGTCCATTTGAAGAAATATTTCATGTGATCATGATCCATGATCCTTACCAGACAAGTATCCTTGAAGGATCCCCGCTGATAGATGATCCTCTTTCTGGTAACATTCCAATCTTAAACTATTTCATTCTTTTTATTCTTACAAGGATAAGGATCCTGCGTCCTTTATCCTCCTTTTACTTGATTTCTGAGTTTTGAAGGTTCAGGTATCTTTAACTAAGCATTGTGTATCCACAGAAGTATCCAGTTGTTTGGGCTAGTCCCCAGTCTGGGCCTGTCCCCAGTTTCGCCAGTAGCGCACGATGATCCTGGTATAGTTCATGGCAATGGGACCAGTACCCGCTTTAGGGGCTGACAATTTCGTTGTACTGGCTATATTCAGGATCCTACGTATAATGGTAGACGTACCATACATCCGTTCCTAAGGTTTCTAACGTTTTCACGTTAGCTAAGGTTTTGGCATTTTCATGTCACTAAGTTTGGATAGTCGCCAGTAAGGGCCATACTCCAGTTTACATACGATCCTTTGGGCTTGTCCCCAGTTATCCTTTGGGCTTGTCCCCAGTTATCCTTTTGGCTTATCCCCAGTATATTGGGCTTGTCCCTAGAATTGTTGGGCTTGTCCCCAGTCACTAACATTCATCCTATGATGGCTCAGTTCCAAGTAATATCTTATTTCAGGTTTGTGAAGATAAATGGTCAAAGATTCTTGACCCTTACTTTCAACTAAGGTTTGTATCTTGGGTTATCCTAATTTTAAGTGTTGAAGGATAGGATCCTAACTTGGGTTCTCAGGTATGATCCTCAACTGTTTTGATTTTATTCATTATGTATTTAAGTGACACTTATCCTTTGACAACTGAAATGATGATCCTTAAACTATTTTTTATGTGATCCTTGATCATATCCTTAACTTTTAAGGGGTATTTTTTAAATTTTCCTTACTTGATAAATTTAAACGACATGAACATCACAATAGATTGAAAAATAAAATAACAATAAGGATATCAACACAGGATATAGCCAAAAAGTTAAAGTCATTTTATTCACAAAAGCTTAAACCCTTTTAAGGTTGTCAAAATTGCCAACCCACGTTTCTACCAGCAAAACGTGGCCCGTCCACATGGGTTGGCAAAGGGTGTCCATTGTTTGTAGGTCTAACAAATGCAGGAAATTAAAGACGGTAGGATCACAATGGCTTCATCCCCCAAACAGAGGATCCCTCCACCATTTGTAATCCTACCTATTGTTCTAAGGATCATCCATGATCCTCAACCCTAATTACTATTGTTCAAATACAGACCAACCATTGTTTGTCAAAACATCATCAAAACAAAAAAAAAACATAACCAAACTAAAAAAATGGGCTCCGGCTACGTCTAGAAATGTCCATCATCGCCCATTGTTGCAGCCTACACCTTCGCTGCATCACCACCTCCAGCTCCACTAGCTTCACCACCATGATCCTTGCCACTACCACTAGCCTCAATTGCCAGAACCTCCTCAGCCTCCTCCTCGTCATCCAGTTCAGCCAGCCTTGCCTTCCAGCCTTCCACATCCCAGCTGCTCCTATCAAAGGCAGGATCCTCAGCTTCTTGAGCCATTTGTAGCTTGGTCTTGTACATGGCTATGGCAGCGGAGACCTTGGCATCCTCTGTGATCTCCTGCTTTTCATAATCGAAGTTGATCAGGAGTGTGGCTGTCTGAGCTTTAGCATCTTTGAGATCCTTTTGGAGGTCAGCAATCTTCTTGTCCTGCTCTTCAACATGCCCAACATAGTCTTCAATCTCAGCAAATTTCTGCAAAAGAAGATAAAGAACAGTTTAGGAACAAGTGATCCTCAAATAAGCTGGATACCTAAAGCAGGGATAAGGATCCTTACCTCATTGAAGTATTCAAGGAACTGGTGGCGGATCAGGGGCAGACCTTGCAGATCCTCAGCTTCGGAGGCTTTTCTTTTCTTGCCACCCCTTCCTTTAGCGGGTGCCTTGGGGATCGAAGCAGTTGGGCTAGTAGGAAGCTTCTTCTTGGAGGATCGGACGGTGTCTAGCTCAGTGACACTAAATTTGGAAGCGGATCTTGATGATTTTCCAGCGCCTACACACCCAAAAACAGATAAGTGTCCTAATTCTATTCATATATAACTATTTATTTAAACATTTGAATATATACAGAACAGGATACTTACTTGACATGGTGACAGAGCCTGAGGATACCTCTTGTGAATCCTGGGTGATTGTCTTGAATGATCTTGTTTCAGGATCAAGCTTTCTAAAGGCAGCAAGTCTCTCCTTGGTGGCAGCTGAAGGAATGATATGCGAAAACGTGATAGCTGTACAAAAAGAAACAAAAGCATATTAGTAAGCATTATCAGAATGAGCTTACTTAGTGATCCTTCTAAGGATCCTCCTATCCTACCATGAGTGCTCCATTTTTTCGGCAAATCCTTTCCATCCGCGATAGAATCCCTTCTGACGAAGAAGAACCGCCGTTTCCAGTTGGTATCATTTTTGGTAGCCTTAAAGATGGGATGTTCTTCTCCGGGTTTACGTTTGAACAAATATCGGTGGGATCCAAACGTTGTGAGATCATACATCTCAGCCAACTCTGACATTCCTAGGTCAATCCCTTCCTGCTCGATGATCCTTTCAAGGGTATACAGGACCCTCCAGATCATCGGCATAGCTTGGATGTAGCAGATGCCGGTAAGGGAGAAAAAGGATTGGGTAAAGGCTGGAAAAGGATAGGTATATCCTATTGCGAAAGGTGTAGCAGGAAAGGCAATCCAAGTTTCAGAGGTATAGTCACTCAAAGTAGTGGGATCAAAGGATTTGATAACGGTGTTCGCCGGGAAACAATAGCGAATTTTATCAATTTGTGCATCGGTGAAACAACAACGTTCTTTTATGGAATCTTTGATGATCCCTTGACTTTTAAGGGGCTGTTCTTCTTGTGATCCTTGCCCGGTGAGCTTCGGAGCATCATTTTTGAACAAGATGATGGTAAAGAAAGAAGAGCAGAATATGAGAAAGGAGAAAGGAAAAGAATTACCTGTTTGATCGTGGAAGCAGAATTTAAAGGGAGTTCTCTTGAACTTAAATGTGAAATGATCCCTATCTCTAACTCTTATTTATAATGATGATTCTGCAGGGTAGTCATCTCACTGACGTCATGATCGTAACGGCTAGTCCGCTTATAACGGCTAGTTATCCGTTGGTTAAATGCGGATAAGATCAACAAAATATAACTCATTTATTTACATATTTACTCCTTATATTTTGGGGGCAATTGTTAGGGGTGGATTTCTAAATGACCAGTGATCCTTATTTACTGTTGGATTTAGTGATCCTCAATTCTGTCTGAAGTAGTGATCCTCAGAAGTGTTGCAGGATCAGGATCATGGATCACTATAAGGATCCCAGTACTAACGATTGTCTACTTTGAATTCGTGAATGTTTTGCAGGAATATCAACTTGGACTTAGTCCTGGCGACATTCCTGGAGAATATTCTTAGTCTATTCCGCACGTGCTTGGCCAGAAATGGACGTTGTGGAGTCGTGGAAGACTTGCACCATTTGCGGAATGTTAGTTAGGCTTGATATTTTCTATTTTTAAAGGGGTAGCGAGCTATATTAGAAACACTTAGCTATTTTTGGCTACACACACACTCATACAACCGCTCTCACTGGCTCTCGACAAAACACTTAGCATTTTTCATACATTTCTACACGTTACACTATAGTGATCCTTGTACTTAGCTCGCTATCATCCGAAGTTGTAACAGATTGTTTGTTTAATTTGAGTTGGTGATCGGTAGTTTCCATCACCCGGGGTTTTTTGTGCCGGAGATCAACTCTTGATCAAGGGCTTTTTCCCCGTATAAATCTTCGTGTCATTTGTTCATTATACTTTATAGTGATCCTTATCGTTGTTTATCAATTCAAGCATCATACCTCACAACAGAAAGTTTGGTTACATTGTCATTGCTTGATTTTTGACCAAAACATTGTCCAAGGATCCTTGATCCATAATCCTAAAACTATTGTTCAAATACAACCCAAGATTGTTTCAAAACACCATAACCAAAATAAAACTTCCACCAAGTCCTAAAAAATGGGCTCCGGCCACGTCTAGAAATATCCATCATCGCCCATTTCAGCAGCTCAAACCTTGGCTGCATCACCACCAGCATCATCAGCATCAGCCTGATCCTTACCACTTCCATTTGCCTCAATTGCTAAGACCTCACCAGCCTCTTCTTCATCATCCAGCTCAGCCAATCTAGCCTTCCAGCCCTCTATGTCCCAGTTGCTCTTGTCAAAGTCAGGATCCAGAGCTTCTTGGGCCATCTGTAACTGGGTTTTGTACATAGCAATGGCAGCGAAGACTTTAGCATCATTTGTGATCTCGTTCTTCTCCAGATCAGCAGTGATATGAGCCAGGACAAGTTCCCTCTTCACCAGATTGACATCGTTTTCGAGGGAGGCAATCTTCTGATCCTTGGCCAGCATGATCTTTTGGAGGTCCAAACACTTTTGCTCAACCTCTTCAACATTGCCTATGTAGTCCTCGATTTCAGCAAATTTCTGCAAAAAGACAATGTGAAGTTTAGGATCACATGATCCTCAAGTGGGCCGGATAACTAAGCTAAGTCAGTGATCCTTACATCAGCAAAGTACTCAAGGAACTGGTGGCGGATTAGAGGCAAGCCTTCTAGATTGTCAGCCTCAGAGGCTTTCCTCTTCTTTCCCTTGGAGGTGGTAGCATTGGGGATGGCAGTACTTGGGCTAGCAGCAGCCTTCTTCCTTCCAGACCTGGGACCAACAGTGGTGAGATCGGTGACACTGAAGCGAGTAGCAGACTTTGATGATTTTCCAGCACCTACACATCCAAAACAGATAAGTATCCTTATTTCATTTTAATTTAAACATTTAATTATGCACAAAATGGGATACTTACTTGACATCATGACAGAACCTGAGGATACCTCTTGAGAATCCTGGGTATTTGCTTTAAATGATCTTATTTCAGGATCAAGCCTCCGAAAAGCAGCAAGCCTTTCCTTCGTTGCAGGTGTAGTAATAAGGTGTGCGACAGTAATAGCTGCAAAATAGAGACAAAAGGATGTTAGTGATCCTCAAACAAAAACAAGGTTATCATGTGATCCTTCTCAGGATCCTCTATCCTACCATGGGTGGTCCATTTTCTAGGCAGATCCTTTCCATCAGGGATAGAATCCCTTCTGACAAAGAAGAATCGCCGTTTCCAGTTGGTGTCATTCTTAGTGGCTTTGAAGATGGGGTGTTTTCCACCAGGTTTATGTTTGAGTAGATATCGGTGAGATCCATGGCTAACGAGGTCATAAATCTCTGCAAACTCCAACATTCCAAGTTCAATACCTTCATGCTCAATGATTCTTTCAAGGGTATACAAGACCCTCCAGATCATAGGCATTGCTTGGATGTAGGAGATGCCGGTGAGAGAGAAGAAGGATTGGGTGAAATCTGGAAAGGGATACGAGTATCCTATTGTAAATGGGGTAACCGGAAAAGCTACCCAGGTTTCAGAAACATAGTCACTCAGGACGGTGGGATCAAAAGTTTTGAAAACGGTGTTCGCCGGAAAACAATGGCGAATCCTATCTATCTGTGGATCAGTAAAGCAACATCGTTCCTTTGCAGAGTCTTTGATGATCTTTTGGCTCTTTAAGGGACTGTCCTTTTTGTGATCCTTAGCCGGTGAGGATCTTAACATCATCTTGGGCATAATGATGGTGGAGTAGAAGAAACATAAGGAGAATATGAAGAGAGAAAGGAAAGAGAAGTACCTGATCAGATCTTCGAATGAAGATTTAAAGGATGAAACGCACGAATTTAAATGCTTCCTAACCCTTATCTCTAATTTCAATTTATACTCATGATCTTGCAGGATAGTCACTTCAGTGACGTCAGGATGGCAACGGCTAGTCAGAAAGTAACGGCTATATATCCGTTGGTTTGTTACGGATAAGAACAAGAAAATATAACTCGTTTATTTACAAATTACTCCTTATATTTTGGGGGCAATTGTTAGGGGAGGATTTTCCAATGATCAGTGATCCTCAATTACTGTTGGACATAGGGATCCTTAATTCTATTTGAATTAGTGATCCTCAGAGAGTATTATAGGATCAGGATCATGGATCATCATAGTGATCCTTGCACTAACGATTGTCTACTTTGAACATGATGTTGTTTTGCAGGAGTACGAGCTTGGACTTGGTCTTGGCGATATTCCTGGAGCATATTCCCTTTTTATTCCGCACGTGCTTGACCAATATGGACGTTATGGAGTTCGTGGGAGACTTGCATGAAATGCGGATAGTTAGTTACTTTAGATATTTTCTAAATTTATAAGGGGATAGCGAGCTAAATTAGAACACTTGGCTATTTTTAGCTTAACACACACACTCGTAACTGCTCTCATCAGCTCTCAACAGTTTACTTGGTGATTACACACTTTTTTGCACATTACACTCTAGTGATCCTTGTAACTAGCTCGCTATAATCCGAAGTTGTAATACATTTTCTGTTTAATTTGAGTTGGTGATCGGTAGTTTCCATCACCCGAGGTGTTTTTATGCCGGAGATCAACTCTTGATCAAGGGCTTTTTCCTCGTATAAATCATTGTGTCACTTGTTCATTTCATTTCTGAGTGATCCTTAGCATTGTTCATTGATTCAAGCATCACACCTCACAACAGAAAGTTTGGTTGCATTATCTTAGCTTGATTTTTGACCAAAACAGTAGGATTAGAGGAAACAGAAGAAGTTGGTGGTTTTGGGAAAATGGGGGTTTGTCTCTTCGCAGCATTTTCAGCATTCTTCTGGGATCCAGAAGGTGGTGGAGGCAAAGGTGGAATACCTTGTGAAGAACTGATTGCCGGCATTGAACTTGAAGTGTTCTTCGCTGAGGAAGCCATCTGCTTGGTTGTAGTGAACCGGAATGACCGCAAAAATATGAATCTTCTTAGGAATGAAGCACCAATTGCCCCACGGTGGGCGCCAAACTGTTTTGGTCAAAAATCAAGCAAAGATAATGCAACCAAATCTTTTGTTGTGAGGTGTGATGCTTGAATCAATGAACAATATGAAGGATCACTCAGAAATGTAATGAACAAGTGACACAATGATTTATACGAGGAAAAAGCCCTTGATCAAGAGTTGATCTCCGGCATAAAAAACCTCGGGTGATGGAAACTACCGATCACCAACTCAGATTAAACAGAAAATGTATTACAACTGTGGATGATAGCGAGCTAGTTACAAGGATCACTAGAGTGTAATGTGCAAAAAAGTGTGTAATCGCCGAGCAAACTATCAAGAGCTGATGAGAGCAGTTACGAGTGTGTGTGTGTAGCCAAAAATAGCCAAGTGTTCTAATCTAGCTCGCTATCCCCTTTTAAATTTGGAAAATATCTAAGCTAACTAACTATCCGCATTTTGTGCAAGTCTTCCATGACCTCCATAACGTCCATTTCAGTCATGCACGTGCGGAATAAATATGGAATATGCTCCAGGAATATCGCCAAGACCAAGACCAAGTCCAAGCTCGTACTCCTGCAAAACAACATCATATTCAAAGCAGACAATCGTTAGTGCAAGGATCACTATGATGATCCATGATCCTATCCTACGATATTTTCTGAGGATCACTAATTCAAACAGAATTGAGGATCCCTAAGCTTGACAGTAATTGAGGATCACTGATCATTGGAAAATCCTCCCCTAACATCAGGGAATGCTGTAAGTGCCGTTCTTATAAAGGACCATGAAGGTCAGCAATATCCTGTCTATTATGTTAGTAAAAGTTTACTAGATGCTGAAACTAGATATTCTCATCAAGAGAAATTGATATTAGCCCTAGTTATGGCATCAACAAAGCTTAGACATTATTTTGAGACACATAGGATTCATGTTAAGACCAATTATCCTGTTAAAAACGTGCTTAGGAAACCCGAGATGTCGGGTAGGTTGGCTAAGTGGTCAGTAAAACTGAGTGCTTATGATTTAGTATATGAGCCTAGAAATGCCATAAAGTCTCAGGCTTTAGCTGACTTTGTGGCTGATTTCAGTAGTGACATTCAAAATGAAGTAGATTTAGAAGTACAGCAGCTAGGAGAAAACTTAGAATGCTGGACATTGTATACTGATGGTGCATCTAACGTAAGAGGTGTAGGTTTAGGTATACTACTAAAATCGCCACAGGGGGACATATTACCCCAGGCTATTAGGTGTGAATTTCCTGCTACTAATAATGAGGCAGAATATGAGGTTTTAATTGCAGGATTAGAGTTGGCTAAAAATATGAATATCAAGAATTTGCAAGTATATGTTGACTCCTTGTTAATCACTAATCATTTTAATGGATCCTATGCAGTTAAGGGAGAGAAGTTAATCGAGTATCTCGAAATTCTCAAAAAATTAGCAGGATATTTCGATATTTTTACACTTGAACAGGTACCAAGAGAAGATAATGCTGAAGCTGATGCCTTGGCAAATCTGGGATCATCGGTCAGGATACCGGAAGGAACCCAAATACCAATATTACATATCCTATATCCTGTGACGAATCCTCAGGATAAGGAAGTAATAAGTATTCAGGATCCTGATGATGAGTATCCTGAGGAGGATCCTAAATCCTGGACGGCTCCAATTATGAGATATCTCAAGGAAGGACACATCCCAAAGAATGAGAATCCTAAAGTCTTTAGAATGAAGGTATCACGATTCACTATTATAAATGGTGTTTTGTATAAGAAATCTCTTGCAGGACCATATCTGAGGTGCTTGGAGGATCCCGAAACCAAAGAAGTACTTCAGGATATACATGAAGGGGATTGTGGTAACCATACTGGGGGCAGGTCCTTATTCTCAAAAGTATTAAGGACAGGATATTATTGGCCGACGATGAGGAAAGATGCCACAGAATATGCTCGAAGATGTGATGCATGTCAAAGACATAGTAACATATTACATCAGCCTGCTGAACCGCTGTATCCTATTGTTTCCCATTGGCCGTTCATGAAATGGGGTATGGATATAGTGGGAAAGCTTCCAAAGGCTCCAGGAGGAAAGGTTTTCATGTTGGCAATGACGGATTATTTCTCCAAGTGGGTTGAAGCAGAAGCATTTATTCAAGTTAGAGATCAGGAGGTGGTATCCTTCATAAAAAGGAATATCCTGACTAGGTTTGGAGTACCAGCTGAGATAATTTGTGACAACGGATCTCAATTTATAAGTAAAAGGACTACTGACTTCTGCAAGAGTTGGGGAATCAAAATGATTACGTCTACTCCGGTACATCCTCAAGCAAATGGACAAGCAGAATCATCAAACAAGATAATTGTCAACAACTTGAAAAAGAGACTAGGGGCTAAGAAAGGAAGATGGGCAAAAGAATTACCCTTTCTTTTGTGGGCTGATAGGACAACGGTGAAGAATGCAACTGGTCAAACCTCGTTTTCCTTAGTGTTTGGAGCAGAGGCAGTGATCCCGACGGAAATGGTGATACCTACAGCAAGATCCAACCTCAGGGATCCTGAGTAGAATCCTGAAGTCCTATGCCAGGAACTGGATACTATTGATGAGACGAGAGATGCTGCAAGGCTAAGGATGGCAGCATATCAACAGAGGATATCTAAAGTATATAACAAGAATATAAGGACTAGAAGATTTCAGGTTGGAGATTGGGTATTAAGAAAAGCTTTTCAGAATACTACTAATCCCACTGATGGAAAGTTGGCTCCGAAGTGGGAAGGACCCTACGAGGTTGAATCAGAATCAGGAAAAGGAGCATACCGACTCAAGAATATAGAGGGGGATATGCTACCGAGATCCTGGAATTCTATACATCTAAAGCTCTATTTTAAGTGAGTATGGAATTTAAATTCCAACTCAGGATGGTATGAATTATGTCTCTCTTATTAAAATTTTATATTATTTACTATTTTAAACCTATTACTGACTTAAGCATCAGAGGGGTGTTAGCCAGGCTAACACCCACCTTAGCTTATAGTGGTTTTGTAGAATATACTTCGGGATATAGCACCAGGATACACACTCAGGATACTCCAGAAGATTAGAGGATTGGCCCCCTCTCTCACGTATAAGGGATCCTGATCCCTTCATAGGTTTAAAGGTATTCACCTTTCTTCCGAATTGGGTTTAAACACCCCGCCTGGAGCGCAAGTTATTCGGGAATAGTTCAAGGTGGCGGGACCAGTCCATGTAAAAGTGGCTGACAATTTCGTTACTATTGGCTATATCCCGAATCCTAAAGGTATATGAGGATTGATCACCCTCTCTCACGAAAGGGTATTTTCATACTCTCTAAGGTTTAAAGGTTTTCACCTTTCTAAGTCTTGGAGTTTATACACTCCCGCCTGTAGCGCACGAAAATTTGGGATTTCCCCCAGGATACGAAGGATTTATCTCCAGTATATTTTGGGTTTTACCCCTGTAACACAAAAATTATCTATACAATTGGAACTATTGTTCAAAAATTTTCTAAGTGTTTAAGGATTTCATGCACAGGGGACATTCCATCTAAAGCAATTGTATGATGCACAAAGGATCAAAGTTGAGCTAAGTGTCTCGAACTGGGGACATCTTAGTAGGAGAAGTCGCAAAAGGGATTGGAGGTTAATACTAGGGTTAGACTCAGTTCTTGGTATGATCTTTCCTTTATAAACCTTACATAAATTTTATAACTCAGGTTAAGGTTTAAGTATCCTGAAAAGGATATATCTTCAGGATATATCTTCAAAATGTGTTTTTGGGATGCGTTTCGGGATATTTGATTGAAAAATTTGGAAGTGATACTAGTTTGAAATTAAAACCTTGATCAAACAAGTATTGTCAAAACAGGTTTTAGAAAGTGGACTATCTTTTATTCTTTAGAAGTTTTCTCTAAAGTTGATTGAATTTTTAGAAGTTCTATTTAATAAAAGTTTTCATAATATATCACTGAGTATATTGATCAGGATATTTTCAAAAGATAGTTGTACAAAATTTTGCAAAGCTAAAATCTACACTAAGAAATACAGAAAACAATAGCAAGTCAATTGAAAGATGAAATTATTTGAAATAAGCAATACCAGTTGATAACCGAAGGTTTCATCCTAAAACCCAGGACCCATCCACCTTCGGCTATCAAGTTGTTTTGATACAGAAATAAAAACTGTTCATAAGACAAGAAATAAAATTGTTCAAACATAAGCACAACTCTCGAATTTAAAGAAAATAAGTTTTAGGAGGCAGCGCCTTCTTCGTTCATGGTAATTTCAGCAGCATCCGTCTCGGGATCCGCCTCAGCATCCCTCTCAGCACCGGTTTTTTTTTCAACTGCTTTTGAAGATCCTTCAGCAGCAGGTTTGGCAGAAGTGCCACCAAGGCTCTTTAGCTTTGTTTCCCAGGCACTGACGTCCCAAGAAGGGCATTCGAAGCCTAGTGTTTTGGCTTCGTGGGCCATCTTTAGCCTGGCCTGGAGGAGAGAAGTGACGACAGAACTTTTAACGCTTTCCCGGTAGCTGACCATATCCTGTTCATGTTGAGCATGGGCAGCGTCAAGATCGGCTTGGGCCTGGAGAGTAGCTTTGTTGAGAGCAGTCTGGTGTTCTTGGGTCATAGCCTTGAACTTCTCCTCGTAGTGCCGAGATTTAGCGGCTGCAATCATGCCTTGATCGGAGATAGTAACTTCGGCTTTCTTTAACTTTGGATTCAAGCGTCTTGTTGAGCCCGCAGGATTCTTGATATAGATGAACCAGACGTTCAAGACCCTGTAAAAATAAGAGGACAGGTATTGGTTTTAATAAATACTTATAAGGGGTATAAGCTGCAGGATATGGTTCAAGGATACTAACCTGGTTGAGAAAAGAAGTCATAAATCCGCTTGCTTCAATGAACCCGTAATTCTCATAGGGGAATGTATCAGAGATGACGGGGGAATCGGGCTCTTTCCTTTTACGGGAGCTTGAACTCCGGGGCCTTGTAGCTGGCGAAGGTTTGGGAATGACGATGGCCTTGGAACTGCTGGGTTTGGATGAGGCCGTGGCCTTGGGACTAGGTTCCTTCTTGATCTGAACCTGATCGGAATAACTGTCCAGCTCGTCAAGGTCAAAGACTTCAGGGATCTTGGCCGGTGCTGTGTAAAGGGAAAAAGTCTTACATCTTTATTATCTTTCATTATATTGTATTGTGCTAATTAATTATTTCACGAGTAATCCTTACCAGACATTTCAGATGATGAGTATTGACTGGAACTCGGGATATGTGTGGTAAAACTCCTGTCACTTGCAAGTAATTGGTAAACAGTTTTGAATCTTTTCTCTGATTCCGCAGTAGGGGGAGCTACTTCCTTGAAGTTTACTGCAAAGGGATCAAAAAGGAGGATATTAGCAAAAGATAAAAGTCTAAAGGTACATGGGAACATTCATGATCCTACCGGTGGTTGACCACTCCACCGGAAGGCTAGCACCCTCATCAATGGAGTCTCGTTTGACAAAGAAGAATTTGCGTTGCCATCCGTCTTCGTTTTTTGTGGCTTTGAGAATAAGGGGTTTGTTGGAAGTCGAAAAAAGCAAAAACCGGCTAGAACCGTGGGATCGGAGGCGGTAAGCGATTGGCAGATCTTCGATACAAAGGTCGGGACAGTGAAGATTTTTAATTTGGTTGAGTACGATTAATACCCTCCAGACCATGGGCATGGTCTGAGCAAAGGAGATACCGGTGGTCCGGAAGAATTGCATCATAAATTCGAGAAAAGGGTATCGAAGACCTAGTGAGAAAGGGTATGCTGGGAAGCAAACCCAATCAGTAGAAGAAACGTCCGATCGAATTGACCGATCGAATGGTCTAAAGACCGTGTTATCGGGGAAAGCACCGGAAGCTCTCAAAGCCGCAATGTCTGCGTTATCAAAAGCGCAGACCTCCTTCTCGGGATTTTTGAGAAGATTCTGCTGAATGAAGGTCTCGGATGATTCACCGGTTTGGGAATAAGTTCTGGCAGCCATTGCAAATAAAGGAGGAAAGATTGACAAAAAATGAATGACAAGTAAGGAATTACCTGGAGTCTCCGTTGGAGATATCTGCTTTTCAAACAAGAAGAGAGAAGATATAGGAGCATTGTAGATCTCCATCGAGTTAAAAGCGCGTTGGAAGTTATGGTGTAATCTTGACCGTCGTCTCGATTTAATTGCCTTAATTTATGAGATAGAATTTTTAAAATATATCCGTTGGATTGGTATACCAACAGATATATTTGGGGACAATTGTTATGGGTCATTTTCTGAGTATATATATCCTGACTAATATCCTGCTTTTGGTTGTTTACTTGTGATCAGGATACTGGATTAGGATATTGCTAACATCCTGGGCGATATCCTGGTGTTAACTAAATTAACCACGTGCAGGTTAGAGGCTGTGTGTTACTAACGGTCAGATGGACTTCTTCTCCTCAAGACTCGGGCGTATTTGTTATGTGAGAGACGTTGAATCCGAAAGACTAGGTCTACAACGTTCGAGTGGGGAATATTCGCCGGATCCCGGTTTATTAGGATAGTTTGTTGCATTTCTTTTACTATAAATAGATGGGGGCGGATCAGATTAAGGCACGCAACTTTCACACACACTTTCGAACACTTTTGCTCTCTAGCTCACAGCAAACACTATACACAAACACTTGTATTCGAATTACATTGTAACACCTAGTTGATCCGCATCACATCCTGCACTGTATCCTGATATTTGAAGTAATAGAAGAACAAGGCAGCTGTGATTGTCAGCTCCTGAGGTTTTGTGCCGGCGATCTAGATTGATCAAGGGCTTTCCTCGTACATCACGTGTCAACCTTTACTTTTTTGCTCATTGTTTGATCATAGATACAGCTCTATATCTTGAGCCGTATCCTGAAACTGTTTTTACAATTAACTTGGTTAACATATTTTTCACACAAATTTCTAGCACACTACCTCACTTAACTAATTTGATCACTTAATTGCTTCAGTAATTTTTGACCAAAACACCTGGAATTAAACACAAAACATAACGTTTCTCGAATCAAACACAAAATGTATACAATCTGATAAAGTGACATGTTTTCCAAATGAAGCTAAAAGAAGTTTGCAACCCAAAAATGTCAAACGGATGACTTCATACCCCTTGCGACTCAGCCGATCACTTCAAAACCATGCATCCCAATCCGTAGAAATCGCCTAACAAAACAACAAAACATAACGAAACATTAACAAAATGAGCCTTAAAAAATATAAAATTAATGTGCTAATACACTTTGGGATTATACGTACATGTTTACCAAGTTTGACCCGTTTACGTTTTATTGGGTCTTATACTAACTAACACACACATATATATGAGAGATAAAATTAACTATTAGATGATAGAATTTTGGCTAACCTTGAGACGCTTTTAATGATTTCATTCCAGGCCATTAAACGCCTTGTGAATCAATTCTGGCATTAAAGAGCCTTGAACTTCTTCAGGTTGCATCATGACACCTTGAGTTTGGAGTTCTAGATATTGGTTGACTACCCCAGCCTAAAATTACAAACAAATTGTTTTACTATGAACAAAGTTACAAAACAAAATAATTTCATATAAAGTACCTGTGAACGATGATATGGCGTCATCGTGGTATCATCAGCAGGGATTTGTAGTGAGGCGCCGGTACAACTTGGTGATCTAGCACTCGAGGCCATTCTTGTGGCACTAGTTGACTTGCTTGTCCTCTCTTTGCTTGACCAATCTTTTGCTTTGGTGTTTGTTCGTTCCAAAACGAAGGCTTCTCACTTACCCGGATCCAGAATTGTATATTTGTGACAAACATTCAAACCCTTATATACATATTTGGTTGCAAGCCTACTTCTAAAATTTATGCCAAGTTTCACGGCTTTCTTTCTCATAAAGTCTTTCGCGTGATCATCCATAATTTTCCATGTCCTCTAGAATTTACAAAACAATAAGTTAAACAAAATAATTAATTAACAAATATTTCGTATCTCTAATAAGTTAACTGATAATACATACCTTGGTTTCCAACCACAGTTCCTCAAAATATTGGTCATCAACTTTACCTGTCTCAATATGATATGGTAACATATGTTGGACCATCATTCCATACCATACCATGACATAAATTTCTTACGCGTAAAACCTATAGTTAATAATAAACAATAACAGTTAACATATATATTTATAATAAATACACACATCAATACTACACACACAAATCTATCATTTACTGTCCAAACAACAACTACTGTCCAACTATGGTTACTTAGGGTTTTATTCCATGAGTGTTTCATAAATGTTAGATATTCTGATTATAAGCTTCCTAGTAATAAAAAATTAAAACACATGAGTGATTCATAAATGCATAACACACCATAAAAGAATACTAAAAAAGAACTGCATATATATTAAAAACCAGAAACATATATAAATAATTGAACTTTAAACAAACAAAAGGTGTAGAACAACTGCAACATCACCTCTATTTGTCGAACGGTTCATTCTCATATTAGGGTTTGTAGCCGCCACTTAGGTGAGAAGAGGGTTGCCGCCGGTTAGGTCAGAAGTGGGGGTTGTCGTCCGTTAGGTGAGAAGTGGGGGTGACGCCGTGAGTTAGGGTTGTCGCTTGCGTTAGGGTTCAAGGGGAGAGGAAGAGTTTGGGGGATGTTTTGGGGGGAAAGAAGCTTCGTGACTGTATATATATCTTTACATTTGCCGCTCAAATGAAAAATTGTGATCGTTATCATTAATAATATATTTGATTAATTTAATTATATGAGACTTACGTGTTTTAACTTTGCTATGTGTCTTCACCCAACTTTTTACATGTCATCTTTATCTTCATGAGTTGGCATAATTTTTAATGTTGTTAATTTTAAATGTTGGAAAAATGATTTGAAGGTGCGGCTCTTCATTTAACCACATCATCAAAAAGATGCCATAGCACCAACAAATGAATTAATTCAAATTTGATGAAAAATGATTTGGAGGTGCGGTTGTTTTATTGAACCGCATCATCAAAAAGTTGTTATAGCACCAACTAAACACTTGTGTACTAGTGCCACCCCACGCCAGGCAGAATATCTACGCCAAGCGGGCAACGACAAACCCAACGCCGAGCCGGGATAGTGTAGCCGACGTTAAACCCCTTCAACGCTACAACCCATGTAGTGGCGGACCCAGAAATTATTTGCTGGGGATGCGGATGATGTGTTCAACCATATTTTAAAGGGGTGCGGTCGGTTTTTTTTGCCTAAAATATACACTAATTTTTTTTTTCAAGGGGTGCGGCCGCCCACCCTGGCCAAAGGGTACGTCCGCCACTGCCCATGCCTCATACGGTCATACCCACCGGTCTAAAGCACCAATAGTGTTAACAGCAAATGTTAAATAAAAGTTATTATAAAAGGGGCTTAATAGTAGTTTAACAATAAAATACAAGATAAAACATGTAGAATTGGATTAATAATTATTGAGCCATTTGATAGTCGTTAGTTATTAGTCGATTACGTTAGGTATTAGTCAATCACGCGGGGGGCTTGAGTTGTTTTTTCATTGGGCATTAGTCACTTTTGCCGATACATCCAGAGTAGCATACACACACCTATTTACATAAATGTTTTGGTTTTATGCCATAGCTACTAATTAGTTACATCCAAATATCCGATCAAGAACGACACCGGTTAAATAAAAAAGGAAAACAGAAACTAATAGCTTGAGTTTCGGGTCGGTTTAGGTAATCGATTACGATTTAAAAGCATTATCATTTCAAACTTACCCTATTATAGGTTTTTTAACCGGAGAATCTATTGTCACACCCCCTTGTCTATCTGTACACCTTACTTTTTCAATACGCATCGTATAGACATATACGGGTCGTATTGCTTTGTTTTTTTTTTTACAAATTTTTGTATATATTTAATCATAGTTTAAACAAAGTTCAATAAAAGAATTCTTTTATTTTTTAAACAAAAAACATTTTTAAAAATTTATCATGTCGTATAGGTTTGTTACATGTTTATTATACTATACTATCTATGTTATAACCGTATTATATACTACACTTTTTTTACATATTTTTGTAAACATTTAATCATAGTTTTAACAAATTTTAATAAAAGAATTCTTTTACTTTTAAAACAAAAAACATTTTTAAAAATTTATCATGCGTATAGGTTTGGTACATATTTATTATACTATACTATCTATGTTACAACCGTATTATATACTACATGTTTATTATACCCGGCAAACATAATCACCGAATGGTGCCCCTTCCACCCTTGGTGAATTTCAAAACATTATCACTATTTACAGGGAAAATGAAGTTTAGAGTTAGCCAGGTGACTATGGTAGTAGTTGTAACGCCCCGCATTTTCGTACTTTCTTATTTTAGCAAGTCAAGTTGTTCTTCCCGTTTTTAGACGCTTGTAGTCTCGTTGTAGTCTATTTCGTTTCAATTTGTAATCCGAGACTATTGATTATAACGAAAAGGAAGTTATTTTAATCATGAACGTGTATTCATGTTAGACTTGTGTGCAACTGTAATCAAAATACACATTTGAACAATATATTATCCAAGGATTCTTGATTCGTTATATACCGACATTTGATACTCGTTAAACTAATTAAACCTCTTAAAATAATGAAAGACGAATCCTAATCCTTGAAACTCGAAAGTTCGCGAAATGGTTAATCGTTGAAAGATCTTTTATTCTAAATTTAATTCGATATAAATATGGATGTTTAATTATTTATTGGTTAACTAATTAAGTTTTTTTTTTTTACAATTTAAAAGTTTTATTTATGTATTTATTTATTTTTTTTGTTATGAAAATAATCTAGTTGACCTTGTTAAGTTCAAAGTTAGTTTGTTAAGTTTTAATGTTAGTATAAGTTAATTAAGTTAGTAGCCAAGTTAGTTTGGTTAGTAAAGTTAATGAAATACAAGGACATATTGTAATTTTTAAAGTCTAAACTAAAAAAAAAAAAAAAAAAAAAAAAGAATTAAAAGTCTAGGGGCCCTTTATGTCAAATCAACCAAACTTCATTTTAAACTCAATTAAACCTCCAACCTGCGTTTCATTTTATCTAGGTTTATCACCCTAGCCGTGTTGCGGCGATTTTTTTTTGTTATTTAGTCTGTGTTTACATGTGTTTTAAAATCACTACGAGCGCGTTGCACACTGAACCACTAACAAGAATAAAAAGAAAATGTAAAAAAACTGTAAAAAATAATCGAAAGAAAATCAACCAAAAAAGTTGTATGTTAATGATGTAGTTCGTAGGAAACCCGTGGTCAGAGATGAGCAAGTAATATTGGGTACATGTATCGAATTTCCCGAACAGAAGGATCCTAAGTACCAATTTGGTACCGACTTTTGGCGTTTCTAGTACCGGTTCGCTACCGATTTTTACCTTCATATACCGGTACCGTAACCGGTATTTTCGGCATCGGTTGCCATGGAGCTCTGATCAGGGATGAGCAAATGGTACCGTGTAGAGTTACCGAATTTCCCGAACTAAAAGATTTCCAAACTCAATCCGGTACTGGCTTTTGGCGTTTTCTTTATCAGACTGGTACCGATTTTTACCTTCATGTACCGATAATGAACCGGACCGTACCGGTATTTTCGATACCCGTATTGATTGACACCAAGCTTATCAAACTTAGAAAGTAAAGAAAATAATAATAATTATTAATAAATTAATATATGATTATAATATATTATAATAACTGTTTATTTCAATAGTAATTTTAATATATAGTAATAATCTATACTATATAATAAAAGAAACCAATATGAGGACACATGTCATTCATTAAAGCCATCTATTTTTTTATAGGTAATTAATATCAATTATTAAAAGATAATTATAAAATTAAATTTAATATAAATTTAAACAATTCATATAGGAGATAATATAATATTTTAAAATACTTTTTAGATATTAAAATTATTTATCCTTAAATTAACAAAAATATACATTAAATATAAATTAATATAATGTAAATGATTTATTTATTTTATTAAACTAAAGTAGTTAAGGGTAGAACCTATTTAATAAATGTTTATAGGGGGTAAACAAAAATATTAATCAATGTTTATTGGTTCTATACTTTTATTTTCGTATTCAACTCTCAACTCAAACACGTTAATCACTATGTTTACGTTACATTTATAAGAACCATCACCGAAATCACCCCATCCAGCGTATATCGAGTATATCCGTTAGTTTTTTAAGATATACATTTTTATTAGATTCATTCAACCCGTGTAATAAACGAGGTTTTTTTAAAGATATAACATTTTTATTTTTTACTATACAAATTTACATTTATGCAACTCGTGCAATACACGATGTTTTTAAAAATATAACTTTTTTGTATTATGTAGTATATAAAATTAGATTTATTTAATCCATATATTACATAGGGTTTATAAAGATCATCATCATCATCATACTTAGTAAATCCTACCAATAGCAAAGCAAAGGTAGGGTCTGAGGAGGGTAAGCTGTAGACAGCCTTACCTCTACTCCATAGGAATAGAGTGGCTGCTTCCAGTGCGACCCTCGGCTCGATAGTAGTTTTGCATCAAGCCTTGGACATAAGGCACATAACACTCAGCAATCGGGACAAAGACCGATTAGTGCATGTACTCTTTTGTCTTTCAGTTATCAACGCCACCACATGATACATGATTAACCGTACTCATCTTTTAACGTTATTTTCAGTTACACTTTTGCCCCCCGATGGCCCACACATATATACATTATACGCGCATACCGCAAGCGGGGCGTAATAAGGTTTATAAAGATATAACTTTTTATTGTTTGGTATATAAAATTACATGTACTCAACCCGTATAACACATGAGGTTCTTAAAAATGTAACTTTTTTCATTATTTAATATATAAAATTAAATTTACTCAACCCGTACAATACACAAGGTTCTTAAAAATACAACTTTTTTATTATTTAATATATAAAATTACATTTATTCAACCCATGTAATAAACGAGATTTTTAAATATATATTGTTTTATTATTTGGTATATAAAATTACATTTATTCAACCCGTGTAATAAACAAAATTTTTAAAGATATATTTTTTATTATTTGGTATATAAAATTACATTTATTCAACTCGTGTAATACACGGGGTTCTAACCTAGTTTTAATATATAGTAATTGTAATTTTAATATATAGTAATAATTGCCGACGACCGAACCGAAAAATACGGCTACTTCTTTTCAGTTTTTGTTGAACTCAATTAATTCCTTCTTAATGCTTATGATTACCCTTAAACCAAATGCTTTTACACCACATAATTGGCCAACGATTATCTATAATCTATAATCTATAATACTATATTAAGAGAACTGGGTTTTTTACCCTTTTCGTAATTTTGCCTAGATACAAATCTTGTAGCACAATGTACAAATGATGCAAGCCATTTTGGAGGGGGGAAACTTGGACATTGTCCAAAGTTTTAAGACACTTTGAGGGCAATCTAGACATTTCATCCATGGAATTCATGCCCACTTATGTCTTCCATTAATTGAATTAAATTAAAAAATTAAATAAAAGTTTTATAATAATTAAAGTAATTAATTAATTAAATTAAAGGTTAGACATGTAACCTTTGGGATTTTCATGATTTAATAGTATCTATAAATATAAATAATATATACTGATGAAAAATTTTATACGTAACCTTTGGGATTTTCATGATTTAATAGTATCTATAAATATAAATAATATATACTGATGAAAAATTTTATACATTTATCTTAATTATAAGTTACAAATGTGCCGAAATCACTAAAATGCCCCTAAAGTGTCTTAATTTTTTTGGAAATCCGTAAGTTTACCCCCTCTAAAATAGTTTGTCTCTCTTGTACATGTTGCTTCAAAATGTGTACACAATTTAAAATTACCTAAAGGGTAAAAATCTGATCATCTGTTCGTGCTAGAGATATTTAGATGAGATGAAGGTGTAACACTATACATGGATCCGAAATAGATCCAATCTACAATCTCGTGAATGTACCATTCTGTTGTCTTTGTAGAAAATATCTAGATGAGATGAAGGTTGAACACTCTACATGGATCTGAAATAGATCCAGTCAGCAATCTCGTGATTGTACCATTCTGTTTGTCTTTGTAAAAAATAGAACTTTTATATCGTGAACATAATTATTAATGCAATAATAGAATTTTTATCACGTGTTTGTACATTCTGATCTGTCTAAATCAAGACAAAAGCTTTTATATCGTGAACACGTGATTCAGCTTTCTAAAAGACGTTTTGTATACACACCTCTATAATCTTATTTTCATATCCTCTAATAAATAGAACACGTGATTACACCACATAATTGGCCAACGATTATGAATTCAAGAAGCCATTCGAAACCGAAACCGAAACGTCATGCGCACAATTAAGAACATTAATATGTATAGCAATATAAATTGAACTCGCAAGCACTACAATCGGCACTTCTAACACTTCTCCCCAACATCCATTTGTTCGTGTAATTCAAGTGATCGCCGGAGTTCATCGGAACAACCGTACGCCGCCGGAGCCAGGCGGAGATCGACAATCGTTTTCGGTGTATAATTCCTATCTCCATTTGTTTCTCGTTGAAATCTTCTGTCGACATATATATCTAAGCCCGACATTTTACAAACAACTGAATATATGGGTATAAAATATAACTGTTTATATATATATACACTGTTGTTATCTGCTCATGAAGAAGATGGACTTAGGCAATATTAAAATGATTTGAAACTTAAAAAAATTTCATAAACACATGTTGTGGATCAGTGGTGGATGAACGCTAAGATGTTTTTCTTTTGTTCCATTCTTTTATTTTTAATGATTCACTTTTTTTTCTTTCTATTATTAACTGATTACAAAGGAACTATTATTTTTAGAACACAATATATGAATATTAGTTTTCACTTATTTCAGTTTCCTTTCTATAATTAAACTTTTCTAACATAACTAATTAATAATTTATTATAATTCTTTTATATCATTAAAAGTCTATTATGAGATAAGTTATAATTTACAAATAATTAATGATTTGATTAATGGAAGTTTAAGCAATAACATTAGAATTTTTACTAACCTATAAATAATAACGAGATCGTTATGTGATATTTCACACCTAGGTTAATCGCTCTCATTCGTTCTCTTGGAACCTTAAACCTTACTCGTGCGTTGATTCAAGAAATCCCCATACGCAACCAATGTGAGTATACTCGATCCCATTTTTATTTTTAACACTTTTGGGTGCAACATGTGTTCTATACAAAAACACGCAACGCTTGAAACTTGTTATATGCACACTCTATCCATTTTTAAACATGACACAATTTGATGCTTGTTAGTCTCGTATGCTAGGTAAACTTTTCGTGTCTATATGCTCATTAACCTTGTTAAACTTATTAAACTTCTGAGACTTATTAAACTTGTGAGACTTATTAAACTTCTTATACTCATTAAGCTCCTATGCAATAGGAGTACGCACCACCCTTGAGTGAGTCTTGGGGTGTTTGCGTTGGAAACTTGGGTTTGACATATAGTGACACCGTTTCAGCATATTAGTGACTTGTATTATGTTGTTCATGTTGGATATGAGTACTTAAACTTTTTATTCTACTTTATGCTATGTATCAAACTTGTAAACTCGCCAACGTTTTTGTTGATGTTATTTTAATACATGTTGCAGGATGATAGACAAAGTGACGAAGAATCAAGTTAGGATGGATGTAGAAACCCACTTAATAATAAACAATATTTGAATCTTGGTTTATGTTTATTACAATTTGTCTTATTTGGAACAATGTATTTGGCATTTTAGAATCTTTATGAAATTTGATTTAAATTATATTGTCACAATAGTGTTATGATGCTTTTGAACGATTTGTTCGTCTCATCCCGATGTTTCCGCCATCGGTTGGGGTGTGACAGTAGTTATTTAGTACCATAGCAAAAATGTTTCTTTTTTTTCCATGAAAATAATCACATATATTGAGCGGAGGAAGAAACCTCATTGGTCAGAGGTATTTGCCTACAACACCTCATAGAATCATCTGGATTGGGGATTTTAAGATGATAAACTAGTAACCTTTGACTGGGAAGGGACCATGATAATAACCATATCCGGTGAGATCCAGTACTTCCAAGTTTTCCAAGGTGGAAATAGTAGAAATATATGCACAAGTATACGAGTATTGATTTACAACGCAGAGATATATACTATTACAAAAACTAAAAAGGTTGAAACACAAACAAAATACCATGAGCAGGTGAGTACTGTTGTTGAAATGGATTTATGATGTAACACCCGTCTTAATTTTACAAGAATTTAATGTAAATACGCAAGATTATATATAAAACGGTACCTTACTTCAAAGTAAGTACAAAATTTAAGTTTCAAAGTGATTAAATACTAGATGATTTCTTAACTAGTTCCACCATTCCATAACATGATTAACAAATTGTTTACATTATAAACATTGTCTAAACGGGGTAAATCTAATGCGGAAGCTAGCTTCAAAAGATTGTGTTCGGTTCGAGAGCATTGACTTGACCATCATCCACGTACTTGCAAAAGCTGGAGATTTTTAACAAAAATTAGTATTAGTGTTCTTAGAAATATAACAAAAGTCTGGGCTCTACCGTAACTTACGGTAGCTACCGTAAGTTACGGTAGCCGCTGGATAACTTTGGTCTGCCGTAAGGCAGTAGAGAACTGCCGTAACCTTTTTGTTCTCTACCGTAAGTTACGGTAGCTACCGTGACTTACGGTAGCTCCTGTAACTTTGTGGTTTTGACCCATTTATTCATTTCGCCCCAACTCGCATGGATGGGATTTCACTTCTTAGTAAGAAGACCCAAATCATGGGTTCCTTATTTTCTACACCCGCGCTCCCATCACCGGTTTGCGTATTTAGTAAATTACTATCCATCACTCAGGTTCGAAATCTACGAGTAAGGTACTACCGTTACTCGGTTTATACCTTCTCTTAATGACCCGTTAGTTTGCCCTTAGGAAATTAATCTTTCAAGCAAACAAACTATCAAAATCTCGTATTCTATTATTCATATCATTAACAATAACAAAGGGCCAAATAACCATATTAACGAAGCGTTTAGCTACGTACTAATTAATTATCCGACCTGTTTGGCTCATCTATGGAATCCACCATTATAATGACAACCAAACGACTTTTAACCTATTCATTCAAGTAACGAACCTTGTCGTTTCAATGAACACAACCTTTATTTTACAACACAACTAAACATATTCTAGTTATCAAATTACTCAATGTAACGAATCAAGTTACATACCTTCAAAGTGAACCCTTCAAACGCAAGTCGCCACCGGCTTCTCCGCTTGATGCTCCGGTGTCCTTTCCTATAGAGTTCAATTATGGCATATTTAGAACTCTCTTTAAATCATATATCGCATAATTTGCCGAAACATCGTAATTATGCGTTTTAACTTAAATTCTCAGTTTTAAGCCTT
Source organism: Helianthus tuberosus (assembly GCA_030545235.1). Taxonomy (NCBI): domain Eukaryota; kingdom Viridiplantae; phylum Streptophyta; class Magnoliopsida; order Asterales; family Asteraceae; genus Helianthus; species Helianthus tuberosus. The sequence goes on from JARYGA010055529.1 coordinate 151,798, forward strand.
CTTTGAGGCATTTATACAAACACTTTATGGGCAGAATTTTACATGATTTATTAACAAGTTCATAACTTGTCATATAGCCCAGATTTTCAACAATCTAACTATCTAACATGAATACTGACTTCTATAATTCTGAATTCACTTAACAAAGCTTCAATTACACTAGAACCACCACTATAATCCTAGTGTTTATCAAGTTTCACAAAACCCACTTATCACCTTAGGTGGTGATTATGAATTTCACACAAAATAGGCACAATTTCGTCAAGTAATCGACTAGGGTTTGTTCCTAGACATTATTTCATTCTAAACAACTAACATGCAACATCAAATTTTAGATTTCTAAGATTACTTAGAAATCCAACTAGAGATTCTTCACAAAATTCACATACCTTATGACTCCCCTTTCAATGGAGATCACGAATTTGTGTTTGAGACTTGTTTTAGAATGAATTTGAGCCCTCAATTTGGTGAATTTCTGGAAGAACTAGGGTTTGTGGGAGACCCTGTGTCGCCCCCTGCTCCTAATCGACCCACACACACTTTTTTGTGTGTTTTGGATTTTTATTTTGTTTATTTAAATCAAGTTCCAGTTTTAACACGTTTAGTCCCTCTACTTTCGTTTTTATTTTATCTCAAGTGTTTAACCCACACTCAAGCCACTATCTAACTAGGTTAGTGTTATTCCTAGTTAGTTTATTTTAATTATTTATTGACTACTTATTCGAAATAAATAATTTATATTTTCGGGGTGTTACAAGTCCACCCCCCTTAAAAGGGTTTCGTCCTCGAAACCGGAAATACGTACCAAACAAGGTCGGGTAGAGACGCCGCATCTCTTCTTCGGATTCCCAAATTGTGTCTGAACCTTTTCTATGCTCCCATTTAACTTTTACTTGATTAATTTCTTTGTCCCGCAAGCTCTTCACCTTGCGATCTAAAATTGCGATCGGCTTTACCGCGTAGTTGAGGCTAGTATCCACCTCGATGTCATCGTAGTGGATATAAGCCGTGTCGTCAGCTAAACATTTCTGAAGACGCGATACGTGGAACGTGTTATGTATTCCACTAAATTCTTCGGGTAATTCTAGACGGTATGCTACCTTACCAACCCGTTCGATGATTTTGAATGGCCCAATAAACGTCGGGCTTAATTTTCCTCTTTTTCTAAACCGGATGATCCCCTTCCATGGAGATACCTTTAACATAACCTTGTCACCGACTTGGAATTCGATTGGTCTCCTTCTTTTATCCACATACGACTTTTTTCGATCATGAGATGCCTTCAAGTGAGCTCGAACCACGTCGATTTTCTCATTAGTGGCTTGGACAACATCTTTATGTGCAAGCTCGCGTGGACCAACTTCACCCCAACACACCGGGGTTCTGCACTTCCTACCATATAGCATCTCGTACGGTGCCATCCCGATGCTCGTATGGTAACTATTGTTATATGAAAATTCGGCCAAAGGTAGATAAACATCCCAACTTCCGCCGAAATCGATGATACATGCCCGTAACATATCCTCCACCGTCTGTATTGTTCTTTCACTCTGCCCATTCGTCTGAGGATGGTAGGCGGTGCTAATGAAAAGTTTCATTCCCATCTGTTCTTGAAAATCTCGCCAGAAGTTTGAAGTAAACCGGGTATCCCTGTCCGACACAATGGATACCGGTACTCCATGACGTGCCACTATTTCATTTGTATATATTTCAGACATCTTTTCCGAAGTATATGTCTCGCGTATAGGAATAAAATGAGCACTCTTCGTCAATCAATCCACAATCACCCATATAGCATCGAATCCCCGAATCGTTTTAGGTACTTTGGTCAATAGGTCCATAGTGATATGTTCCCATTTCCAAACTGGGATCTCCAGAGATTGCAGCTTTCCATATGGTTTCTGGTGTTCCGCCTTGACTTGTAAACAAGTCAAGCATTTCCCCATATTTTACCACATCCCTCTTCATTCCTGACCACCAATAATTTTGTTTCAGATCATTGTACATCTTGGTCGCACCCGGATGAATAGAATATCGGGATTTATGAGCTTCATCAAGTAGAAGCGTCTTCACCCCACAAGTATTTGGAACCCATATTCTTCCGGAACGAGGCTTCAGCCCGTCCTTTCCATCCGACAAATCTTTTAACTGTCCGATTATTCTTTCCTTCTTCCAGTTCTCCTCTTTCACTGCTTCTACTTGCGCTTCTCGGATACGTTCAAGTATACCCGAGGTCACGATAAGCTGCATCGACCTTACTCGTAACGGGACATAATCCTCTTTTCTGCTCAGGGCGTCCGCCACCACATTTGCCTTTCCGGGGTGGTAATGTATTTCGCAGTCGAAATCCTTCACCATTTCTAACCATCGTCTCTGGCGCATGTTTAACTCCTTCTGATCGAAGAAGTATTTTAAGCTCTTGTGATCGGTGAATATGGTGAACTTTACCCCATATAAATAGTGCCTCCATATTTTTAACGCAAATACCACCGCAGCCAATTCGAGATCGTGCGTGGGATATTTCTTCTCGTGTATCTTCAATTGCCTCGAGGAGTAAGCTATAACTTTGCCTCTTTGCATCAAAACACATCCAAGCCCCAAAAGTGAGGCGTCCGAATAAACCACCAAGTCTTCGACTCTGTCCGGCAATGTTAATACCGGAGCGTGAGTTAGTTTCTCTTTTAGAGCTTGAAACGCTCTTTCTTGCTCCTCACCCCAAATGAATTTCTCCTCTTTCCGAGTTAACTTAGTTAACGGCGTCGCAATTTTGGAGAAGTCTTGAAAGAATCTCCTATAATATCCCGCAAGCCCTAAGAAGCTTCTGATTTCCGAAGGGTTCTTTGGGGGATTCCATTTTGACACGGCCTCGATCTTTGACGGATCTACCAATATTCCATCGGCACTTATGATGTGGCCGAGGAATTGCACCTCTCGTAGCCAAAAGGCGCACTTAGAGAATTTTGCATACAACCTTTCTCGTCTAAGTGTCTCTAACACCTCTTGTAAGTGGTGTACATGTTCAGCTTCACTTTTTGAATACACCAGAATATCATCGATAAACACGATGACCGATTTATCCAACATTGGCTTGCAAACCCGGTTCATGAGGTCCATGAAAGCCGCGGGTGCATTTGTCAGCCCGAACGACATCACGAGGAACTCGAAATGTCCGTATCTCGTTCTAAAAGCCGTCTTCGGTACATCCTCCTCCTTCATCCTTAGTTGGTGATATCCCGATCTAAGGTCAATTTTTGAAAACCAATTCGCACCTTGTAATTGGTCGAATAGATCGTCTATTCTCGGAAGCGGGTATCGATTCTTTACCGTGAGTATATTCAACTCCCGGTAATCGATACACATGCGCATGCTTTCGTCCTTCTTTTTCACGAATAGCACGGGCGCGCCCCAAGGAGACACACTCGGCCTTATGAATCCTTTATTGAGCAAGTCTTGTATTTGCGACATTAATTCTTGTAATTCCGATGGTGCGAGTCGGTATGGTGCTTTGGCTACAGGTTTCGCGCCCGAAACTAATTCAATTCTGAACTCTACCTCCCGCTCGGGCGGCATTCCCGGTAAATCATCCGGAAATACATCTTCAAAGTCACATACCACGGGTACGTCTCCAATATTCAGTAATTCTTTCTCGGGCTCATTCGCGTATATCATAAATACCTTACATCCATACCTCATGAGCTTGTGAGCTTTCATCATCGAGCATATTATAGGATTGCCTCCCTTTTCGCCATAGATTGTGACGTGTTTCCCGCTCGGAGATGTTAGCTTTATCTCTTTACGGAAACACACGACCTTTGCGTGGTGCTGAGATAGCCAATCCATCCCAACGACTACTTGAAACTCCCCCATTGACATCGGGATTAGGTCTATCAAGTATTCTTCATCATCGATGCTTAATTTGCAGCCTCGACAAATATCACAAACTATAAAACTTTTGTTGTCCCCTATTTCAACTTCTAAGGACACAGATAATTTCGTCAATACAAATGAAGGATGTCGAATAAATCCATGCGAAATGAAGGATTTATTCGCACCCGTATCAAATAATACACGTGCGGGGATCGAGTTTATTGCGAATATACCTGAGACCACATCGGGTTCTGTCTTTGCTTCAACTACTGTAAGTTGGAAGGACCTAGCTTTCGCCTTTGGAGCTTCCGTTGGAGATTCTTTAGTGTCTCTCTTTCCAACCAATTCTGGGCATTCAGACTTTTTGTGGCCAGGCTGATAACATTTATAGTAAACGGAAACCTTTCCGGGACATAACGATGCGGTGTGTCCCGTCTTCCCACATACCGGACACGGCTTGTCTTTGAAGCGACACTCACCCTTGTGCCCCTTTCCACAAACCTTACAACTTGGCGACCCGCCTTTAGCATCCACTTTCTTTCCTGATTCCATAGTTCGAGCTTTCTTTGTAGGGCTTGGATTCACATCCTGTGCCCTTCGTTCACCCCTTTCAACTTGTTTCTTCAATTCAATTTCCCGTTCCCGAGCAACGTTTATTATCTCGGTAAGGGTTTCGTATTTTGAAGGAGTCATAAAATCCCTATACTCGGCGCTCAACATGTTATAGTAGTAGTATATCTTCTGTTCTTCATTCGTCACCAATTCATTGCAAAACTTCATCTTATCCATAAACGTTGCCGTAATCTTGTCTATGGTCTCGCCCTTGTGCCTAAGTTGCATGAACTCTACCTTGATTCTATTAATGACTGCCTTGGGACTATGATGTTTAAGAAACGGTGTCTTAAACTCCTCCCATGTCATGGCCCTCGCCGCTTCAGCTCCTATTTCCTTCTTTTTATTGTCCCACCAATCTTTGGCTTGACCTCTCAACTGACCCGTTCCGTAAGTAACAAAGTCACTTTCGTCACAATGGGTCCTTTCAAACACTCCTTCAACATCGCTTAACCATCTCTGGCATATTATCGGGTCAACCTCCCCGTTGTAGATTGGCGGTTTACATGCCATAAACTCTTTGTACGAACATCCCTTACGTTCTCCCGATTTCTCTTTCATAAGGTTGACACTATCTTCCAACCTTTTAACTCGTTCTTCGACAAGTGACAACACCGTGTTTTGAATTTTGTCTATAAACCCGGATAGACTACCTTCAATTACCTTCCCCACTTCTTCGGCAATTATCTCTTTCATTTGTTCGGTGCTTGTCGGCACCGGATCATTATCGATTCCTTTCGACATCTTGAAACTGAAATGTTTACATTAAACATTAAACATTTCATTTATAACATAGCTTTATTTGCTTTGGTTTAGCCAAGTGCGTGACTTGCTTTTACCGTTCACATTTGGTGCACTTTCCGGGTTTGAGTGTGTTAAAACACCCTTCCCATGCACATTAATTCGCATCTCATTTCATACATAAGATAGGATCTACTAAAATAATAAATTAATTCTTACTGGACGATCGATCAAGCTTGAACCGAACACTTTGTTTACAACCTTAAGCTCTGATTACCAACTTGTAACACCCGTCTTAATTTTACAAGAATTTAATGTAAATACGCAAGATTATATATAAAACGGTACCTTACTTCAAAGTAAGTACAAAATTTAAGTTTCAAAGTGATTACATACTAGATGATTTCTTAACTAGTTCCACCATTCCATAACATGATTAACAAATTGTTTACATTATAAACATTGTCTAAACGGGGTAAATCTAATGCGGAAGCTTCAAAAGATTGTGTTCGGTTCGAGAGCATTGACTTGACCATCATCCACGTACTTGTAATACCTAAAAGCTGGAGATTTTTAACAAAAATTAGTATTAGTGTTCTTAGAAATATTGCACAATCGAAACTACGCTCAAAAACGGATTCGATTAACTAAGATATGCAAAAATTTTAACAAAAGTCTGGGCTCTACCGTAACTTACGGTAGCTACCGTAAGTTACAGTAGCCGCTGGATAACTTTGGTCTGCCGTAAGGCAGTAGAGAACTGCAGTAACCTTTTTGTTCTCTACCGTAACTTACGGTAGCTACCGTAACTTACGGTAGCTCCTGTAACTTTGTGGTTTTGACCCATTTATTCATTTCGCCCCAACTCGCATGGATGGGATTTCACTTCTTAGTAAGAAGACCCAAATCATGGGTTCCTTATTTTCTACACCTGCGCTCCCATCACCGATTTGCGTATTTAGTAAATTACTATCCATCACTCAGGTTCGAAATCTACGAGTAAGGTACTACCGTTACTCGGTTTATACCTTCTCTTAATGACCCGTTAGTTTGCCCTTAGGAAATTAATCTTTCAAGCAAACAAACTATCAAAATCTCGTATTCTATTATTCATATCATTAACAATAACAAAGGGCCAAATAACCATATTAACGAAGCGTTTAGCTACGTACAAATTACTTATCCGACCCGTTTGGCTCATCTATGGAATCCACCATTATAATGACAACCAAACGACTTTTAACCGCTTTTAACCTATTCATTCAAGTAACGAACCTTGTCGTTTCAATGAACACAACCTTTATTTTACAACACAACTAAACACATTCTAGTTATCAAATTACTCAATGTAACGAATCGAGTTACATACCTTCAAAGTGAACCCTTCAAACGCAAGTCGCCACCGGCTTGTCCGCTTGATGTTCCGGTGTCCTTTCCTATAGAGTTCAATTATGGCATATTTAGAACTCTCTTTAAATCATATATCGCATAATTTGCCGAAACATCGTAATTATGCGTTTTAACTTAAATTCTCAGTTTTAAGCCTTCTTTGAGGCATTTATACAAACACTTTATGGGCAGAATTTTACATGATTTATTAACAAGTTAATAACTTGTCATATAGCCCAGATTTTCAACAATCTAACTATCTAACATGAATACTGACTTCTATAATTCTGAATTCACTTAACAAAGCTTCAATTACACTAGAACCACCACTATAATCCTAGTGTTTATCAAGTTTCACAAAACCCACTTATCACCTTAGGTGGTGATTATGAATTTCACACAAAATAGGCACAATTTCGTCAAGTAATCGACTAGGGTTTGTTCCTAGACATTATTTCATTCTAAACAACTAACATGCAACATCAAATTTTAGATTTCTAAGATTACTTAGAAATCCAACGAGAGATTCTTCACAAAATTCACATACCTTATGACTCCCCTTTCAATGGAGATCACGAATTTGTGTTTGAGACTTGTTTTAGAACGAATTTGAGCCCTCAATTTGGTGAATTTCTGGAAGAACTAGGGTTTGTGGGAGACCCTGTGTCGCCCCCCTGCTCCTAATCGACCCACACACACTTTTTTGTGTGTTTTGGATCTTTATTTTGTTTATTTAAATCAAGTTCCAGTTTTAACGTGTTTAGTCCCTCTATTTTCGTTTTTATTTTATCTCAAGTGTTTAACCCATACTCAAGCCACAATCTAACTAGGTTAGTGTTATTCCTAGTTAGTTTATTTTAATTATTTATTGACTACTTATTCGAAATAAATAATTTATATTTTCAGGGTGTTACATATGAAACTAAGATTCAAAAATTTCAGAGCTGTTAGTCCAGCCAACAAAGGAAATACGTTGGTTTTGATCTTGCTATGGCTCAAGTTCAGTACCTCCAACTTTTTCAAACTTGACAACCTATCAAGTCCTAAGAATAAAAAGAAAAAAATGTTATAGTGGTCCCTGATATAAATGAAATGGTTGATAATATAAAAATGAATTATGTTAGAACTGGTAGCATGTCATACCTGTGCTCACGATAGTATTGTGAAAAAAAATTGTAGGATAAGTCCAGACTTTTCAACTCTTTAAAACGAAGAAAGGGAGAAAATTTCATCCTCCCTTGCAGAAACTTGCTATAATATCTCTCTTCTAGTTCAGCAACTTGATCTAGCATGAACAAGTTGCCTAATAAAATTCCAGTAATGTGCCCAGTGGTTGGATCACATTCTATCCTCTCCCACTCACAGCATTCACTTGCAGAGGTATCAAGATCAACCCAAGTGGAGAGAGGATCACGGACACCGTTTGATAACTCAGGCAGTGCTGCTTTTATCTGGAGGAGGGCCTTTCTCTACTCTGCTACGCAGACACGGTGAATGTGACTTGCCATCATTGATAGCATTACAAATGCTAAGCATAAATATATGCGCGCACTTAACCCACTCTCCATTTTGGTACCACAAAACACAAAGACTCACAGAATTAAGGAAGTCTGAAGAAGATGCTGGGTGTAATTTAAAGGCAGGAGTAGTACAAACAAACAATGCACATCACATGCTTAACACTATGGGGTGCGGGGGGAGCTTGCGTTTGGGCATTGCTCGACACGTGACGAGTGTAGGATCCACAAGCTAATACTAAAAAACTAGGGGTGTGGTGGGGTGTCGCTTATCAACGGCTACTTTGAACCAGCCAACCACAGCCCGCCACGTCACCCAGCCCCCTACCCCACACCAGGCAGAATATATACGCCAAGCGGGCAACGCCAAACCCAATGTCGAGCCGGGATAGTGTAGCCGACGTTAATCCCCTTCAAGGCTACAACCCATGCGGCCATGCCTCATACCCACCGGTCTAAAGCACCAATAGTATTAACAGGAAATGTTAAATAAAAGTTATTATAAAAGGGGCTTAATAGAAGTTTAACAATAAAATACAAGATAAAACATGTAGAATTGGATTAATAATTATTGAGCCATGTGATAGTCGTTAGTTATTAGTCGATTACGTTAGGTATTAGTCAATCATGCGGGGGGCTTGAGTTGTCTTTTCATTGGGCATTAGTGACTTCTGCCGATACATCCAGAGTAGCATACACACACCTATTTACATAAATCTTTTGGTTTTATGCCATAGCTAATAATTAGTTACATCCAAATATCCGATCAAGAACGACACCGGTTAAATAAAAAAGGAAAACAGAAACTAATAGCTTGAGTTTCGGGTTGGTTTAGGTAATCGATTACGATTTAAAAGCATTATCATTTCAAACTTACCCTATTATAGGTTTTTTTAACGGGAGAATCTATTGTCACACCCCCTTGTCTATCTGTACACCTTACTTTTTGAATACGCATCATATAGACATATACGGGTCGTATTGCTTTGGGTTTTTTTTTACAAATTTTTGTATATATTTAATCATAGTTTTAACAAAGTTCAATAAAAGAATTCTTTTATTTTTTAAACAAAAAACATTTTTAAAAATTTATCATGTCGTATAGGTTTGTTACATGTTTATTATACTATACTATCTATGTTATAACCGTATTATATACTACACTTTTTTTACATATTTTTGTAAACATTTAATCATAGTTTTAACAAAGTTTAATAAAAGAATTCTTTTACTTTTAAAACAAAAAACATTTTTAAAAATTTATCATGCGTATAGGTTTGGTACATGTTTATTATACTATACTATCTATGTTACAACCGTATTATATACTACATGTTTATTATACTCGGCAAACATAATCACCGAATGGTGCCCCTTTCACCCTTGGTGAATTTCAAAACATCATCACTATTTACAGGGAAAATGAAGTTTAGAGTTAGCCAGGTGACTCTGGTAGTAGTTATTTAGTACCATAGCAAAAATGTTTCCTTTTTTTCCCATGAAAATAATCACATATATTGAGCGGAGGAAGAAACCTCATTGGTCAGAGGTATTTGCCTACAACACCTCATAGAATCATCTGGATCGGGGATTTTAAGATGATAAACTAGTAACCTTTGACTGGGAAGGGACCATGATAATAACCATATCCGGTGAGATCCAGTACTTCCAAGTTTTCCAAGGTGGAAATAGTAGAAATATCTGCACAAGTGTACGAGTATTGATTTACAACGCAGAGATATATACTATTACAAAAACTAAGAAGGTTGAAACACAAACAAAATACAATGAGCAGGTGAGTACTGCTGTTGAAATGGATTTATGAAACTAAGATTCAAAACTTTCAGAGCAGTTAGTCCAGCCAACAAAGGAAATACGTTGGTTTTGATCTTGCTATGGCTCAAGTTCAGTACCTCCAACTTTTTCAAACTTGACAACCTATCAAGTCCTAAGAATAAAAAGAAAAAAATGTTATAGTGGTCCGTGATATAAATGAAATGGTTGATAATATAAAAAAGAATTATGTTAGAACCCGTAGCTTGTCATACCTGTGCTCACGATAGTATCGTCAAAAAAATTGTAGGATAAATCCAGAGTTTTCAACTCTTTAAAACGAAGAAAGGGAGAAAATTTCATCCTCCCTTGCAGAAAGTTGCTATAATATCTCTCTTCTAGTTCAGCAACTTGATCTAGCATGAACAAGTTGCCCAATAAAATGCCAGTAATGTGCCCAGTGGTTGGATCACATTTTATCCTCTCCCACTCACAGCATTCACTTGCAGAGGTATCAAGATCAACCCAAGTGGAGAGAGGATCACGGACACCGTTTGATCACTCAGGCAGTGCTGCTTTTATCTGGAGGAGGGCCTTCCTCTCCTCTGCTACGCAGAGACAGTGAATGTGACTTGCCATCATTGATAGCATTACAAATGCTAAGCATAAGTATATGCGCGCACTTAACCCACTCTCCATTTTGGTACCACAAAACACAAAGACTCACAGAATTAAGCAAGTCAGTGGGTTAGAAGATGTGAAGAGAAGTATACCAGAGAAGAGAAGGAACTTGTGAAGTCTGAAGAAGATGCTGGGTGTAATTTAAAGGCAGTAGTAGTACAAACAAACAATGCACATCACATGCTTAACACTATGGGGTGCGGAGGGGCTTGCGTTTGGGCATTGCTCGACACGTGACGAGTGTAGGATCGACAAGCTAATACCCAAAAACTAGGGATGTGGTGGGGTGTCGCTTATCAACGACTACTTTGAACCAGCCAACCACAGCCCACCACGTCACCCTGCCCCCCACCCCACGCCAGGCAGAATATCTACGCCAAGCGGGCAACGCCAAACCCAACGCCGAGCCGGGATAGTGTAGCCGACGTTAAACCCCTTCAACGCTACAGCCCATGCCCAGTGGCGGACCCATAAATTATTTGTTGGGGATGCGGATGATGTGTTCAACCATATTTTAAAGGGGTGCGGTCGATTTTTTTGCCTAAAATATACACTAAATTTTTTTTCAAGGGGTGCGGCCGCCCACCCTGGCCAAAGGGAAGGTCCGCCACTGCCCATGTCTCATACCCACCGATCTAAAGCACCAATAGTATTAACAGCAAATGTTAAATAAAAGTTATTATAGAAGGGGCTTAATAGTAGTTTAACAATAAAATACAAGATAAAACATGTAGAATTGGATTAATAATTATTGAGCCAGGTGATAGTCGTTAGTTATTAGTCGATTATGTTAGGTATTAGTCAATCATGCGGGGGGCTTGAGTTGTCTTTTCATTGGGCATTAGTCACTTCTGCCGATACATCCAGAGTAGCATACACACACCTATTTACATAAATCTTTTGGTTTTATGCCATAGCTACTAATTAGTTACATCCAAATATCCGATCAAGAACGACACCGGCTAAATAAAAAAGGAAAACATAAACTAATAGCTTGAGTTTCGGGTCGGTTTAGGTAATCGATTACGATTTAAAAGCATTATCATTTCAAACTTACCCTATTATAGGTTTTTTAAACGGAAGAATCTATTGTCACACCCCCTTGTCTATCTGTACACCTTACTTTTTCAATACGCATCGTATAGACATATACGGGTCGTATTGCTTTGGTTTTTTTTTTTTTTTACAAATTTTTGTATATATTTAATCATAGTTTTAACAAAGTTCAATAAAAGAATTCTTTTATTTTTTAAACAAAAAACATTTTTAAAAATTTATCATGTCGTATAGGTTTGTTACATGTTTATTATACTATACTATCTATGTTATAACCGTATTATATACTACACTTTTTTTTTACATATTTTTGTAAACATTTAATCATAGTTTTAACAAAGTTTAATAAAAGAATTCTTTTACTTTTAAAACAAAAAACATTTTTAAAAATTTATCATGCGTATAGGTTTGGTACATGTTTATTATACTATACTATCTATGTTACAACCGTATTATATACTACATGTTTATTATACTCGGCAAACATAATCACCAAATGGTTCCCCTTCCACCCTTAGTGAATTTTAAAACATCATCACTATTTACAGGGAAAATGAAGTTTAGAGTTAGCCAGGTGACTCTGGTAGTAGTTATTTAGTACCATAGCAAAAATGTTTCCTTTTTTCCCATGAAAATAATCACATATATTGAGCGGAGGAAGAAACCTCATTGGTCAGAGGTATTTGCCTACAACACCTCATAGAATCATCTGGATCGGGGATTTTAAGATGATAAACTTGTAACCTTTGACTGGGAAGGGACCATGATAATAACCATATCCGGTGAGATCCAGTACTTCCAAGTTTTCCAAGGTGGAAATAGTAGAAATATCTGCACAAGTGTACGAGTATTGATTTACAACGCAGAGATATATACTATTACAAAAACTAAGAAGGTTGAAACACAAACAAAATACCATGAGCAGGTGAGTACTGCTGTTGAAATGGATTTATGAAACTAAGATTCAAAACTTTCAGAGCAGTTAGTCCAGCCAACAAAGGAAATACGTTGGTTTTGATCTTGCTATGGCTCAAGTTCAGTACCTCCAACTTTTTCAAACTTGACAACCTATCAAGTCCTAAGAATAAAAAGAAAAAAATGTTATAGTGGTCCGTGATATAAATGAAATGGTTGATAATATAAAAATGAATTATGTTAGAACCCGTAGCTTGTCATACCTGTGCTCACGATAGTATCGTCAAAAAAATTGTAGGATAAGTCCAGAGTTTTCAACTCTTTAAAACGAAGAAAGGGAGAAAATTTCATCCTCCCTTGCAGAAAGTTGCTATAATATCTCTCTTCTAGTTCAGCAACTTGATCTAGCATGAACAAGTTGCCCAATAAAATGCCAGTAATGTGCCCAGTGGTTGGATAACATTTTATCCTCTCCCACTCACAGCATTCACTTGCAGAGGTATCAAGATCAACCCAAGTGGAGAGAGGATCACGGACACCGTTTGATAACTCAGGCAGTGCTGCTTTTATCTGGAGGAGGGCCTTCCTCTCCTCTACTACGCAGAGACAGTGAATGTGACTTGCCATCATTGATAGCATTACAAATGCTAAGCATAAATATATGAGCGCACATAACCCACTCTCCATTTTGGTACCACAAAACACAAAGACTCACAGAATTAAGCAAGTCAGTGGGTCAGAATATGTGAAGAGAAGTATACCAGAGAAGAGAAGGAACTTGTGAAGTCTGAAGAAGATGCTGGGTGTAATTTAAAGGCAGCAGTAGTACAAATAAACAATGCACATCACATGCTTAACACTATGGGGTGCGGAGGGGCTTGCGTTTGGGCATTTCTCGACACGTGACGAGTGTAGGATGCACAAGCTAATACTCAAAAACTCGGGGTGTGGTGGGGTGTCGCATATCAACGGCTACTTTGAACCAGCCAACCACAGCCCGCCACGTCATCCAACCCCCCCACCCCACGCCAGACAGAATATCTACGCCAAGCGAGCAACGCCAAACCCAACGCCAAGCCGGGATAGTGTAGCCGACATTAAACCCCTTCAACGATACAACCCATGCCCAGTGGCGGACCCAGAAATTATTTGCTAGGGATGCGGATGATGTGTTCAACCATATTTTAAAGGGGTGCGGTCGGTTTTTTTGCCTAAAATATACACTAAATTTTTTTTAAGGGGTGCGGCCGCCCACCCTGGCTAAAGGGTAGGTCCGCCACTGCCACTGCCCATGCCTCATACCCACCGGTCTAAAGCACCAATAGTATTAACAACAAATGTTATATAAAAGTTATTATAAAAGGGGCTTAATAGTAGTTTAACAATAAAATACAAGATAAAACATGTAGAATTGGATTAATAATTATTGAGCCATGTGATAGTCGTTAGTTATTAGTTGATTACGTTAGGTATTAGTCAATCATGCGGGGGGCTTGAGTTGTCTTTTCATTGGGCATTAGTCACTTCTGCCGATACATCCAGAGTAGCATACACACACCTATTTACATAAATCTTTTGGTTTTATGCCATAGCTACTAATTAGTTACATCCAAATATCCGATCAAGAACGACACCGGTTAAATAAAATAGGAAAACAGAAACGAATAGCTTGAGTTTCGGGTCGGTTTAGGTAATCGATTACGATTTAAAAGCATTATCATTTCAAACTTACCCTATTATAGGTTTTTTTAACCGGAGAATCTATTGTCACATCCCCTTGTCTATCTGTACACCTTACTTTTTCAATACGCATCGTATAGACATATACGGGTCGTATTGCTTTGGTTTTTTTTTTACAAAATTTTTGTATATATTTAATCATAGTTTTAGCAAAATTCAATAAAAGAATTCTTTTATTTTTTAAACAAAAAACATTTTTAAAAATTTATCATGTCGTATAGGTTTGTTACATGTTTATTATACTCTACTATCTATGTTATAACCGTATTATATACTACACTTTTTTTACATATTTTTGTAAACATTTAATCATAGTTTTAACAAAGTTTAATAAAAGAATTCTTTTACTTTTAAAACAAAAAACATTTTTAAAAATTGTTCATGCGTATAGGTTTGGTACATGTTTATTATACTATACTATCTATGTTACAACCGTATTATATACTACATGTTTATTATACTCGGCAAACATAATCACCGAATGGTGCCCCTTCCACCCTTAGTGAATTTCAAAACATCATCACTATTTACAGGGAAAATGAAGTTTAGAGTTAGCCAGGTGACTATGGTAGTAGTTATTTAGTACCATAGCAAAAATGTTTCCTTTTTTCCCATGAAAATAATCACATATATTGAGCAGAGGAAGAAACCTCATTGGTCAGAGGTATTTGCCTACAACACCTCATAGAATCATCTGGATCAGGGATTTTAAGATGATAAACTAGTAACCTTTGACTGGGAAGGGACCATGATAATAACCATATCCGGTGAGATCCAGTACTTCCAAGTTTTCCAAGGTGGAAATAGTAGAAATATCTGCACAAGTGTACGAGTATTGATTTACAACGCAGAGATATATACTATAACAAAAACTAAGAAGGTTGAAACACAAACAAAATACCATGAGCAGGTGAGTACTATTGTTGAAATGGATTTATGAAACTAAGATTCAAAACTTTCAGAGCAGTTAGTCCAGCCAACAAAGGAAATACGTTGGTTTTGATCTTGTTATGGCTCAAGTTCAGTACCTCCATGGTTGTTCCTGATATAAATGAAATATTAATTTAGAAGAGATGATGGAAGCAGGAGTTCATTTTGGCCATGGTACTAGGAAATGGAATCCTAAAATGGCACCTTATATCTCTACAAAACGTAAAGGTATTCATATTACAAATCTTATTAGAACTGCTCGTTTTTTATCAGAAGCTTGTGATTTGGTTTTTGATGCAGCAAGTAGGGGAAAACAATTCTTAATTGTTGGCACTAAAAATAAAGAAGCTGATTCAGTAGCATGGGCTGCAATAAGGGCTCGGTGTCATTATGTTAATAAAAAATGGCTCGGTGGTATGTTAACGAATTGGTCCACTACAGAAACGAGACTTCATAAGTTTAGAGACTTGAGAACTGAACAAAAAACAGGGGGCTCAGCCGTCTTCCGAAAAGAGATGCGACTATGTTGAAAAGACAATTATCTCATTTACAAACATATCTGGGCGGGATTAAATATATGACAGGGTTACCCGATATTGTAATCATCGTTGATCAGGACGAAGAATATACGGCCCTTCAAGAATGTATCACATTGGGAATTCCAACAATTTGTTTAATCGATACAAATTGTGACCTCGATCTCGCAGATATTTCGATTCCAGCTAATGATGACGCTATATCTTCAATCCGATTAATTCTTAACAAATTAGTATTTGCAATTTGTGAGGGTCGTTCTGGCTATATAAGAAATCCGTGATTAATAATAAGATAAATAACTTATTTCATTTCGGAACCTTCATAGATTTATCGAATCGGTTATTATTTCTGAATCTCAAAAAAGAGAGAAAAATAACAAGGAATAGAACTTGATTAGTTGGTATTCAAAATATACGATTCAAGTAGTCAAGTCGAGAAAGAGATGGTTGAATCAAAATCATTTTGTTTAAAGTTCTATTTTTGTCAGAGGGCAGAGGGCAATATGAATGTTCTATCATGTTCCATCAACACACTAAATGGGTTATACGATCTATCCGGTGTGGAAGTAGGCCAACATTTTTATTGGAAAATCGGGGGTTTCCAAGTCCACGGCCAAGTACTTATTACTTATTGGGTTGTAATTGCTATCTTATTAGGTTTAGCCGCTCTAGCCGTTCGGAACCCACAAACCATTCCGACCGGCGGTCAGAATTTCATCGAATATGTCCTTGAATTTATTCCAGATGTGAGTAAAACTCAAATTGGAGAAGAATATGGTCCTTGGGTTCCTTTTATTTGAACTATGTTTCTATTTATTTTTGTTTCTAATTGGTCAGGCGCCCTTTTTACCTTGGAAAATCATACAATTACCTAATGGGGAGTTAGCTGCACCCACGAATGATATAAATACTACTGTTTCTTTGGCTTTACTCACGTCAGTGGCATATTTCTATGCAGGTCTTACCAAAAAAGGATTGAGTTATTTCGGGAAATATATTCAACCAACTCCAATTCTTTACCTATTAATATCTTAGAAGATTTCACAAAGCCCCTATCACTTAGTTTTCGACTTTTCAGAAATATATTAGCCGATGAATTAGTAGTTGTTGTTCTTGTTTCTTTTGTACCTTCAGTGGTTCCTATCCCCGTCATGTTCCTTGGATTATTTACAAGTGGTATTCAAGCTCTTATTTTTGCAACTTTAGCCGCGGCTTATATAGGTGAATCCATGGAGGGCCACCATTGACTAGTTTTCTAAATAGTCTTTTTTTTTAGTTTAACCTAAGGCAATGGTGCGTGGCTAAACAAAAAATGAAATTCGGAAATGAAAATATACAACTACACTATATACGATTTTTTATTGAAACATTTCCGGTCGTTTTGGTAGACGGAGACGGAATTGTTAGGGCCGATGTTCCTTTTCGAAGGGTGGAATCTAAGTATAGTGTCGAACAAGTAGGTGTAACTGTTGAGTTCTATGGTGGTGAACTCAATGGAGTCAGTTATAGTGATCCTGTTACTGTCAAAAAATATGCTAGACGCGCTCAATTGGGGGAAATTTTTGAATTAGATCGTGCTACTTTGAAATCTGATGGTGTTTTTCGTAGCAGTCCAATGGGTTGGTTTACTTTTGGACATGCTTCATTTGCTTTGCTCTTCTTCTTCGGACACATTTGGCATGGTTCTTAAACCTTGTTTAGAGATGTTTTCGCTGGTATTGACCCAGATTTGGATGCTCAAGTAGAATTTGGAGCATTCCAAAAACTTGGAGATCCAACTACAAGAAGACAAGCAATCTGATACAACATTTCTTTGGCCTCTTTCGAATCTATTTTATTTTTATGATTTGATTTTGATATAGGGTACCAAAGAAATATACACTAATTTTTTTTTTCAAGGGGTGTGGCCGCCCACCCTGGCCAAAGGGTAGGTCCGCCACTGCCCATGCCTCATACCCACCGGTCTAAAGCACCAATAGTATTAACAGGAAATGTTAAATAAAAGTTATTATAAAAGGGGCTTAATAGTAGTTTAACAATAAAATACAAGATAAAACATGTAGAATTGGATTAATAAGGGCACACGGGGTGGTCCGTTATACCACCCCGGTCACGCGTTAAAAACCAACGGAACACCGCCGCCGGCAATTTTACAACGCGTTATTTTTTTCACGCGTCAAACATTTCACGCGTTGAAGTTTGACAAGATATCCTGTTGCACTTGGTGATGCATGTCCTGCATGTTGACAACAAATTATAGTGGAGCCTGACATGCTGTTGCATGTTGACAACAAATTAGTGGAGCCTGACATGCGTGGACACGTGTTGTTTGTGAGTAAATATTTTGGGAGTGGTAGAATTCCATCACTAGTGATACCACCCCGCCTACATTTCTATCACTAGTGATAGAAATTTGGTTGATGACATGGCATGATGTGATTGGACAATGGGAGTGACAGAAACTATCACTAGTGAACCACCCCTCCTCCCCTAATTATTGAGCCATGTGATAGTCGTTAGTTATTAGTCGATTACGTTAGGTATTAGTCAATCATGCGGGGGGCTTGAGTTGTCTTTTCATTGGGCATTAGTCACTCATGCCGATAAATCTAGAGTAGCATACACACACCTATTTACATAAATCTTTTGGTTTTATGCCATAGCTACTAATTAGTTACATCCAAATATCCGATCAAGAACGACACCGGTTAAATAAAAAAGGAAAACAAAAACTAATAGCTTGAGTTTCGGGTCGATTTAGGTAATCGATGATTACGATTTAAAAGCATTATCATTTCAAACTTACCCTATTATAGGTTTTTTTAACGGAAGAATCTATTGTCACACCCCCTTGTCTATCTGTACACCTTACTTTTTCAATACGCATCGTATAGACATATACGGGTCGTATTGCTTTGGTTTTTTTTTTTTACAAATTTTTGTATATATTTAATCATAGTTTTAACAAAGTTCAATAAAAGAATTCTTTTATTTAAAAAAAAAACATTTTTAAAAATTTATCATGTCGTATAGGTTTGTTACATGTTTATTATACTATACTATCTATGTTATAACCGTATTATATACTACACTTTTTTTTACATATTTTTGTAAACATTTAATCATAGTTTTAACAAAGTTTAATAAAAGAATTCTTTTACTTTTAAAACAAAAAACATTTTTAAAAATTTATCATGCGTATAGGTTTGGTACATGTTTATTATACTATACTATCTATGTTACAACCGTATTATATACTACATGTTTATTATACTCGGCAAACATAATCACCGAATGGTGCCCCTTCCACCCTTAGTGAATTTCAAAACATCATCACTATTTACAGGGAAAATGAAGTTTAGAGTTAGCCAGGTGACTGTGGTAGTAGTTATTTAGCACCATAGCAAAAATGTTTCCTTTTTTCCCATGAAAATAATCACATATATTGAGCGGAGGAAGAAACCTCATTGGTCAGAGGTATTTGCCTAATACTCAAAAACTAGGGGTGTGGTGGGGTGTCGCATATCAACGGCTAAATTGAACCAGCTAACCACAGCCCGCCACGTCACCCAGCCCCCCCACCCCACGCCAGGCAGAATATCTACGCCAAGCGGGTGATGTAGGGTAAAGTACACATATTTGTCCCGTGTAGATTGTATAATTTTTGTATAGTTTTTATTTGTTTTTATTTAGTTTTAGTATTATATTATATTCTTTTGTGTTTTGCCAGGTGTAAATGAAGCGAAAAAGAGTAATAATTAAATGACCAGCTAGTTGAGTAGAGTGGGACGCCAGTGACCGAAGTAAAATTGGCGCTATTTTCTGTGAGTGGGCCGAGCCCGCTATCTCTATGTTATATAAACAGGGCTGGCACATAAAATATATTTATATATGTGGATCAGGCAAAAGGGTTTTACGAAATTCATTCATAACATCACAACAAAAGAGCATCCATATTTCATTTATTTGTTGTTGGGCTGCTAAAGAATTCGGCCCAACATCTCATTATGGTTTCCTAGATGTCATGGAATATATGAGGTATATATTGATATAAGATCATGGGGTATGGTGGGGCTTGGGTTGGGCATTGGTTGACACGTGGACTTTCAAAACTCAAGGCTTCAACCCACTTTTGAAGCGGGTATGGTGGGCGTGGCTTGGCTGGCGTGGCCAAGCCACATCAGCTTATATATATATATATATATTTATAACCAAAAACTACTAAACATACAACATAATTATTAAAATAAACATACAAAATAATTATCAAAATAAAAACCTATTATTCTTCGTCGGTTTCGAACCCAGGAATCGTTGAAACATGGTCCACCAAATCAGCTCGAAGGTTGTGATGTATATCCCTTGACTTTATTAAAAATTCATTTGCCGCTTTATCTTCGTCTGTTACGTTACCTGGTTGGGGGTCATCATCATCATAGTAGGTTACGACCGCTCTACCTTCATCCTCCAAAATCATGTTGTGAAGAATGATACATGTGTACATTATGTTTCCAATTTGATCCTTGTCCCATAGTCGACAAGGCATTGCCAATATTCGCCACCTTTTCTTCAAAACACCGAATGCTCGTTCGACGTCTTTACGTGCAGCCATCTGGACCCTGTTAAACTTTAATCTCTTTGGATCTGAGGTACCGTTTCTTGTGAACGATTTTACGAAAACCCCCCACTCTGGGTAAATCCCATCAACTAGGTAGTACCCGTACACGTACTAAACCTCATTTATAAAGAAAGTTCCTTTGGGTCCTATACTATTTACCCGATCATTGAAAAGAGGCGAGTGGTTTATGATAGTAATATCATTATGTGAACCTGGCATACCGAAGAACGCATGCCATATCCAAAGATCTTGGGACGCAACCGCTTCAAGCATGATGGCTGGCACCCTGTGAAATCCACTAGTGTGAGCGCCTTGCCATTGGGTAGGACAAAGTTCCCAAGGCCATTTCATACAATCTAAACTACCTAGCATCCCGGGTAGCCCATGATAATCTGCGTGATGTTCCAATATTTGTTGCATGTCACTGAAGGATGGCTTTCTCAAATATCTTTTCCTATAAAGTTCTAGAATACACGAACAAAAGTTGTGAAGAGTTTCTCTAGCTACACGTGCAGACATTTTTAAATAGGCATCCATAATGTCCGAACTATTGTCGTACGCTAACTGCCTAAGTGCGGCCGTGACCTTTTGCCACGTGCTAAATCCTAATTGCCCGGTTACATCGGGTTTTTGTTGGAAATAAACATATTTCTCCTCAAGATCTCTAGATATCCTTAAAAATAAGTTTCTACTCATACGAAAACGACGCCTAAACATTTTTTCATCATACTTAGGTTCCGCTGAGAAGTAATCGCTTACCAACCAATCGTTAGCGGTGTGCCGTTCACGAGGGATGTACCTTCTCCTCCGTTTAGGTTGTTGAGTCTTTTCCTCATCGTCTTCGTCTTCCACGATAGCTTTCACCACCGTCGCGATCGTTTTGTAGAAATATTTCCGCACCATCGTCAGATGATGATGACGATTCACTATAACTTGAAGAACTCATGGCAATATTGTGTTTTATGTGTTTGATATTGTGTGAGAAAGATGTTAAATGTGGTAAGTATTTATAAAGGAAAAAAAATTAAAATATAGACCCCAACGGCTAGCCCAAAAGCTAGCCAACGGCTAGTTTGAAAGGGCCATTCACAACCCGCCATGTCAGCTTGCTCCCCCGCCCCACGCCCGGCTTGAAAGCCAAGCCCCAAGGGCCACGCCCCAACCCAAGCCCACCCGGGATGGTGGCTTGGGCGTTTTCCCCCAACCCATGCCCCAACCCAAGCCCCATACCCCATGGCCTAAGGAGGAGGCGACTTTTGGGAGGCATTGGACATCATCATCTGGGGACGCACGTCAGACGAAAAAGAACATCACATCAGGCGATCAATATCAATATCAGAGGCACGAAGACAGTTGGGGACGAAAAATAATTAGAGGGATCGACTGGTGTTTATTGAAGGCATTCAAGGCTACGGAATCTACGGGATCGAGCGGGAAGCTTGGAAAGCAAGGAATAAACGGGTTCTTCTACTCGATTTCTTTACTTTTCTATTTTTCTTTGTTCGTTGTCGATGAATTCTTGTTCTAAACCTTGTTTATTATTCTCGTTCTTGACTATGATCGGCTAAATACTTCATACAACCTAGGCTTATGACAATAGTTTAATAAAGTTTGGATTTTTATTCGGTTTTAATGTGGTTCTTGGGTTTTCTTGAAAAGTAAACGATTATGGTTTTTTGATTTGGTGTGTATGCGTGCTTGATATTGTTTGATCATTGATTATTGCTTCGTACGATTCTTGGTGACGGTCTATATCACATAAGAGAGTCGTGCTAGGGTTTTAGATTTTGGTGAGTGTCTATATCACGTAATAAATCTTTAACTCTTTAAGGTGAAATTGCGTGAAATAACCTTAGAAGTAATATTCGGTAATCTTATAAAATCAATTGTTCTACTAATCCTGTCGCTGTAAGGCTCGGGGTTATTAATAGGTCTCGGTTTGGTATATAGCTAGGATTAGGTTTTGTAAGAAATCGGTCTTAGTTCCCTAACCATTCTCCTGTCTATTAAACCAAGTTAGAATCCATAGTTGCCTTAGACTTTCGCGCTGTAAGGTAGATTGCCATATTAGGGCACTTTTCTAGAAGTTAGAGGACTGTAAGGAAATCTAACAACCGGTAGTCGTAACAGCCTAGGTAGTGCCATAAGTTTCACCTCGAGAAGGGTTGAGGGGCTTAGTTGGTGTCTTAATAGGCTTAGTATCAAAAGATCCCGGTTCCATACCACATTAGTTTTGAATAGAGATCCACTCCAAGTTAAACCTGCGTCTAGCCTAGGTAGTCTTCATCGCCACTGGTTCAAACCTTCGTCCAAATTCGCATCTAGTTAATTTAGTTAATTAGTTTAATTTTAATTGCAATTTTAGGATATTTAGAAACCCCCCCCCCCCCCAACCAACAGTTATAGTCCGTGTCAGTCTAAGTCTAGACAGAAGTTAGTTAACGTAATTAGAGAGTCTCGTGGGTTCGATACTCGGACTTACTTAGGCTATACTACATTGACCGGTACACTTGCTGGTTGTGTGGTATAGGTTTAGAGAGTCTTAGTTATAAATTTAAAACTTAGAGAGTCTAGTTTAGGGTTTAATTTAGTTAATTTATTTAGACCACTTTTAGCACATCAAGTTTTTGGCGCCGTTGCTGGGGACTCTTTGGCAATTGCGTTAGTTACTTTGTTTGGACTGTGTTTGACATATTACGTGCTATTTGTTTGTTTGTTTGAGTCGTAGGAGTCTAATTATAAAAATCAAAAATAAAAAAAAAATATTTATTTTGTCGAGTCGTTTGTTAGAGTTTTTTTACTTGTTTTGTATTTGGTTTTGCAGTGGATGCCCCATACGCGCTCGCAGGGACCTCCGCCGAGTCCGCTTACGATCAAGTCTTCCTTCTCGTCTTCGTCCGAGGTAAGTTCTTCTAGTTCTTCTTCTTCACACTTCACCCCTTCTGACTCTACTCTCCACTCTAAACCACCAGCCTTTGACTTCACACCAAAGCCGTCACCCCACAACACCCCACCACCTTCCCGTTCTCGTACACCTAGTCCTCCACCCGCTATTCCAATGGCAAACCGCACCGTCTACGAGCAGGCTACCCCTGGTTTCACTGGCGCTAATTCACCCATCACCCTTCCAAACATCGCAAATGATAGGTCCTGGCAGATTCCATCCTACATCATGACGGCCATCGCCAATTCTTGCCAATTCCACGGCCGTGATGATGAGGATGCTCCCGCTCACATGAATCGCATCACTCGCCTTTGCAGCACCTTTTCCATTGAGGGTGTTAATCTAGAGACCAGGTACCTTCAGGTCTTCCCATTCTCACTCGCAGGTCGCGCAGCCATCTGGTTCGATTCTCAGCTAGCAGGCACTTTCACCACTTGGGCAGGTCTTCATGATGCCTTCTTAGCCAAGTATTTCCCACCAGCCAAGGCATCCCGCCTTCGTGATCAGATCCACTCCTTCCGCATGGAGCCTGATGAGTCGTACCACTTGGCTTGGGAGCGTTTCCAAACTCTGATTTCTCGATGTTCTCGGCATGGTTTGTCTGATTGGGTGCTAGTTGAAAAGTTCTACAACGGTCTCACCCCTGAGATCAGAGCTCGTTTCGATACTTCAGCTGGAGGGCAGCTTATGGGTAAAAAGACAGTGAATGAGTGTAATGATTTGTTTGAGAGTTTCACCCATTCTGATATGGATTACAACACTACCAGCAGGACTTCCATTCCTGTTCGTACCTCCTCGGCCGCTCGAGGGGTAAACCAAATTAGCTTGGATCCATCGGTAGCTGCTGCTTTTGAGAGTCTGAAGCAAGAGTTGAATGAGATTAAGAAGAAAGTTGATAGGTGTGAGGTTTGTAGAGGAGGCCACGATACGATAGATTTTCCTACCCTTACTCTTGAGCAGGTAGAGTTCATAGCCAATAGGGGTCCCACGAATCCGTTTAATAATTCTAATTATAACTCCAATTGGTGCAGTGGTGGCAATAATAGTGGATTTCGCTCTTCTGGTAATCCTCCTGGTTTTCCATCTGGTCAGTATCAAAGTAGGGGGCCCGGTCTATACACGAGTAGTGGTTCAGGTTCGAGTGGGCAGTTTGCTAGTGGGGGGTCGAATCAAGAGAGTCAAGGTAGTGGTAAGGTTTTAGAGGGTAGTTTGAGTAGGATGGAAGAGATGTTCACTCAAATGATGGCGCACAATCAGACGACCCAGAAGTCCTTATCTGATTTAGGAAATTTCGTTAAAAATCAAGAGCAGATTAATAAAAATAACGATCTTCAGTTCAAAAGTCAGCAGTCCACACTTTTAGACCTTCAAAGGACGGTAGGTGATATAGCTAAGCAGTTACAAGAATACCCTCCTGGTCAGTTTTCGGGTAATACTCACACTAACCCGGCTCACCATTCCGTAAAAGCAATCACCACCCGTAGTGGAAAAAGTTTAGGAGAGGTAGTGAGAGAGAATGTAGAGGTAGAGGATGAGGAAGAGGTAGATGAGGGGATAGAGATGGAGTCTCCCGGTAAGGTGCAACATAGGCTAGACCCAGCATGTACCGCACACACCGGGGAGTTTCGAGTAGAGAAGAGCGTAGAGAAACAACCTGTTAAGGTTAGGCCATCACCCTTAGTGGATCATTCTCGTGCCCCATTTCCCGCTCGCCTTAAGCATCAGAAATATGCTAAGGAATATGGGAAATTTCTTGAAATGTTTAAACAATTAAAAGTTAATTTTCCTTTCATAGAAGCCCTACAGTCCATGCCCAAATACGCCAAGTTTCTTAAGGATTTTCTCAAGCGTAAGGATAGGGTAGATGAGTTTTCTAACACTCCATTGACCGGAGGTTGTTCCACGGTGATCTTGAACAAACTTCCTGAGAAACTCACTGACGCGGGCATATTCACGATCCCATGTTTATTCAGTGGTGACGTTCAAAACCACGCATTGGCAGACCTTGGTGCTAGTATTAATTTGATGCCATATTCATTTTATGAAAAACTAGGCCTTGGTGATTTGAAGCCCACTCGTATGACTCTCTCGTTAGCAGATAAGACAATTAAGTATCCTCGGGGGATTGTAGAAAACTTGTTAGTGAA
Source organism: Helianthus tuberosus (assembly GCA_030545235.1). Taxonomy (NCBI): domain Eukaryota; kingdom Viridiplantae; phylum Streptophyta; class Magnoliopsida; order Asterales; family Asteraceae; genus Helianthus; species Helianthus tuberosus. Next base: position 177,264 of record JARYGA010055529.1, read on the forward strand.
AGTTGACAAGTTTGTCTTCCCGGCGGACTTTGTAGTGCGGGATATGGAGGCCAATGAAAACGTACCGTTGATTTTAGGACGCCCGTTCTTGAACACAGCTAAAGCTCTCATAGATGTCTTCTTAGGCACCATCACACTTAGAGCGGGTGAGGAATCGGTAGTTTTCAAGGTTATGAATTTGAGAGGGACAAATGATAGAGTAGAGGCGATAGCGTTAGTGGGGGAATGTGAGAAGGATGAGAGAGATGAGGAAGAGGTGGTGAGTGATCTGAGTCTAGAGAAAGTGATAGGACCCAAGTGTGGGGATCCACCTGATAGGAAAGTAGAGGAATTAGAGGAGAGATTGGTGAGGTTAAAATCTAAGATAGAGATACTGAGCAAGGCTCAGTGTGGGGATAGGTTTCGATATGAAGAGTCTAGATTCAAACCGCCGGGTGTGGAGTTGAGAGGTTGTGAGAGAGATGATGGTGTTTGGAGCGATTCGGGCAATGATAGGTATAATGGTGCTACAGCCCATGAGTTTGTGTATGGAGGTGAGCTGCGCTTACATGATCCTCCATAAATACGTGAAAAGTTGTTACCCACTTGTAGAGTTTGTATTTTTGAGTCTTTTATTTTGTATCATGAGTCTAATTTAGTAGTGTTGAGTCAGTCTTTTGTTTAGAGTCGGTATTGCTTTGTTGTTTGCTTGTTTTTGTTTATGCAGGTTTGAATATGTACCACCCGTACTCAATCTCCATTCGGGTGATTTTGGAGCTGCTTTTCAAATTCAAGGCATTTATCAGGCATGTCAGTCAGTGTCAAAGCCGATCGCGAATGAAATGCTATACGATCGAGCTGGATTGGATGAGAGATTTGAAGCATACGCGTTGTTATTAACCAGCTAAGTCCTTTCCGATTTGCCCATTTTTTTTATTTCTTATTTATTTTTAGTCTTTTGAGTCAGTTTCCATCACATTGAGGGCAATGTAGAGTTTAAGTGTGGGGATGGGAAACTGTCGTTTAGGTCTTAGTTAGTGAGTCTTGAGTCATAAAAATTTCAAAAAAAAATTCAAAAATTCAAAAATCCAAAAAAATTTGAAAAAATTAGAAAATGTCTTTTGAAATAAGAAGTTTGCAAACTAAAAAGCGGAAAATGATAAAAAAAAGTCGGGTTTTTGTTCGGGTTCAAATAATAATAATATGAGATAATATAATTGAGCTTGTGTCTAGTTTGGGATGTGCGGGTAGGCTCGATTCGGTTCTAGGTTCCTTTGATCTTAAATATACCTAATTGTCGGTCTACTAGTGGATTCTCATCTAGGGAAAGTGGGGAAATTGAAACCGCCAATAATAGTATAAGGGATGCCGTTATAAGTTAAGATCGTTAGAGTTTCTTGTCATATCTCGTTGAATAAAAAAAAGAGCTAGAAACTGAATGAAAGTAGCGCATTTCTATGTAGTCTGGGTTGGGGATAGTGACTTTACAACCGGATTACCGCTACGATATGTGAAATCGATCTTGCAAATAAAAGGTACCGAAGTCTAAGTAATCCGAGTTGAGGATAGCGACTCTACAGCCGGAATGCTTCTGGGTAAGGGAAAGCAACGTCTACGCTCGAAAAACGAAAAAAAATGAAAAAGTGATGAAAAGAAAAAAATGAGAAAAAAAATATATGGAAAGAATAGATTTGATTCTAAACTCTCTTGATCTTGGTATAAGGCGGTTAGGAAATAACCTAGTGGTTGTTCCTTTTATCCTATAAGCTTGAGGGGGGATTAGGTGGACTTGCGATTCTTAGCGTGAGACCCTAGGTAGATTGACCATAATTGAACTAAACTTGCATGATAAGGGCTTGGAACCGGGTTTGGGTTTAAGAGGATAAAAATACTCGTAATCGCGGCTAACACAAGTTTCGATTTTAATAAGTAATTTAAGCTTTTGTCCCGAATGATTATTCCGTCTATGATTCCGTTTTGCATAATTCTTTTTCGGGGACGAAAAAAGGTTAAGTGTGGGGATATTTAATGTAAGGTAAAATACACATATTTGTCCCGTGTACATTGTATAATTTTTGTATAGTTTTTATTTGTTTTTATTTAGTTTTAGTTTTAGTATTATATTATATTCTTTTGTGTTTTGCCAGATCCTGGTGCAAATGGAGCGAAAAAGAGTAATAATTAAATGACCAGTTAGTTGAGTAGAGTGGGACACCAGTGACCGAAGTAAAATTGGCGCTATTTTCTATGAGTGGGCCGAGCCCGCTATCTCTATGTTATATAAACAGGGCTGGCACATAAAATATATATATATATATATATATATGTGGATCAGGCAAAAGGGTTTTACGAGATTCATTCATAACATCACAACAAAAGAGCATCCATATTTCATTTATTTGTTGTTGGGCTGCTAAAGAATTCGGCCCAACATCTCATTATGGTTTCCTAGATCATGGAATATATGAGGTATATATTGATATAAGGAGGAGGCGACTTTTGGGAGGCACATTGGACATCATCATCTGGGGACGCACGTCAGACGAAAAAGAACATCACATCAGGCGATCAATATCAATATCAGAGGCACGAAGACAGTTGGGGACGAAAAATAATTAGAGGGATCGACTGGTGTTTATTAAAGGCATTCAAGGCTACGGAATCAACAGGATCGAGCGGGAAGCTTGGAGAGCAAGGAATAAACGGGTTCTTCTACTCGATTTCTTTACTTTTCTATTTTTCTTTGTTCGTTGTCGATGAATTCTTGTTCTAAACCTTGTTTATTATCCTCGTTCTTGACTATGATCGGCTAAATACTTCTTACTACCTAGGCTTATGACAATAGTTTAATAAAGTTTGGATTTTTATTCGGTTTTAATGTGGTTCTTGGGTTTTCTTGAAAAGTAAACGATTATGGTTTTTTGATTTGGTGTGTATGCGTGCTTGATATTGTTTGATCATTGATTATTGCTTCGTACGATTCTTGGTGACGGTCTATATCACATAAGAGAGTCGTGCTAGGGTTTTAGATTTTGGTGAGTGTCTATATCACGTAATAAATCTTTAACTCTTTAAGGTGAAATTGCGTGTAATAATCTTAGAAGTAATATTCGGTAATCTTATAAAATCAAGTGTTCTACTAATCTTGTCGATGTAAGGCTCGGGGTTATTAATAGGTCTCGGTTTGGTATATAGCTAGGATTAGGTTTTGTAAGAAATCGGTCTTAGTTCCCTAACCATTCTCCTGTCTATTAAACCAAGTTAGAATACATAGTTACCTTAGACTTTCGCGCTGTAAGGTAGATTGTCATATTAGGGCACTTTTTTAGAAGTTAGAGGACTGTAAGGAAATCTAACAACCGGTAGTCGTAACAGCCTAGGTAGTGCCATAAGTTTCACCTCGAGAAGGGTTGAGGGGCTTAGTTGGTGTCTTAATAGGCTTAGTATCAAAAGATCCCGGTTCCATACCACATTAGTTTTGAATAGAAATCCACTCCAAGTTAAACCTGCGTCTAGCCTAGGTAGTCTTCATCGCCACTGGTTCAAACCTTCGTCCAAATTCGCATCTAGTTAATTAGTTTAATTTTAATTGCAATTTTAGGATATTTAGAAACCCCCCCCCCCCCAACCAACAGTTATAGTCCGTGTCAGTCTAAGTCTAGACAGAAGTTAGTTAACGTAATTAGAGAGACTCGTGGGTTCGATAATCGGACTTACTTAGGCTATACTACATTGACCGGTACACTTGCCGGTTGTGTGGTATAGGTTTAGAGAGTCTTAGTTATAAATTTAAAACTTAAAGAGTCTAGTTTAGGGTTTAATTTAGTTAATTTATTTAGACCACTTTTAGCACATCAGCGGGCAACGCCAAATCCAACGCCGAGCCCGGATAGTGTAGCCGACGTTAAACCCCTTCAACGCTACAACCCATGCCCATTCTGGAGAAAGGGTAGGTCTGCCACTACCCACTCTGGCCAAAGGGTAGGTCTGCCACTGCCCATGCCTCATACCCACCAGTCTAAAGCACCAATAGTATTAACAGCAAATGTTAAATAAAAGTTATTATAAAAGGGGCTTAATAGTAGTTTAACATTAAAATACAAGATAAAACATGTAGAATTGGATTAATAGTTATTGAGCCATGTGATAGTCGTTAGTTATTAGTCGATTACGTTAGGTATTAGTCAATCATACGGGGGGCTTGAGTTGTCTTTTCATTGGGCATTAGTCACTTCTGCCGATACATCCAGAGTAGCATACACACACCTATTTACATAAATCTTTTGGTTTTATGCCATTGCTACTAATTAGTTACATTCAAATATCCGATCAAGAACGACACCGGTTAAATAAAAAAGGAAAACAGAAACTAATAGCTTGAGTTTTGGGTCGGTTTAGGTAATCGATTTCGATTTAAAAGCATTATCATTTCAAACTTACCCTATTATAGGTTTTTTTAACGGGAGAATCTATTGTCACACCCCCTTGTCTATCTGTACACCTTACTTTTTCAACACGAATCGTATAGACATATACGGGTCGTATTGCTTTGGTTTTTTTATTTTACAAATTTTTGTATATATTTAATCATAGTTTTAACAAAGTTCAATAAAAGAATTCTTTTATTTTTTAAAGAAAAAACATTTTTAAAATTTATCATTTCGTATTTCCTTTGTTGGCTTGACTAACTGCTTTGAAAGTTTTGAATCTTAGTTTCATAAATCCATTTCAACAACAGTACTCACCTGCTCATGGTATTTTGTTTGTGTTTCAACCTTCTTAGTTTTTGTAATAGTATATATCTCTGCGTTGTAAATCAATACTCGTACACTTGTGCAGATATTTCTACTATTTCCACCTTGAAAAACTTGGAAGTACTGGATCTCACCGGATATGGTTATTATTATGGTCCCTTCCCAGTCAAAGGTTACTAGTTTATTATCTTAAAATCCCCGATCCAGATGATTCTATGAGGTATTGTTGGCAAATACCTCTGACCAATGAGGTTTCTTCATCCGCTCAATATATGTGATTATTTTCATGGGAAAAAAGGAAACATTTTTGCTATGGTACTAAATAACTACTACCATAGTCACCTGGCTAACTCTAAACTTCATTTTCCCTGTAAAGAGTGATGATGTTTTGAAATTCACTAAGGGTGGAAGGGGCACCATTCGGTGATTATGTTTGCCGAGTATAATAAACATGTAGTATATAATACGGTTGTAACATAGATAGTATAGTATAATAAACATGTACCAAACCTATACGCATGATAAATTTTTAAAAATGTTTTTTTGTTTTAAAAGTAAAAGAATTCTTTTATTAAACTTTGTTAAAACTATGATTAAATGTTTACAAAAATATGTAAAAAAAAGTGTAGTATATAATACGGTTATAACATAGATAGTATAGTATAATAAACATGTAACAAACCTATACGACACGATAAATTTATAAAAATGTTTTTTGTTTAAAAAATAAAAGAATTCTTTTATTGAACTTTGTTAAAACTATGATTAAATATATACAAAAATTTGTAAAAAAAAAACCAAAACAATACGACTCGTATATGTCTATACGATTCGTATTGAAAAAGTAAGGTGTACAGATAGACATGGGGGTGTGACAATAGATTCTCCGGTTAAAAAAACCTATAATAGGGTAAGTTTGAAATGATAATGCTTTTAAATCGTAATCGATTACCTAAACCGACCCGAAACTCAAGCTATTAGTTTCTGTTTTCCTTTTCTATTTAACCGGTGTCGTTCTTGATCGGATATTTGGATGTAACTAATTAGTAGCTATGGCATAAAACCAAAAGATTTATGTAAATAGGTGTGTGTATGCTACTCTGGATGTATCGGCAGAAGTGACTAATTCCCAATGAAAAGACAACTCAAGCCCCCCGCATGATTGACTAATACCTAACGTAATCGACTAATAACTAACGACTATCACATGGCTCAATAATTATTAATCCAATTCTACATGTTTTAACTTGTATTTTATTGTTAAACTACTATTAAGCCCCTTTTATAATAACTTTTATTTAACATTTGCTGTTAATACTATTGGTGCTTTAGACCGGTGGGTATGAGGCATGGGCAGTGGCGGACCTACCCTTTGGCCAGGGTGGGCGGCCGCACCCCGTGAAAAAAAAAATTAGTGTATATATTAGGCAAAAAAACCGACCGCACCCCTTTAAAATATGGTTGAACACATCATCCGCATCCCCAGCAAATAATTTATCGTTCCGCCACTGGGCATGGGTTGTAGCGTTGAAGGGGTTTAACGTCGGCTACACTATCCGGCTCGGCGTTGGGTTTGGCGTTGCCCGCTTGGCGTAGATATTCTGCCTAGCGTGGGGTGGGGGGGCTGGGTGACGTGGCTGGCTGGTTCAAAGTAGCCGTTGATAAGTGACACCCCACCACACCCCTAGTTTTTGTGTAACAACCGGTGATTTACGGCTCTTAATTACCTGATTAACAGGTGATTAACGCGATAATAAATAGTTTTTACAGCACAAATTAACTTAATTAGGCCTTTGGAGTGCCTAGGAACGTCTATCCGACTTTACAGTGCGCGAACGGTGATTTGCGGAGAAACATGCTAAACGTTAAGCTATAACGAAACGAAACCGTACGAAATACTGACAACGCCGACAAATACGGATTCTCTACGAGTATTTTTTATTTATGAATTTAACTTTGTGAATTTATTGGGCTTCCGTGCGACAGAAATGCAAACGTGGACTAAAAACGCGATGGTAGGAAACGCAACGGCAACGAAACGGAAGCGACAGAGACGCCTGTCACCTTCGAAACTTACATTTTACGCTATATTTAGTTCCGCAATAAAATTTTAGTAATTACAGTCGAAACCGGATCGAAAAGCGGATCGAAGACGGCAACGATATAATTTTTCGTGATTTTTACGCAACCGACAAACGAACACGCAAACATCGACTACCGATCCTAATTTATGTGTTTTAGTATTAAATTATGCTCTATGATACTTCCATGATGTTCGGGTGTGAAAACGGGCTTCAAAAACGAGATCGAGCCGTTCGAAATAACTAGAAACAGGCTTGTGGGCCTTAGGCCCAAGCCCATAAAGCACTCACTATATAAAGGGATTTTAACCCAAAATCTCTCATTTTTCACCTACACTCTGTCTCTAACTTAAAACTCTCTCTACTCTCTCTCTCTCTCTAGAACCGGATTTCCGGCAAAACACCCGGCAAGAAGCCGGTGAATCACCGGCGACGATGGCCGGCGACCGCTGTGGTGCGGCGGCGGAGCCGCCGTAGGCGGCGGAGGTCCAGCGAGGTTCCGGCGTCATTTTTCCGGCCAAACACCCCTACTCCCACTAAACCAAACGTTCCCGACACGATGGCAATGTCCGTTTTCGAAGATTCTCAGCCGTTTGAGCTCACGCGCAACTCCGGTGAAGTTCCGGTCAAGATTCCGGCCATCACGTTTTGAACTTTTTCTTCCGTGCATGCTTAGATCGGGACACTTGGAGTATTTCTGCAAAGTTTTAAGAGTTTTTATCTTCCGGTGAAATTCCGGTGAGTGTTCCGACCGGTTCTTATTTCGTTTTCCTTATTTTCTTTTCTGGTGTTCGGTTTGGTTCAGTCTTGGCTCGATATAGATGAGGATGGTTGCGGTTTGTGTTCATTTCTGGTGGTGGCCGATGGTTTTGGTAGGATCCGGTGACGGCGGAGAGCCGCCGAGGGCGGTGGTGGGCTCGGCCGATTGCAGTGGTGGTGATGATCTGAGCCGGGTATGTTTCGGGTCACGGAGCAGCGGGTTGGTTCGGGTTAGGTTAAGTTCGGGTACACTCGGTTCAAGTTCAAAGTCAGATTGGATTCAGGTTTTGGTTTGAGTTAACTCGGTTAAACCGAGTTAACTCGGTTCGGGTCGAAAAGTAAACTCAGTCAACATCCGGGTTCGGTCAACTGTGGTCAACGAATAGTTCGGGTCAAGATTCAAGTTCAGTCAACGAAAGTCGGAATTGGTGGTTTAACTCGGTCTGACTCGGTTGAGTCAACTTGGTCCAGGTCAGCCGGTCAACTCAATTGACCCGGTCGACTCAGTCAACGTTCGACGCGAAGATGGGTAAAGTCTAACGACACGTTAATAATTACGTTACTTTATAATTTTTATATTACGTGATAACGAGCTCGAACTGACATAATTATAGTTTACGTTTTTCGAAATATATGGCAAATTTGAGATACTGTTTGAATCTTGATTGAATTTTTCTTTGAAAAATAACGACAACTGTGTTGTCGGGGGCGTCCAAAAACAGAGGAAACTCTGTCCGTTTTTCTTTCGAGAAAACCTGTAAAACGAAAACCCGTTTTATTCCAAATGACCTTCATAAAACGAGATACATATTAGTTCAACGACACTTTATAACCTACCAAAAACGTCATTAACGCTAACTATTTTATAAAATAAATATAATAACTTTTATATTTATTTTCAAACTTCTAACGACTCGGATTCTTTTATAAAAACGAATATAGTTTATATACTTATTTCAAACATCAAGCAAATTCGGACATTCTTTATAAATAAGTACAATTATTTATGTTTAGTTAAAGCATCGACGACTCGGAAAGTCTTTTGCAAAATAAATATAATTAATATAATTATTTCAAACGTTACGACTCGAAGACTCTATAAACTAAACATAACGCTATTATCTATTTTCAACGTCAAAAGATCGACGATTATTTTATAAAATAAATATAAATGTTATATTTATTTTAAACGATCATAACACGAATACCTTATAAAAAATAAATATAACTTTTCTATAATTATTTCAAATAACAAACAACACGAATTCGCTTATACAAATACATATAGTTATGTATTTATTTTCCGACACGAACAAGTCGAATTCTTTTATAAAATAAATATAGTCATATTTATTTTCAAAAACGACAACTCAACGATTCTTTTATAAAATAAATATAACTTTTTATATTTATTTCAAAACGCCTAAACGGCATCTACATATACTTTGACAAATATATACGAGACGTAATATATGGCGCGAGTTTGTTATATGATATTTTCATATAAATATTCTTTTTATACACGTATAACTACTCGAGACGGCTAACGCAATTCCAACGATATACTTATATATTTGATATAAATATTTATTTACTTTCAAATATCTCGAGAATCAAGTCTTTTCAAGACTTGTTAGTTATTATCGACGATAAACGACACTTATCAAATACGACCTAATCATTTCCATTTACTTCACAACTTACCGTTAAATCGTTCGGTTAACGATTCGGTAGAGCTCGATGACACGTAGTTTAGTTACTACGTTTACTTAGAAACTTATAAGATATTCCGTGTTAGGAATATTGTAGAATGCACGCTAGCAAGTCAAATCTTGCAAACGACATCACGAAGTCGTAATTAGCTAGCTTCACACAAGGCAATCCAGGTGAGTTCATAACCCCACTTTTTTTTTTTACGGTTTTACATTTTTTGTAAATGTTTTCGGGGTGGAAAGACATGCACGTTTTGCGGAAAACACACAAAGTTCTCGATGAACAAAGATTGCATATTTTTAGACTAAGCACGTTTTGCAAGAACATACAAAGCTTTTGAACGAACGAAAACTCATATTTCTAAATCAGTTTACGAATGGAGTATACTAAATATACCGGTTTTTACAAAACAAATGCGTATTATCGAAATGTGAATGATTTTCATGACTAGGGATGGATCGTCTGGTGTTAATATAGAGAGACTGGGGAGTTGGCCTTAGAGGCTGGGGAGGTTCAGCCTTAGAGGCTGGGGTAAAATACATGTTACAATTATTTCAGACATTTTATACATGGTATGATTAGCTTAAGGAGGGTTTACTACTAGATCATGTGAGTGGTGGGCACAACAGTTAAGGCCATTAATCCTCATCGTAGGACCGAGGGACATGAGTGATAGATCTATTTGGGTGTAGCGAGCCCACACCCATGAGGCCGGGGCGGCCCATAGTGGTGACTATGTCTTCATCCCGGAGACAAATTTGCTAGGTTTGAGTCTTCCTGCACCATTTCACACATACCATTGACTTTGCAACCCATTGGTGATCTCTTTTTCCTTATTGCTACATACCAGGGACATACATACTTACAGAAATACTTGATTTATACAAATTAAATACCATGTTTTATACAAATTCAAAGCATAGGATTATGCGGGCATGGAGTCAAAGTCAGGGTGGGCATTGACGGTTATACGAACATTACGAATACGAGAGTTTACAAATACATGGTTTTACGAATGCGTTACAAATACAAAGTTTCCATATAACTTGGCAAGAAAATGATTTCTAAATTCGTTTTCTCAATATTATTTCATAAACCGGTTATTCAAAAGATTTATTTCAAATCTTTTACAAACAAACTATGAACTCGCTCAATTTTATGTTGACTTTTTTCGCATGTTTCTTTCTCAGGTTACCTTTCAGAAAATTATGGCACGGTTGGAATAGGAGAACCATGTGGAGTCGAGTACTTAATGGGCGTTCATTTTCTAGAAGTTTTAGCTTATTTGCTTCCGCTGTGCAATGAAGATACCGGTCCAGTCACGCCAGCTCTGATAATTTCGGGGTGTGACAGATTGGTATCAGAGCTATAGGTTACAGCGAATAAGCTTTTCTGTAGGAATACCTAGGCTCTAACCTTAATTTTCTCTGGGACTTAGACTATTAAGACTTTGAATACATACAGAACGCCTAGTACTCGAATATGGTCTCCAACCGTTGCCGAAAAACAAACAGTCAAATTTTTTTTTCAAACATACGCTATTGTGGTGTTTTATACATGGTACACAAAAACAGTCGCATACAGTACACAAAACTCTGAGAGTTTAGGAAACATGCATTTAAGAACTTCGAAAACTCATGTCTAAGTTCGTTAAAGGTCGTCACGTAGGTACCACCTCTATTAACTCGGGTAAACGCCATTATTATGTCGTCTATGCCATTTTAACTTCCCGAGCAGGCAGCCTACGCAGAACGAAACGCTAGTGCATGAGAATACATGGAACTTAAATTTTACTTTAACGGATGTCGGGGTACATCACATTCTACGTGGAACGAAACGCTAATGCACAGGTATACGTGAAACTTAAGCTATACATCAACGGAGGTTGAAGTACGACACATACGACTATCGAGGCGAGGCCTTTGGAAAGACACGATGGCGCAATTCAATGACGACGCTAGGTTCCTGTCAGCAGGAGGACTAACAATCAGGAAACGGAAACTTGTCACGCGATCCTGCAACGACACGAATCACGGCAGGGAGAAGACGTATGTCTCCGCATTCCCCCTATCTTATTAACGACGAGTACGCTATGTTCGACATTACATGGTAATGTCAACTAACAACTGGTCATCACATGAAACCCCAGGTAAAGTCCTTAAATTTCCTGTATTGAAATTTTGACTTTCGCATTTACTGAGTAGATTTTCGTATCTCTACTCCTCATAATGGTCATTGTATCACGATCATTTCTTTCAGTATAGCGAATATTCATTTGATTCATTTCTTGAGAATTCATATGTTACGCATGCATCGTTTGTTACGCATGTGGTTTCGTTTCGAATAAGCGTTTCATCAAAGTTTAAATGTTATTTCGCTAAATCTAATTATCGAATTGTGATTCGAATGACCTGCATTATTGTAACTGTTGGCTCCTTTGTTATCCAGTCAACACATTCTCTTGAAATTTCTTTTCTTTTCAAGTTACATACATGGTTTTCGTTGCAACCATGCTGAAAGTTTTCTTGTTGACACATATATTTATTGTCAGCTTGCGCCGAAATCAAATTCAATTGTTTGAACTTGTCCATTACACATATTCACTTCGGAGCATCATATGATGTATTGGGAGCATCATATTCAAAATTCGTTTTAACAAGTGATTCATTTGTTCCGAGTCAAAGTAAACTTGTTTGGCATTCGACTCCATTAAATTGTTTGTTGATTTCGACACCTTGTGGTGGTATTTTCACTTATTTGAAGCTTGCGCTAAACTCGTTTACATATCTTATGCACGGATTTAATTATTTATTTATTGATTTAGATTAAATCCGCTTTGATTTATCACATTACAACAGTCTTAACACAATCGTGTGATAAGACAAGGGTACACAAAATTCATTTCGTATTCCGGTGTACCTCCTAACGGTCCTTTCAACATCGATCGAATGTTTCGCGATATTCATTGCTTCTTCGTCTTCGATCGAAAACATTATTACTTTGATGTTCCATTTTCAATTGAAAATCCTATGATGTTGTTAGAAACATATTTTCATATTTGCTTCATTGCGCTTTCAATTGACTGCAAAACACAGGTGATACTTGTTCGATCACCCCTATTATTGAATTGTTTCATTCATTGCGACAGCTTGTGGCGTCGGTATAACTTGCAGCTTGTGCTGATCACGATCGAGCGTTTCATGTAAACTAGTACATTTGAGATTGTTGATTCTAAGTTCATCCAGTGGATGTTATTGCTTCTAGAACTCATTTACTTATTGTGAACGTTCATATGGAATTCGATTGGTCGAAGTTCCTGTTCATGGTTGGATCCCTGTTAACTTAGTCACATTAGTGACTGCACCTATACGTCTTGGTTCCTTTGACATCAGTTTCTGAAACACATCTCTTTTAAACTGTTGGGTTCTTATTGTTGAGGAATGTCATTAAATTCGCATGATTCGAATAAGTCTTGTTTCGATTACGCGGTCATTCACCTTGTTATTATTCGAACTTACCTGCGAACAACACAATTCTGAGCATATAACATAATCTAAATTTCGAGGACGAAATTTCTGTAACAGGGGGAGAATGTGACAACCGGTGATTTACGGCTCTTAATTACATGATTAACAGGTGATTAACACGATAATAAATAGTGTTTACAGTACAAATTAACTTAATTAGGCCTTTGGAGTGCCTAGGAACGTCTATCCGACTTTACAGTGCGCGAACGGTAATTTGCGGAGAAACATGCTAAACGTTAAGCGATAACGAAACGAAACCGTACGAAATACTGACAACGCCGACAAATACGGATTTTATATTTATGAATTTAACTTTGTGAATTTATTGGACTTCCGTGCGACACAAATGCAAACGTGGACTAAAAACGCGATGGTAGGAAACGCAACGACAACGAAACGGAAGCGACAGAGACGCCTGTCACCTTCGAAACTTACATTTTACGCTATATTTAGCTCTGCAATAAAATTTTAGTAATTACAGTCGAAACCGGATCGAAAAGCGGATCGAAAACGGCAACGATATAATTTTTCGCGATTTTTACGCAACCGACGAACGAACACGCAAACATCGACTACCGATCCTAATTTATGTGTTTTAGTATTAAAATTATGCTCTATGATACTTCCATGACGTTCGGGTGCGAAAACGGGCTTCAAAAACGAGATCGGGCCGTTCGAAATAACTAGAAACAGGCTTGTGGGCCTTAGGCCCAAGCCCATAAAGCACTCACTATATAAAGGGATTTTAACCCAAAATCTCTCATTTTTCACCTACACTCTCTCTCTAACTTAAAACTCTCTCTACTCTCTTTCTCTCTCTCTAGAACCGGATTTACGGGAAAACACCCGGCAAGAGGCCGGTGAATCACCGTCGACGATGGCCGGCGACCGCGGTGGTGCGGCGGCGGAGGTCCGGCGTGGTTCCGGCGTCATTTTTTCGGCCAAACACCCCTACACCCACTAAACCAAACGTTCCCGACACGATGGCGATGTCCGTTTTCGAAGATTCTGAGCCGTTTGAGCTCACGCGCAACTCCGGTGAAGTTCCGGTCAAGATTCGGGCGATCACGTTTTGAACTTTTTCTTCCGTGCATGCTTAGATCGGGACACTTGGAGTATTTCTGCAAAGTTTTAAGAGTTTTTATCTTCCGGCGAAATTCCGGTGAGTGTTCCGACCGGTTCTTATTTTGTTTTCTTTATTTTCTTTTCGGGTGTTCGGTTTGGTTCAGTCTTGGCTCGATATAGATGAGGATGGTTGCGGTTTGTGTTCGTTTCAGGTGGTGGCCGATGGTTTTGGTGGGATCCGGTGACGGCGGAGAGCCGCCGACGGTGGTGGTGGGGTCGGCCGACGGCAGTGGTGGTGATGATCTGAGCCGGGTTTGTTTCGGGTCACGGAGCAGCGGGTTGGTTTTGGTCAGGTTAAGTTCGGGTACACTCGGTTCTAGGTCAAAGTCAGATTGGTTTCGGGTTTTGGTTTGAGTTAACTCGGTTAAACCGAGTTAACTCGGTTCGGGTCGAAAAGTAAACTCAGTCAACATCCGGGTTCGGTCAACTGTGGTCAACGGATAGTTCGGGTCAAGATTCAAGTTCAGTCAACGAAAGTCGGAATTGGTGGTTTAACTCTGTCTGACTCGGTTGAGTCAACTCGGTCCAGGTCAGCCGGTCAACTTAGTTGACCCGGTCGACTCAGTCAACGTTCGACGCGAAGATGGGTAAAGTCTAACGACACGTTAATAATTACGTTACTTTATAATTTTTATATTACGTGATAACGAGCTCGAACCGACGTAATTATAGTTTACGTTTTTACGAAATATATGGCAAATTTGAGATACTGTTTGAATCTTGATTGAATTTTTTTTTGAAAAATAACGACAATTGTGTTGTCGGGGGCGTCCAAAAACAGAGGAAACTCTGTCCGTTTTTCTTTCGAGAAAACCTGTAAAACGAAACGCGTTTAATTCCAAATGACCTTCATAAAACGAGATACATATTAGTTCAACGACACTTTATAACCTACCAAAAACTTCATTAACGCTAACTATTTTATAAAATAAATATAATAACTTTTATATTTATTTTCAAACTTCTAACGACTCGGGTTCTTTTTATAAAAACGAATATAGTTTATATACTTATTTCAAACATCAAGCAAATTCGGACATTCTTTATAAATAAATACAATTATTTATGTTTAGTTAAAGCATCGACGACTCGGAAAGTCTTTTGCAAAATAAATATAATTAATATAATTATTTCAAACGTTACGACTCGAAGACTCTATAAACTAAACATAACGCTATTATCTATTTTCAACGTCAAAAGATCGACGATTATTTTATAAAATAAATATAACTATTATATTTATTTTAAACGATCATAACGCGAATACCTTATAAAAAATAAATATAACTTTCTATATTTATTTCAAATAACAAACAACACGAATTCGCTTATACAAATACATATAGTTATGTATTTATTTTCCGACACGAACAAGTCGAATTATTTTATAAAATAAATATAGTCATATTTATTTTCAAAAACGACAACTCAACGATTCTTTTATAAAATTAATATAACTTTTTATATTTATTTCAAAACGCCTAAACGGCATCTACATATACTTTGACGAATATATACGAGACGTAATATATGGCGCGAGTTTGTTATATGATATTTTCATATAAATATTCTTTTTATACACGTATGACTACTCGAGACGGCTAACGCAATTACAACGATATACTTATATATTTGATATAAATATTTATTTACTTTCAAATATCTCGAGAATCAAGTCTTTTCAAGACTTGTTAGTTATTATCGACGATAAACGACACTTATCAAATACGACCTAATCATTTCCATTTACTTCGCAACTTACCATTAAATCGTTCGGTTAACGATTCGGTAGAGCTCGATGACACGTAGTTTAGTTACTACGTTTACTTAGAAACTTATAAGATATTCCGTGTTAGGAATATTGTAGAATGCACGCTAGCAAGTCAAATCTTGGAAACGACATCACGAAGTCGTAATTAGCTAGCTTCACACAAGGCAATCCAGGTGAGTTCATAACCCCACTTTTTTTTACGGTTTTACATTTTTTGTAAATGTTTTCGGGGTGGAAAGACATGCACGTTTTGCGGGAAACACACAAAGTTCTCGATGAACAAAGATTGCGTATTTTTAGACAAAGCACGTTTTGCAAGAACATACAAAGCTTTTGAACGAACGAAAACTCATATTTCTAAATCAGTTTACGAATGGATTATACTAAATATACCGTTTTTTACAAAACAAATGCGTATTATCGAAATGTGAATGATTTTCATGACTAGGGATGGATCGTCTGGTGTTAATATAGAGAGACTGGGGAGTTGGCCTTAGAGGCTGGGGAGGTTCTGCCTTAGAGGCTGGGAAGGTTCAGTCTTAGAGGTTGGGGAGGTTCAGCCTTAGAGGCTGGGGTAAAATACATGTTACAATTATTTCAGACATTTTATACATGGTATGATTAGCTTAAGGAGGGTTTAGTACTAGATCATGTGAGTGGTGGGTGTCACGGCCCCAGCCCCGGTTTGACCTGGTTAAGAGCCGCGGGACAGGAACCCGTGGTATTAATTGATGCGACAGCGGAAGATTTATCAGGATCTTTTAAAACTTGAAAATGCCCGATTATTATATTTCATAATTCGGGATAAACCCCGTAATTTACAATAGAGGAATTTCACTAGGGAATTCTCTGATTTATTAAAACATGTTTATTTATTTTAACTGAGCCACCTCTTCAAGCTTGTTAGTGCTCCGTAGCACGTTTTCCTTGATTTACAGCAGGTCGCCTGAAACATGTTTTAAAAATATTTTATCAGCGGGGAAATGCTGGCGAGTCACTCAATTTGATAAAATGACACATAGTTATAAATTACAGCATAAGAGCATTTACAATGAATTCTATCTTATTTTATCTGGCGCCATGTCACCTGGTGACGATGGTCATACCAATATTGGGTCTTTCCCCAAGTAGTGACGTTTATCACTGTTAGGATTTATTAGCCTAACCGTGAGAAATTAGTAATGTGCACAATACCCCAATTAGCCAGTGATTCAAGATAACCATGACTTAATCCCTGTAATTATAACTTTTGAAAATAATTGGAGTATTGTGAAATACTGTTGATAAAAAGAGAATGACTCACATTGCAGATTTATACGGGCAGAGTTTAGCCTACTGATTAGCCTTGTAACCTAATTTAAATAACAATGCACACGAACTAGGTCAGTAACTAATACAACATTTACGATAACTCACGAGACTAAAACCTTCACAACGAATGACAAAGTGCTATACTTAAACATCCGTCGAATTCACGACTAATGACAAAGTATGGCCCTAATGTGGGCAGCACTTAAACATCCATCGGATAGTTTCAATCGATCGAACATTGAATCGTAGCAGCGATCGAGTTAATACCCAGTATCGTAGCAGCGCCTCGCTATATTAATTTTCGAATTTGAGCAGTGAGAATTCATTTTTACGAATTGTTTTCGACACCACTGAACTGCTCCTGACCCAAGCTATTTATAGGTGAAATTTGGGTCTTAGGCGGCCCGCGTGAACCTGTGCTTGAACTTTACGCGGCCCGCGTGGCCACCTAGTCTACGTGTAGGGTTGTTGGGTCACGCGTAGGGTTGCCAGGTGGTTGCCATGTGGCCTGGTCACGCTTATCCGGTCGAACTTCAAGTTGACGCGGCCCGCGTAAGGGTCTAGTCATCCTTTACGCGGCCCGCGAGAGGATCAAGAATCTTGATTTCTTGATGTTTGATATGGATTAGGGTTTCGAGGGTCCGAGTTTCCACTTACGGTTCAATTTGGGATATTTTTGAAGGTCCTTACATCCTCCCCACCTTATTTAAAATCTCGTCCTCGAGATTCATTGAAATAAGTGAGGATACTTTCTTTTCATCTCCGATTCCAGCTCCCAAGTGGACTCGGATCCTCTTTTTGAATCCCACTTGACTTTGACCAGTATGAGTCTTTTGTGTTTGAGAAACTTGACCTTTCTGTCTTCTATCTGTAGTGGCTTCACAACGAATTTTAACTTTTCATTTACCTCCACATCTTGAAGAGGTACTACCAGAGATTCGTCTGATTGGCATTTCTTGAGGTTGGATACATGAAATACGTCTTATACCCCAGCTAACTCTTCTGGTAGTTGTAAGCGATAGGCAACTGGTCCTGTAACACCTGTGTCACTCCAACCATCAAACAAATGCCAAACCAATGAAATATAGTATTTCATACTTGGGATTTGTAAAAATATGTGTATCGTTTACACATATCAATTCTTGTTCGATTTCAAGCTTTAAATCGCTTTCTGGAGGGTTATACGCGCTCTGATGAGTAGATATAACCAGTTTAATCCAACGAACACTCCGGAATAGTGAAATAGGCTTAACATACCTTAAATAACCTTTACATAACTTAGATATAAGTTTTGAGGTGTTCGGTGTGCTAAAATAAACTTTTGGGTCATTCAGGGACTAAAAGTGTCAAAAAGTGCACAAGTTTGCATTTTTACGCATATCTTACGTTCTGAATACATCCGGACATCCAAAAATTTATGTAAGCATGACTATATTATGTTTTAGTGTTCGCCATAAGAAAAATCCATTCGTCGCGTCATTTGGATCGTTTTTCGCACTTATGCGCATTTCGTCGTAATTAAGCGAACATCGCGTTCGTACGACCAAACGAACCATCATCCGGCATATTTTTGAGCATGTTTTGAGTTCCCTATACTTTAACTTCATTTTAGAGCCTTAAAATGAGGTTAACGGGGTTCAAACGCATCGAAAAAGGCCTTAAACACGTGCAGGGACCAATTCTGCCAATTTTGAAACATTGCTGAAACATGGGGGCAGTGGCGTAGCGCGAGCCCTAAGGGCATATGCAGTCGCGCTACGCGACTGCCTATTCTGGGCAGAAAACATGCAGAAACTCAGTTTTTCGCATTCGGGACCAGATTCGATGTATTAGCCGTTGTTTAATTCACAACCACACATTCTAACTTGCTTAGTCAGCGGATAAGGATGGAATTTAGCTACCATGAGTTTCCGACAAGTGTACGGGTTGGATCATGGCACGTTTTCCATGAAACGATCCTAACGGTTCGGGTATTCCTATAAATACCCAACCCACACAACCTCATTTTGCACAAGAATTCTGATTTGAGAGCTCTAAGTTGAAACCATTGTTTCATACCTGAGTTCTTGGATCGGGATTAGCATTCGGGGACCCTTCGTAAGTATTCTTTCGTTCTTTTCCTTATTTTATTGCTTTTCGAGTCAGAAAGTCAAACTTTGTTTGACTTTCAGCGTTGACCAGTAATGGTCAATGCGAAGTTCGTTTGAACTTCGCAACGTGAGTGTAATCACGTTGGTCATAGTCCCTTGGGACTATGCCCACTGATTACCACGTTGTCTAGGGTCGTAGGGTAGGCGATCTAATAAATCGCCTATACCTTCGAACCCGACCCAGTTTGGTCGATCATTAGGATCCGACCAAATACCTTAGGTGACCATAGTAGGTGGGGAATAACCTTCCGAGGTTATACCTTATGGTCACATCGTTTAAGTAGTTGTATGATAGGTAGTTTATATGCCTTAGGTAAATTACCAGAATACCCTTTTCATGTATAATTGGTAATTAAGCATATGTAACCTAAACTTTTGTCACATAACTGATTATGTAACATGTTTAGGCATATAACACTTGTCGTAGAACTAGTTAGGCGGTCCGAACGCGTTTCACGCGAACGACGCGTTAAAGTAGCATAAGCTACCTAAACGGGTCGTAATGGGTCGTAGGCAGTTATGTTAGGTTTCATTTAGTATGTAGGCTTTGTTAAACCATATCACACGAGTCTCCACACTCGTTTGGTTTACAAACCCTAATGCTACCCAGTCTTCCGATTTAGGTCCGGTTTATTAACATAGTTACCTATATTAGGTGCCGTTTGATATCCGCGATCTCTAGCATTGTTTGGTTGTTACTCAAGGACTTCTGAGCAATCTCAAGTGAGTACATAGACCCCTCTTTTACTGTTTTCCAAACTGTTTTGGGGTGGAACACATGTGCCTACTTGTTACTTTCATGCTTTCCTGTTTTCACATCATATACCTGCTATGTTCGTTAGTACATTATAGTACATGATTTTTGACACTTCTACACAGACATTTTAACATGATTGACATTTGATCATGCATTTCCCACAAAACATAACTTTGATTTAAACCAAGTTTTACTTCAATACTTTGTTTTTGTGCATATGGTTTAGTTGAGACATTTCACTTGCCATACATGGATATTTGACATAGACATTTGACATGGGTATTTGACATAGACATTTGACATGGATATTTGACATAGACATTTGACATGGATATTTGACATAGACATTTGACATGGATATTTGACATAGACATTTTGACATGATATACATCTTGACATGAACATTTTACATTGTTTGGTTTGGTTTGATTAAGTGATTAAGTAACGATGCGTGTGTAATATGATACAAGCATGGTGGATACGCCGCTGGTACTTCCTATATATAAGTGTTTGTATGGTATTACATGTCGTAACGTTATTTGAATCATTTCAGTTTGAGACATAGAACATTTCATACAAATAACATACTTTTCACAAGACATTGATTTATAAACAACTTATCTTATGCAAACATATTTTACTTGGTTATTCATTTAACCTTACATTTATTTATACTTATCATCTGATCTTATCGTTTTTCAAATGATTTAAAAGACAAAGCAAATAACAAGGTTCATGACTAAACATTTTCTCAAACATAAGTCATGAAACCTATTTTCCCAAAACCTATGTATCTCACAGGCATTTTTATGCTGACGTACCTATTTTCACATGTGTTTTTCAGGAGCTGTTGCATAAGATGATCAAGATACACATAGGCAGACTTGGGCTTTAGTGACAATAAAAGATGCAAGACTAGTTAATTATGTTGTATTTACTTGTTTGTTAAGACATTGTAACACTTTTAATCAATAAAACGAAACTTCAATTGCCATGGATTTGAAACAATTAATTCTGTTACAACACTCCCCGACATTTCCGCCACGTTTTGTATGTTCCACGTGGTCGGGGTGTGACAGAAAAGATGGTATCAGAGCCAATGGTTATAGGGAATTAGGTTATTAGTAATGCTTTGACCTAGTCTATAACCTTTCTAGGACCCTAACGCGTGTTTACTTGCGTTTAGTCATAAAACAATACCGTCACCTATCCTTAGGCGACGACCACAACAAGAACATAAATTTCAAAACCGCTTTGAAAACTAATCATCTGTTCTAGGATGATTTATTATAAGGTTTTGAACCCTCTATTGTAAGGTTTTGAACTCTCTATTATAAGGTTTTGAACCCTTTGAGTTTTCAAATTCTCGTCAAGGTTTTGGGTTTTAAATAATGTGAACACGTGCAAACTGGAAGGGTGAATGCCTGTATTCTGGGTTTTCTGTCTAGGCAAGCACTTCGTATACATCTCATCAGACGCGAGACCAGTTGTGCTTACCTGGGAATTCTTGGGATGAGTGTTCACTTATAGGCGAGCATGTCTTCGCGATACATTATATTGACCCATTTACTTTGATTAGTCACCATCTCATTTGTTTGCCTTTGGTAACAAACAAATGGTCACAATCTTCATGTGTTGTTATTCTCTTTTGACTATCTTTCGCTTGTTTCCTCCTATGCCTTTCGTTATCTTCAAAGATGCTTCTTCATCGCAACAACAATGTCCGAACCAGGTGCTGCAACTACCCAGCAAATAGGCGTCATACTCCAGAGGACCGATGATTTAGCTATCCCCATGACTTGTCTCAGGGATGAAGCCGTGCAAGGGAACCGCTCCTTGGAGAAATCAATGCAACCATCATCATCCAAATCAAATACCTTGTTTCAAATATACCCACGGTGGACGATGGAGACATTTGGTTAACATGTGCTGCTTTGCAATCCAAAGCAAAGCTGTTACAAATCCTACTGCTGCTCAACCTTCAAACTCTGCTTCATATGTCGCTTGACATATCTGGCGCCTCAACCTCATGAACTTTCTACCTTGTGTATCGACGTAAGCACGCCTAGTGCAAGGTGTCGGAACACCTCCCGTTACACAAACTCCAAAAATCCATGTAGGATCTTTCTATCCTCATAATTAGATCCTTGTGGATGGGTATCATTCATCGGAGTCCTTAATTGAATTCTTTGTATGATTCAATACGTACATCACAATTCAATAAGGACAAAGCCGAATTCCTTTTAAGATTATCCTATCTTCATAGATAGATTTTTGAAATGATTAAAGTGCCAAATGAAATCCACGAATTGGATTCCTGGTGTACTTTAAGTATCCGCGTCCAAAGATAACAAATTAATAAACAAATTTAAACAACTATGTGATTATGTGTTTATGTGTTCCCTTTATGTTTTTGGTGTGATCCAAATTCTTGTCATTCAAATCCTCGTAGAATCTTCCATATCTTTGGGTGCTATATTAAATCCTCAACGGGCTTGTACGTAATAGTAAAGACCCTTGGATTATATTGTACCATTCCATAATTAGACCCTGAGAGGTCTAGGTAAACAGATTGATCCAAAAATCTGGTTAGGAATATCATGTGATGATATAGCTGAAAGGACTCCTTGGTGGCCTAATTTAAAAGGATCCTTTGTCGATCTAATTAAAAGGACCCTATGGTAGTTTAGTCACACTCATCATCAGGTTTGATTTTTCCTCCCCTTCACATTTTAAACAAATTGTGCGGACTATGCAAGGAATTGCGTAATTATGGATGCATACATAATTATGAAATTCAGTGCACGGAAACCACAGTGAGTTTTGTCATGTGTCTAGAGTTCGTTCTGTTCATTTTTGTTTCTGAAGATGTAAAATGACTAATCTGTTCATTTTTGTTTCTGAAGATGTAAAATGACTATTCTGTTCATTTTTGTTTCTGAAGATGTAAAATGACTATTCTGTTCATTTTTGTTTCTGAAGATGTAAAATGACTATTCTGTTCATTTTTGTTTCTGAAGATGTAAAATGACTATTCTGTTCATTTTTGTTTCTGAAGATGTAAAATGACTATTCTGTTCATTTTTTGTTTCTGAAGATGTAAAATGACTATTCTGTTCATTTTTGTTTCTGAAGATGTAAAATGACTGTTCTGTTCATTTTTGTTTCTGAAGATGTAAAATGACTGTTCTGTTCATTTTTGTTTCTGAAGATGTAAAATGACTGTTCCGTTCATTTTTGTTTCTGAAGATGTAAAATGACTTTTCTGTTCATTTTTGTTTCTGAAGATGTAAAATGACTGTTCTGTTCATTTTTGTTTCTGAAGATGTAGAATGACTATTCTGTTCATTTTTGTTTCTGAAGATGTTGTGGAAAATGACTATTCTGTTCATTTTTGTTTCTGAATAATGCCTGTTGAAAATAACTCCGTTCATTTTTCATTTCTGGAAAATGTTCATTAAAGAGAAATTACAGGATTATGTCTTGTTCATCTTTGATGGTTATTTAACACAAAGTCACAGATAGACTCCTACGAATTAATTTCGGGACGAAATTTCCTAAAGTAGGGGAGACTGTAACACCTGTGTCACTCCAACCATCAAACAAATGCCAAACCAATGAAATATAGTATTTCATACTTGGGATTTGTAAAAATATGTGTATCGTTTACACATATCAATTCTTGTTCGATTTCAAGCTTTAAATCGCTTTCTGGAGGGTTATACGCGCTCTGATGAGTAGATATAACCAGTTTAATCCAACGAACACTCCGGAATAGTGAAATAGGCTTAACATACCTTAAATAACCTTTACATAACTTAGATATAAGTTTTGAGGTGTTCGGTGTGCTAAAATAAACTTTTGGGTCATTCAGGGACTAAAAGTGTCAAAAAGTGCACAAGTTTGCATTTTTACGCATATCTTACGTTCTGAATACATCCGGACATCCAAAAATTTATGTAAGCATGACTATATTATGTTTTAGTGTTCGCCATAAGAAAAATCCATTCGTCGCGTCATTTGGATCGTTTTTCGCACTTATGCGCATTTCGTCGTAATTAAGCGAACATCGCGTTCGTACGACCAAACGAACCATCATCCGGCATATTTTTGAGCATGTTTTGAGTTCCCTATACTTTAACTTCATTTTAGAGCCTTAAAATGAGGTTAACGGGGTTCAAACGCATCGAAAAAGGCCTTAAACACGTGCAGGGACCAATTCTGCCAATTTTAAAACATTGCTGAAACATGGGGGCAGTGGCGTAGCGCGAGCCCTAAGGGCATATGCAGTCGCGCTACGCGACTGCCTATTCTGGGTAGAAAACATGCAGAAACTCAGTTTTTCGCATTCGGGACCAGATTCGATGTATTAGCCGTTGTTTAATTCACAACCACACATTCTAACTTGCTTAGTCAGCGGATAAGGATGGAATTTAGCTACCATGAGTTTCCGACAAGTGTACGGGTTGGATCATGGCACGTTTTCCATGAAACGATCCTAACGGTTCGGGTATTCCTATAAATACCCAACCCACACAACCTCATTTTGCACAAGAATTCTGATTTGAGAGCTCTAAGTTGAAACCATTGTTTCATACCTGAGTTCTTGGATCGGGATTAGCATTCGGGGACCCTTCGTAAGTATTCTTTCGTTCTTTTCCTTATTTTATTGCTTTTCGAGTCAGAAAGTCAAGCGTTGACCAGTAATGGTCAATGCGAAGTTCGTTTGAACTTCGCAACGTGAGTGTAATCACGTTGGTCATAGTCCCTTGGGACTATGCCCACTGATTACCACGTTGTCTAGGGTCGTAGGGTAGGCGATCTAATAAATCTCCTATACCTTCGAACCCGACCCAGTTTGGTCGATCATTAGGATCCGACCAAATACCTTAGGTGACCATAGTAGGTGGGGAATAACCTTCCGAGGTTATACCTTATGGTCACATCGTTTAAGTAGTTGTATGATAGGTAGTTTATATGCCTTAGGTAAATTACCAGAATACCCTTTTCATGTATAATTGGTAATTAAGCATATGTAACCTAAACTTTTGTCACATAACTGATTATGTAACATGTTTAGGCATATAACACTTGTCGTAGAACTAGTTAGGCGGTCCGAACGCGTTTCACGCGAACGACTCGTTAAAGTAGCATAAGCTACCTAAACGGGTCGTAATGGGTCGTAGGCAGTTATGTTAGGTTTCATTTAGTATGTAGGCTTTGTTAAACCATATCACACGAGTCTCCACACTCGTTTGGTTTACAAACCCTAATGCTACCCAGTCTTCCGATTTAGGTCCGGTTTATTAACATAGTTACCTATATTAGGTGCCGTTTGATATCCGCGATCTCTAGCATTGTTTGGTTGTTACTCAAGGACTTCTGAGCAATCTCAAGTGAGTACATAGACCCCTCTTTTACTGTTTTCCAAACTGTTTTGGGGTGGAACACATGTGCCTACTTGTTACTTTCATGCTTTCCTGTTTTCACATCATATACCTGCTATGTTCGTTAGTACATTATAGTACATGATTTTTGACACTTCTACACAGACATTTTAACATGATTGACATTTGATCATGCATTTCCCACAAAACATAACTTTGATTTAAACCAAGTTTTACTTCAATACTTTGTTTTTGTGCATATGGTTTAGTTGAGACATTTCACTTGCCATACATGGATATTTGACATAGACATTTGACATGGGTATTTGACATAGACATTTGACATGGGTATTTGACATAGACATTTGACATGGATATTTGACATAGACATTTGACATGGATATTTGACATAGACATTTGACATGGATATTTGACATAGACATTTTGACATGATATACATCTTGACATGAACATTTTACATTGTTTGGTTTGGTTTGATTAAGTGATTAAGTAACGATGCGTGTGTAATATGATACAAGCATGGTGGATACGCCGCTGGTACTTCCTATATATAAGTGTTTGTATGGTATTACATGTCGTAACGTTATTTGAATCATTTCAGTTTGAGACATAGAACATTTCATACAAATAACATACTTTTCACAAGACATTGATTTATAAACAACTTATCTTATGCAAACATATTTTACTTGGTTATTCATTTAACCTTACATTTATTTATACTTATCATCTGATCTTATCGTTTTTCAAATGATTTAAAAGACAAAGCAAATAACAAGGTTCATGACTAAACATTTTCTCAAACATAAGTCATGAAACCTATTTTCCCAAAACCTATGTATCTCACAGGCATTTTTATGCTGACGTACCTATTTTCACATGTGTTTTTCAGGAGCTGTTGCATAAGATGATCAAGATACACATAGGCAGACTTGGGCTTTAGTGACAATAAAAGATGCAAGACTAGTTAATTATGTTGTATTTACTTGTTTGTTAAGACATTGTAACACTTTTAATCAATAAAACGAAACTTCAATTGCCATGGATTTGAAACAATTAATTCTGTTACAACACTCCCCGACATTTCCGCCACGTTTTGTATGTTCCACGTGGTCGGGGTGTGACAGGTCCTATACGTTGGATTACTAGGAATGGTCCTATGTATCTTGGACTTAGCTTTCCTTTCTTACCAAATCGAACTACTCCTTTCCAAGGAGAAACTTTTAAGAGAACCTTGTCTCCAATTTGAAACTCCAATGGCTTACGCCTATTGTCTGCATAACTCTTCTGGCGATCTCAAGCCGTCTTTAGTCTTTCCTTGATTTGAGTGATCTTGTCGGTAGTTTCTTGCACTATTTCAGGACCTGATAATTGACTTTCTCCTATTTCTGCCCAACACACGGGAGTTCTGCACTTTCGTCCGTACAGTGCTTCGAATGGGGCAGCTTCAATGCTCGAATGATAGCTATTATTATAGGAGAATTCAATTAAAGGTAGATGATCATCCCAGTTTCCACCAAAATCTATTACACATGCCCTAAGCATGTCTTCCAGAGTTTGGATCGTCCTTTCACTTTGTCCGTCTGTCTGAGGATGATATACAGTACTTAGATTTAGTCGGGTTCCCATTGCTTCTTGGAAACTTGTCCAGAAGTGAGAAGTGAAACGACTATCCCTATCCGATACAATGGAGAGTGGAACTCCATGTAAGGATACTACTACATCTACATACAACTTGGCTAACCTTTCCATGCTAAAGGTTTCTTTCATGGGTAGAAAATGAGTTGATTTGGTTAATCGATCCACAATTACCCAAATCGTGTCATTACCTCTTCTGGTCTTGGGTAACTTAGTAACAAAGTCTATTGTTATGAGCTCCCATTTCCATACAGGCATTTCCAATTGTTGGAGTAGACCTGAGGGTTTCTGGTGTTCTGCTTTAACTTGTGAACAAGTAAGACACTTGGAAACATATCTAGCTATGTCCTTTTTCATTCCAATCCACCAGAAGTTATTTCTTAAATCTTAGTACATCTTATTGTTACTAGGGTGCATGGTATACCTAGATTTATGTACTTCCTCTAAGATTTTATTTCTTAATTCTCCTTGCTTAGGTACCCAAATTCTTCTTTTATGGAATCTCCAAATTCCATCACTTCCTTGCTCTAATTCTTTTATTCTTCCTTTCATTCCTTCAGCACTATCCTTGATAGCTGTTTCTTGAAGGTTTTTCAGTTGTTCTATTAAGTCTAATTGTAAACTTAATGTAAGAGCACGAACTCGTCGTTGTTTCTCATGATACTTACGACTTAAAGCATCAGCAACTACGTTGGCTTTTCCTTCGTGATATTGAATATCACAGTCGTAGTCACTTAAGATTTCCATCCATCTCCTTTGCCTCATGTTTAATTCTTTTTGCCCGAATATGTATCTTAAGCTCTTATGGTCTGTATAGACAGTAAACTTACTTCCGTATAGATAATGTCTCCAGATCTTAAGGGCAAAAATTATGGCTCCTAACTCTAAGTCATGAGTCGTATAGTTTTCTTCGTGCTTTTTCAATTGCCTAGATGCATACGCAATTACCTTCTTGCGTTGCATTAGCACACATCCTAATCCTAGCTTTGAAGCATCACATTATACTTCAAAATCTTCTGTTCCTTACGGTAAGGCTAAAATTGGAGCGTTTGTTAGCTTTTACTTCAAAATTCTAAAGGCCTCTTCTTGTCTAGGTCCCCATTCAAACTTAACTGCTTTACAGGTTAGCTTAATTAATGGTACTGCTATCTTGGAAAAATCCTTAATAAACCGTCTATAGTATCCGGCTAACCCTATAAAACTTCTAATTTCCATAGCTGATTGCGGAACCTTCCATTTGGTGATCGCTTCTATCTTAGCAGGATCTACGTGAATACCTTCATGATTTACCATGTGACCTAAAAATTGCACTTCTTGCAGCCAGAATTCACACTTCGAGAATTTGGCGTAAAGTTGTTCCTTTCTTAACAAAGTAAAGAGTGCATGCAGGTGCTCACAATGCTCTTCCTGGCTTTTGGAATAAATAAGTATATCGTCTATAAAGACAATTACGAATTTATCCAAGTACGGTTTACAGATTCTATTCATCATGTCCATAAATGCTGCTGGAGCATTTGTTAACCCGAAGGGCATGACTGTAAACTCGTAATGACCATACCTAGTTCTGAAAGCAGTTTTAGGTATGTCTTCTTCTTGTACCTTCAATTGATGATATCCGGAGCGCAAATCGATCTTAGAAAAGTATCTAGCTCCATGAAGTTGATCAAAAAGATCATCAATCCTAGGTAATGGGTATCGATTCTTAATTGTAACTTTATTCAATTCCCTATAATCGATACACATTCGCATCGAACCATCTTTCTTCTTCACGAACAACACTGGAGCTCCCCACGGGGATAAACTAGGTTGTATAAATCCTTTGCTTAGTAATTCATCTAATTGCTTTTTTAGTTCTAGCATTTCTGTGGGTGCTAACCGATAAGGTGCTTTGGCTATAGGTGTAGTTCCAGGAATTAGATGAATTCTAAATTCTACTTCCCTATCAGGTGGTAATCCAGGTAGTTCTTCTGGGAATACCTCTGGGTATTCTGATACTACTGGAATTTCCTTAAGTTCCTTACTCTTAGTGTTAATGATTACCGAAATCATATACACCTGATGTGCGATAAAGTGTTATATATATTAGGTGTATATTTTAAGCCCTTTTAACACTTATTTTTAGCCAAGTTTTAAATTTATAAAACACGATATTTTACTAACATTAAACACACATATGGGCAAGTGCACCCATCGCGAGCGTAGTATAGCGTTGGTAAGATACCGAGGTCGTCCAAGGACACAAGAGCTTTTAGTACCGGTTTATCCTCAACGTCTAATCAAAATAAAAAGTTTAGAAAAATGTTTTAAACTAAGAAAGATAAAAACTAACTAAAATGCTGAAAATAAAAATAAAAGAAAAACAGATAGACAAGATGAATCACTTGGTTCCGACTCGTATCTAGTATAACCTTTGATTATTTCCGCACTTTTGCACATAATTAAGAGATTATCTTAGTTATTGTAGTAGGCCCCTCTTTTGAAGGTGACGTTACCCTCACCCCAGTAGTTTGAGTCAGCAAGGATACAATCCTAAAAGGGTGGATTATTGGAAGATAATGAATTAAGTTATTAATGCAATATTATGGTAGGCCCCTCTTTTGGAGGTGACGTTACCCTCGACTAAGTAGTCTGAGTCAGCAGGGATACAGTCCTAAATAGCCGGGTTATAGTATTAATAGTAGTTAACTTATGAGGGGATCAAAGAGTTTGGACCCCCGCCATCCAATACCGTGAAGCATTGAAGGAGGTCCTACTAAATTTGACCCAGGTCCATTGCAGGACCTCTAAACGCTGAACAATGGCAAGACCTTTACCAAACCGTTCCCTTAACCCCCGACCAGGTAGCCAACATACCTCCATATAGACCGTGGAGATATGAATGGTGAAAATCCTTTATTTTATATAGACAGTAAAATAATGCCAAGACACCACGGACAAACGATAAGGAAAGATCACCTTCAACATAAGTAACTAGTTATTAAAGTCATTAATACAAAACCAAATAAAAAGTGCAAAAGATTAGAAATAAAAAGTATTATACTAGACACTTTGTCTTCACCAAGTGATGTAAGAGACTTAGGCAAACATGGCCTTGATTGTCAAGAACTCTTACGATCAATCTTGGATCCTGAGACGACTCACACACTCTATGATGGACAATGGATGATGGTGTTGTGATGGTGGTGGGTGGTGGATGAAGTGTGAGAGAGGTGGTGTGCCAAGGGATGAGTTGAAATGAAACCAAGCACTCCTATTTATAGGCTGAACAGGAGGCTGGGCACGCCCCCGTGTCCGCTGGACACGGCCCCGTGCCTGTCTGACACTCTCTCTCTCTTCATTAATTGTAATTCGCAATTACAATTAATGCGCCTGCTGTACTTTCGCCACGCCCCCGTGTTCACTGGGCACGGCCCCGTGGTGGGCAATAGAAGCTTCTATAGGTTTGTCTTTTCTGCTGCTTCTTGGGCACGGCCCCGTGCTGGCTGAGCACGGGGAGTGTTCAGTCTTCTGCCTTCTCTATTTTGCTTGGGAAGATGCCGTTGAGGGGTCGGGCAGTTCACTTATGTCCTTTTCTTGTATTTAGGTTGGATTTAGCTGTCTTTTTGCTTCTTTTGTGTTTTTGAGCTCATTTAATCCTGAAAATACAAAAGGAAGACAAAAACACTCTTTTTCCAATATTAGTACTTAAAAAGGGTTAGTTTTATGCCTCATTTGATGTAATTTATATGTTGCATTTTACACACATCAAATACCCCCACACTTGAACTTTTGCTTGTCCTCAAGCAAAACTCTTTAATATGTGGCTTACACTCCCAAATGGAATGGGTAGAAGAGAAGGTTTAGGGCTTGTCATAGAGTGTTGGGAATCCAAGATCTTTTTGGGTTTTATTTTTATCTATTTACAATCCTATTCGTAATGATTTATTTAGAACATTTCATAGGAGAAATTACTTATTTGGGCATAACATGCCTTTTTAAAATTCAATTTATATACAAGTTCACATACCTCACGGGAGAAATCACTCACACTCGGCCGAAGGTGTATTTTTAGTGAATCACTCGAGAGCGGCATGGAACTTATTCCTACCATAAGCTTGCCAAGCAATCAATCCTCCTCCTTTTTAACTTTTATACCTTTGTAAATATTAAGAGGACTTTGTGGGTTAAGGGTTAGGCTTGGGTTAAAAGTAGGTGGTTGGGATAGTGGTTAGTGGTTAGTAGAAAAAGGGTGAAAAAGCGTAACAAGTGTCGGTTTTCGTAGAACTTTCTATTTTTGTAACTTTTATTTTGATGAAGCTTTTATTCAAACAAAGTTATTTTTGATGAACTTGTTTGTTTATCTTTTGCTTCATCATCAACACAATTTTTTTTTTTTTTTTTTATCATACGAAAAACCGAACTTGTTACTAAAACAAAGGGCTAAAACTAAAAAAGGTTTTGGTGGGTAAAAGGGTTTTTGGTTTGGGTGATGAAATGAAAAGGTTTTAGGCTCAAAGGGGCTAACTAGGGGGATTTTTGGGTAGGTGGTAAAAGAAAAAGAAAAATAATGGTGTAGAAATAAAAAGGATTAGTCCTAATGCCTCCATCATTTACTTACTCGGGTTTAAGTTGATAAGGACCGGGAATGTATCGTCATGGCAAGTTCTAGAGTCGTAAGAACCAAGCGGCTATTCACACAAGAAACGAAAAATGAGCATTTAGTCTAAAGATGTAAATTTGTATGCTCAATAAAGGCTCAAAACTCACTTTTGTGGGAATGGGTTTTTATGTGATCAAGTATATATAATCAAATTTTAACTAAGCTTGTCATGCCTTTTCATAATTTTCTTATGTTGGTTCTTTTTTTATCACTACGCTATCGGTTGTAAATTCGTAAAAATATAACCTTTTTGAGAACTTGAATTTCCCGAGTTAAACCTAGACAAGTAAAAAAAATGAAATTTTTGAAAAAAATTGGGGTGATTAGCGGTTCCAATAGAGTTTTGTGTAAGGCTTGTATTTAGGACTTGCAAAATTTCAAGGTTTTAGCATCCCCCCCACACTTAAATTATACATTGTCCTCAATGTGTCCCAAAAATAAATTTTTAGGTTGATTAGATGTGTAAAATGGTGTTAAAAGCAAAGATTTATTTTACTGGTAGTCTGGACACGGCCCCGTGGGGACCGGACACGGCCCCGTGTTCAGGTGCCAGTAACAGAAATTAAAGAAAAGAAACAGAAGCCTGGACACGGGGGCGTGTCTGGTGAACACGGCCCGTGTCTAGTTACCTGAACTGGGCATTTTTCTGCAGGGGGTTCAGCACGGGGCCGTGTTGGTTGGGCACGGCCCGTGTTGAACCTTCTGTAATGGAGAGAATTGCCGGGTTGCCTTGTTCTTGTGCATGAGGTCATTTTTCTCGTTCCCCTTTTCATCCCCTACCACCATGAGTGTGTTTTATTCCTGAAAATTAAAACTACTAGGAACCATAAAAATTAATCTAAATTAAACTAAGGATAGTTCCGCGGAATGCCTCCGTGATGCGCCACGTTTATAAGGGTCCTTGGCTAGACCCAAAGCCGGTCATATGTCACCCAAGTGGGATGTATTGCATCCCATGTTACACCGTCGGAGAGCGTCATCCAAGCTTGAGTCTATGACCTGCATGTCGTTGACCGGGTCTTCGTCCTTAATTCTTTTTACACATTCAAACTTTACCTCCTTATCCCCAAACTTCAATGTTAACGTTCCGTCATTCATGTCTACCACCGCTTGGGCGGTGGCTAGAAATGGCCTCCCGAGGATGAGAGGGACATCGGTGTCTTCTTCCATGTCTAGGATGACAAAGTCGGTTGGGAAAACGAAGTTGTCAACTTTTACCAATAGATTTTCAGCGACACCTTGTGGATATTTGACGGATCTGTCGGCGAGTTGTATGCTCATCTTTGTAGGGCTTGTTGTTCCTAGGCCGAGTCGTTTGAACATTGATGTGGGCATGAGGTTAATGCTAGCCCCAAGATCGGCTAATGCATTACGAACGGGAGACTCCCCAATCGAGCAAGGAATTGTGAAGCTTCCGGGATCTATTTTCTTTTGTGGAAGTTTGTTGAGCACTAAGGCGGAGCATTCTTCGCCTAAGTTAACTAATTGCAATGATTCAATTTTCCTTTTGTTTGTGAGGAAATCCCTCATAAATTTTGTGTATTTAGGCATTTGGGTTAGGACCTCGATAAAAGGAATATTAACATGCAATTGTTTTAGTAAATTTTCAAATTTAGCGAATTACTCATCGGTCTTTTGACGATTTAACCTACCGGGGTACGGAATTGGAGGAGTCTTGGTGGGCTCTTGAGTTGGTAGAGAAGCCTTTTCTGATGCAGGAGGAGTCACATGTTGGCTAGATTGGCTTCTTTCATTTGGCGGCAATGGAGCATCCTCGGGACCCACGGTTCGATTTCTTAATGTGATGAGATGTACTTGTGCCTTTGGGTTGGTTTCGGTATTACTAGGTAACGCGCCTTGTGGTCTCTCGGAGAAATTTTGAGCTAGTTGATTTAATTGTTTTTCAACGTTTTGAATGCTAGCTTGTTGATTTCTAAAATTCGATTCCAATTGTTGAAATCGATCCGAGTTTTTCTTTTCAGTGTCAGAGATGAGGCGAGATATAGTATCTTCAAGCCTTTCTCTTCCACCTTGTTGTTGAGAGAAATTTTGTGGTTGTTGAAAATTAGTTCGTTGGTTTTGTTGGTTACTACTATTGCCGGGATCTCTCCAACCAAGATTTGGGTGGTTACGCCATCCTTGGTTGTAG
Source organism: Helianthus tuberosus (assembly GCA_030545235.1). NCBI lineage: Eukaryota > Viridiplantae > Streptophyta > Magnoliopsida > Asterales > Asteraceae > Helianthus > Helianthus tuberosus. Next base: position 211,025 of record JARYGA010055529.1, read on the forward strand.
GTACCCGTTGGAGGACCCGACGGCCTAGGTCTATTATCAATGTAGTTTACCGTTTCTGTTTGTTCATCTAATTCTTTCATACAACTCCAATTTTCATGTGACCCACCACACCCTTCACAAGCCATAACCGAGGCCGTTTTTTTCATTTCTAGCTTTTTGATTTTCGAAGAGAGGGCCTCGATTTGGGCTTGTAAAGAGGTGCTTTCATCAACCTTATGGGTGCCCGGGGCAATAGATTTATTACCTCGGGGAGTGTGCCATTGAAAATTGGTTTGAGCAATTTCCTCAATTTGATTATATATTTCATTTGGGCGACGATTACCTAAAAGTCCCCCGGAGCTTGAATCAAGTGTTTGTCTTGTGTGTGGCAACAACCCATTGTAGAAAGTGGATACTTGTTGCCACACTGCTAGACCGTGATGAGGACACTTTCTTAGAAGCTCCTTGAACCTTTCCCAAGTTTCATATAAGGATTCCCCATCCTCTTGTGAGTATGTATTAATTTCAGTCATTAATTTAGCCGTTTTAGCAGGAGGGAAATACTTATATAGAAACTTTTGGGCAAGTTCATCCCAAGTGTTTACCGAGCCAACTGGGAGGGTGTTAAGCCAAGCCTTAGCTCGGTCTTTTAGTGAAAATGGAAACATTCGAAGGCGGATGGCGTCATTTGATGCTCCATTGATCCGAAAGGTATCACATATTTCTAAGAAGTTAGTAATATGCAGATGGGGATCCTCGTCCGCAAGCCCATGGAAGGTTGCGGAGTTTTGGAGCATTTGTATCAAATGCGGCCGAAGTTCGAAGTTATTGGCTTCGACATTTGGTGCATTGATAGCGGCGCCGAGATTGCCTACGGTGGGTCGTAGGTAATCCATGAGGGTACGTTGATCCGCCATTGGAAGTGGGTCCCCCGAAACTTTCTCTTGATTTTTGGCTTTAAGTCTTTTTCTGAGAAAGCGTTCGGGTTCTTCTAGAGGTTCTTTTATGTCTCTACTAGAACTGGAGCTCATGCACTACGTAGGAGGTTCAAATGTGGCGCCTAGGTTCCAAGTCCTGCAATAAAAACAGAAAAGAACGTTGGTCAGAATGTTCACCACGGCCCCGTGCTCAGCGAACACGGCCCGTGGTCAGAGGTACAGTGATTGTTTTCTGAATCCCTGTTACTGGGAGTTGGACACGACCCCGTGTTGCACCTACACGGCCCCGTGTTCAGCTCTCTGTAACTCAGAAAATAAAAACTACCAGTGATGATGATGGGCACGGCCCGTGTCTGACCCGGCACAGCCCGTGCTGAGCTCTGCAGAAGCTGAAAAACTAAGAAAATCCTAAAAAAATAAAAAAAAAATTATTAGGCCGTTGATTCCTAACTTTCTTAAAATCCTTGTGTCCCCGGCAACGGCGCCAAAAACTTGATGTGCGATAAAGTGTTATATATATTAGGTGTATATTTTAAGCCCTTTTAACACTTATTTTTAGCCAAGTTTTAAATTTATAAAACACGATATTTTACTAACACTAAACACACATATGGGCAAGTGCACCCATCGCGAGCGTAGTATAGCGTTGGTAAGATACCGAGGTCGTCCAAGGACACAAGAGCTTTTAGTACCGGTTTATCCTCAACGTCTAATCAAAATAAAAAGTTTAGAAAAATGTTTTAAACTAAGAAAGATAAAAACTAACTAAAATGCTGAAAATAAAAATAAAAGAAAAACAGATAGACAAGATGAATCACTTGGTTCCGACTCGTATCTAGTATAACCTTTGATTATTTCCGCACTTTTGCACATAATTAAGAGATTATCTTAGTTATTGTAGTAGGCCCCTCTTTTGAAGGTGACGTTACCCTCACCCCAGTAGTTTGAGTCAGCAAGGATACAATCCTAAAAGGGAGGATTATTGGAAGATAATGAATTAAGTTATTAATGCAATATTATGGTAGGCCCCTCTTTTGGAGGTGACGTTACCCTCGACTAAGTAGTCTGAGTCAGCAGGGATACAGTCCTAAATAGCCGGGTTATAGTATTAATAGTAGTTAACTTATGAGGGGATCAAAGAGTTTGGACCCCCGCCATCCAATACCGTGAAGCATTGAAGGAGGTCCTACTAAATTTGACCCAGGTCCATTGCAGGACCTCTAAACGCTGAACAATGGCAAGACCTTTACCAAACCGTTCCCTTAACCCCCGACCAGGTAGCCAACATACCTCCATATAGACCGTGGAGATATGAATGGTGAAAATCCTTTATTTTATATAGACAGTAAAATAATGCCAAGACACCACGGACAAACGATAAGGAAAGATCACCTTCAACATAAGTAACTAGTTATTAAAGTCATTAATACAAAACCAAATAAAAAGTGCAAAAGATTAGAAATAAAAAGTATTATACTAGACACTTTGTCTTCACCAAGTGATGTAAGAGACTTAGGCAAACATGGCCTTGATTGTCAAGAACTCTTACGATCAATCTTGGATCCCGAGACGACTCACACACTCTATGATGGACAATGGATGATGGTGGTGGATGATGGTGTTGTGATGGTGGTGGGTGGTGGATGAAGTGTGAGAGAGGTGGTGTGCCAAGGGATGAGTTGAAATGAAACCAAGCACTCCTATTTATAGGTTGAACAGGAGGCTGGGCACGCCTCCGTGTCCGCTGGACACGGCCCCGTGCCTGTCTGACACTCTCTCTCTTCATTAATTGTAATTCGCAATTACAATTAATGCGCCTGCTGTACTTTCGCCACGCCCCCGTGTTCACTGGGCACGGCCCCGTGGTGGGCAATAGAAGCTTCTATAGGTTTGTCTTTTCTGCTGCTTCTTGGGCACGGCCCCGTGCTGGCTGAGCACGGGGCGTGTTCAGTCTTCTGCCTTCTCTATTTTGCTAGGGAAGATGTCGTTGAGGGGTCGGGCAGTTCACTTATGTCCTTTTCTTGTATTTATGTTGGATTTAGCTGTCTTTTTGCTTCTTTTGTGTTTTTGAGCTCATTTAATCCTGAAAATACAAAAGGAAGACAAAAACACTCTTTTTCCAATATTAGTACTTAAAAAGGGTTAGTTTTATGCCTCATTTAATGTAATTTATATGTTGCATTTTACACACATCAACACCATTTCTTGTTTTCTTGAATATCTGGCCAATTTCATTACTGAAATGAATTTCATTGGCTTTCGTGGCTTGTCTCCTGTAATCACCACTAATTCTCCTGAAGGTGTATGAATTTCTATGGAATTCTTATCACAAAGAATTCGAGCTTGATTGGCTACTAGCCAATCCATTCCTAACACAACATCAAATCCGGCTAAATTCATAGGTAATAAGTTTGCTGAAAATTTATGACCTAAAAGTTCTATCTTTTCTTCTTGCACAACCTTATTTATTTTAACAGAATTCCCATCTGCCATTTCGACTGTAAAAATCTGCCTAAGGTTGGTTAAAGGTAATTTAAGAGCTTGGCAGAATGAAGTATTTATAAAACTTTGGTTTGTACCAGAGTCAAATAATACTTTTGCATAAACGTTGTGAACTAGGAACGTACCAGCTATTACGTCAGGAATTAATTCTGCTTCCTGAGTAGTCAACTGGAAGGCTCTTACGTTTTTCTTAGTAGCTCCTTCTGCAGGTTTGATTTGTTGTCAGCTGGTTTGACCAGTTTTGGGCAGTCTGGCCTAAAGTGTCCAGCTTCTCCACAGTTGTAGCAGACTGTTGCTTTCTTCTTTCTGCAGTCTTCCTCTTGGTGCCCCGGGATTTTGTAGAAATTGCAATATCCCTTGCATCTTCCAAAATGCTTCCTTTTGCAGGCATTGCAAAATGGAACAGTGGAAGATTGCCCGGTTCCCTTTCTCTTGAAATTGCTACGGTTACCCATACGGAATCCATGGGTAATCTTTTGGGCCACTTCCTTTTTCCTGGTTTCTTCTCTTGTACGTACCAGTCCGTTAGTGAGGGTGTTAGCTAATTCTACGGCATCGTCAATAGTGCGTGGTCTCGCAGCTTTGACGATATCTCGAATTTCGCCAATTAATCCCCAAATATAACGGGAAATAAGTACCGGTTCTGGTAAAGCCAGGGTTGGTACCACTCTCGCATACTCGAAAAATGTCGAAGTATACCCTCGACAGTCTACATCCACCATTCGGTGGTTCAGGAACTTATTTGTCATTTGTTCCTTTTCATACTCGGGACAGAATTTTCTTTCTACTAATTGCTTAAATTCTTCCCAACTCATGGCATATGCCATATTTCTTCCTTTGGCTTGAAGTACTGTATTCCACCATTCTAGCGCCCCTTCTTTAAATAAATGCGACGCGTACATGACCTTATCTTCCTCGACACATTTACTTATCATAATTACTGCTTCGGTTTTCTCCAACCAACGCAATGCCGCAGTCGTTCCTTCATTGCCTGCAAATTCAGCTGGTTTACAGGCAAGAAATTCTTTATAAGTGCAACCAGGCGTTGCAGCTTTCATTCTTTTAAGGAGCGGTGCTTGCATTCCATCATTGTTGTTATTAGTATGGTTGCCGCCTCCGTTTACACTATTACTGAAATTGTCACCGTGTGTGCGTTTGCTAGGAATAATTTGTTGAGGTTCTACTGGATTTCGAGCAGCAGCCAGTATTGCTGGAATAGCATCGGCTATTCCCTGAGCAACGATATTTTCAATATCTTGCCTATTCAGAAATTGATCTTCATTGTTATGCTCAGATTGATTATCCTCATTAACTTGTTTATTACCAGCGTGTGCCATCTGGTAATTAATTTATATAAGTAATTAGTATAAATTAATTAATAACCAAACATAACAATATAATTGCACATAATCATGTAAACAAATATAGCCAAAATTTGTCGATCTTTCGACTTTTGATATTTTATATATATTAGGCATCCGTACAAACTGGTTATCTAACAAATTTTATTTTTAGTTATTTTACATAATTATATTTTATTATGATATTATTATTAAACATATATTCCTATAACCATACAACCACAGTCACACCATTCTCATCAGCTGGCATTTCAGATACGACGTTCCCTTTCGTCGTACTTCCAAGATATCCTCTCTCCTACCTATCGGATTCTGTTCCCTGCATCCACCAGCTCCTCGCCAAAATGGCGGAGTTCAGCCAGATTTTCCATGCTCATAGGTGGGTATAGTGGAGGTTCTGGGTTGAATTGAGGGAAAAAGGTATCAGGGTTATTTAGGAGATTCTGGAACTGCCAGTCGGTTGTCCACCATTCTTCTAATTCTGCAGGTAGAGGTTGGGTGTGGATAATAGGATCTGGGATTTCAGGCTCTAAGTCAACTGGAATTTGTGCTTCTGCTGGGTAATTAAAAAGATTTTTACCAACAGGTCCGATGAGGTCACTAAGTGCCAGTTTATGATCCAACTCTTCCCAGGGTGACATTTCCTGGTCTTGCCTGGAACTTTCCCCAATCTTTATAGCCTTGCCTTTACCTTTGGGATCCTCCGTTTTAACAACTTTCCGTGTTGTTGGTTTCCTCCTACGCACACGCCTCTAGCCCACAATTCTTCTTCTCTTCTTTGGCTTAGGTTTCTCCGGAGGTTGGGTTTGAAATTCCATAGGTTCCTCTATGTCAGCATAATACCCGGTAAAATCTTTGGAAACTTCCACATTAACAGGAGAGAGATTGAGATTCTCAAGAGCTTCAGATAATTCATTCATGCTGTTTAGCATTTATGAAGAAACACACAAAAATTTAGGTTAAAATTTTGTAAATTAAATTTTCACAGAATCACAGAATGGAAAGCAGAAAATTTAATATTAATTACAAATATTTAATAAACCATTTTATTGAAAGAAATTTTTTTTTAGTACAACTAAAATTTTAAAGTTTCTGGCTTGTAGGTGACATATGTGATGGTACTGGTTTAGCGATTTAAACTATAAGTTAGCATTTACTGCTATAGTGGCTAACATATAGAGATTTGCCCATTGTTCATCTAACTCATCTTCCCATGGTGGTTTAGTGTCTATTTCCTGAATTTCCTTATTGATCATCCCTCCTTTTTGTTGTGACTTTCTCATTTTGTCTTGACTTTTCCTAATAATCAAACTTCTTTTATTAGGGGTAAGTGGTTTCTCATACTGTGCCTTACGAACAAATATTCCCTCCTCAGTATCTGCTGAGTATCTTGAGGAATGTAATGGGGATGAAGTTCCCTTATCTTTCAGTGAGCTATCTAATTTAAGATAGATATCCGAAACTCTTTGCTTACCCATACTGTAACTAACAGATAGTCAGTTAAAAACACATAGTCACAAGACAATAATCAGGAAAATTAAGTATTTTAAATACTTAATAGGCTTAAATCAGTGGCTCTGATACCACCTTTTCCTGTCACGGCCCCAGCCCCGGTTTGACCCGGTCAAGAGCCGCGGGACAGGAACCCGTGGTATTAATTGATGCGACAGCGAAAGATTTATCAGGATCTTTTAAAACTTGAAAATGTCCGATTATTTTATTTCATAATTCGGGATAAACCCCGTAATTTACAATAGAGGAATTTCACTAGGGAATTCCCTGATTTATTAAAACATGTTTATTTATTTTAACTGAGCCACCTCTTCAAGCTTGTTAGTGCTCCGTAGCACGTTTTCCTTGATTTACAGCAGGTCGCCTGAAACATGTTTTAAAAATATTTTATCAGCGGGGAAATGTTGGCGAGTCACTCAATTTGATAAAATGACACATAGTTATAAATTACAGCATAAGAGCGATTACAATGGCTTCTATCTTATTTTTATCTGGCGCCATGTCACCTAGTGACGATGGTCATACCACTATTGGGTCTTTCCCCAAGTAGTGACGTTTATCACTGTTAGGATTTATTAGCCTAACTGTGAGAAATTAGTAATGTGCACAATACCCCAATTAGCTAGTGATTCAAGATAACCATGACTTAATCCCTGTAATTATAACTTTTGAAAATAATTGGAGTATTGTAAAATACTGTTGATAAAAAGAGAATGACTCACATTGCAGATTTATACGGGCAGAGTTTAGCCTACTGATTAGCCTTGTAACCTAATTTAAATAACAATGCACACAAACTAGGTCAGTAACTAATACAGCATTTACGATAACTCACGAGACTAAAACCTTCACAACGAATGACAAAGTGCTATACTTAAACATCCGTCGAATTCACGACTAATGACAAAGTATGGCCCTAATGTGGGCAGCACTTAAACATCCATCGGATAGTTTCAATCGATCGGACATTGAATCGTAGCAGCGATCGAGTTAATACCTGGTATCGTAGCAGCGCCTCGCTATATTAATTTTCGAATTTGAGCAGTGAGAATTCGTTTTTACGAATTGTTTTCGACGCCACTGAACTGCTCCTGACCCAAGCTATTTATAGGTGAAATTTGGGTCTTACGCGGCCCGTGTGAACCTGTGCTTGAACTTTACGCGGCCCGCGTGGCCACCTAGTCTACGTGTAGAGTTGCTGGGTCACGCGTAGGGTTGCTAGGTGGTTGCCATGTGGCCTGGTCACGCTTATCCGGTCGAACTTCAAGTTGACGCGGCCCGCGTAAGGGTCTAGTCATCCTTTACGCGGCCCGTGAGAGGATCAAGAATCTTGATTTCTTGATGTTTGATATGGATTAGGGTTTCGGGGGTCCGAGTTTCCACTTACGGGTCAGTTTGGGTATTTTTGAAGGTCCTTACAGTGGGCACAACACATAAGGCCATTAATCCTCATCGTAGGACCGAGGGACATGAGTGATAGATCTATTTGGGTGTCGCGAGCCCACACCTATGAGGCCGGGGGGGCCCATAGTGGTGACTATGTCTTCATCCCGGAGACAAATTTGCTAGGTTTGAGTCTTCCTGCACCATTTCACACATACCATTGGCTTTGCAACCCATTGGTGATCTCTTTTTCCTTATTGCTACATACCAGGGACATACATACTTACAGAAATACTTGATTTATACAAATTAAATACCATGTTTTATACAAATTTAAAGCATAAGATTATGCGGGCATGGAGTCAAAGTCAGGGTGGGCATTGACGGTTATACGAACATTACAAATACGAGAGTTTACAAATACATGGTTTTACGAATGCGTTACAAATACAAAGTTTCCATATAACTTGGCAAGAAAATGATTTCTAAATTCGTTTTCTCAATATTATTTCATAAACAGGTTATTCAAAAGATTTATTTCAAATCTTTTACAAACAAACTATGAACTCGTTCAACTTTATGTTGACTTTTTTCGCATGTTTCTTTCTCAGGTTACCTTTCAGAAAATTATGGCACGGTTGGAATAGGAGAACCATGTGGAGTCGAGTACTTAATGGGCGTTCATTTTCTAGAAGTTTTAGCTTATTTGCTTACGCTGTGCAATGAAGATACCAGTCCAGTCACGCCAGCTCTGATAATTTCGCGGTGTGACATTTTGAGTATTAGCTTGTGGATCCTACACTCGTCACGTGTCGAGCAATGTCCAAACGCAAGCCCCTCTGCACCCCATAGTGTTAAGCATGTGATGTGCAATGTTTGTTTGTACTACTGCTGCCTTTAAATTACACCCACCATCTTCTTCAGACTTCACAAGTTCCTTCTCTTCTCTGGTATACTTCTTTTCACATCTTCTAACCCACTGACTTGCTTAATTCTGTGAGTCTTTGTGTTTTGTGGTACCAAAATGGAGAGTGGGTTAGGTGCGCGCATATATTTATGCTTAGCATTTGTAATGCTATCAATGATGGCAAGTCACATTCACTGTGTCTGCGTAGCAGAGGAGAGGAAGGCCCTCCTCCAGATAAAAGCAGCACTGCCTGAGTTATCAAACGGTGTCCGTGATCCTCTCTCCACTTGGGTTGATCTTGATACCTCTGCAAGTGAATGTTGTGAGTGGGAGAGGATAGAATGTGATCCAACCACTGGGCACATTACTGGCATTTTATTGGGCAACTTGTTCATGCTAGATCAAGTTGCTGAACTAGAAGAGAGATATTATAGCAAGTTTCTGCAAGGGAGGATGAAATTTTCTCCCTTTCTTAATTTTAAAGAGTTGAAAAGTCTGGACTTATCCTACAATTTTTTTGACGATACTATCGTGAGCACAGGTATGACATGCTACCAGTTCTAACATAACTCATTTTTATATTATCAACCATTTCATTTATATCAGGGACCACTATAACATTTTTTTTCTTTTTATTCTTAGGACTTGATAGGTTGTCAAGTTTGAAAAAGTTGGAGGTACTGAACTTGAGCCATAGCAAGATCAAAACCAACGTATTTCCTTTGTTGGCTGGACTAACTGCTCTAAAAGTTTTGAATCTTAGTTTCATAAATCCATTTCAACAACATTACTCACCTGCTCATGGAATTTTGTTTGTGTTTCAACCTTCTTAGTTTTTGTAATAGTATATATCTCTGCGTTGTAAATCAATACTCGTACACTTGTGCAGATATTTCTACTATTTCCACCTTGGAAAACTTGGAAGTACTAGATCTCACCGGATATGGTTATTATCATGGTCCCTTCCCAGTCAAAGGTTACTAGTTTATCATCTTAAAATCCCCGATCCAGATGATTCTATGAGGTGTTGTAGAAAATACATCTGACCAATGAGGTTTCTTCCTCCGCTCAATATATGTGATTATTTTCATGGGAAAAAAGGAAACATTTTTGCTATGGTACTAAATAACTACTACCATAGTCACCTGGCTAACTCTAAACTTCATTTTCCCTGTAAACAGTGATGATGTTTTGAAATTCACTAAGGGTGGAAGGGGCACCATTCGGTGATTATGTTTGCCGAGTATAATAAACATGTAGTATATAATACGGTTGTAACTTAGATAGTATAGTATAATAAACATGTACCAAACCTATACGCATGATAAATTTTTAAAAATGTTTTTTGTTTTAAAAGTAAAAGAATTCTTTTATTAAACTTTGTTAAAACTATGATTAAATGTGTACAAAAATATGTAAAAAAAAGTGTAGTATATAATACGGTTATAACATAGATAGTATAGTATAATAAACATGTAACAAACCTATAGGACATGATAAATTTTTAAAAATGTTTTTTTGTTTACAAAATAAAAGAATTCTTTTATTGAACTTTGTTAAAACTATGATTAAATATATACAAAAATTTGTAAAAAAAAACCAAAGCAATACGACCCGTATATGTCTATACGATGCGTATTGAAAAATTAAGGTGTACAGATAGACAAGGGGGTGTGACAACAGATTCTCCGGTTAAAAAAACCTATAATAGGGTAAGTTTGAAATGATAATGCTTTTAAATCGTAATCGGTTACCTAAACCGACCTGAAACTCAAGCTATTAGTTTCTGTTTTCCTTTTTTATTTAACCGGTGTCGTTCTTGATCGGATATTTGGATGTAACTAATTAGTAGCTATGGCATATAACCAAAAGATTTATGTAAATAGGTGTGTGTATGCTACTCTGGATGTATCGGCAGAAGTGACTAATTCCCAATGAAAAGACAACTCAACCCCCCGCATGATTGACTAATACCTAACGTAATCGACTAATAACTAACGACTATCACATGGCTCAATAATTATTAATCCATTTCTACGTGTTTTATCTTATATTTTAATGTTAAACTACTATTAAGCCCCTTTTATAATAACTTTTATTTAACATTTGCTGTTAATACTATTGGTGCTTTAGACCGGTGGGTATGAGGCATGGGCAGTGGCGGACCTACCCTTTGTCCAGGGTGGGCGGCCGCACCCCTTGAAAAAAAAATTTAGTGTATATTTTAGGCAAAAAAACCGACCGCACCTCTTTAAAATATGGTTGAACACATCATCCGCATCCCCAGCAAATAATTTCTGGGTCCGCCACTGGGCATGGGTTGTAGCGTTGAAGGGGTTTAACGTCGGCTACACTATCCCGGCTCGGCGTTGGGTTTGGCGTTGCCCGCTTGGCGTAGATATTCTGCCTGGCGTGGGGTGGGGGGCTGGGTGACGTGGCGGGCTGTGGTTGGCTGGTTCAAAGTAGCCGTTGATAAGCGACACCCCACCACACCCCTAGTTTTTGAGTATTAGCTTGTGGATCCTACACTCGTCACGTGTCGAGCAATGCCCAAACGCAAGCCCCTCCACACCCCATAGTGTTAAGCATGTGATGTGCATTGTTTGTTTGTACTACTACTGCCTTTAAATTACACCCAGCATTTTCTCCAGACTTCACAAATTCCTTCTCTTCTCTGGTATACTTCTCTTCACATCTTCTAACCCACTGACTTGCTTAATTCTGTGAGTCTTTGTGTTTTGTGGTACCCAAATGGAGAGTGGGTTAAGTGCGCGCATATATTTACGCTTAGCATTTGTAATGCTATCAATGATGGCAAGTCACATTCACTGTGTCTGCGTAGCAGAGGAGAGGAAGGCCCTCCTCCATATAAAAGCAGCACTGCCTGAGTTATCAAACGGTGTCCATGATCCTCTCTCCACTTGGGTTGATCTTGATACCTCTGCAAGTGAATGCTGTGAGTGGGAGAGCATAGAATGTGATCCAACCACTGGGCAAATTACTGGCATTTTATTGGTCAACTTGTTCATGCTAGATCAAGTTGCTGAACTAGAAGAGATATTATAGCAAGTTTCTGCTAGGGAGGATGAAATTTTCTCCCTTTCTTCGTTTTAAAGAGTTGAAAAGTCTGGACTTATCCTACAATTTTTTGACGATACTATCGTGAGCACAGGTATAACATGCTACCAGTTCTAACATAATTCAATTTTATATTATCAACCATTTCATTCATATCAGGGACCACTATAACATTTTTTTCTTTTTATTCTTAGGACTTGATAGGTTGTCAAGTTTCAAAAAGTTGGAGGTACTGAACTTGAGCCATAGCAAGATCAAAACCAACGTATTTCCTTTGCTGGCTGGACTAACTGCTCTGTAAGTTTTGAATCTTAGTTTCATAAATCCATTTCAAAACAGTACTCACCTGCCCATGGCATTTTGTTTGTGTTTCAACCTTCTTAGTTTTTGTAATAGTATATATCTCTGCGTTGTAAATCAATACTCGTACACTTGTGCAGATATTTCCACTATTTCCACCTTGGCAAACTTGGAAGTACTGGATCTCACCGGGTATGGTTATTATCATGGTCCCTTCCTAGTCAAAGGTTACTAGTTTATTATCTTAAAATCCCCGATCCAGATGATTCTATGAGGTGTTGTAGGCAAATACCTCTGACCAATGAGGTTTCTTCCTCCGCTCAATATATGTGATTATTTTCATGGGAAAAAAGGAAACATTTTTGCTATGGTATTAAATAACTACTACCGTAGTCACCTGGTTAACTCTAAACTTCATTTTCCCTGTAAATAGTGATGATGTTTTGAAATTCACTAAGGGTGGAAGGGGCACCATTCGGTGATTATGTTTGCCGAGTATAATAAACATGTAGTATATAATACGGTTGTAACATAGATAGTATAGTATAATAAACATGTACCAAACCTATACGCATGATAAATTTTTAAAAGTGTTTTTTGTTTTAAAAGTAAAAGAATTCTTTTATTAAACTTTGTTAAAACTATGATTAAATGTTTACAAAAATATGTAAAAAAAGTGTAGTATATAATACGGTTATAACATAGATAGTATAGTATAATAAACATGTAAAAAACCTATACGGCATGATAAATTTTTAAAAATGTTTTTTGTTTAAAAAATAAAAGAATTCTTTTATTGAACTTTGTTAAAACTATGATTAAATATATATAAAAATTTGTAAAAAAAAAAAAAAACCAAAGCAATACGACCCGTATATGTTTATACGATGCGTATTGAAAAAGTAAGGTGTACAGATAGACAAAGGGGTGTGACAATAGATTCTCCCGTTAAAAAAACCTATAATAGGGTAAGTTTGAAATGATAATGCTTTTAAATCGTAATCGATTACCTAAACCGACCCGAAACTCAAGCTATTAGTTTCTGTTTTCCTTTTCATTTAACCGGTGTCGTTCTTGATCGGATATTTGGATTTAACTAATTAGTAGCTATGTCATAAAACCAAAAGATTTATGTAAATTGGTGTGTGTATGCTACTCTGGATGTATCGGCAGAACTGACTAATGCCCAATGAAAAGACAACTCAAGCTCCCCGCATGATTGACTAATACCAAACGTAATCGACTAATAACTAATGACTATCACATGGCTCAATAATTATTAATCCAATTCTACATGTTTTATCTTGTATTTTTTTTGTTAAACTACTATTAAGCCCCTTTTATAATAACTTTTATTTAACATTTGTTGTTAATACTATTGGTGCTTTAGACCGGTGGGTATGAGGCATGGCCGCATGGGTTGTATCGTTGAAGGGGTTTAACGTCGGCTACACTATCCCGGCTCGGCGTTGGGTTTGGCGTTGCCCGCTTGGCGTAGATATTCTGCCTGGCGTGGGGTGGGGGGCTGGGTGACGTGGCGGGCTGTGGTTGGCTGGTTCAAAGTAGCCGTTGATAAGCGACACCCCACCACACCCCTAGTTTTTGAGTATTAGCTTGTGGATCCTACACTCGTCACGTGTCGAGCAATGCCCAAACGCAAGCCCCTCCGCACCCCATAGTGTTAAGCATGTGATGTGCATTGTTTGTTTGTACTACTGCTGCCTTTAAATTACACCCAGCATCTTCTTCAGACTTCACAAGTTCCTTCTGTTCTCTGGTATACTTCTCTTCACATCTTCTGACCCACTGACTTGCTTAATTCTGTGAGTCTTTGTGTTTTTGTGGTATCAAAATGGAGAGTGGGTTAAGAGCGCGTATATATTTATGTTTAGCATTTGTAATGCTATCAATGATGGCAAGTCACATTCACTGTGTTTGAGTTGCAGAGGAGAGGAAGGCCCTCCTCCAGATAAAAGCAGCACTGCCTGAGTTATCAAACGGTGTCCGTGATCCTCTCTCCACTTGGGTTGATCTTGATACCTCTGCAAGTGAATGCTGTGAGTGGGAGATGATAGAATCTGATCTAACCACTGGGCTCATTACTGGCATTTTATTGGGCAACTTGTTCATGCTAGATCAAGTTGCTGAACTAGAAGAGAGATATTATAGCAAGTTTCTGCAAGGGAGGATGAAATTTTCTCCCTTTCTTCGTTTTAAAGAGTTGAAAAGTCTGGACTTATCCTACAATTTTTTTGACGATACTATCGTGAGCACATGTACGACATGCTACCAGTTCAAACATAATTCATTTTTATATTATCAACCATTTCATTTATATCAGGGACCACTATAACATTTTTTTCTTTTTATTTTTAGGACTTGATAGGTTGTCAAGTTTGAAAAAGTTGGAGGTACTGAACTTGAGCCATAGCAAGATCAAAACCAACGTATTTCCTTTGTTGGCTGGACTAACTGCTCTGAAAGTTTTGAATCTTAGTTTCATAAATCCATTTCAACAACAGTACTCACCTGCTCATGGAATTTTGTTTGTGTTTCAACCTTCTAAGTTTTTGTAATAGTATATATCTCTGCGTTGTAAATCAATACTCGTACACTTGTGCAGATATTTCTACTATTTCCACCTTGGAAAACTTGGAAGTACTGGATCTCACCGGATATGGTTATTATCATGGTCCCTTCCTAGTCAAAGGTTACTAGTTTATCATCATAAAATCCCCGATCCAGATGATTCTATGAGGTGTTGTAGGCAAATACCTCTGACCAATGAGGTTTCTTCCTCCGCTCAATATATGTGATTATTTTCATGGGAAAAAAGGAAACATTTTTGCTATGGTACTAAATAACTACTACCATAGTCACCTGGTTAACTCAAAACTTCATTTCCCCTGTAAACAGTGATGATGTTTTGAAATTCACTAAGGGTGGAAGGGGCACCATTCGGTGATTATGTTTGCCGAGTATAATAAACATGTAGTATATAATATCGTTGTAACATAGATAGTATAGTATAATAAACATGTACCAAACCTATACGCATGATAAATTTTTAAAAATGTTTTTTGTTTTAAAAGTAAAAGAATTCTTTTATTAAACTTTGTTAAAACTATGATTAAATGTTTACAAAAATATGTAAAAAAAAGTGTAGTATATAATACGGTTATAACATAGATAGTATAGTATAATAAACATGTAACAAACCTATACGACATGATAAATTTTTAAAAATGTTTTTTGTTTAAAAAATAAAATAATTCTTTTATTGAACTTTGTTAAAACTATGATTAAATATATACAAAAAATTGTAAAAAAAAAAACCAAAGCAATACGACCCGTATATGTCTATACGATGCGTATTGAAAAAGTAAGGTGTACAGATATACAAGGGGTTGTGACAATAGATTCTCCCGTTAAAAAAACCTATAATAGGGTAAGTTTGAAATAATAATGCTTTTTAATCGTAATCGATTACCTAAACCAACCCGAAACTCAAGCTATTAATTTCAGTTTTCCTTTTTTATTTAACCGGTGTCGTTCTTGATCGGATATTTGGATGTAACTAATTAGTAGCTATGGCATAAAACCAAAAGATTTAAGTAAATAGGTGTGTGTATGCTACTCTGGATGTATCGGAAGAAGTGACTAATGCCCAATGAAAAGACAACTCATGTAACAACCCGTACTCTCGATCCAGACCGTCGAGAGGAGGGTATTTTAGTATTAATAATATTACTATTTTCCTTATTCTTATTCTCATTATGATTATTATTTATGAAATAATAATAGAACGCGATGAGAGATTTATCGGTTTATCTAATTAATTACCGCCATATATATATATATATAGGGAGGAGCTCATGCGAGAACCACCTTTATTGTGAGAACCGCGAGAAACAATTTGAACACAACCTAAAATAACTAAAAAAACCTAAAAAAACCTAACCCCCCCCCTAAGCTAAAATGCTAAAAACTAAACCTCCAAAAAACCTAAAAAAATCTAAAAAAAATATAAAAAAATCAAAAAAAAAATCTAAAATTTTTTTTTTGAATTTTTTAATATTTTTTATAAAAAAAATCGCTACTTTTCGAAATTTTTTTTTTTGGCTTCGAAAAGTAGCGATTTTTTTTATAAAAAATATTAAAAAATTAAAAAAAAAAAAATTTTGTGTGATTTTTAGCTATTTTTAGGCATTTTTGGTTGTGTTCACATTGGTTCTCGCGGTTCTCGGAATAAGAGGTGGTTCTCGCATGATCTTCTCCCTATATATATATATATATATATATATATATATAGGTAGAGGATCCTTTAAAAAAGGCCTAAAGTGTGAGAAGGTTGAGATCAATAGGGACCAAATTGTAAAATATTTTCATTAATTTGGACTGATTTGAAATATCTATGGGCAATATAGTCTTTTAAACCCACTAGAAATTAGGTAATGCACATGTAACTTCCCCCCGTCTTTTTTAAACGTCAATAACTTTTTATACGTAACTTTAAAAAAAAAATTACACCATAATAACGAGCGTTTTTTTTATCTTTAATATGAGTACCATATTGCTATACTTATATAGAGAAAAAAATATGTTTCGATCAGATGTTTAGTCAATGAATGATATTATATACTTGCTGAATGGTGTTATATACTTGCTGAAAGGTTTATATACTTACTGAATGGTGTTATATACTTGCTGAATGGTATTATATACTTGCTGAATGCTGAATGGTGTTATATACTTACTTTTTTTTTTGAACGGCCAACAGAATCAATCCCGAGCACTCTCGGGGCACCCACTGGACCAAACGGAGTACTCCGAGAGTAACCCGGGTCCACCATCAATTCCGGGGAAAACCCGGTAACCCACCCGCTCGTAGGCACGACGATGAAATTACCAGTAAAACCCGTTTGGCTCAAGGATCCAACCCAGGTTTCCCTAGGTCTCCTATCATTGCCCACCAATGCCTCACTCCGCCATTAATGAGTATGCTTGAGGTCTATACTTTAATCCCCAAACGGGATCTATCTTTGCAAGAACCGCGATTCCGTAGAGAAAGTAACCGATGTGGAAATGGTGGTCGTTGTATACGCCGAAACCAAAATCTGCACCTGTAGTAGTGGTTAGCACGAAACTGAAATAACAGACCAGTAACCGAAATAACTGAACCCAACAGAAATCTGACGGTCTGGTTTCATGACTTTTTTGAAGTCTGTTTTTCGGGTTAGGTTTCGATTTCGGTTATGCCTGTACCCATCCCTAAAAAACCGAAACCGCGCAGCCGAACCCGTTTTAACAGATGATGTAGCTCAAAAATATTAGGCCAAACGTGTAATAATCGATTAATTATTTAGTAAAGAAAAATTAGACACAATGTTTAGGTTAAAATTCATTATTTTAGCCCAAAAACTATAGGCCCGTTATATGTCAATTAATTATTTAGTAAAAAAAATTCAGACACAAAGTTTGGGTTCAAATTATCATTTTAGCCCAAAAACTATTAGGCCCAAATACTTCAGATTCATTACTTTAGACCATTTCTTTCGGCCCGTAAATTTCAAGCTACTATTATAAAACCGAAACCAACCCAAGCCTATCATGAAAACCAAAAAAACAAACAAAACGGTTTTTAAAAACCCAAAAACCGAATGTTTGGGTTCTTATTCAGTTTAGGGATGAGCTCAGTACCAACCAGTACCAACCAATACCATACTGAAAGTTTCAAAAAACCAATCATAGGAAAACCTAAAAAACCGAAACAGAGTTTGAGCCCAAAACCGACCCGTACACACAGCTAACCTGTATAAGTAGCCCCTTGTTTAGTTACAAGCCCACCCCACACTCTATCATACAAAAACCCATTACTCCCAAAGGTTCCATCCAACCATGGCTCAATTGTTTCCTTCAAATACTTTCTAACTTTCGGGATCACCTCAAGATACCCAATCTCTTCAGCGATCAACGCGAATCGGGCCGCTCTAGCCACCAATTTCCCATAAAAATACGACGAAGTTGTCTCTATCGCACTCGAATCCAAACCCGAAACATCCTTAACCAATGCCTCAACAATTTCAGAGTATCCTTCATTTCTAACCCCTTTAATAGAATGCCAAGTGATCGAAACCGTGTCGGGTTTTAAAACCCATGAATCCCCAACCACACCCACAAGTTCCCCATCAAGACTTTTGTACTTCACATTATTCAAAACCGAAACCGAACCGTTACAGTTATCGATTAATCGAATATGCAAAGGGTTTGCTAGCATTAATAAATCCCCCCAACCTTTCTTTTCCCATTTGTATTCCACACTAAAGGGTCCTGTAAACTCGACCCGACCCGACCCGAAACCGGATAACAAGAACTGAACCGATCAAGAATTGTTTCGAAATCCAAACCCGAATCAGAATTTGGTAGCACTGCGATCCGGATCACACCGGAGAACTCTAAAGATTCAATCTTGGAAACATTATGGGTCAGATTGATGGGTGAAGAAGAGTACAAAACCCAAGTTTGACCGTTATTTAACCGGATCTTGAACCGGGTCTTGGAGCTATTTGGGGCAAGATCAAGAATAGCGTGGACGGTTGAGATTGAAAGTTGGAGGGGTTGTAAGATTTGGCATGTGATAAAGGGGGAGCCTCTGACAAGAAAGAATCTTAGGTTGGGTTGAATGTCTAAGGTGAGGCTGAGGTCATTGAAGGAGGATATGACGTGGGGTCGGGTCGGGTCAGGGTTGTTGGAAACGGATATGGTGAGATCCGGGTCTACTGGCGGCTGCCGCAGCCGGTGGTGGAGGAGGTGGTTTCGTGGGATTGAATAGTGGTGATGTGCGGCGCCTAAACGCTACCCTCTTCACCCTCCTGCTGTCTTTAGCCGCCGGAATTCGAAACACAACTTTAACAACGTTTCTGTTCAGGTCTTCGTACACCGGTAAGGTTTCGAATCTGATCGGGTAAGATTGTAAGTGTCCAATGTTGCTTGTTCGCTTTAATCGTCATTTTTTTCTGATCTTAAACCCCGTCTCGCATTCTGTAGTGATTCTCATAGGGTTGGCAGTCTGATGGTTTGTTTTGACCGATTGGTGGTTTTAAAAGTGCAACGTGAAGATGTGATTTTGTTATATTTATGTTAATTGTGAATCGTGATAATTGATACATGTGCTACACTTGTCATCTACATGTGTTGTTGTGAATAAATTGCCTGTTGTAGATATGCTGTTGTGAATATTGATAGGATAGTTGAATTCCAAATTAGAAATTGGGGATTTGTTTAATAATTTACCTTCTGATCTCTTAAATATACTCATATGTTGTACATATGTGTTTAATATAAACAGTACACTCTATACTAATTTATATATATATGCCTTTACACTTAAGCTTTGTTTAAATTATGAAGTCAGTAATCTATTTAAGTGCATAATAGTGTGCTCATTTAAAGCATGATGGGTCTCACGGTTGTATATAATTGATTTGTATATATATAACATGACGTTGACAAAATACTGGATGATAATGAGTTGTTTGATAGATTTTAAACTTAGATCTGTTTGATGATGCTTTAATGATGACTGATTTATAGGACCGATAGAATGAAATATCTGATGATTACACAATGAACACTTTTTTTGCGTGACCGCACAATCTCATTGGGCCGGAAATGGTGTTGGGCCACAATCTTAGTGGGCCGCACACTCAAAGACTTGACCGCACACTAAGATGACCACACACTTCATGTACCATCACCAGCTGCACAAGGTACAATCATTCAATGCATGACCGCATACTTGTTAAGCGGGTCGCACACTCCAGTGTGGACCGCACACTGACAAGTGGGCCGCACACTTTGCCTTATTCTAGTGGGCCGCACACTAGAAAAGCCCAAATCTGTTAAAGGGTTGCACACCCACTGTTCCGTATTGTTATTTCATTAACTGTTTCATACATGGATTGCTTATG
Organism: Helianthus tuberosus; assembly: GCA_030545235.1. NCBI lineage: Eukaryota > Viridiplantae > Streptophyta > Magnoliopsida > Asterales > Asteraceae > Helianthus > Helianthus tuberosus. The sequence continues at coordinate 230,955 of JARYGA010055529.1, forward strand.
GATAAGGTGTTATACAGTAATTGATACTTGTACACTACTTGACAAATACGTGTTAGATACGTGTAGCTTATACGTGATTACTTGTTTACCGTCCTAATTGTGTTAACCATAATAGGATAAGGTTGATCAACTTAGGACGACTGTCTTATATACCGAGCAAAGCAAAGGTGAGTTCACAACTTTTACTAAAAGCATGCGTTCCCGGTGATTGGGAAGTGAAACGAAAAACGCTATCTCCTTGTGCGGGATACGGGTAACATTATCTTCTTGTGCGGGATACGGGTTACATCATCTCCTTGTGTGGGATGCGGGTAACATTTTTCCCTTGTGTGGGACGTTCAAATTAATTACTATTTATATTAGATGCAACAAGTGTACTAAACGAATCTCTATCAGGAAATCCCCACCTCATAGTACCGATTAGTCGCCTGGCCTGGCGAACGGGATATTAGTTAAATAGCGCTATTTAGGTCTCACTAACCTCACACCGTGCCTTGAGTGGACGGGCGTGAACTAATACATCCTCGGCAACCGTCGATGATGATAGACATTGACAAACGGGGCACCAACAAAACAAGTGCGATAGTTTCGGTATATCATGGAGTTTAGTAGCTTACATATGGGGTAGCTCCCCATGACATGGTATAAATGAGTAATTAAACAACAAAAGTTTTTGGAAATAAAACTGGATAAACTGTGAACTCGCTAACTTTATGTTGACACCCTGCTGCATGCTTTGCAGGTTGCTCGTTATAGCTTTGGACGGACATTGCAATCGGCTGGAGTGCGTGGTTTGTAAGTTACTTGATTTACGTATAATTAACGAACTTGTGGTTTTAAATTAATAATGAGTTTTCTTAATACTTCCGCTGCTAAAATGAACCGTGTTTTCGAACGTTTAAATATGTAGACTAATCGCTTTATTTGAAAAAAAAAATAATTTTTTTATAACCCAAGTAAACGGTTTAGCATGATTAATGGTTAAGATCCTAGTCAGTCACACGCCTCGCGGTAGTGCTCCGCGTGTGGCTTTTGAGGGTGTGACAGATTGGTATCAGAGCCATTGGTTATAGTGAAGTAGGGTTGAGATGTAAAATATTTTTAAGACGTAAAATGTTTTTAGATGAAAACCAGACTATAACCGTTCTTTAATGAAATCCACAACGACACCACACTCCGGATTGCAAGGTTCGTCAGACTCAGATGCTCACCTGGTAATTGTAGGTTATCGGCATTTACTTGTGCATAACTTATGGGTATAAACTTGTATGTGTATACAGTAGAAACTCGATAAATTAATACTCGATTATTTAATAAACTCTCTAAGATAATATTTTTTGCCGGTCCCGACTCGGGGATAGGGTGCTAAATTAATAATTCGCTAAAATTATAAGATAATACATTTTTGATAATTTCTTTAGACCCCATATAAAATATAAATTAATAATTCCTTATATATAACATATTACATGAATGATTTATGAAGGTTTCTTGAAAAATGACTCAATTGTCTTTTGTTTTTTGTTGAAATCAATTTCCCCTTGAATCTCGTCTCTAATTTTCCTTAGCATGGTAAGAACTTTTGGTGTTGTTTTCTCATAGCTCAACAAGAAATTGTTCAATGTGATTGCCGCTTTAATAGCTTCGTTTCGCGAAGGGGGCTCCATTGTAGAACTTTCATCATCTTCTTCATCGATATCATCTTTATTAATTCCAATAACGCTTTCAATAATTTCTTCATCAGTCAACAACTGTGCAACTACATTTTCTTCTGGGTGAGTCAGAACATCTTCGACATCCATTGCATTGATTGTGTAAAGTGATACATTGAACACAAGAAGCATAGTAAGGTGGGATATTGAAGGTTTCTTTCAAATTGGGCCGTCATTTGATATACATGCATTGTATACAATAATTAAGTGGAAGCTTGAAAGGTGTTTGCAAACTAAGTATTCTACTATAAATTAATAAAATATTAATTAATATATAAATTAATAAATATTGGTGGTCCCAAGTGTATTATTTTATAGAGTTTCTACTGTATTTAGCATATATGTGCAAGTATGTATGCGTATATTTAGTATGTTACACCATGGATCATACGAAGGCTATGCTAGCGTATTACGCGTTAAACAGTAGTGAATTCTCCTACCCCTAAAATTCGAAACCACGACACATCGTGAGGGAGGAACCAGTTATTCCAAGTCCTCGTCCACATATTTCCTGATATCATTCCTGGACCAGAACGAATCGACGCGGTGAACATTTATTCGATATACCTGCTTAGGAGACGCCTGCTACGGACCTCAGAGAGTAGTCACGAGAGTGAAACGACGAAGGAGCGCCAATCGTAAACCACGGGTTATTTGAGGAACAAGCTATTATGGCGCAACAGCACGGCGACTTGGTTCCACATAAGAAGCAACGGAAGGCACTGTGGTCGGAATGCGGAGTAGTTTACAACGCATCCACGCGCAAAACCAAGAGTAAGAAGCAGGACGCGAAGCAACTAACAAGGATTAGAAGGATCGACGACGTCATTCACATCCTTTTTAATTCATGCACTTCCTTTTTCCTAACTTAAGTGGTGAGGCTCGTTCCCTCATCCAACTGATGATATGGCTTCTTGACAACTGTCTAGAAGCGTCCTAGTAGGTCTACACTACTCTATTCCCTATTTGCATACCTCGTATACGAAAAGCGCACGCAATGTATACTTCTTATGGTAGTACCAACAATCGTATCACATTCCCATCGATCACGAGGCTATTACCCCTAATTCCTCGTTACGTGGTTAACTCAAGTTCAACCTCATACCTCAGCACGCTCCAAGACTCAGCAAATTGATATCTTTCTTGCAAATTGGCGGATTTGGAAGCATAAGAGGACGAAGACACGAACTTGTCAACCCACCGACGAGCACGGTGGCCTAGATGCTTACCTTATCCTTATTTGCCAGAGCCGTTATTCTCTGACGACTTTTCTGATTCCGTGAATCCTTTCGCTAGCTTTCGTGCAAATCAGCATTTATTGTTTAAGATGATATCCTCATTTCTATCGTTTCTTTGTCACGGCATCCACGTTTCTTCATATAGAAACATTAACCAGATTTCTCTCAAGTTTAGTGAATTCAGCAAGCTCGACCTTTAGTCGACAAACTTTTTTTTAAACCCTTGAAATTGGCAACGTGTTACTTCAATCGTACTTTTTCGAAAACATGTTTCCGCATTCTCACATCGAAACCCCTCGACGACACAAGCACTACTCCGAACTCATTCGCACGACTTAGAACAATCCACTCGAACTTGATTTCTTTCCGATTCGAAAAATCACATCCTGCCAAACGTTTCAGTAGGTACTAAAACCTACAAACCCGTACGACGAACATCCCTCTCTAGCTACTTCATATTGTGCTGACCACATCGACGTAACACTCTTATCGACAAACGACGTTCTTTAATTTTTACCCTCAAACCACTTGCGTACGACCAGTTATATCTTCGACATCAGATAAACCTTGCTGTCAATCTTGAAACCTTTATGCCTTGCCTCAAGTGAACGCCTTGATTTCGATTACCCCTTTCACACTTCGCGTTTATTCGTGTTTTGCTTCGCAAATTCTATGACCCTTATCCTACTCTACTCCGCATAATTCTTCGTTTGGACGAATTACTTTCTACGAACGTTACCCGTTGGAGCAACGAGCCAAGGATACCCCGGAGGTAAAGGTATCACAAGCATTGTCCTTCGAACTCAATACAATCAACACCTAGAACCTACTCCAACAATCAGTGGAAATCCGAATTACTTCGTTTGGACGAATTACTTTCTACGAACGTTACCTGTTTCCTTCGACGGCATCAGAACCTACTCCAACAATCAATGGAAATCCGAACGACTCATACGCCTTACCTTGGAACTTCTACGACACAAACCGCCTTACGCTAAGCTTTCAGCGTGCGACTTTTGACGTCGCAAGGCCCGCTTTTCTCGATCGTATACGCAATCCCTCACGATTTAGGCTCGAAGGGGCTTTACTTGACATTAGAGGGATGCTCAGTAATTCGCGACTCCAGTAACTGGAAGATAAGCTATGAGGTACTCCTGTCCTGTTCAAGGCATCAACAAAATATTTATTGGTAGCTGCACGCGACCAAGGAAACCGATAAGTTCTCGAACTTGCAACCATCTACTTGAAAGAAGTAGATGCTAGGCACGGAATGCCCACTCCTACTATCCCCGATCGTAACCCACGTTTTGCATCCGATTTGTGGTGGGCTGTGCACCAATTCTTTGGCTCACAGTTAGGTATGAACACCGTTTATCACCCGCAGATGGGTGGTCAAATTGAATGCACCCTCCGAAACACTTGAAGACATTCTGACAGCATGTGCTATCAACTTTGGAAACAGGTGGAAACGACATCTACCTTTGATAGAATTATCCTATAACAACTATCACACTAGCATTCAGACAGCACCGTTTGAGGCCTTGTACGGGCGTAAATGTCGGCCACCTTTGTGCTGGGCGGAAGTTGGCGAAAGCCAAATTATCAACGTAGCACCGTTTGAGGCCTTGTACGAATAAGATTGCCCAGATCAGACAACGCATGGCGGCAGCTTGAGACCGTTAGAAAAGCTACGTTGATAAGCGTAGGAAACCTCTAGAATTCCAGGTCAGGGATCGGGTTCTACTAAAAATTTCAACCTGGAAGGGTGTGGTACGTTGTGGTAAAAGGGGCAAGCTTAATCCGCGATACGTTAGACCATTCGAAATTACTGAGAGGATCAGTATGGTAGCTTACAGATTGAACCTGCCTGATGAGCTGAGTGCGGTGCACAACGTCTTTCACGTGTCTAATCTGAAGAAGTGTCTGTGAGATAAAACACACGTTGTTCCTTTTAAGGAACTCACTATTGATGATCAATTGCGCTTCGTTGAGGAACCGGTTGAGATCGTGGATCGAGAGACCAAGACCCTCAAACGTAGTAAGATACCTATCGTACGAGTTCGTTGAAACTCGCGCCATGGCCCAGAAACTTGCTATAATATCTACATGTTTTATCTTGCATTTTATTGTTAAACTACTATTTAGCCCCTTTTATAATAACTTTTATTTAACATTTGCTGTTAATACTATTGGTGCTTTAGACCGGTGGGTATGAGGCATGGCATGGGTTGTAGCGTTGAAGGGGTTTAACGTCGGCTACCCTATCCCGGCTCGGCGTTGGTTTTGGCGTTGCCCGCTTGGTGTAGATATTCTGCCTGGCGTGTAGTGGGGGGCTGGGTGACATGGCGGGCTGTGGTTGGCTGGTTCAAAGTAGCCGTTGATAAGTGATACCCCACCACACCACTAGTTTTTGAATATTAGCTTGTGGATCTTACACTCGTCACGTGTCGAGCAATGCCCAAACGCAAGCCCCTCCGCACCCCATAGTGTTAAGCATGTGATGTGCATTGTTTGTTTGTACTACTGCTGCCTTTAAATTACACCCAACATCTTCTTCAGACTTCATAAGTTCATTCTCTTCTCTGGTATACTTCTCTTCACATCTTCTGACCCACTGACTTGCTTAATTCTGTGAGTCTTTATGTTTTGTGGTACCAAAATGGAGAGTGGGTTAAGTGCGCGCATATATTTATGCTTAGCATTTGTAATGCTATCAATGATGGCAAGTCACATTTACTGTGTCTGCGTAGCAGAGGAGAGGAAGGCCCTCCTCCAGATAAAAGCAGCACTGCCTGAGTTGTCAAACGGTGTCCGTGATCCTCTCTCCACTTGGGTTGATCTTGATACCTCTGTAAGTGAATGCTGTGAGTAGGAGAGGATAGAATGTGATCCAACCACTGGGCACATTACTGGCATTTTATTGGGCAACTTGTTCATGCTAGATCAAGTTGCTGAACTAGAAGGGAGATATTATAGCAAGTTTCTGCAAGGGAGGATGAAATTTTCTCCCTTTCTTCGTTTTAAAGAGTTGAAAAGTCTGGACTTATCCTACAATTTTTTTGACGATACTATCGTGAGCACAGGTAGGACATGCTACCAGTTCTAACATAATTCATTTTTATACTATCAACCATTTCATTTATATCAGGGACCACTATAACATTTTTTTCTTTTTATTTCTAGGACTTGATAGGTTGTCAAGTTTGAAAAAGTTGGAGGTACTGAACTTGAGCCATAACAAGATCAAAACCAACGTATTTCCTTTGTTGGCTGGACTAACTGCTCTGAAAGTTTTGAATCTTAGTTTCATAAATCCATTTTAACAACAACACTCACCTGCTTATGGAATTTTGTTTGTGTTTCGACCTTCTTAGTTTTTGTAATAGTATATATCTCTGCGTTGTAAATCAATACTCATACACTTGTGCAGATAGTTCTTCTATTTGCACCTTGGAAAACTTGGAAGTACTGGATCTCACCGGATATGGTTATTATCATGGTCCCTTCCCAGTCAAAGGTTACTAGTTTATCATCTTAAAATCCCCGATCCAGATGATTCTATGAGGTGTTGTTGGCAAATACCTCTGACCAATGAGGTTTCTTCCTCCGCTCAATATATGTGATTATTTTCATGGGAAAAAAGGAAAGTTTTTTGCTATGGTACTAAATAACTACTACCATAGTCACCTGGCTAACTCTAAACTTCATTTTCCCTGTAAATAGTGATGATGTTTTGAAATTCACTAAGGGTGGAAGGGGCACCATTCGGTGATTATGTTTGCCGAGTATAATAAACATGTAGTATATAATACGGTTGTAACATAGATAGTATAGTATAATAAACATGTACCAAACCTATACGCATGATAAATTTTTAAAAATGTTTTTTGTTTTAAAAGTAAAAGAATTCTTTTATTAAACTTTGTTAAAACTATGATTAAATGTTTACAAAAATATGTAAAAAAAGTGTAGTATATAATACGGTTATAACATAGATAGTATAGTATAATAAACATGTAACAAACCTGTACGACATGATAAATTTTTAAAAATGTTTTTTGTTTAAAAAATAAAAGAATTCTTTTATTGAACTTTGTTAAAACTATGATTAAATATATACAAAAATTTGTAAAAAAAAAAAAAAAACCAAAGCAATACGACCCGTATGTCTTTACAATGCGTATTGAAAAAGTAAGGTGTACAGATAGACAATGGGGTGTGACAATAGATTCTCCCGTTAAAAAAACCCTATGATAGGGTAAGTGTGAAATGATAAAGCTTTTAAATCGTAATCGATTACCTAAACCGACCCGAAACTCAAGCTATTAGTTTCTGTTTTCCTTTTTTATTTAAGCGGTTTCGTTCTTGATCGGATATTTGGATGTGACTAATTAGTAGCTATGGCATAAAACCAAAAGATTTATGTAAATTGGTGTGTGTATGCTACTCTGGATGTATCGGCGGAAATGACTAATGCCCAATGAAAAGACAACTCAAGCCCCCCGCATGATTGACTAATACCTAACATAATCGACTAATAACTAACAACTGTCACATGGCTCAATAATTATTAGTCCAATTTTGCATGTTTTATCTTGTATTTTATTGTTAAACTACTATTAAGCCCCTTTTATAATAACTTTTATTTAACATTTGCAGTTAATTCTATTGGTGCTTTAGACCGGTGGGTATGTGGCATGCGCAGTGGCGGACCTCCCCTTTGGCCAGGGTGGGCGGCCGCACCCCTTGAAAAAAAAATTTAGTGTATATTTTAGGAAAAAAAAACCACCGCACCCCTTTAAAATATGGTTGAACACATCATCCGCATCCCCAACAAATAATTTCAGGGTCCGCCACTGGGCATGGGTTGTAGCGTTGAAGGGGTTTAACGTCGGCTACACTATCGCAGCTCGGCGTTGGGTTTGGCGTTGCCCGCTTGGCGTAGATATTCTGCCTGGCGTGGGGTGGGGGGGTGGGTGACGTGGCGGGCTGTGGTTGGCTGGTTCAAAGTAGCCGTTGATAAGCGACACCCCACCACACACCTAGGTTTTGAGTATTAGCTTGTGGATCCTACACTCGTCACGTGTCGAACAATGCCCAAACGCAAGCCCCTCCGCACCCCATAGTGTTAAGCATGTGAAGTGCATTGTTTGTTTGTACTACTGCTGCCTTTAAATTACACCCAGCATCTTCTTCAGACTTCTCAAGTTCCTTCTCTTCTCTGGTATACTTCTCTTTACATCTTCTGACCCACTGACTTGCTTAATTCTGTGAGTCTTTGTGTTTTGTGGTACCAAAATGGAGAGTGAGCTAAGTGCACGCATATATTTATGCTTAGCATTTGTAATGCTATCAATGATGGTAAGTCACATTCAATGTGTTTGCGTAGCAGAGGAGAGGAATGCCCTCCTCCAGATAAAAGCAGCACTGCCTGAGTTATCAAACGATGTCCGTGATCCTCTCTTCACTTGGGTTGATCTTGATACCTCTGCAAGTGAATGCTGTGAGTGGGAGATGATAGAATGTGATCCAACCACTGGGCACATTACTGGCATTTTATTGGGCAACTTGTTCATGCTTGATCAAGTTGCTGAACTAGAAGAGAGATATTATAGCAAGTTTGTGTAAGGGAGGATGAAATTTTCTCCCTTTCTTCGTTTTAAAGAGTTGAAAAGTCTGGACTTATCCTACAATTTTTTTGACGATACTATCGTGAGCACAGGTATGACATGCTACCCGTTCTAACATAATTCATTTTTGAAAGTTATAATCCCTACACATCCTAAACTACAAGGGTTTTATGGTAATTAAAGAAAAGAGTGGCGGTTACAAAGTTGAGGGACTATTTGTGACAAATCAGAACTTGGTAACTACCACCCCAAGGGTGGCGAAATCCCTTGGGAGGCACCCATTCGATTTCAGCCACACACAGAGAAGGGACGCGACTCTTGGATAGGAAGACTCACCCCTTCATGTTTAATTACATCCACATGTTCTAGAGACGCACCCGTTCGTGAAGAGACGCGTCTATTGGATCGCTCCCATTAGAAACTATAAATAGGGTTGTAGATTTCAATTGTAATTCCATTCATGTATTCAGATATTCAGTTTATATTCAAGTTATTCGATTGTCTAGAGATCAAAGATCCATTTTGGGGCCAACAATTGGTATCAGAGCATCATGCTCTAGGCATCGCAGGGAATTCGCGATCAGGTTTTATTATTCTTTCTCAATTCGCAAGTTAGTTTTATTTTCGGTTCAGGGTCGAACCAGGGGTTAGGAATCTAGGGTTTTGATTCCGGGGTTTAGTGCGAATTAGATTGATTGTTTGTTACGCTTTGGATTATACGCGGGGGGGGGGGGGGGACCAGGGGTTAGGAATCTAGGGTTTTGATTCCGGGGTTTAGTGCGAATTAGATTGATTGTTTGTTACGCGTTGGCTTATACGCGCCGGGGGGGGGGGGGGGGGGTTAGAGGTTTGTTGAAACCAAGAAAGATAAAAGTTTTTGAAAGTGAAAATTGTTCGGTCGGAAGACATGTCAGGAGCAACCGGACCAAATTCACAAATTGTAATTCAAAAGGAAGGAAGTTCTCTTTCCCAATTTCAGTGTCCAATCCTGAAACCAACAAACTACACGGTTTGGGCAATTCGTATCAAAACGATTTTAGAAGCGAATGGACTTTGGGAAACGATTGAACCGGCAGAAAATACACAGACAGATGTTAAGAAAGATAAGGCGGCAATTGCTTATCTATTCCAAGCAATACCAGAAGACGTTGTATTGCAAGTTGCAAGACTGCAAAGGAAATTTGGGAAAATCTCAAGACTAGACATGTTGGTGTAGACCGTGTGCAAAAGGCGCGTTTACATACACTCATGTCAGAATTTGAGTTATTGTAAATGAAGGAAGATGACACAATAGACGAGTTCACTGCAAAGATCAATAGTATTGTCACGGGCAAGCGAGTATGGAAGGACGTTGAAAGAATCCACTCTGGTACGAAAACTTCTAAACGTCGTGCCAGATAGATTTATTCAAATAGTTGCATCGATCGAGCAATACTCCGATCTACACACAATGACGCTAGACGAAGCTATTTGTAGATTAAAAACGTATGAAGAAAGTTAAAGTTGAAGAAAAAGGAAAGCCCTGTGAACAATCTAGAAGAACTCTTGTATGTGGGTCACGGACAACATGTTGGAAATCGTGGACGAGGGAGATTCAGTTCGTCACGAGGTCGAGGGAGAAGCAATTATCAACATAGGGGTGAAGGACACACCTCTTACGAGTCGGAAGGAACCGACACACCACAAAGGGATGATAGCAAGCAAGAGACACCGACTATGAGAGATAAGTCGAAAATCACTTGCTACAGATGTGAGAAACTTAGGCACTATGCCTACGAATGCCCAACCAAGAAAACCAAGGAAAATGAGACACTCTTGGTTGAAATGGAAGATGATGATGAACCGGCACTTCTGATGTGCCTACACATTGAAAAGAAATAGAAAACATGGAATTTGGTCGTGTGAAACGATCAAAAGGAAAACCGTGTGATGCGGAGGAAGATAACCTGTGAAAGGTACAATAAATAATCCAGTGAGTGGACTAGATCAAGAAGAAGTGAAGAATTCGTGAGGGAAGCAATCAATGATGAAGAACCCGTTGTGAGAGACAACCGTGAAGAGGATATTTAATCTGTGATAGATCAAGAAGAAGACACGTGTATCCTGTGACTGGGCCAGAAGAAGGAATTGTTGTGTGATACAACCGCAAGAGAGATCTGAGTGAGTCAGTTTATCAAAATCTATGAGAAATGGATTCCGGTCATGTGATATGATGGTGGGCAAGTTAATCAAGACCGGTGGAGTTCGTGTTGAGACAACTACATAAGAAAAGGTTCGTGTGATACAAATCAAGTACGGTCAAGACAAGTGTGAAGCAAAAATGTTCGTGTGAAGCAAGGTTCGTGAATAAGAAGATCCGTGTGAAACGTTGGATACCGAGGAGTTTCAAGAAAATGGAATTGATCAAGTTTAAGATCTACAACAACTTAAGGATATTCGTGATTAGGGGGGGTGAATGAAAGTTATAATCCCTACACATCCCAAACTACAAGGGTTTTATGGTAATTAAAGAAAAGAGTGGCGGTTACAAAGTTGAGGGACTATTTGTGACAAATCAGAACTTGGTAACTACCACCCCAAGGGTGGCGAAGTCCCTTGGGAGGCACCCATTCGATTTTAGCCACACACAGATAAGGGACGCGACTCTTGGAAAAGAAGACACACCCCTTCATGTTTAATTACATCCACATGTTCTAGAGACGCACCCGTTCGTGAAGAGACGCGTCTATTGGATCGCACCCATTAGAAACTATAAATAGGGTTGAAGATTTCAATTGTAATTCCATTCATGTATTCAAATATTCAGTTTATATTCAAATTATTCGATTGTCTAGAGATCAAAGATCCATTTTGGGGCCAACAAACCTATCATGTCCTAAGAATAAAAAGAAAAAAAATGTTATAGTGGTCCCTGATATAAATGAAGTGGTTGATAATATAAAAATGAATTATGTTAGAACTGGTAGCATGTCATACCTGTGCTCACGATAGTATCGTCAAAAAAATTGTAAGATAAGCCCAAACTTTTCAACTCTTTAAAACGAAGAAAGGGAGAAAATTTCATCCTCCCTTGCAGAAACTTGCTATAATATCTCTCTTCAAGTTCAGCAACTTGATCTAGCATGAACAAGTTGCCCAATAAAATGCCAGTAATGTGCCTAGTGGTTGGATCACATTCTATCCTCTCCCACTCACAGCATTCACTTGCAGAGGTATCAAGATCAACCCAAGTGGAGAGAGGATCACGAACACCGTTTGATAACTCAGGCAGTGCTGCTTTTATCTGGAGGAGGGCCTTCCTCTCCTCTGCTACGCAGACACAGTGAATGTGACTTGCCATCATTGATAGCATTACAAATGCTAAGCATAAATATATGCGCGCACTTAACCCACTCTCCATTTTGGTACCACAAAACACGACTCACAGAATTAAGCAAGTCAGTGGGTCAGAAGATGTGAAGAGAAGTATACCAGAGAAGAGAAGGAACTTGTGAAGTCTGAAGAAGATGCTGGGTGTAATTTAAAGGCAGCAGTAGTACAAACAAACAATGCACATCACATGCTTAACACTATGGGGTGCGGAGGGGCTTGCGTTTGGGCATTGCTCGACACGTGACGAGTGTAGGATCCACAAGCTAATACTAAAAAACTAGGGGTGTGGTGGGGTGTCGCTTATCAACGGTTACTTTGAACCAGCCAACCACAACCCGCCACGTCACCCAGCCCCCACACCCTACGCCAGGCAGAATATCTACGCCAAGCGATCAACGCCAAACCCAACGCCGAGCCGGGATAGTGTAGCCGACGTTAAACCCCTTCAACGCTACGACCCATGCCCACTGGCGGACCCAGAAATTATCTGCTGGGGATGCGGATTATGTGTTCAACCATATTTTAAAGGGGTGCTGACGGTTTTTTGCCTAAAATATACACTATTTTTTTTTCAAGGGGTGCGGCCGCCCACCCCGGCCAAAGGGTAGGTCCGCCACTGCCCATGCCTCATACCCACCCGTCTAAAGCACCAATAGTATTAACAGCAAATGTTAAATAAAAGTTATTATAAAAGGGGCTTAATAGTAGTTTAACAATAAAATACAAGATAAAACATGTAGAATTGGATTAATAATTATTGAGCCATGTGATAGTCGTTAGTTATTAGTCGATTACGTTAGGTATTAGTCAATCATGCGGGGGGCTTGAGTTGTCTTTTCATTGGGCATTAGTTACTTCTGCCGATACATCCAGAGTAGCATACACACACCTATTTACATAAATCCTTTGGTTTTATGCCATAGCTATTAATTAGTTACATCCAAATATCCGATCAAGAACGACACCGATTAAATAAAAAAGGAAAACAGAAACTAATAGCTTGAGTTTTGTGTCGGTTTAGGTAATCGATTACGATTTAAAAGCATTATCATTTCCAACTTACCCTATTATAGGTTTTTTTAACAGGAGAATCTATTGTCACACCCCCTTGTCTATCTGTACACCTTACTTTTTCAATACGCATCGTATAGACATATACGGGTCGTATTGCTTTGGTTTTTTTTTTGGGTTATCGGATTTTATCATCCTCAACTATCGGCCTTTGGCCGTTGTCACCCGCAACTAACACTTTGACACCCGACACCCCCAACTTGACTTTTTGTTTGTGCTGCCACCACCCAGTTAAATCTTCACTAACTAGGTTTGTTTTTTATCTGACGTGGCATAAGTTTGCTGAGTTGGACAGGGTGACATGGCAATGATGTGTATAGAAACCTCATTTTCTTCTTTACAGCACACAGTAAAGTCCAATAACAACCTTAATTTCATCTTCCCCAATTGTAGCCCTGCGTTAACCCCTCTCCCCCTTCCTCCTCATCTCTTCGAAGACGTATTTCAGGCATATATTACTATCTCCCGCTGACGCCACTGATAGAGTTCTCACTATCTCCTGAATCGTAACCCTAGACGTCCGGCGAGTGCTCCGGCAGTTTGGTGAAGATGTTGATGGTGAGGGTGATTCGAGGGTGGTTGTGGGTTGAGGCCCTGAGGGTGGTAGTCGGAGATGGTGGAGGTGGTGGATTTCATTGTTACATTTACTTTTGATCAATGGGTGTTGCCAGATGAGTGGTGGATTTTATTTGTTGCCGGAGTTTCATCAATCAATGTGTGTTATGGGTGCTGCCGGAGACGGCGTCGGTGGTGGGCGGAGGACAGCGGCGGAGGATCTCGTGGACGGTGGTTTGTGGGGTGATGTTGTTTGTGTTGGGTTTCTTTGTTTCTTCCCCTTTTCACATCGAATTGCATGTTTTTATAACAATTTAGGTCCAATTTTGTGATTTTGCAGGAATGGGAAAACAGAGTGTTGTTGAATCTAATTATACCGATTTTTTATTTTTTATTTTGTGATTTAGGTCCAATGTTGTTTGGGTTTGGTTATGGTTATAACTCTGTGTGGTTTTGATGAACATGTTACTGTGTTGATGAACATGAGAAAGATGATGATGCTGCCTACTTGTGCCATGTAATCGCCATGTCATCCTGTCCAACTCATCAGCTATGTGTCACTTAGGATCATAAACAAACTCAGTTAGTAAAGATTTAACTGAGTGGTGTCATCACAAACTAAAAGTCAAGTTGGGGGTGCCTGGTGTCAAAGTGTTAGTTGCGGGTGACAACAGCAAAAGGACGATAGTTGAGGGTGATAAAATCCAATAACCCTTTTTTTTACAAATTTTTGTATATATTTAATCATAGTTTTAACAAAGTTCAATAAAAGAATTCTTTTATTTTTTTAAACAAAAAACATTTTTAAAAATTTATCATGTCGTATAGGTTTGTTACATGTTTATTATGCTATACTATCTATGTTATAACCGTATTATATATTACACTTTTTTTTACATATTTTTGTAGACATTTAATCATATTTTATCAAAGTTTAATAAAAGAATTCTTTTACTTTTAAAACAAAAAACATTTTTAAAAATTTATCATGCGTATAGGTTTGGTACATGTTTATTATACTATACTATCTATGTTACACCCGTATTTTATACTACATGTTTATTATACTCGGCAAACATAATCACCGAATGGTGCCCCTTCCACCCTTAGTGAATTTCAAAACATCATCACTATTTACAGGGAAAATGATGTTTAGAGTTAGCCAGGTGACTATGATAGTAGTTATTTAGTACCATAGCAAAAATGTTTCCTTTTTCCCATGAAAATAATCACATATATTGAGCGGAGGAAGAAACCTCATTGGTCAGAGGTATTTGCCTACAACACCTCATAGAATCATCTTGATCGGGGATTTTAAGATGATAAACTAGTAACCTTTGACTGGGAAGGGACCATGATAATAACCATATCCGGTGAGATCCAGTACTTCCAAGTTTTCCAAGGTGGAAATAGTCGAAATATCTGCACAAGTGTACGAGTATTGATTTACAACGCAGAGATATATACTATTACAAATACTAAGAAGGTTGAAACACAAACAAAATACCATGAGCAGGTGAGTACTGTTCTTGAAATGGATTTATGAAACTAAGATTCAAAACTTTCAGAGCAGTTAGTCCAGCCAACAAAGGATATACGTTGGTTTTGATCTGGCTATGACTCAAGTTCAGTACCTCCAACTTTTTCAAACTTGACAACCTATCAAGTCCTAACAATAAAAAGAAAAAAAATGTTATAGTGGTCCCTGATATAAATGAAATGGTTGATAATATAAAAATGAATTATGTTAGAACTGGTAGCATGTCATACATGTGCTCACGATAGTATCATCAAAAAAATTGTATGATAAGTCCAGACTTTTCAACTCTTTAAAACGAAGAAAGGGAGAAAATTTCATCCTCCCTTGCAGAAACTTGTTAAATAATATCTATCTTCTAGTTCAGCAACTTGATCTAGCATGAACAAGTTGCCCAATAAAATGCCAGTAATGTGCCCAGTGGTTGGATCACATTCTATCCTCTCCCACTCACAACATTCACTTGCAGAGGTATCAAGATCAACCCAAGTGGAGAGAGGATCACGGACACCGTTTGATAACTCAGGCATTGCTGCTTTTATCTGGAGGAGGGCCTTCCTCTCCTCTGCTACGCAGACACAGTGAATGTGACTTGCCATCATTGATAGCATTACAAATGCTAAGCATAAATATATGCGCGCACTTAACCCACTCTCCATTTTGGTACCACAAAACACGACTCACAGAATTAAGCAAGTCAGTGGGTCAGAAGATGTGAAGAGAAGTATACCAAAGAAGAGAAGGAAC
The DNA here is from genome assembly GCA_030545235.1 of Helianthus tuberosus. Classification (NCBI taxonomy): domain Eukaryota; kingdom Viridiplantae; phylum Streptophyta; class Magnoliopsida; order Asterales; family Asteraceae; genus Helianthus; species Helianthus tuberosus. Next base: position 246,817 of record JARYGA010055529.1, read on the forward strand.
TTGTGAAGTCTGAAGAAGATGCTGGGTGTAATTTAAAGGCAGCAGTAGTACAAACAAACAATGCACATCACATGCTTAACACTATGGGGTGCGGAGGGGCTTGCGTTTGGGCATTGCTCGACACGTGACGAGTGTAGGATCCATAAGCTAATACTTAAAAACTAGGGGTGTGGTGGGGTGTCGCTTATCAAAGGTTACTTTGAACCAGCCAACCACAGCCCGCCACCACCCACCCCCCCCAACCCACGCCAGGCAGAATATCTACGCCAAGCGGGCAACGCCAAACCCAACGCCGAGCCGGGATAGTGTAGTCGACGTTAAACCCCTTCAACGCTATAACCCATGCCCAGTGGCGGACCCAAAAATTATTTGCTGAGGATGCAGATGATGTGTTCAACCATATTTTAAAGGGGCGCGATCGGTTTTGTTGGCTAAAATATACACTAAATTTTATTTTCAAGGGGTGCGGCCGCCCACCCTGGCCAAAGGGTAGGTCAGCCACTGCCCATGCCTCATACCCACCGGTCTAAAGCACCAATAGTATTAACAGCAAATGTTAAATAAAAGTTATTATAAAAGGGGCTTAATAGTAGTTTAACAATAAAATACAAGATAAAACATGTAGAATTGGATTAATAATTATTGAACCATGTGATAGTCGTTAGTTATTAGTCACGTTAGGTATTAGTCGCTTACGTTAGGTATTAGTCAATCATGCGGGGGGCTTGAGTTTTCTTTTCGTTGGGCATTAGTCACTTCTGCCGATACATTCAGAGTAGCATACACACACCTATTTACATAAATCTTTTGGTTTTATGCCATAGCTACTAATTAGTTACATCCAAATATCCGATCAAGAACGACACCGGTTAAATAAAAAAGGAAAACAGAAACTAATAGCTTGAGTTTCGGGTCGGTTTAGGTAATCGATTACGATTTAAAAGCTTTATCATTTCAAACTTACCCTATTATAGGTTTTTTAACGGGAGAATCTATTCTCACACCCCCTTGTCTATCTGTACACCTTACTTTTTCAATACGCATCGTATAGACATATACGGGTCGTATTGCTTTGGTTTTTTTATTTTACAAATTTTTGTATATATTTAATCATAGTTTTAGCAAAGTTCAATAAAAGAATTCTTTTATTTTTTAAACAAAAAACATTTTTAAAAATTTATCATGTCGTATAGGTTTGTTACATGTTTATTATACTATACTATCTATGTTATAACCGTATTATATACTACACTTTTTTTTACATATTTTTGTAAACATTTAATCATAGTTTTAACAAATTTTAATAAAAGAATTCTTTACTTTTAAAACAAAAAACATTTTTAAAAATTTATCATGCATATAGGTTTGGTACATGTTTATTATACTATACTATCTATGTTACAACCGTATTATATAGTACGTGTTTATTATACCCGGCAAACATAATCACCGAATGGTGCCCCTTCCACCCTTAGTGAATTTCAAAACATCATCACTATTTACAGGGAAAATGAAGTTTAGAGTTAGCAAAGTGACTATGGTAGTAGTTATTTAGTACCATAGCAAAAATGTTTCCTTTTTTCCCATGAAAATAATCACATATATTGAGCGGAGGAAGAAACCTCATTGGTCAGAGGTATTTGCCTACAACACCTCATAGAATCATCTGGATCGGGGATTTTAAGATGATGGGTGGGGTTCGGCTACAAAGTCCATTTTTCCTACAAAGTGTACAAAGTCATAAAACACCACAATATCAACCATAAAACACACTCGAAACCCACAAATAACAGAGTGATGATCACTAAAACATAATATCTAAACCCTACCAGTCCATAAAAACTTCAAACACACAATCGTAGAACTATGAATATAAAACACAACATGATAATCAACACAAAACACACTAATGTTAGTCATTCGATAATCAAAGCCTTATTATCAAAATCACAACACAAAACCCAAAAATATGGCGTTTTAGTAATCTACACTTTGTTAGTTGTGGGTTTTGAGAGTGTTTTATGACTGAAATTGTGGTGTTTTATGACTTTGTACACTTTGTAGGAAAAATGGACTTTGTAGCCAACTCCAACTCTTAAGATGATAAACTAGTAACCTTTGACTGGGAAGGGACCATGATAATAACCATATCCGGTGAGATCCAGTACTTCCAAGTTTTCCAAGGTGGAAATAGTAGAAAGATCTGCACAAGTGTACGAGTATTGATTTACAACCCAGAGATATATACTATTACAAAAACTAAAAAGGTTGAAACACAAACAAAATACCATGAGCAGGTGAGTACTGTTGTTGAAATGGATTTATGAAACTAAGATTCAAAACTTTCAGAGCAATTAGTCCAGTCAACAAAGGAAATACGTCGGTTTTGATCTTGCTATGGCTCAAGTTCAGTACCTCCAACTTTTTCAAACTTGACAACCTATCAAGTCCTAAGAATAAAAAGAAAAAAAATGTTACAGTGGTCCCTGATATAAATGAAATGGTTGATAATATAAAAATGAATTATGTTAGAACTGGTAGCATGTCATACCTGTGCTCACGATAGTATCGTCAAAAAAATTGTAGGATAAGTCCAGACTTTTCAACTCTTTAAAACGAAGAAAGGGAGAAAATTTCATCCTCCCTTGCAGAAACTTGCTATAATATCTCTCTTCTAGTTCAGCAACTTGATCTAGCATGAACAAGTTGCCCAATAAAATGCCAGTAATGTGCCCAGTGGTTGGATCACATTCTATCCTCTCCCACTCACAGCATTCACTTGCAGAGGTATCAAGATCAACCCAAGTGGAGAGAGGATCACGGACACCGTTTGATAACTCAGGCAGTGCTGCTTTTATCTGGAGGAGAGCCTTCCTCTCCTCTGCTATGCAGACACAGTGAATGTGACTTGCCATCATTGATAGCATTACAAATGCTAAGCATAAATATATGCGCGCACTTAGCCCACTCTCCATTTTGGTACCACAAAACACAAAGACTCACAGAATTAAACAAGTCAGTGGGTCAGAAGATGTGAAGAGAAGTATACCAGAGAAGAGAAGGAACTTGTGAAGTCTGTAGAAGATGTTGGGTGTAATTTAAAGGCAGCAGTAGTACAAACAAACAATGCACATCACATGCTTAACACTATGGGGTGCGGAGGGGCTTGCGTTTGGGCATTGCTCGACACGTGACGAGTGTAGGATCCACAAGCTAATACTAAAAAACTAGGGGTGTTGTGGGGTGTCGCTTATCAACGGCTACTTTGAACCAGCCAACCACAGCCCGCCACGTCACCCAGCCCCCCCACCCCACGCCAGGCAGAATATCTACGCCAAGCGGGCAACGCCAAACCCAACGCCGAGCCGGGATAGTGTAGCCGACGTTTAACCCCTTCAGCGCTACAACCCATGCCCAGTGGCTGTTGATACACTTTATGTGGACGCGACTCGATTCGGTTCGACTCGTTTAGACTCGGTTTGGTTCGGCTCAAGCCCGACGTACCAACATTCCTTCGTCATGCGCCCCAGAGATCGACACGCGAAGCACGAAGAGCCGCGAGATGATACCATCATGAAATCATCATGATGATGTCCTTGATGATGTGATGTTTCGTCGAGTTGTTCCGTCGACTCAACATCTTTCGTCGACCTGGTCGCTGTATAAACAAGTAGAGAACACAGAACAACACTAGAGAGAGAACTGAGAGCTTAGATCAGAGAGTTTATTGTTATTTCGTATCGTATAATTCTGTAATAAACTCTGTTGATATTCTATACATGTGTGCGTTAAACGTTATATATTTGTCGTGTTTTTCTCTCGCTCGGTTTGTGTCGTAACAGGGATTCCGCACTTGTTCCGGCATCCGAAACAAGATCTCGTAGTTGTCCGACGATCCGTATCGGGACCTACAAGTGGTATCAGAGTGTAAGGTTCGATTTCTTGTTGAAAACCCAGTTACCGGTGTGATTTTCGAGTGGTTTTTGAGTTTTTCTTGGTTAAGAAATTTAAAACCCAGTTGTGTTTTTCTTGAAAATTCAGTTTTAAAGCCCATAAATCGATATTGTTTGATGATTGTTCTTGTTTAAAACTTGTTAAAATCTCTAGAGATTATTAAAAGCTACAAGTTGTTTTGAGTTTCGTCATCAAAAGTTTGAGTTCGGTAATTTTTCCGGTGAACTTTTGTCGGAAAACTCATCAATATCGTGTGATCTTCATACTGTTTTTTTTTTAAATTTAAGTATTATTCTTAGATTAAAATATTAGTTACTGAAGAAGTTGGTAAAACAAATGCATGGTCTTGAAAAGTATGTCAAAAGGTCCAGTCGATATTGTCTGCAACAGACATCGTTATGGGTCTCAGACACGACATAATCGAATCTCACCTCACACGTCTAATACTACTAAAGCTCAGGAACACAATCAAGTAATCACGTATGCACATAACCACAGATTCACATAAGCACAGAAGCACATAAGCATGTAAGGCACAGAATCACAGAAGCATATAAGACACCAGAGACAGTCTGAATACAGAAACCTATCATTCAAAGCCTGCGAGTGTTCGAAAATAGCGTTCGCGATTAACATATCGAGTAGTATAGTATAAGCGTATAACATAGCATGAGGTCGTTCATAATTTTAGCGATTTGTCAGCGGTTTTGTAGTGTGTTGCGTGATCAGCGGAAGCAAAAAGGCGTTAGATTGAAACCAGTAGTACCTCAAAACGCTAACAAATAAGCATAAACCACATAAAACACATAAAATCGACGAGTATCAGAGTCAGCAGTTGCGGGCTCATAATTGAAACACATAAAATTTGAGAAATAGATTGTCTCAGGCTCGATAGACATTGACTACCCAAAGTGGTTCGACTATTCACAAGGACTTTCTGAGCATTCTTTGACCTTCGGGACTATGCTTTCGCCTCGATTCTGGGCGAATGGCACGCATCCCTTTGGTTTCAGCGTGACTTCCAGTCGTTGGAGTCCGTCGAGACTTTGGTGAGAGTTTTGTAAAACAAAATAGAGGTCGGAATAAGTCGTCGAGGTTCGGGTTTCACCCCTGGCTTAACAACTTTGTTCCTTGTCTTGATAAAATAAAGGAGAATTATGCGTCGAAGTATGGATTTCACTCCTGATTCAACGCAAATTCTCGTGTTTTTAGATAAAAATGCGGGTCGAATCAAGCAATTTAGTCGAGAGTTTGCGGTTTTCACACCTATTCTCGACCCAATTGTTCGTTCATTTTCGAAAGATTAGAGTGCAGTGATAGTGTAGCGTAGGAGAGAATAGCGAGAAATAGCAGTAAGCTCGTACATAATCCCTACAGGATATGCACAAGTTGGTCTGTTGGTTCCTAACTATAGACTAGGTCTCTAAGAAATCGACCCGGACTAGTTCGAGTCTTGCCTAATTCCCTATAGTTATGGCTCTGATACCAATCTGTCACACCCCAACCGATGGCGGAAACATCGGGGCATGACACTGAGCGAAACAGATTTTCCAGAAGTTTCCATAACAACTATAATTACCAATTAATTAAAGCAACACGTCCCATACCATGTCTTAAAAGATAACATAATTATTACAGACAAATCTAGTCAAATTGTTCTGTTCCGACAACTCAGATTTCAAGTACAGACAATTGTTTATTGGTTTCTAGATTTCACAGCAAGCTAAGCACATAAGCATCCTAAGCACCTGTCACATATGTTAAAGTAAAAGTCAATACACATAGTGTAAAGGTGAGCATACAAGTTTGATAATAGCATATATAGTTCGAAATCATTAACCAGCACGTACACAGTGTAAAATGAGGCATGTTAGTTATCGACATGAACCTATCAATACCAATAAATGCGAGTTGATTGCCCAAGGCAGTTCGTATTGCATGATCACCACCGTGACCCATGTAATTAATTGTCCTTAACAACCCCTGAGTGAACAGGTGCTGAGTCCAAACAAATAGTACTACCGTTGCTAAGGCAGGTAGACATCATTCCATGTTTAAACATAACAAACAAGCATTCATTAAGTCACGTATAACATGCGGTAACGGTTAGCGTTAAAGTATTGCGTAGTGTGTTCGATGTGATTTAGTATAAGTAACGTATGTAACACCCAAAAGTGCGTAAAGCAAAAAGGGATCGAGTATACTCACAGCGATTGAATTAGTGGATTGGAGGGAGCGCTTAGAGCGGATAATAGCCTGAACAGTTATTGATAACATAAGCGAAAAGTTGACGCGTAAAAAGGAACAAGGTGTCAGTGGGTCGAATAGCAGTCCGATCAGATGGTAGTCCGATCGGATGGCCGGTCGGTCGTTCGGATAACAGTTCGTTCGGACGGTCGTCCGATTGGATGACCGTTCGAGTGGACTGTTACCTCGTTTGGGATGGATGTGTTTGTGTATGATGGCTTGACTTTTGAAGTTTTCGTTGTAGCATTTTGAAAACTTAGAAGTATCTCTACCTTTCAGGTCGATCGATCGAACGACCGTTCGATCGGACGACAATCCGATTGGTTAGACACTCTAGCGAGAACAAGTTCACAGCAGGTTGTCACTCGATCGGACGCTTGTTCGATCGGGTGGCAACCCAAGTGCATTGAAAATGTTGAAAATTTGTTTAAGTGTTGAAGTCAGAACGTTACACGGTTGAGCGGTAATCCGTTCGGACGGTCGTCCGATCGGATAGGAGCTCGTTCCACGTCCACAACTTCAAGTGTTTGAAATGGATGTCAAGTGTGGGGCCAAGGTGTAAGTCGTTCGGGTGGCAACCCGATCGGGTGACAGTCCGATCGGACTGGTCGACACTCCGTTCCGGTCGACCTGATCGTTTTCTTCCTTGGTCTTTCTGGTAGTTTGTTGTTTTATCGAGATGATTTGATAACGTTTTAGACAACAGAACCCTCGTCACGACTCAGTAGCCTGATCGGACAGGAATTACCCAAATCCGGCCGGTTAACTGTTCGGGACGGTGTTCCATGTTTAACCCAAAATCGGTAATCTTGTGGATAGAATCCAGATCTTGAACCAACACATCAACAAGAAAGAGTAGAAGGTTCGAGCAAGCTCCGATCCTATCGGTTTTGAGGCATTGAGTGTAAAAGAGTTGAAAGAAAGTTAGAAACTGTCTTTCAATCCTTTTTCACCTTGAATATGTTTTAGATCTATGAAAGATCTTTGTTTATTTGTATGGAAATCGTTCGAATCTAAGTTGTTCTTGGTGGATTGAAGCCTAAACATGAAGTTCCTAATAGCACCATGATGACATCATCCTAGAACACCTCAAACCCGATGATTTCACGGTTAAAAGTCCAGATTCAAAAGATAGAAAGGTGTAGGAGTGTGTGTAGTTTAAGGAAGTACAAGATTTAGATGGAAAACTTATAAGAATTGCGAGGAATCTGAAGAAAAGTAGGCAAGGAGGGCTGGTCGGACGAGAGTTTCCAGAAATGGTAAGTTTGATGTTGAAAGGAGGGTATTTATAGGGTTTCCCAAAAAGGAAAGGGTGGAATGTGGCTGGTCGATCGAGTTGGCAGCCCGATCGAACAGCTGGTCGATCGGCTGGTCACCACAACATAACATAAATAAACATGCACAAGTAACACATAAGGCACACACAAACATAAGACATTAACTAGGTTGCGTAATTCGAGTTGCGAGTGCGATTACGATAAGCGATAAATCGATTAAACATGTGGTAAATAGCGATTACTATGCGATTATTATTAGATACTCCACATAATACAACTAAAGCGATAATAAAAATAGACTATTTACAAGTCAAAGAAGTCAAAACAGGATTTGAGCAAGGAGTGACAGATTGCAATTAGTAATCTTTTCTTCCTTTGACTTCAATCTTGACTTTGACTTTGACTTCCGAAACACGGGGTGTTACATATTAGGGTTTGTAGATGTGCAAAACCCTCAATTTGACGTGAGAAGATGGTGAATGATTGATTGATTATGTGAACGAACCAAGTTCACTGTGTGTGGATATCTTGCTAAGGAAGATAAAAAGATAGATTAGGGTTTGGATGTTTTTCAAATGAATATACAAATCTGAATAATCACTGAATGTCGGAATCATACCTTGTTGTTGATGACAATGGGGTGTAAAAGAAGTAAACAAGTCGAAGACGTCAAATCCTAGGTCATGAAGAATGAAAAACAAATCAGTGAACAATCTAAACGAAAACTGACAGTTATAGAATGATGAAATCAGCATGTTTAATCGAAAATATTCATGATCTAACCTTGATTTTGGAGCGATGATGATAGGATCTCTAAAAATCTGAAGGGGAAGGGAAGGATGATAGGATCTCTAAAGTTCTAAAGGATAAGGGAAGTTTAGAGAAACCCTAATAACTAAACGAAAATGTGCGGGAAGTGAGGATTTGAGACAGGTTTATATGTATTTATACGGAAACATTTTTGTGACCCATATTAGGAAAACGGATCCTCCTAACCCGTGCACCAAAGTGATTTTTTTTTGTGTTTTTAGGTGGGAAAACAGAAAATAAAAGCCCTAGATGGATGCCATGTGTCCCCTAGGTATAAACTTTATTAGGCCATGTGTAGTCATAAAGCCTCTTTGTGGGCATTATGCGACACGTGTCGTGCCACGTCACACAGGTGCTTTAAGGGACGTTATATAAATAGAGCCTGTAGTTATAAAGCCCCTAACCATCAATCCTAATTAATTATTTTTCAATTTTTTAATTAATTAATTTTTTAATTAAAATCCATTTCATTAAATAAAAAACATTACAATAAAATAAAAAAAACATTAAAATAAAATAAAAAAAACATTACACTAAAATAAAATTAAAAAAAAAAACATTACACAATCAAATGTTATATATTTTTTTTTGATTCGCTCCTTTTGTGCCAACATCGTCTACAGCGCATTTCCGGTTAGGTGGTCGTGCGGTTTCGAGTAGAATTCAAAGTCATGAGCCCATTGTCTATCCCGTATAATCTCGGTCACTTCGCGGTTCTCTTCCATACGTTTAGTCCCTAGTTCGTGTATGTCTTGAAGTCGTTTGTTTATCTCCGAAAATGCATTAGTCATTTTGGATCCCATCGACGATGACTCGGGCCTTTTCGATCTTGCACCGCTTCTTCTTTTGGCGAGTCGTGGTAGCTCTTCCGCCGGCTCTTCCTCCGGAATATCATCGTTGACGTCGGTGTTTCGAGCGTTGGAGGTTGGCGTTTCGGGTTCGCCCGACTCGTTGGTTTTTGATCTCTTTGACAGCCTTTTATTTGCCGACCGACCGCTAGGCGTAGGGATGTTGGCCCATTTGGGGCTATTCCGAAGAATTTGCCAACACTTTAAGTACGGGAAATTGCCTTGACTTTGTGTATACTCAATTAAGGTCGCTTGTGTAATGTCCTCGTCCTTGCTTCCACTTTTGCATCCGGCAAAATTGCGTTGGTAAACGTTTTGAAAATTCGTGCACTTCTTGTTGATATCAGTCCACTTGCCCGATATCGAGTCCACCGGCCGGTATTCGTCTCCTCTACCCGTAAGCCCGAAAAAAGTTCTCGGATTCGGTTCCAAAAAAGGGGTTTACTTTGATTGTTTGCTTAAAAAAACAAATAATAGTCCAAAAAACCGAAAAAAAAAATTAAAAAACAGTAAATAAAAAACCGAAACTAAAAAAAAAACCCAAACAAAAAACAGATAATAAAAAAACTGAAAATTAGAAAATAGAAAATAAAAAACAGAAAAAAATAGAAAATAAAATAAACAAATAAAATTACCTATTACGGGGGGTCCTCTGACACGTCGATCCGAGCTCGAGTTAGCACATACTCCTCTTCGGCATCCCACGGTATTACATTTTTTTTTTCGCTCGGGTGGTTTCCGTTTTCTTTTTATGTGTGCGTTTTGTTTTTCCTTTTTGCGTCTCCTCAACTTCCAGTTGTGTTTCCAGAACAACCTCGGGGTCGTGTAGTGGGGAGCCGAATGCTTGTGCCGATCCGAATGCTTGAGACGACCCCATTCCGTCCGTGTTTCGATTAGGGTTCCAACCGTATAGATTCGGGTCCTATGAGAGTGGTTGGTTCAAAAGGTTCATGAACCCGGTATTATGTTGATTAAAATCGACAAAACTGGATCCGAAAGGGGTGAGTTGAGTGGGAACCGGAGACACGGGGCGGGTAGGATTGCTACTTTGGTTCGGATCCGCACTCGAACGGGGAGAAATAAAACCGCGGTTGAAGGGTTGCATTGTATAAAAATTATAGATTTAAAAAAAAAGTAGAGAGAAAGAGGGTTTGAAGGTATGTAGGTTGTATTGGATTTTATAAAAAAATGGGAGATGGGTTTAATTTATAGGAAAGATGGAAAATTAATTGAATTTATTTTTTTTTAATTTATGACGGTTTGCAATGGTCAAAATTTGAAAGTTCTCCTTCATCATGCCGCTACGAAGATCACGTTGGCCTCAAATTTACATCCCATAGCGCCGCCTGTATTGATGTGGCGGGCGTATGGGGCGCTATACCTCACAAAAAATCTCCCATCATGCCTCACTATAGATAATCTTAGGTAGGATAGATGTGTCACATGTTTTATCCATTATATAAAGAGAAAGGAAATTAAAGAAGTAAGAATCTTTTAGGCTTGTAGATAAGGGAATTAAACACCAATGATATCATAAGAATCACATGGATTGAGGTTAAAGAAAACTTCTTTCATCTTCATATATACTTTTACTGACGCATATACATGTTTGTATTCCTGCAACTATCCTCAACGAGGACGTTAAGAATACAGAAAAACAATGTAAGTTTATTCTTCCTATTATTGTTTACCGTTGAGCTTCTATATGATATCTTATGTCTTAATATACATGAGATGATATTAAAATTCGTTGCTGATTATTCTAGTTTAGTAGTTTCGATCTGTAAATCTGACATGTCAATGCACATATGGTTAATATACAGAAACGTATTTTCACAAGATATCCATTTTGTGAAAATACTTTTTTATATGTATAATTTAAGGTAGTGAACTTTCACGATTTTAGCAATTTCTGTGAAGTGCTATGTAAATATGTTCCATCCTCTGGTAATTTAGCCAAATAATCTCATTTTTTTTTTTGAATATTCGAAGAACGTAGCACAGTTTATAAGTCTTAACTACTTGGATATATATATTGTCAAAATCGTCTCTAAGATTTTAATTTTATTGTCATTTTCATCAAAAATTAAAATCTGGTCAGCTTTACAGTTAACATACAGTTTTTATTTTCTTTATTTTTATTTTTTTTTGTCTTTTTCCTCTTTTTTAATGAAACGAAAAATGATCAGATTTTTTTTTTTAATTTGTTATAATAAAATGTTAAAACATCATTTTGCCATTCATTAAAAGGAGGAAAAAGACAGAAAAGTTGGATGTTAACTGAATAATTTGATCAGAATTTTATTTTGAATGAAAATGACAACAAAATTGAAACCATATGGACCTATATTCAAAAGTTTTGAGTTTTTTTTTTACTAATATCACAAAAGTGAACAAATCTCAAGGACCATTTTAGTAGTTTACTCATATATATATATATAGTGACGTTCATTGATAAATACTAAAAAAGTGAGTAACTGGAGAAAACTCTTGAAATTAAACATAACATATTAAAAATCAATTTTTTTTTATTTTTTTTGACATTTTTCCTTATAAATACATATAAACATTTTTAATAAAAAATCAAAAACTAAAAATATTAAAGAAATGTTTAAATAACAGTTAAAATAAAAATATCTTATTAAATTAACTTAACATGTTAAAATCTTTATTTTTAACATTTTTAGCGCTTTTCCATATAAAAATGGGCAGAAACTATTTCAATAAATAATTATTTTTGTAAAAAAATATACATTTTAGCTTTTTTTAACTGTTTTTTTAATTTTTTTTAATATTTTTGGTTTTTATTTTTTAATTAAAAATGCTTCTACATGTATTTATTTATAAATAAAAGCACCGATTTTTTAATTGATTTTTAAAATGTTAAGCTGAATTTTAAAAGTGTTCTTCGGTTATTCACTTTTTTAGTGTTTCTCAATGAACCCTCCCCTATATACAGTGTGACTGTGTGAGGTTCATTGGGGACATTAAAAAAGCGGGGAACCGGGAACCATGCATTTAACATCTTAAAAATTCAACTTAACATAGATTTACCCTTGAATTCAACTTGATTAAGTTCACATGAATTATGAGGGAATATGAATTTCTTGAGAATCAAATCGACTGGAAATCCAGTATAAACCTTTTGATGATTATGCGAGTATGATTCACCTCGGCAACAGAAATGAAAGTCAAGACTGCCACTTAAATTGTGTGCTCAAACTATTATCAACCAATGCTACTAGTTCATAGTTCGATTATTAAAATATAATTTACCTTTTTTTCTAATAAACACTTTTATTATTTTTTTAGAGAACGTATCATAGGCAAGCAAACCATGGCTATGATTGGGATTGTACCCGAAGAATTTAAAGAAGAAAACTATGAGTTTTGGAAAATATGTTTAAAAAGTTATCTAGTTGGTCAAGGCTTATGGGATGTGGTCTCAAGAGAAGCTAAGTCTGAGGAGGAAGAGCAATCACAAGAATGGCAAAGGAGGAATGCTCAGGCTTTGCATGCTATTCAACTCGCCTGTGGATCACAAGCTTACGCCAAGTACAAGAAGAATACACATGTCTCCGCTAAAATTGCATGGGATCATTTGGCTGAATTGGGTCCTAGCCAATTACAACATTCTGACATTATACATGATCAACAAGATGTATCTGGTAAAATACTAACTTGTTGCCTTTTTAAGTTTTTTTTGGGTTAATATTATTCAACTTTGTCATTGCGTACAATCTGTCACCACCAATTCCGTCAGTAAAGACCCATACCGCCTAAAACTACTTGGGCAATCATTTTATCAAAAAAAAATATCCTCATAATTATGATTGTTGCCGATGGATATTCACCGATTGAGCCAGACATGGATTTGTCATTAATTTGTGATGAATCAGACATGGTTTTATTATATTTATATTTTCCATTTTTCTTAGGCATTTGTTGTCCAAAGGTGATACTTTTTTATTTAGTAGTGTGTTTTATTGTAAAAGTGTTTGAATGTTCACAGGGGTTAAAGAACATCATCTTTATGAACACCTATACAATGCCATTGAAGATGATGACATCGAACAAGTGAATGATATCCTTAAGAAAGACCCTAATGCTACAACCGCAATTGTGTCTTCACATGGAGATACAGCTCTCCATATTGCAATCCTCTCTGGAAAAATGAAGATTGCACTAAACTTGGTGAAGAAGATGCCCCCAGAAGGATTAGAAATTAGCAATGACTTTGGTGCCACTCCTCTATCTCTAGCTGCAATAACCGAAAACATAGCATTGGCTAAAGCAATGGTGGAAGTGAATGATAAGTTGGTTACCATAAAAAAAGGAAATAATGACCAGAACTCCCTTCCTGTCATTGTGGCATCAATGTATGGTAGAAAGCGAATGGTTCACTATCTCTACTCCAAGACTCCAAAACACCTGCTGGACCCGGATAACCCTAACGCAAACAACGGATTGGATGGTGTGTTGCTGCTGAATAATTTGATCACTGCAGAATTCTATGGTTAGTGAAATGAGTTTATATTGTCCACACTTTTCATTTATACAACTGAAAAACGATATCTTTTTTAGGTGGTCTGTAGTTTTAAAAATCTCACTAATTGGTACTAACAATGTTCTACTCTAAACGCTGTAGATATTGCTTCCATGCTACTTAACTTGTTCCCAAAGCTAGGTATCATGGATGATCACCATGGCGATTATGCTCTTCACAAATTGGCACACAAACCTTCTGCCTTTGCTAGTGGATGCATATTTCCATTTTGGAAGCAATGGATCTATAATTGTGAGTAATTACATTTTAATTACCTTTCCATTCTCTAACATTAACTTAACTAGGAATCACATACTCAAAATGTTAGGTTTTCTTCACAATTATCCGAAATATATGAACACATATAGTTTATTAATATACACAATACCTTATGAGATTTTCATTATTCAACATGAAATCAAAGCTTTAACTACGGTCATTGTCTTTTCACCCCTCATCCTCCTTTGTGACAACTTTCTTTATCTTCTTCTCTCTCACCCTACCCAGTAAATGCATTGAACAAACTAAGTTAGTGTAGGTCCACTTGTAGGATCAAGAAACCTACTTCCTTGTTTATCTAACACACTTACGAGTGTGGAATCCACGTAAGAATGCAAACCAAAGCAAAGTATAAACAAACACAAGTAACCAACTATTCACTATCTTGATTAAATGGAAGAGAACAAGTACAAACACATACACACAATGTTTGACAGACTCTGTGTGCTCTCTTAGTCTAACTGTGTTACAAGTTCTGTTTAAATAAGCAAGGACCCAGCACCTTACGAAACATGTACTGGGCCCAGCAATAAAGCCCACGAAGGACCAATACCCACGAAAGACATGAGTGTCTTTTGTTCAAAATCATACTCACGAAACATCAAGGTGAAGAAGGTTTTTCGTTGCATGGCATTTGATAACCCAAGAAGTACTAGGCCCAATGAGACCTGTTGGTTCTTCGTTGATGTTTCCATGCAATGGGCAGTCCATGCAAAGTTCAAGATATATTAGACATCATCATGACATCATCATGGTGATTTCATGGTAATGTCAGCTCGCGGCTCTTTGTGTTTCGTGTGTTGTTCTCTGGGGCGCACGACGGAGGAATGTCGCGACGTTGGTATTGAACCGAACCGAACCGAGCCACATCCATACAAAACTGTATCAACAAACTCCCCCTTGGATGTTGCTGGTGAAGGTTCGTTCTTCATGTAGTAGGATCTTCAAAGTCTTCACGTTTCACAAACGGGGAGTGTATCAACAAACTCCCCATTGAATGATGCTCGTGAATCTTTTGATCTTCAATACTTCAGATCCTTTTGGTGTTGATGAGTGGTCAGCTGCAACTCGATCATCTTGATCCTCTAATTGCATCAATGCCGTGTCTTCATTCCACAGCTTGTCATCTAACACGTTCTCTTTGCCTTTAGCTAGTTTGAATGCCACATCTACACACACAGCAGAGCTAAACGCGTAATGAGAACAACCGCTTGGAATATAGTCAAAAAACACATGACACACATGAGACCAACTCACAATCAAACACCTACCGACAATAGTTTAAAAGTTTAAAAAATTGATCAATTTTAGATTTTAACTTTCTAACTTGAACCGAACCGAACCGAGCCACATCCACACAAAACTGTATCAACAGTTAGCTATTATGGTCAATTAACCCAAACTTAATAGAAAAAAACAAACTAAGTTAGTTATTTGGATGAAAAGCGTTAAAAAATGCAAACCTTAGGGCTAGATTTGTTATAAATTAGATTTTTGGACTATAATAGTTAAAAAGGACAAACCTTAGGGATGAAAACATAAATTTACTCTTATTTCTTTAAACCGTTTTCCCTTGGCGTCACCATGCCACCGTTGTCGTTACTGTTACCATAGCTTTGTTGCGGTGCCTCTAGTCGTTGACACCATGGCCTAAGATTTGTCGCCGCAATTTGCCGCCATAGAATAAATTACAAATCTAGCACATAATCGAGTTTTAAAAACAATTGTTTTTCTTGTTTTGCTTCTTATATGTTCTTCTTTCACCTTTATTGTCTTTCATTTTACCTTTATTCCGAGCTTCCTATTTCCTTTCCTTCCAACTTCTATAGAGTATTAGACAAAGTATTATTATTTAACTTTTATTTTAACTATCTTTGTATATAATTGACAATATATCGTACATGGTTTTCACTATATAAGAATTTTCACAATTTTACCAAAATTTAGAATCATCATAATGTCCTGTAAATTATAAATCGTATGGCATCTTAGTTTTTTGACATTCTATTGAATTCATTTAGATTTGGACTTTTTTTTTTCCTGGAATGACTAGCTTAGGCACTATCTAAACATACTTCGAAATCTACACAAATGTTCACAATGTAACTAGAACCCCAAACTAGTTGAACCTAGTCAAATTGAAAGCATCAATACATTACTACCGAAGACAAACCTTTTGAACTTCATCCACAAAGTTAGACCTTTGAGTTTCAATATGCTTCCAAGCCTTACAATCACTTGGATGTACCATTGTACCTTCTTTTGTTTGACTATTTTGATGCCAAGTCATACGTTCGAATGTCTTTCAAGACATATAAAGTCTTTGAAGTTTAGGATTAATCAATATGTAACTCAAGACCAAATTTGGTTTTATACTATTTCTCTTGTATCGTTATTCACAACACACTCTATATATAATGGGGCAATTTAGAATTATGCTTATAAATAACATGCAGTGGTATTTGCTTGCCAAGTTCTATTAGACGCTTCTTCATCCCATAAAAGTTAGCAAGTAGTTTCTCACCCTTAGGTAGCATATCTTTAATGATGGGAAGTATGTGACTATAAGTCAACTAAGGTACATTACTCGATAAATAGTTTTGTTGCTACTTATAGTTTTGAGAAACTTTGACCACCATCCCACAAAGGCTCGTTAATATAAACTTTGATTGAATCAAGGATACTATTCTCATTATTTACAAATCAATATATAGTGGTAATTACAAGAGCTTGATTCTAGGGAGAGAATTATGCAATGGTTACAAATCTTCTAGGGAGAGAATAATGCAATGGTTACAAATCTTGTTGACTAAGAATAATTTGCAATTAATGGTGACTTAATTTATGGTGTTCCCGCAAGATGGACGATCCATTAGAGACTCCAATCTTGGACCGAAAAGACAGGAACGGTGCCCGTGGAAGCGGTTTGGTGAGGACATCCGCAAGTTGATCCTTTGAGCTGACGTGAAGGACTTTAAGTTGCCCGGAGTTAACTTGTTCCCATACAAAGTGATAGTCCAAGGCTATGTGTTTCATGCGTAAGTGGTAAACTGGATTGGCACATACATAGGTGGCCCCGGTGTTGTCACAGTATAATGAGGGAGTGCTCACAGGTGGTAAACCCAGTTCATGGAGTAAATTTTTAACCCATAACAGTTCAGCAGCGGCATTAGCAAGGGCTTTGTACTCAGCTTTGGTTGAGGATCTAGAGACGGTTTTTTGTTTTGCAGATTTCCAAGAGATGATATTGGACCCAAGGTATAAAAGATATGTTGTGGTTGACCGACCTCCATCATTAATGCCGCCCCAGTCTGAGTCTGAGAAGGCTTGGAAGTTAAGGTTGGTGTTGCGTTTCAAGAACAACTCGTGATGTACCGTTCCTTTCAAGTATCGGAGTACCCGTTTGAGAGCTTGCAAGTGTGATTGTTTGGGTGAGTTCATGAATTGAGATAATTTATTAATGGCAAATGGGATGTCTGGAGTGTGAAGGCAAGGTACTGTAGAGTACCAACTAGTTTTCGGTAAGGGGTGGGGTCAACGGGAGGAGAGGAGTCATTTTGGGAGAGCGGATCAGACGTGCTCAAAGGAGTAAGAACCTCTTTTGCACCATCCATTTTAAAGGTGGTGAGAACATCTTGAATGTGTCGATGTTGAGAAAGAAATAAACCATGAGGCATAGGAATGACTTCGATTCCTAGGAAGTGATGGAGAGGGCCTAAGTCTTTGATGGAGAATTGTTTGCTTAGGGCTTGAACAAATGAATCTATGAAGGAATTGTGATTTCCTGTAAGGACAATGTCATCAACATACACAAGGAGGTAGCAAGTGATATCCTTGGATTTGTAGACAAAGAGGGAGGAATCAGAGAGACATTTTTTAAAACCAAAACTAACGAGAAAGTTGGTTAGTTCTATGTACCAAGCACGCGGTGCTTGTTTAAGATCGCAAAGGGATTTTTTTAGTTTGCAAATGTGATGCGGGAATTCCGTGTTTGTGAACCCGGGAGGTTGTATCATAAAAACATCTTCATGGAGGTTCCCATATGAAGAAACACATTGTTAACATCAAGTTGGCGTAAAGGCCACCCTTTTGAAAGAGCAATGGAGAGGACGGTGCGAATGGTAACGGGTTTAGTAACCGGGCTAAATGTTTCATGATAGTCTTTTCCAAATTATTGGTGAAACCCTTTCGCCACTAGACGTGCTTTGTATTTGTCGATAGTGCCATCGGGTTTGCGTTTAATGTGGAACACCCATTTGCAACCAATGGGAGTTTGGGTGGTGTCAGGTACAAGTTCCCATGTATTGTTTTGGATGAGGGCATTATATTCAAGATCCATGTCGTGACGCCAATCCGGATCATTCAAGGCTTGAGTATAGGTGGACGGTTCAAGGGACACGGGTAATGGATGAATGGTGGTGGAGTTGACAAAGTTAGAGTTGTAGTATTTGGGGTTGGGTCTGGGTTGTCGACGAGATGGTGGAATTTGGGTATTTGGAGGGTCGGGTTGATGGTATTGTGAGTTGGGTGAGTTGATTGGTGTAGAGGTGGTGGAACCGGTGGGTGGAGTGGGCAGGTCACTGGGCTCGGGCATTGGGCCGAGAGGGGAGACGGTGGAAGTGGAGGGTGATATATGGGCCGGGGAGGGTGGAGATGGGCCGTGGAGTTGTAAGGGAGATGATACTGGGCAATGGGAGGTTTGGTGAGATGGGGTGGTTGGTTGGGCTTCGGTTGGTGTGTATTGTTGGGCTTCGGGTGATGGAGTAGGTTGGGTAGAGTGGGAAGTGTGAACAGTGGGTGGAGAGTTTTGGGCAGGAGATGTAGGCAGTGGGGAGGGAATGGGAATCGAGGGTGTCGGGTTTAAAAAGGTGTCGAAGGACATATGTAGAGGGTTGGAGTTGGTGGTTTGGGATGGAAAGATGTGGGGAATGAATTGAACATGTCTAGAGTGATAAAGTTTTTGATTAAGAGGGTCATAGCATTTGAATGCCGCCTTAGAGGAGGAGTATCCAAGAAAGATGCATGTCGTGGACCGTGATTGTAGTTTTGAAGTGGCATATGATTTTAGCCACGGGTAACAAAGGCAACCAAAAGGTTTAAGTTTGGAATAAGTAGGGTCAGTTTTGAACAACACATCATAGGGTGATTTGTTGTGGAGAATGGGTGTAGGTAAACGGTTTATGAGGTGAGTAGCGGTTTGAAAAACATGAGACCAAAAATGTTATGGTAAGTGGGAGTAGTGGAGTAATGCGAGGCCAGTTTCAGCAACGTGTCGGTGACGTCGTTCGGCAATACCGTTTTATTCCGGTGTGTGAGGTGGTGTCGTGTAATGGGAGATACCTTGAGAGGCAAGATATGGTGAGAGACCCACATATTCACCCCCATTATCAGTGAATAACGCAACAATGGTGGTTTTTAAAAATTTTTCGACAAGAGATTTAAATTGTGGAAAAAGAATTTTGACATCAGATTTTCGTTTGATTGGGTATAACCAAATGTATTTGGAAAATAGTCAACAAAAATGACATAGTATTTAAAGCCATCTATTGACTTTTTTACGGGACTCCATACGTCGGAGTAGAGAAGTTGTAGTGGTTGATTAGCAACAAAAGAATTTTTGCCAAAAGATAGTTTGTGGCTTTTATTTAGTGAACATGAAGTACAATGAAAAGACTCATGGGTCACCTTATTACTACGAAGTCCTAATCTAGGAATTAAAGACTTAAACACTTGAAGCGATGGATGTCCAAGTATGTGGTGCCAGATGAGAAGAGAGTTTGTTTGGGTGTTCTTGACTTGAGGAGACAAGGAGATTGGTCCATAGTAGACATCATTGACGTTCACTCCCCGCATGAGACGCGCCCCCGTGCGTAGATCCTTGACAAAAATGATAGGGAAAAAATTCAACAGAAACACGATTAGTACGACAAACTTTGGCAACGGAAATAAGATTATTTCGAAGATTAGGACAATTAAAATGTTATTTAAAAGAAGTGGGCGAGATTTTGTTGGAATAGTTGTTTGAGCAATATGAGTTATAGGGAGAGTTTTACCATCACCTAGCACGATATCATCGGGTCCTCCGTATTCGGAAAGAACCGGAAATTGTTGGTTGTTGTTCGCGGTGTTGTTGGACGCACCGGTGTCCCAGATCCAAGATGGGGTTGTAGTCGTTGGGTGAGGGGTGGTGTAGTTAACCACCGGGGTGTTGTTATTTTGAGGCAAGACATTGTGTTCTCGTAGGAAGCGACTAAGTTTGCGACAATCTTTAGTGTCATGTCCGGGAATGTTACAATAGTAGCAATAGGTGTTATTATTGCGAGTTGGGAGAGTGTTGTTATTGGTAGTTCGGGGTGGCCATTGGTTTCGGTTTGTAGGTGGATTTGGGTTTCGGGTTGGGCGATTATCATAGGTGGGTGGTTGGCGATTTTGGTTGTTGCGATGTGAATTTCGGTGAGTGTAGTTCACGGTGGTGAGGAGAGGTTCTGTGAGTGTTTCTTTTAAGGTACGTTCATGGTCAAGAAGTTTTTCAAAGAGGTCGGCAAAAGAGATTGTTGTGTCACGGGTTCGAAAGGAGGCGACTAGATTAGAGTAGTCATCCCCTAGTTGGTTCATGATATGGACGACAAGGTCTTCTTCGGACATGGGACTTTGAGCAATAGCAAGCTCATCAAATAGAGATTTCATTTCATGTAAATAGTCGGGAATGGAGCGGTTTCTCTTGGGTTTTTGGCTAACCGAGATTTGAGGGAAATGATGCGGGAACGCGAGCGACTTGCATAGCTTGAGTTTAGAAGTTCCCAAGCTTTGCGGGCTGTTTTGGCGGAGGAAACAATGGGTTAAATTTGGTCGGAGCAACTACCAAGGAGGGCACTTATGATCATTTGATCTTGACGAAACCAACGAATGTATTCCGGGTTTGGTTTGGTGTTTTGGCTATCGCCAAGGGTTTTGGAAGGGATGGTTTCGGTACCGAGGATGTGGTGGTCAAGTTCAAGGCCAATGAGGGTGGCGGTGACTTGGGTGCGCCATGAGGGGAAGTTTTGGGAGGTTAGTTTGATTGGAAAATGGGTTGCGGCTATTATGTGAACAATCGGGTGGGCTGCTGCCATGGCTGATCGAAAAAAAAAGAGGCAGGATCGAAGAGTGTTTTGCTCGGAGGAGCTTTATGCTCTTGATACCATATAAACTTTGATTGAATCAAGGATACTATTCTCATTATTTACAAATCAATATATAGTGGTACAAGAATGAATACAATAATTACAAGAGCTTGATTCTAGGGAGAGAATTATGCAATTGTTACAAATCTACTAGGGGGAGAATTATGCAATGGTTACAAATCTTGTTGACAAAGAATAATTTGCAATTATGATGACTTAATTTGTGGTGTTGATAGTTAACATCTTATATCAGAGTATGCCTTCGTTAAGGGATTAGGTTTTTCTTCTAACATTGGCTCCGTAAACGTCATTGTACCCACCCATTTTTTTTGAAAAGTAAGTATTATTAACACCAAAGCCAAGCGCAGGCAACTATACAACAAACAAAAGCACCTTACATGATCTCAAACTTACACCACCTATCCCATGACATTAATCTATCCTTAGACCTACTACTATACCATAAGAAACCAAGCACTTTAATGTCTTGGATGATTTTATCAGAAGCGATCTCCTTGTTCGAATACCTTTTTTCATTCCTAGCTTTCCATAAGCACCAACACCCAATCATCATAATACCTTTGAGATCCTTCTTTGCTTGTCTTCTCACACCAGCAACTTCATGCCAATCGATCAGGTCCTTGGTAGAAAAGGAGAAAATAGGATTAATACAACAGCAGCCGTGGCATAGGAGCAGAAAATATGATCTACAGTTTTAGGCTCAGAATCACAAAGCAAACACAAACCATCACCTGAATAATAGTTCCTCTTGATGAGCGTATCGAGAGTCTGAATTCGCCCCATAGCAGCTCGCCACATCAACATGTTACACTTTTTAGGACCCAATTGCACCATTTATGCACATATCTTTCATTGTAGTCTTTGTCCCTATCTAGGAATCGCTTGACATCCCCTACCAAAAACCAATCGCTTCTGCTCCCAATCCATTACCACCTGTCTATAACACTTGATAAAACAAAATTATCGAACAAACTGATGCAGTTATTCCACTCGCACAGCTCAACAATTGTGCTAGGATCCCTACTCTAGTTCCAACGACCCATGAAGCTATTACTATCCTCGTTGTACCGTTCTTGAACCAAACATTGTTTCTGTTTCTAGCTTAAATCATCTAGGAAACCGATCTTTAACAGGCTCATTGCAAGCCCACATGTCCAGCCAAAATCTGATATTTCTCCCATCCCCTGTGAAACCTTGATTTACTGCTTGAATTTGATATCCACCACCCTCATCTTTTCTATTTCTTTGACATAGCTTAGTATTATGAAGCGCATTGATGACTGATTTCCACAAACTCTTCGCCTCATTTATGTACCTCCAAATCCATTTCGACAAAAGAGCCACATTTGTTTTTTTATGCTTCAAGAGCCCATGGCCTCCCATGCCTATGGGAGAAGCAACCCAATGCGACTTCTTGGTGACTCCATTTCGACCCCACAAAAAAAACCCTCTTTAGAATAGATTCCAACCTGTTTTTGTCTTTACTCGGGGCCTTGAAGAGAGAAAATAATAGTTGGGGAGGCTCTCCAAAAACAGATTTTATGAGGCTAACCTGACCTCAAATCGACAACGTATTAGCCTTCCAAAGCGACAACCAAGCGTTGAAAATATCAAAATAAAATTTCAAATGGCAATCCCATTCATGTTTGTCGCTACCAAGACCCCCAAATTCACAAATGAAACCGACCCCACTTGACATTCTAAAACCGAAGTCATCTCCAATACCTCACCCAAATCCATTCCAAAGCTAAACGAACTAGACTTTCACATATTGATCTTTATCCCGGAGCAAAGATTAAGTAACTTGGTGATGTTTTTATATTTATCTTAGACCATTCGCCCATCACAATGCAATCGTCCACATAAAGAAGGTGCGTCAACATCGCCCCTTCATTCAGGAGCATGATACCTGTAGGTCCCTCGGAGGTTGAGGTTTAACCTATTCCTTGTAATATCTAACACACTAGCAAGTGCGGAATCCAAGCTAGCATGCAAACCGAGATGAAACAAGCATAAACACAAGACACACAATATTCACCGATTAACACCACTTGTATTAATACGTATGAAGGATTCAGTTACAAGCTCAATGTTTACAAATCAGTTTTGCAAACTCTCTAAGTGTGTGTTCTTGACAGAAGTGTCTCTCAAGTGTTGCTAGTGTCTCTAAGTCTCTCTCCTCTGAACACAACACACAACATGGGTATATATACCCGAACACAGCAGGTCTGGTCGAAGGATCAGATAGACTGATCGAAAGATCATCTATCGACCAGAAAACCTGTCGAAGGATCCATATGCACCTCGAAGGATGATATCCTTCGAGCTCAACCATCGAAGGTTCATGTTTCGAGCTCATCCATCGAAGGTTTATCTTTCGAGCTCATCGAAGGATATAGACAATCCTTCGATGACCCATCTTTCGACCCAGACAGATTACAAACAATGGCTAACTGTTTGGCCAAGTCAAACCGGAGGATGGTTGACTTGGTCAAACTTACAGGACTAACAAAGACAACGTTTTTCAGACAAAGTACAGACACAAGTGCATCAACAATACCTCTAAACGCCACCACCCTAGAAGCCCTTATAATCATAACTGAGATGACCTCCATCACCATAATAAAAAGGAAAAAGGAAATCAGATCGCCTTGGTACATACCTATGAAACACGGATATTCAAACGTAGGTGAAACATTAACCAAAGCCAAGGATCTCCGGTGGAGAGAATACCATGAATCCAAGAAACCCATCTAGGGGAAAACCCATATGCTCCATCTCCGATGAAACAAAACCCTAGTTAACATTATTGTAAACTTTAAAATGATTGTGAGCCTACCGATACATCTTATATAGAGCTGCTTATCGTTTTTCAGTTTAGGTTTAAAGAGGTTTAGACAGACCACCGATGTACTATCATTTTCTCTTTTGCTCGCCAGAAAACTCATTTTTGTTTTTCTATTGTTTTTGTGTTTTTGAAATTTTTTAATGTTTTTGGATTTTCAAATTTTGGATTTACTCCCCCTAAAATCAATAAACTAAGACAAATTTAAAACACAAAGGTATTTACAAAAATGATTTTCCGATGTTGGTATTACTCTTGCTTGACCTTAATGCCGTTTACCAATAATAAAAAGTCAAATCTTGATTTGTCAAATGCTTTGGTAAAAAGGTCGGCACGTTGGTCATCGGTGTGGACCATGACAACATTGACGAGTTTCATATTGAAACAATCACGTGTGAGGTGATATTCGAGATCAACGTGTCTGATCAAGGAGTGCTGTATGAGATGATAAAAAAATTCATAAAGCAGCTTAAATATCGACAAGTATAGGAGAGATTAGAAATTCAAAACCGTATCCTGCAACTGCTTCGTGCATTGCAAGGAATCTGAGCGCTCTCCCAAACTGGATATCCACCCGGTGTGGACTTCAAAGTCGATTCTTTGTAGCTACTGAGAAGTCTCTTCACAACAACAAGATCACAGACCTCTGGGTCCGGCTGGTTTTCCAAATTTGTGAGCCAGCGAAGGTCTTTGTCTTTCTCTTTCAGAAGTAGTGTGCGGTTGTTCAATCCACGCCAAGGCATCCGCACACCCGGTTGGTTCGTTCAACAAACACATTTTCTTCATTTACACCGTGGAGAAAAATACACTGCACGTTCATCTTGTTGATTTTGAACTTCAAACGTGCTGCAGGTGCGTACTTTTCATTCGAATCTTCCCTGAGGACCCGATCAAAAAAAAAATGACAACCAAATTTTGGCACATATTTCAACTGGTCGAATTTTTTTTTTTTTTTTTTTTAACTTCATTCAACCACATTCTTTCATCAGCAAATTCTTCTTCTTTTCTTTTTCTTTCCTCTCTCTCCATCAATGGCAACAATATTCTCCTTGGATACAACAATGTTTCGGAGCCTTATGTCGCCGATCTTGTGCATGGACGCTCCACTATCAACAATCCTAAGACTATCAATAGTTCCTCCTGGAACATCCTGCACACTCATTCAGAGATTAGTTGGAGAGGGGGACCCAAGCCTTCACAGACTTGGGTCGTCCGTCATCATCGAGGATTGTGACATCCATTTCCCGATAATTCGGAATTGATGTAGCTCCGCCTGAAACAATTTCCAATTTTGGTTTCCAAATCTGTTTTTGGTTTTCATGTTTAACATTTGATTCAACAGATTTTGTTTGGACAA
The DNA here is from genome assembly GCA_030545235.1 of Helianthus tuberosus. Lineage (NCBI taxonomy): Eukaryota > Viridiplantae > Streptophyta > Magnoliopsida > Asterales > Asteraceae > Helianthus > Helianthus tuberosus. The sequence goes on from JARYGA010055529.1 coordinate 272,164, forward strand.
CCTCCGGTTTTAAAACCTTTTCAACATTTTTCCGTTGTTTCTTTCTCTGTTTCACTTCTTGTTGTTTAACAAGACGAGGGTCTTGTTTTGGTGAAACAAATCTTTTATGGTAATTGTTACCATGGGGGGGCATCAACTTTTGCTTTCAACTTATGAAGATACGGACAGTTTCGAATTATGTGTCCAATTGTACCACATTCAAAACATGATCTTCGTTCAACAAACCCCGAAGCATCATGTGATCGTCTTGCCGATGATGATGAACTTTGTGATCTCGAGGTACTAGGTTTCGAACAGTTTGGTTCATTTCTTTTCAACACTGTTGCTTGTTTAACAAAATCCAAGTTAGATTTATTTTCAAAAGTTTCGATTTTGTCCGTTCCCTTTGACTTCACAAAGTTTATCTTCTTGTCCTTTTTCTTGGTCTGTTTCTTTTGACCCTTTCCATTTCCTTGGGCAGCGTGATTTTGCTTTCGTTGATTGTTTTGTTTTTGCAATTTTTGATTCCCATATTTCTTTCTAACTTCGGATTTTGGGATAGGAGCACACTGAGTTACTACGACTCCTGGGCTCGACTTTCCCAAAAACTTACTGGTAGAATCTTCGAAAACTTTATCAATCAAAGATTGATTGACATTTTTGATAGGGAAATCCTTGTCTGAATATATTTTATCAGATCCAATCAACGTGTAAAGCAAGTTCACGCTTTCACAGCTTCCAGATGAGGATTCAACAGACTTGGCTGTAGCAGTCACAAACGATTTTGCAGGTGGATCACAAAGAATGTGATTCTCAAGAGGTATGTCCTCTTCTTTGATCACCGCATCAGACTTTTCCGAATCAGTATCATCAGATTCATCATCAGAAGAATCAGTATCCTCAATCACAACTGGAGGAGCCTGATTCGGTTCGGCAGAAGACACACATGTATCTGCTGACACATCCGAATCTGATGATACCTCTTTCTTGTATCCGAGACCTGCTGCAAATTCATTAACATCTAGAGGAACAGATGGTTCAAAGAAAGTTCTATTCTCCTCGTCAGGCATGGCATCATAATTTTGTCTAACAGGTGGTGGACATTGCTTATATCCAATGCATGTGACATCCTTTTTCTCTTTCTGAACATCAATGATGTGATCCAACACATAGCTAGAGCTTAAATAGCTATCTAACTTGAGTCGGATCGCCTCACTTTCGGTTTTTACACAAGCCATTTCCTTTTGCATTACCTCAAGACGAGTTATATACAAATTAATGTCAGTTTGTTTTCTGGAAACCATTTTTGTTAACTCAATTTTATCTTTCTTTAATTTTTCAATCATTGATTTAAACTCCTTTTCATGGTTTTCATAAAACATGTTGGCTTCAGTGCACTTTGAAAGATCAACAGTTAATTTCTGATTATGAATGAATGTCACATCATATTTCTCTTGCAAAGCCTCGTGTTTGCCTTGCAATTCACACCACTTATCATTCAATGACACATGTTTGTCTTGCAAGTCAAACAAACTAGCTTGTACAGCATCATGTTTGCCTTGCAACTCAGACATGTTTGCTTCTAAATCAGCACATTTAACATGCAAACTATCACAGTTATCACAACTAACAGAAGTGGGTTCATCGACACATACCTGACTTGATGAACTGTCGACATTAGCCATAAAGGCTGAATGGAGAGAAGACGAAGAATAAGTAGCTTGATCCACCAAAATAGATCTTCTTTGAATTCCTGCTGCAGCTTCATCCAATAGCTCATCAATATCTGCATCGACTGACGCACTTGATGTCTCATCCACATGATCATTGCCTGAACTCGAGGACTCTTCATCTGAACTTCCAGTGTAACCGGAGCTGTCTTCATCTTCAGAAGATTCATCACCATTGGTTGAAGATTCTCCACCACTGGCGTGTTTAAGATCCTTGACAATTTCAGCAAAACAAGCTGTTCCATCCGGAGCATCATTTCCCAACTGGATTGACCAATCACAACCTTCATCTACTTGAACCACAAGTGCCTGGTTGGCATTAGATGGTCCTGCTTGACTCTGGTTGTTGACAGGCACCAATGTTCGTTCATTGTTCCTTCCTTGGTTCTGATTTACCCTGTTGCCTTGACCTCTGAAAGGATTTTGGTTTCCATGTTGAGATGGCCTCGTACATTCACGTTTGAAATGACCACGTTCACCACAATTGAAGCACTTAACAACCTGCTTATCGAACCCATACTTGGTGTCTTTCTTGCTTTCCAAGCTGGTTCTGCCCGTTCTTTCCATGAAATCCTTTGCTCGCCTAACAGCACTGGCAAAGGCCCATTTGATGTCCATCATCTCCATCTCCTCTTTATCTATCTGCTGATAGTCTTCTTGTGTCAGATTAATGTTGCCAATCTGACCTTCCACTAATCCACAGTATGCGCTCACCAAAGTGTTTAGCAGCTCCATGTGTTCCTTTGCTACTTCCACACTGACTTTAGAAAAGCTTGAGGTGTCGAGCCGTACTGTATTCGGCTTTGATTGCTGACCAGCAGATGATGTGCTTCCATAACACGCTTGCTGTTGAGGAGGAAGTGGATTCCCATACATGTCTGTTGGTATGGTAGATTGAGGAGGAAGTGGATTCCCAAACATATCAGTTGCTTCGGTAGATCGAACAGGTAAAGGATTTCCGAACATATCAGTTGGTCTGATAGGTCGTTGGCTTTGCTGTTGTGGTACTTGTTGAGGAACTGGTTCAAGCGGATTTCCAAACATGTCTGTTTTTGGAGGGACCGGAACTTGGATAGTATTGCCAAACATGTCAGTGTGAGACACAAACGCTGTTTGAATTGGAGCATGTGAAGAAGGTTTTGTAGAAGTGCTAGAAGTTCCATAATACATTTCAGGATTTTGTGGCACTGGAGCTCTTTTTGCCTTGAGAGTTTCTTCCTGATTCTTGTTTTCCAGGATTTGAACAAAGTCATTGTAGGTTGTTGTAGCTAACGTGCCATTGTACTTCATGATTTCCAAGAAAGTATTCCATTGAGGTGGCAACGCATCTGCAAACTTTTTCACAATCTCTGCTGAAGGTGTAACAACCTCATAATTTGACAATTCAGTCAGCAAATGATTAAATCGACTTGTCAAATCTCCTAAAGATTCATTCTCCATACAAGAAAAACCATCAAACTCTTTCTTTAGCAAGTCTTTTCTCAATTGACGTGTTGCTTCATTTCCCACGCCCCTTGTCTTCAATGCATCCCACAGCCTCTTTGTTGTCTTGTAACTGACAAACTGATGATAAATATCTTTACTTAACGCCTGAGTAAGAATGGCATATGCCTTCTTTTCCAAGTCATAGACCTTCTTCTGATCTTCTGTAAGATCTGCAAACGTAGCAGCAGATGATGAAGCAACCTCTATTGTTTGATCAAAATCTGTGATGAACCGCAACCACAATTCTGTATTTTGACCAAGGACGTATGTATGAAATCTGTCAATCCATCCTGGATATTCATATAAGTGCATCAACTTTGGAGGCCGATTCAAACTTCCCGTTTCACTCTCGCTTAAGAGAATGCTTTGAACACTTGGAGTTTGATTTGATACGAATGCCCATTGACCGGTAGATATAGCATTAGCTTGAGAAGACACCGGTGCGGGAGACGGAGTACCAAAATACATATCTGTATTTACCGGTCTATTCCATCTTGGATTCATTTTTGATCAAGAATAATAATACCTGAAAATCACAACTTGTTAAACATAAACAGACTGAGAATCGAAAGATCAAGACTTGTTCGAAGGATCAACAGAGTTCGAAAGATCACTGTTGAATTTCGAACAATGATTTCGAAAGATTCTCCAAGACGAAGGATCCTTATCTTTCGAAATGTAACAGTAGCTCGAACAATATATCCTTCGAAAAGATTCCTTGGCTCGAAAGATAAATCACTGACTTCGAAAGATGTTCGAAGGATGGGTATCTGTCGAACCTCCTTGATCGAAAGATGATCTTTCGACTTCGAAGGATATCTTTCGATGAGCACTGACACAGTTGACAAAGAGTGACAGGTTGGTGAAAAAGGTGATGGGTTGGTAGAAACTTTCGGCAGAAGGCAGAAAGGTATGGTCAGACCATATCTTCTGCATGCAAAGCAGATTTGAATAATAAAATATTACGAAAAACGAAAGATCTACCCAGAAACCGGTAACCGGAGAAGCCGGAATTTCGCCGGAAATGACCAAAGACCTTAAAAACAGATTTTAAGTTACCCAACCCGTTCTTTTAACACACCCGAAAGTTTAGAACACGTTTAAACGACAAGAAAAGCGAGGAAAACAGTAAAAACGTAAGCTAAACCACGTGAGTTTTTGTCCAAAAACACTCCAAAGCTTGTAAAAACCCCGTTTTTAACAAGGAAAAGAGCCACGGCTCTGATACCACTTGTAGGTCCCTCGGAGGTTGAGGTTTAACCTATTCCTTGTAATATCTAACACACTAGCAAGTGCGGAATCCAAGCTAGCATGCAAACCGAGATGAAACAAGCATAAACACAAGACACACAATATTCACCGATTAACACCACTTGTATTAATACGTATGAAGGATTCAGTTACAAGCTCAATGTTTACAAATCAGTTTTGCAAACTCTCTAAGTGTGTGTTCTTGACAGAAGTGTCTCTCAAGTGTTGCTAGTGTCTCTAAGTCTCTCTCCTCTGAACACAACACACAACATGGGTATATATACCCGAACACAGCAGGTCTGGTCGAAGGATCAGATAGACTGATCGAAAGATCATCTATCGACCAGAAAACCTGTCGAAGGATCCATATGCACCTCGAAGGATGATATCCTTCGAGCTCAACCATCGAAGGTTCATGTTTCGAGCTCATCCATCGAAGGTTTATCTTTCGAGCTCATCGAAGGATATAGACAATCCTTCGATGACCCATCTTTCGACCCAGACAGATTACAAACAATGGCTAACTGTTTGGCCAAGTCAAACCGGAGGATGGTTGACTTGGTCAAACTTACAGGACTAACAAAGACAACGTTTTTCAGACAAAGTACAGACACAAGTGCATCAACAATACCTCTAAACGCCACCACCCTAGAAGCCCTTATAATCATAACTGAGATGACCTCCATCACCATAATAAAAAGGAAAAAGGAAATCAGATCGCCTTGGTACATACCTATGAAACACGGATATTCAAACGTAGGTGAAACATTAACCAAAGCCAAGGATCTCCGGTGGAGAGAATACCATGAATCCAAGAAACCCATCTAGGGGAAAACCCATATGCTCCATCTCCGATGAAACAAAACCCTAGTTAACATTATTGTAAACTTTTTCGAAGTCAATCTTGAAGAAAAACACTTGACAGTGTTTCTTTTTCACCCATGCCAAAACCTCATTAAAAACTAACGGCCCATCAAGGATAAGCCTATCCTTAAGGAAAGCCGATTGAGTCGCCGAAACGACTGACTAAACCAATAACTTTCTTAAGACGGTTGCCAAGAGCTTTAGACCACACCTTGTTAATCAACTCTACAAGGTTAATCGACCTATAATCATTTAAACTATTCAGATTCTTGCATTTGGGAATGAACATGACAAAGGAAGCGTTGACGGTAATTCCCAACTCACACAAGTCGGTGATGGGAAAAGGGTGACAAAGGAGATCATGTCACAACTCGGTGAACTTATTAAGAGACAAGACTAATTAGATTGAGAGTTATTCGATCTAAGTTCTCTTCTTATGTTATAATTATATTTGGTAATGTCTTGGCCACCAAGTTAGGATAATCCTGTATAAACCAAGTTAGGGTTAGACATTATTAAGAGACAAGACTAGAGAGAAACTAAGTTATGGTTTAAGATTCTGTAATCAGTTTTGAGTTATTTTCTGATTAATTAGATTGAGAGTTATTCGATCTAAGTTCTCTTCTTCATCTTTTCTATTCGATTTGATAGTCGATTGGGACTTGAATTGGTATCAGAGCCAAGTTCAATCGTTGTTATCAAACGGTACTCGGGTTCTTAATCGCCGGCTAAGGAATCTAAAGGGTCGGCGATAAGGAAGGTCGAGATTGGCGGTACTAGTTCGTTGGAGTAGTCATGGCGTCGGGCATCGAGTGGTTGTTCGTACTGTGGCAATCGGAAAAGTAGAAATAAGCGGGTTTTGCTGGATCAATTTTAGCACAATAGGTTTGCGAGTGATTCGTTACCGGTTGTTGGTCGTTTGGGGCTATTCCATATAAAGCAAGGTGAAATAATTTTTTGCGTGGTTTGATTTTTGTGAATATAGACTTATAAAGGTTTTACAAAGGTCAAAAAGTCAGAGGATTAAAAAGAGGAATTAGTCTTGCAACGAAAGGTTATGATTCAGGAGAAAAAAAAGTCAACATTTAACTGTTTTTTTGGCCAAAGTTAAAAAAAAAAACAAGTTGGTTTATTTATTTTTTGGTTTAAACTAAGTTTGAGTTTAACCATTAAACACTGTTTTGGGTTGGACAAGTGGGTTCGATTCAAAGTTTATTTTTATTCGGATTCACGCGAGGGATTCACGATCAGATTTGTGAGTGTACGGTTCGATTTCGAAAAGTTGTCCGGGCCAATTGGTTTACATTTGTTTTTAATCGACAAGGAGGTTGATTTTTTTATTAGAATTGAACAAGGTTCAATGTCTTTGGGTTAAACGAGTTGGTTTAATCAACAGATATTTTTTCGTGTTGAACGAGTTTGGGTTTGCTTGAGGTTTGAGTTGGCAAGGAAGAACCGATGATGAGGATCAAGACCAATAGGAGGATTGGTAAGAAGGTCAAAGGGCCGATCGAGTTTCTCCAAGAAGTCGTTACCCATGTTACAAGCCAAGAGGAGTCTAAATTCTAAGGGAACGTGTTATGATCCAAGGAAGCTAGTGTTTGTTCAAGATCGCAGGCGAGTCAATGGTGGTGCGATTTCTTATGACTAAAGGACTCGTCGTGAAGAAAAGACTAGTCGGGTACAAGGTCACAAGAATGTTCGAGTTAAGAAGGAGCCCAAAAGCAAGATCAAGATGTGTTCTATGAGAATCAAGACAAAGAAGACATGTTAGAAGCCTACTTATTTCGAGTCGGAAATTAAGGGGGTGATTGTTGACGGTAATTCCCAACTCATCACAAGTCGGTGATGGGAAAAGGGTGACAAAGGAGATCAAGTCACAAGTCGGTGAACTTGAGGGATCAATGTTGACAAGTTGGTCATAGTTGGTTAAGTTTCTTAATTATGTTATAATTATATTTGGTAATGTCTTGGCCACCAAGTTAGGGAAATCCTATATAAACCAAGTTAGGGTTAGACATTATTAAGAGGCAAGACTAGAGAGAAACCGAGTTATGGTTTAAGAGTTTGTAATCAGTTTTGAGTTATTTTCTTATTAATAAGATTGAGAGTTATTCGATCTAAATTCTCTTCTTCATCTTTTCTATTCGGTTTGATTGTCGATTGGGACTTGAGGAAGAACTGCACATCATCATTTGAGCGTGACCCTTACTTCTATATGATTGAAGCTTTAACTGGCCACCACCTTTTGCAATTGTGCATAAATTCGTGTCTACACAAGCCAAGAATTACATCATTGCTCTCTTTAACTGGCCACCGCCTTTCAATTTTTTGCATCTAAAAGAAGGGCATCTAATCTTAGAACACTAATCCCCTAAGTAGTTTACTTTTCAATTCAACATATTATTATATAGAGTTGGAAAATTCAAAGAAACCGTTACTCCTTTGATAAACTCAATCATAAAGCATCCTTTTGTGTCATTCTATCAATCCATTCTCTCTTATAAATGTCGACATGATCTGGTCAACTAGTGTTATAACTGTTACTAGTTCAGCTGGATGTAAGACCAAGAAATTTTGGTGAATCATTAGGTAAACAACTAAATTTGGTTAGAGGAAGGAAAAATAATATAAATAGTCGGAGCATGGTGAAGTTGGCCACAAACGACAGTGAGCTTCGGTAATGATAATATCATCACAATAGACAAGAATGTATTCCATCGGATGACATAGACAATAAACAAATAGGGATGTATAAGATATATATGTTTGTATTATTATTTATAGACATTTATAAGTATCATGTTTTTTTAATTACAGTTCCATACACTTGTCATAGTTCTTTTTTGTTGGTCCTAAAACTTAACATCGAATTATTTTCACCTGTTAATTACAGTGTCAATTTACATAATTAAAATTAACTAAGCAGTCATATGTTAATAACTTTGCTCTAGACTTACTACCATTGTTATTTATGCAAAAAAAAAAGTTGTCCATCTCTATGTTTTGTTGCAAGACAACCTCCGTCACTCGGATAAAGGTCCTAGTTGATTACTATAGTATATCTTGACCTTCTTTTGGTGGTTGTGTGGATTAACTACATTACTGCCTGTATACATTTTAAACAGGTGTGCGTGTACATTCTCCATGGGATGTTGACACCAAAAGAACTAGGACAAATGACTCACAACATGAAATTATTGATATAACTGATGAAGAGGAATTCAACAGCCAGCCTAGCTTACTACATAAGCTAGGATGGATGTTGCTACGGTTTTTCGGTATGCATGCCATAATTCTGGCACAAATGCCCTTCTCTTCTTGAACATTTATATGAAAGAACTCGATTCTGTGTATATATATGTGTTTAAATTTTACTTGCAGTACCCGATATCAAGAACTTGCATGACAGAAAGTTGGTAAATGATGAAGCAAGTAACCTCCTCCGCTCTATGTTTAAAGAAATAAAAGTCATGAGTCGCTCAAAGCTTGAAAGAATGGATATAGACAAAGCGGTGCACAATGCAATTAAGCATGGAATAGTTGAGTTCGTTGAGGAACTACTAAAATACAATCCAGAATTTATATGGAGGAAAGACAAAAGAGGAAGAACAATCTTTGCACATGCAATTATTCTTCGTCAAGAAAAAATATTCAGTCTTTTCTATAGACTGGGAACAAAGAAAAGCATAGTGGCGAGTCGACACGATATATTTCAGAATAATTTTCTACATCTCGCAGCGAAACTCTCTCCTCCAGCTCAACTTGAGCGTGTTTCAGGAGCTGCCTTACAAATGCAGAGGGAACTGCAGTGGTATAAGGTAGAAACAATTTCTTAACTAAAATAAAAAAAAAAGACAAATGATATATTTCTAAATAAAAAATAAAATAAAACTGATTTTCTCAAACTCATCAGTCATCAAGATGACCATTATGATGACCTCCCTAGAAAAATTATCTTAGTTCCCTATGGTATTTTATAATGACGTTAACCTTAAAGTGTTTAGATTATCTTTATTCAATTAACCAAACTTTTTAGGAGGTGGAAAGCTTAGTACAACCAAAATACAAAGATCAAGTGAATGAAAGCCATAGAAAGCCTGACGCTCTGTTCACTCAAGACCACAAGGATCTGGCGAAAGAAGGCGAAAAATGGATGAAGAACACCGCAGGTTCAAGTATGATTGTAGGAACTCTTATCGCTGCAGTCATGTTTACAACTGCCTTCACTATACCTGGTGGGAATGACGACAAAACTGGCCTCCCCATAATGTTGCACACGGACAGTAACGCGTTCATGATATTTATGGTATCAAATGGACTTTCTCTCTTCGCATCAACAACTTCTATGTTGATGTTCCTAGGAATTCTCACTGCACGATACGCAGAGGATGATTTTCTTGTTTCCTTGCCTACCAAATTGATCCTTGGAATTGCATGCCTTTTCTTCTCTATAGTTACCATGATGATATCATTTGCTACTGCAATGTATCTTGAGCTCCATAAGACATTATCATGGGTCTCCATACCTCTTATTCTTCTATCTACTTTCCCTGTTGTTCTCTTCTCTGCACTTCAGTTTCCTCTCCTAATTGAAATGGTTATTCGTACGTATGGATCTTCAATTTTTGACAAACATAATGAACATGCCTCCATCAGCAAGAAACCTTCGCGACACTGCCTACTACAAAACAAAGGGCTTTCAACAACAATATCCAACGATGATCTCTCGGTTATGGTGGAAGTCACTCGTGATTAGTCGGTGAAGGTCTGTCAGCAAACATAGCGTGGATTATGAATTCACCAACAGCTCACAACCAACTTACCGGGAGATAATGGTTTCATGATGGCATTGTGATCAGTTTACTCCCATGATGACATATTCTGTAATTTTTTTTAATCAATGTAAATATAAGTTATTGTATCATTCATTTTGGTTTGTTGTTTTGAATAATGTTGAAACCTACTTTTTGATAGTAAATCTAGGCTGGGTGATTCCTCTCCATGTCCAAAATCTTCTTCAAGGGCTTTTTATTTTTTATCTATGCAAATGCCAAGATTAATAGTATGATTAGTATCGGACTCTAATACTTCTTCTGCTAGCATGTATGTTTTTAAACAGGGTTGATGAGTAGTTTTTTTCCCCAATAATCTAGTGGATTTGTTCTCCATAATTGCGAATTCACACAGTCTCAATTCCGATAAATTGATAAACTGACTGAATTCGCAATTTGCGCCAAAAAATTTACGTTCAATTTGTCATTGAAGACAGCGAATATAATTTTTGTTCTTTTTTTTTTTTTGTTTTGAATAACAACGCTTTCATTAACTCAAACCAAAATGACTCGGATGAAACTTAAGGATCAGACCTTCCATTAAACCTATCCCAGAACCTCCAATCACCAAGACTAGTCTTAGACAAATTTGAAAGCCATAGCCAACTCATTAGGTTGACATTTAAGTATGTAGCTGAATGATATACAAATTTATAAAGGGTCTACATATTTACACACCTTAATGCCTATTTCCACACCTTCCAAGACGCCTCGTATAGAGCTATACGAGGCGTATAGGGTTGCTTTTCCGACCAGCTCTGCACCAAAGCACAATGTCAAAGCAGTCACATCAGACGGGGAGTCTAGGTCTGTACGAGGAAAGGATACGAGGCACTAAGACGCTTCGTATAGGCCTATACGAGGCGTCTTAGTGACTGATTTGACTATACGTTTGACAAGTGACTTAAAGCTATACGGGTAGTATAGAGCTATACGAGGCGTCTATGGCTCACATAAAGTGCAAAATACAATGCATTCTTTGTCATTCATTTTGCTTCTTCTTGTTCCGTTTTATCCTCCGCCAACATTTCATTTCATTCATTCTGCTTCTTCGAAAGAATTGGCATTTGTGTTCTTATCGTCCCGAAGTGTTGAAATGTCATCATACTGGGACGGCAACTATGTCTTCGGACAGTATTCTAGCGACAACTGGATGGCCAAAAGCGTTCCGGTAACAGTTATTAGCTTAAATATTTTAATTAGTTGTTGTTTTAGTTTATTATTTACTAATGATGATACGGTTGTTTATTTTGGAGGAGTCTGGCGTTCCCGATTCTAATGAGCAAGAGGAGGTTGTGTCTAGTATACAAGGAGAACAAAACAGACCGTTTCTAGATTTGAACAAGCATCCCCCTGTTGATGAAACAACCCATGTAGATTATAGATACGGGTGTCAACCAAGTTATCCGACGCAACAAAGGTATCCGGATTATAGATACGGGTGTGAATAAGGAGGAGACGGTGGATACGGAGGAGACGGTAGATACGGAGGAGACGGTGGATACGGAGGAGACGGTGGATAGACGCCTCGTATAGCCCTTGAATTCAGTGCATAGACGCCTCGTATAGCCCTATACGAGGCGTCTAGGGCACAAAAGTGTCCAAATAGGCGCAGAGGGTGTCCAAATATCTCCACCCTTTATAAAATGAATGGTTAATACATGTTGGAAGTTGGAACTCGTAAATGGGGTGCTGATAAGGCTATAAGATACAAAGAAATCATGAATACGATTAGTGATTACAAAAGTTCTAAGGTTGATATTGTTGTGTTAACCTCAGATGGTCGTGAAAGCCAATTAGTTTGTTCCTTTAGTGACACCGGTGATAAAAATATCATGTTGATGTGTTATTAAAACACTAAGAACCAGTAAAGAAACGGTTGGATGTTACAGATAACGTGTTTGTGTGTGACTTGTTGTAAAGCTTGTATTTAGAAACAACTAACGAGTTGAAGCTCCAATATAATTGGAATGAAATTCAAGGAGAAAGTTATCATAAATTGTTGTGTTAATAAGGACTTGTGTAAATTGCTAATTGTTGTTTGTTGGCTTGGTTCTTAATTGACCCTAAGTATATAATGAATAACATGTGAGTTTCTCTAATGCTTTTCTTCGTTATCTCGGTATAATAATTACTGATAGTTTGAAGTTGGCGAATGTTAAGTACAAGTCTTGTAGCAGTTTTTCAAAAGGATCGATAGCTATACAAGAGTTGAAATCGATATTGGTCGTGTCTACCAACCATGAAAGAATTCTTACAATTTGTAACATAGCAGTCATTTAAATGGAAAGTTCTTTTGAATAACAACAACGGTATGTATTCATCATATAAGTATGAAAATTTTACAAGTAGGAAAACGTCATTTGTGAAAATTTTCAATTCTGAGTAAAGGTTAATGTTTAAAACTTGTAGTTAGTGTTAGTGCATATTATGTATGTCCGCCAGTGTGCGAATAGACTAGATAGAGCGTGTGTTGAATATTGTATAGTTGAGATACGAACACATGACTTTGGAGAGGACGAGAGGTTCGTACGGATGTAACTTCGTATGGATGTAACACATTCGTGCGGATGTAACTACATCCGCACGAACAAGCTCATCCACAAGGAAGTGCTCGTCCGTCCTAACCTCATGTGTATATATATATATAGTGCCGTGTGTTTGTTAGTTGTTAAGTTTTGGGAGTTTTGGCTGGAGAGATTGTTGATGCTCTCTGCAGCCGGTCAACGATGTATGCTATTTCAGTATTAATAGAATCTTTCTACTTATGACTATTCTTACGAGACTTCTACCAAATTAGCTCTATTCTATCCAAACTTTCGTCTAAACCCGCCGGATCCTGAACTTTCCAATTGGTATCAGAGCTACGGTACTCATTCAATTGATCTAACAGTTGATTGAATCACCTACGCTCATGAATTATGGACTTTCATGGGTTTTAGACGTAAATCATCAAATAAATGGTCAATTCACGGACAAAAAGTAAAATTGAGACCATAAGATTGATTAGTATTGGATTTCGACCTAGTCTGTGAAAGAATCATCATAAAAGTCGAAGAAATAAAGATTTTAGATCGAAAAATGGGATCAGTGATGTTTCGAACGGAAGAATACATCCGTATGGATGTAGTACATCCACACGGAAGTAATTTATCCCTACGAACCAGACTACTTTTGCACGAACTAAGATTCATTCGTTCTAAAATCATTTCATCCGCACGAAGGAGACATTCGCACGAATGAACCCCTTTCATCCGCATGAATGTGTCAAAATGCCTAAAAAATTTGGTGATTGAAAATTTTTCTGAGTTTTTAGCGACAAATACAGGTTGTTCAGGGAGTTTTGAAGATAGTGGGGTAGTTATTGATACCAATGCAGAATCTTTACCATTTGGTATAGTGACTATTAATGGGCCAAATAGAAAAATCCGCAATGATGAAAAACGCACTCTTGTGGACTAAAATGACATATTTTCCACATAGTTGAGTTTTTCTATGAATAGAGAGGACTGAATTTACCAAGTTTAAGGGGGGAAATTCAGTGATAAGTTTTAGAGATGTCAGAATTTGCAAAAATGAGGGAGAATACAAATTTCATTAGAATATATTGAAATTCTAGCATTTTTGAAATTCAGACGTGCAACAGCATTCTGGTGGTTCCGACTTCAGATTGTCCGGGGATGCATAAAATCTGGATTCATTAGTTCGTGATCATAGGAAGTTCAGATTCTTAAGATCATGACCAGATTGATGTCTTAGGGTTTGAGTCCCGAGTCTTCGTACAAGCCAGATAGAAGGATTAGCGTCAGGAGATGCAGTAGTATTGTCAATTCTTAAAAGATATCACACCTTTGTGATAGTCTAAAGTGTCTGAATGGTTAATCTTCGCACAGATGAATTGTTTTTCGGACTAACCGCCAGAGAATAAGGATGTTTGTTGATTAAATTGTTATCGTGACTGAAGAGGAAGAATGTGAATCTGATCGTGGAAGAATGTTTCTAAGATCTGAATGTGTTACCAGATGATTTGATCCGATGAAGATTTGCGGATTGTGTAGATTACCGTTTACACAGATCAATCATTCAGGAGTGTTCTTAAAGATGATTACGGAAAATGGGATTTCAAATTTTCATGGGTATTCATAGACTTAAAGTTTACCGGTGTGGTGAGTCGAAGTTTCTATCAATTGTCAGTTGGGTTTTTAAAATTGAAAGATTGAGCTGAAGTGGTAAATCAAAAACTGAACACGGATGTGATTAACGTTGAAACAGAGATGCTGCATTAATTAGTTTAAAGTTGATGATTATTTGTGAATATTGCAGTTAGGCAAATCAGAGGAGGTCAGGAACTGTGCAAACTAAGACCTGAAGATTCATTTTAGGGGGAACGTATTGAAGATAATGCAAGCCCGAATCATCAATCAAGGGAGAATTATCTGAAGAAATCAAATGTTTGATTGAATTTGCAAATATATATATATATATATATGTAGTTAAGATAATATAGGTGCATGTATTTACGTGAAGTCGAAACCCCTCGATTTGGACTCGAGACCTCATGTTTCCGAGTCGAGATTTCCTGATTCCGAACACCACTCATGTTTTCGAGTCGAGATTTCCTGATTCCGAACACCACTCATTTATTGGACTAATGGGTCGTACACGCATGACCTGGCCCAACACAAGCAGCCCGCTCGAAACCCTATTTGGTGCGGCACCTTAGGAAGGGTATAAAAACCCTCACATCAGCCGACATTGGGATAGTTGGGCAGCAATCATTCATCATCAATCCCAAAAACATTCTCCCATTCCCTCTCTCTCCTTATCCACTTTCTCTCTCTAGAAAAACCCTAGAATCACACAACATCTCCTCCCCTTCTTGCTGATTTTAACGGCAGCCTTCATATTGCGGAAACAACCATCATTCCTCATATTTGGAAGCATCATTCCTCTAATCTCCTTGTACCCTAAATCATACGGTTGGTGCTTATATACCACTTGTGTTCTCTGTGTATTAAGGTGTGTGATTTATCGATGAAAAGTGATTCCGAATGCATGATGATGACCAATTTTGTGTTAAATGAGCTAAAGTTTATACACTACAAGAAGTAGCGATGTTAAGTGATAGTAAAATGAGATAAAGATGCAATCTTGTTAATGAATTATATGATAAACGGTAATTAATGAAAGATACTTGTTTTAGGGATGAATGAATAGATGACTTAGCTTAATGTATGTTCATGTGATGATTGAATATTATGATGGTTCGTATGATAAAACTTTGCACCCGGTCCTGTTTGCTGAAAATAAATGTAACAGTGTAGGTGATGTTGTGTTATAAAAAGTAAATCTGTTTTGATGTATAATAGAATGATGAAACCCCGATGAACTGTTTGAATGTTCTAAAATTATTTAAAATATTGTGCATTTGATTTGATTAAGGACTTGTACGGAATAAAATAAAGTGTTAGTGAATTTTGATTGGTTTATGAGGTTCCGGCTCAGACTTCGAGTCGAAACCTGCCCGGTTGCAACTCGGGATCTCCTTTTTTCCAACTCGAAACCTCATGCCACACATCATGGGACTCGAGACCAGCTTGGTTGCGAGTCGAAACCTGTCAGGTTCCGACTCAAGACCTGACTCGAAACCTTGAGGTTTCGACTGATGACTTAGCAACTCGAGATCTCATGGTTGCGACTCGAGATCCTTTTAGTTCCGACTTAGGATCTATTGGTTTCGAGTCGAGACCTCATGGTTTCGACTGATGTCTTCTTATCAGGCCCCACTTACAATTTACATGTAGTTTGGGCCGCACACTTAGTGATTTGGCCATGCACACTGTTGGGCCACCTACTTAGGACACCTGTGTTTTAATATGAAATGCATACTTGGTTATTACGCTATTGTTCATAGAATTAGGATATATTCACATGATTTTCCTTATGATCTAAAATGCATACTACTTCTGTGCTATGTGCTGAATACATGTATAAGGGACTTCTTGAATACAAACCTAACTAGTGATGGTAGCAGTAATTGGACGTGATTGATCAAAGTTATTTTAAATAAGTAAACTATCTGCCGAGCAAACCAAGGTGAGTTCACACACACTAAAAGCATGCGTCCCGGGGGGACACGGACGAACTACTATCCTTGAAAAGGATAGTTTTAAACTACTATTCCTAGGGGGAATACAACTGAACAGTTTAAACTACTATTCCCGGGGGGAATACATTTCGATACTATTTATAAATCATGACTAGAAAACTAAACTTTCACACCCCGACCGCGTTAAAACAACAAAACCACGGCGGAAATGTCGGGGAGTGGAGTAACAGAATGAAAGTTTTGTTTTATTGAATTAGTTATTACATTGTCTTGAAGTTAAAATCAAAACACAAACATATTGTCTTCAATTGTTATTAAGTCACTAAGGCCTCGTCCGATCCTATGTGGGAATGCATCATAATCATCATCAAATAACAACACCTGAAACAAATGTGAAAATAAAGTCAGCATAAAAATGTCGGCGAGCACATAGGTTTTGTGTGTGTGTCAAATTCATGGCTTGTATATGTATTGCAATACCTCGGACGACTACTAGAGTCGATAATTGAAAACCGTGTATTGAAAAGTGTTTTTGTGTTGCAATATGATTAACCAACTTAAAACAAGTTGGTTATAGTTTATAAAACCTCGTTGCCATGAATCTTGACCCAAAACATTTGTTTTTGTAAACCCAAATTGTAAATCGTTCTTGTAATAAAACTTGTATAGTTTATATCATTTAGTAAACATCGTTGCGTGTCATCCTTTGAAATCATTCGTCCAAAATCATCCAAAATCGTTCAATTCGTTCGTGTTATCAATCGTTCGTGTTTTCAAAACCAATCGTTCAACTCGTTCGTGTTATTAACATCGT
This sequence comes from Helianthus tuberosus, assembly GCA_030545235.1. Lineage (NCBI taxonomy): Eukaryota > Viridiplantae > Streptophyta > Magnoliopsida > Asterales > Asteraceae > Helianthus > Helianthus tuberosus. The sequence goes on from JARYGA010055529.1 coordinate 289,231, forward strand.
TCAATCGTTCAAATCGTTCGTGTTATAAACCATCGTTCAATCGTTCAACTCGTTTGTGTTATAAACCATCATTCAATCGTTCAACTCGTTCGTGTTTTAATTGTGAAAACTAACTTTTGGTCGTTCTAGTAGAACACATTCAAACCTGTGTTTTGACTCGACTATACCACCAAAGGTTATCTTTAACTCGACTAACAAACCACCAAAGGGTTTGTTAAAATCACCAGGTTCTGTCGTTACCCACATTACCCCATAACCATGGCGATAGTCCGATAACGGGATTTGTCAGATCCTATGGTACCATAACATACTATTGGTCGGCTCGGCCAAAGCTAATGAATGTCATTCGTGTTATGTATCAACGCACCGACAAGTTTGTTCACATTATTGAAAAAGTTATATTTAATATAAACCATAGCATTTGTTTTGTTTTGAAAACTCGAAATCGTTTAGCACATATGAATCACCCCAAAACAATTGAAAGCAGTAAAATAGGGGAACTATGTACTAACATAGTTACCTCAAAACATGTAAAAAGAGGGGGGGGTCTATGTACTCACTTGAGATTGCAAGGTATCCTCGATTAAGTGAACTAACAAGCTCGGGCAATCAAGAATCAAGTGGCACCTAGTATCGGATCACTATGTTAACAAATCGGCACCCAAATCGGGAGATCAGGTAGAATGAGGTCTCGTAAACCATATGGGTGTTGAAACTCATATGATATGGTTAAAACAAGCCTATATTCTGAATTGAAACCTATCCTAAGTGCTTATGACCCGTTATGACCCGTTAAGGTAGTTTATGTTACTTTAACGCGACATTTGCGCAAAAGCGCATTCGAATAGTCTAACTAGCCCTATGATAAGTATTATATGCCTTAACATGTTTACTATTGTTGCATAATCAGTTTAAGTGTCAAAATTTAAGTTACATATGCTTAAATTCAAATTATGCGTAAAAAGGGCATTTTGGTCATTTTCCTAAGGCATATAAGCTACTTATCATACAACTAATAAAACTAAGTGACCATAAGGTATAACCTCAGAAGGTAATTCCCTATACAACTATGGTCACAAAATATGTTTGGTCGGATCCTAATGATCGACCAAACGGGTCGGCTTCGAAAGTCTAAGCGGTTGTCGAGACCGTTTGACTTACGACCCTAAATAAGCACTAAACTAAAAGTGACGAGTTAAACATGTTAGAACATGTTTAACTAAGTTAGAAAACTGTTTTGATATCAAAACAAAGTGTTTTGATACCCGAAAATAGTTTCGTCGCAAAATGCACATAATCGTGCATTTTGACCAAAACTTTGACTCGTCACTTCGACTAATCAACGTGGTAATCAGTAGGTATAGTTGCAAGGGACTATAACCATCGTGATTATGCTCACGTTATAAAGTTCAAACGAACTTTGTCTTGACCAAATCATGGTCAAAGCTGAAAGTCAAACACTGTTTGACTTTCTTTCTTGAAATAAATAAACAAGCATGAAAGAACACTTACAAGAGTCCAAGCTTGGAAAGATGACTAAGAAAATTCAGATTTGAGGCCTCCAACCAAGTGTGGTAGCCTTAATAGAGTAGATGATGAAGAAGAAAGCAAATGAGCAAGTTGAAGTGTTGAACGACCTTGCTATTTATAGGAATTCAAGCATCATTGGATCATTTCCATGTGTTTTTGAGTTGATCAAAGCATGATCATGACCATACACTTGTTAGGCACTGATTTGGGGACTTGGAGAACACATAAACCAGCCCACAAGATCCAAAAACCAAAATTAAAACAGGTTGCAACAGCTGGTTTTGAAGAAACTGGTTTCTGTTGTGCTAGCACAAGCTTACGAACCGTAAGCTCCTTCCCATACGGTCCGTATGGGACCTGCAGAGCAGCAACTTTTGAATTTTGGCAGTTTTAGTCCCTGAGATTGGTTTGTCGCGTTTCAGCACTTCTAACACTCGTCAAACCCATTTTCAAGCTCCATGATGAAGTTAAAGTATACTTAACTTGAATTATGCTCAAAAATGTCACGGATGTCGGTTCGTTTGGCTGTACGGTTGGGTTTTTCGGTTAATTTCGACGGAAATCGTAACGAACGCGAAAACGACCCAAATTGCGAAACGAATGAAATTTTTGCATTCCCATCACTAAAATACAATATTTTAATGATTACAAAATTTTTGGATGTCAGGATATGGCCTGAACGCAAGATATTCATGAATTTGCATACTTTCGCAGTTTTGACGCTTTTAGTCCTTGTGATCAAATAAGTGTATTTTCGCATACCGAACCCCTCAAAATTATTTCTTAGCTATGTAAAGGATATTTAGGGTATGTTTAGCTTATGATATTGTTCCGGAGTGTACGTGGTTATACGAATTAGCACACTTTTGCAGTTTGTCGCAAATAGTCCCTGTGATCGAATAAACTTGTTTTTGACACACCAAACCCTTCAAAACTTATTTCTAAGTTATGTAAAGGTTATTTAAGGTTTGTTAAGCATGTGTTACTATTCCTGAGTGATTGTCACATTAAATTGATTACGTTTACATAACAGTTTGCGTATAACTTTACAGAAAGCGATTAAAAGCTTGAAATCGAACTAGAATCAAAACGTGAAGTTGTCAAACGCAAATACAAAAATATTGAGACAAAAACACATCATTTCATTGATAATCGAAATTGTTCTACATCGTACAATGTTTACATGTCACACCCCGATATTTCCACGTATTACCGGTGGGCCCGGTGGGGAGTATCGTGACGTAGTTGATATCATTATAGTCAAACAACACAATTTTAATATGCACAGCGGAAGCAAAAGATAGGTTTATTTCAACCGAATAACTCGTAATATTAAGTATCACAAAATAGTTGAAACAGATCCACGGGCGGATCAAATAAAAAGGAAACGTAGTTCAACAGATTTAAATGCATCCAAGCTTGCGAGACTCTTACTGATGCTAAGGAGAGGCCAGCCTATTTCGAGTAGTACCTGCACTTAACCTTTTTAGGAAAATACGTCAGTTTACACTGGTAAATACAATTAACTGACTTATTTTGAAAAGGTTTAGTAAATTGATTTAAATGCACAAGGCACAAACATTTTATAACTTGGGATAATTATTTATATATAAACTTGTAAAAGAATTACATGTTCGTTATACGTTCAGTAGACCGGGCTGAATACCGGGTTAAAGATTAATAGACACACCACATGGTATAGTCCCGCGACGAGTTATTCTCGTAACCGGTGGTTATACCTTGTTATTTAAATATACACTGTCGGGTGTACGCCTACTGTAACAACCCGCACTTTCGTGCGTTGTTACTACTCGATATACTCGTTACGCCTAGCTCCAGAGATTCGGATCATAATGTAACTATATCGCATACATCGCTATTCGAAGGATAATCGCATATTTTTCGCAATATATTATAGCTACATTACATCACAAACACTAACACTCACGATGACATTGAGTGAGGACCTATTCTACCCTCCTCGGTGGCCGTGATGTGTCGAAACACAGAAAACTAACGCTAACAAAGACTCTCGGGTGAGTGCTATAGCTCCAGTCGTCGTGACGATGATGACAATACGAGTGAGTGGTACCCCGTCAGTCATTGTGGCACAACACACAATAACGTTCACGATGACATCGAGAAAGGACCTATACTACCCTCCTTGATGGCCGTGAAACGTCACTAATAATCGCATACTCGAATCGAAAACCGATTGCTATTTCGAAACTTTGAATTATGGATACGTAAATACGACCCCTAGTGATATATATATACATATATAATAATAATATAAATTAACTATAGAAAGCGCGTACTCCAAAAACTATCGCAACGCTCGAAAACGAAGAAATCCCCCGCGCCGGAGTGGCCATCCGAATGGACAGGCCATCCGAACGGATAGCCATCCTAACGGATGGGCCATCCGATCCAATACTCCTCAGCCTTCACTTGAACAGTGATGTGACAGCTCCCACTCGACCAAGCACGCTCTTAGACCCTTTTCTCTCGATTCCTCACGATTTCGGTAAGATTTCAACCTAAAACTTGTACTTCTATGATCTACACTCAATTCTACGTCATTCTGTCTTTTAAAACTCAATTTCTAACCGTGAAATCTACTGATTTGAGGTGTTTTAAGGTGATGTCACCAAGAGTTCATATGAACTTCAAAGTGTGACCTCATCCCACCATAAACGACTCAGATCTGGGTGATTTCCACATTTTTTTATAACAATCTCACCTAAAAATATATGTATTTAATCAAGAACTGAACGATTTCAGGATTAAACATGAGAAACCGTCAAGAACGGCCAGATCTGATGGAACGGGGTGATTCCCAGCCGTTAGAACGGGTCGAAATTGATAAAATATCATTGTTTAAAACGATATCGCAACATCTCAGTGAAACCACACTTATTTCGTCCAAAAACTCTCAAAAACAGTTGATCGGGGCGTTAAAACGAACGTGTCATCCGACCGGACAACATGTCATCCGAACGGACCACATGTCATCTGATCGGATAGCATGTCATCCGACCCATTGAGCTGTTATCCGACCGGATGGGTTATCCGACCGGATGGAGTTATTCATCTGTCATCCGATCCATTGAGCCGTTATCCGACAGGATGGGTTATCCGACCGGATGGGCACTATCCGACTGGATAACTACCATACAATACTACTTTCCGCTTAAACCGTGCATCGTTTACAATACCATCTAATGTTTAACGCAGACGTACTCTAACCGATCCAATCAAGTTGTATCCTTGCTAAATACGCATTGTGAGTATACTTGAACCCTTTTTAATCGCATTTTGGGTGTAACATACGTTCCTAACAACTCGAACTTATCAAACGAATTATTCACTCAATCGAATTATCACTTGCGAATAACTGTTATGCATAGATATATGTGATGCTAGTTGCATATGTGCTAGGGCTTATACCCGCGACGTCCCACCACGACTAGTATAGTACTATTGCGCCCGACGGGGTCTAGTTTGCCATCGCATATTCGAGCATCGAGGACTTAGTTGGTAGTATCAGCTTTGTGAGTATATATGTCGTGTGTTACGTTTATGCATATGGAAATTCGCTACACATTTTAATCTATTACGCTACATATCAAACCTGTATACTCGCCAATACTTTTGTAATGACAACTATTTTAACGTATGTTGCAGGTTAGATCGCATACTATTTCAAATCAAGCTAGGAAGTCTAGAAACTCAACTAAAATCTAGGTTGTCGGATTTGTATTGTTCGAGAGGACAAGAAATCTATGATAACTTATGTGATTGTATTATTTGTTTGTATGGGATAACGAATGTATTAAATATTATCGCAACATAGTTGTTATGGATTCTCTTGAGCAATCTGATTCGCCTAGTGCCGCGCCCCGATGACTCCGCCATCGGTTGGGGTGTGACAGATTGGTATCAGAGCCATAACTATAGGGAATTAGGCCAGACTCGACCTAGTCCGGGTCAACGTCTTAGAAATTGACCTGGTCTATAGTCTAAGTACCAACAGGCCGACTCGTACGAACCAGTAGGGCTTGTATCGGGCCTACTTGATACTCTCGATCTAAATTGCTAAAAGTTACCACTTTGTGTGAACACCGCGTACTACAGATTCACACAAAGAAGCCTTTCCTAAGGCCTGAATATTACTTAGCCTTTCCTAAGGCCAACATAATACACGTGTTTCGAAAATACTCGCATAACAAAACCGAGTGATCCAGTCGGGATCATTTGTGAAAACCAAGAACTCTCGATGAGATCGCTCACTCAGCGCTTTTTCTAGCACGAGAACCTTTTATCGAGTTAGGAGTGACATCCACATCTCGACGAAAGTCTCCATTTCGAAATCTAGTGGAACTCACGAATTTATTCGAAGAGCATAACCACAATTAGGAACAAAGTTGTCAAGTCAGGGGTGAAACCCGTACCTTAATAAGCCGTTCCACTCTCTATAAATTGGTTTTCAAAAAGTTCTCACCAAGGACTCGACTATCACGATAACTCGAGCCACGCGATGATTAGGAAGACGAATGCCATGAGCTGCATCCCAGTGGAAGCATGAAGTTTTCTAGGTCAACGCGCGTGCACGAATTTGTTGAATATAGTTGGGTTACCTTGAGTAGTCGACGCCTAAACACCCAAGGCACTCTATCATACGACCCGCCGATTTTACAAATGGTTGGGACTTATTTACGTTTGTGTATTTTGAAACTTTACGCTTTATCAATTCCTCAATTTAACGATTTTCACTCCCTGCTTTACAAACGCACAACTCGCACAGCCATCGCAATCTAAAACGAAACCCGAATGTTCGCAACAAAACTAATGCATAATCTATCGCCTTCACTCTCGCTTTCTCACTTCAATGCGTCCTCGCGTATTCTAAATCGACCTGTATGTGTATGAATACAAATTACAATTATATAAATACATATATATACGTATAAACAACAAGTCATTGTGTGAGAACTTAGGAATTTCGTGTCTCCTACGTGACTCCTATGTGATTCGCATTACTACTATACTATCGCATCAAGTTTTGAACGCGCTCAATCGCATCGCAAAACTCAAAAATCATTATGATCGAATCTCACTCCAAGTCTCTTCCTGTCTAGATGCCTTCCAACAACTCTACTTCGAGAATGTCAGCCAGGAGACGAGCCAAACGAAGGGACGAAAAGAGGATCGCCTCCCTTGTGGTCAAGGGAGTGGCCAAAATGATTCCCCAGATCGTCGCTCAAGTGCACTCTCTTAGCAACCCTCGAGCTTCGGAAGACGTCAAGACAAAAGAGCCGCAATCTACTTTTCTCTACAAACACTTCAAAGCCTGTGACCCGATGGAGTTCACGGGTGAAAGAGGTGTATCTCAACTACTCCAGTCGTTCGACTCTATCGAAGTTACCCTTCGTCAAAGTGGGTGTCCCGATAGTTTCCGTACCACTTGTGCTACGGGAGTATTTCAATCGCGAGCACTTGACTGGTGGACTGCCGAACGAAACAAACGTGGTACCTCCGCAGCCTACGCTCTCTCTTGGGATGAGCTGAAAGAGCTCATGAAGAAAGATTACTGTCCTCTTCACGAAGTTCAGAGGCTAGAAGACGAATTCTGTAAAATCAAGCAAGTCGAAAGTGACAACGCTGGCTACACCGCAAGGTTCAAACAGCTTAGTATAATCTGCCCAAGTCAAGTCAACACTTCAGAAAAAGCCAATGCGAAGTACATTCGTGGCTTGCCTGAGTGTGTGGGTGATTTTGTCGAAGCTGCAAGACCAGCTACCATCGAAGAAACCTACCGCTTAGCCGTAGAAATCAACAACAAACGACTCATGGAAGGGTTTTTCTCAAAGAATCCTGTCAAGCAGGCTTATCAAGCAATCGCCATTAATTCTTCAGACGATCCTGTCAACGATTCTCCTGACGAATCTGCTGATGATTCTTCTGACGAATCTGCTAACGATTCTTCTGACAAATCTACTGCCGATTCTTCTGACAAATCTGCCGACGGATCTTCCGCCAACTCGGCCAAAGATTCTGCAAGTGAGTCCTCAGACGAATCCTCCAACGACGACACCCCTTCGCAAGACACCGACAAACCCAGCCGCAAACGAAAGACTTCCAGCCCGAACTCCTCAACAAATGAACTGCTGCAGCCGAAGCCTCTTCAAGCTGTCCCGGTGTTTCCGAAATGAGCTTACACTGGAGCTCATCCCCAGTGTTACTCATGTACCTATCATCATCCAATCGGGGCTGACTGTCGCTATTGCAATAACTGCAACCGTTACGGTCACTTCACCCGCAACTGCCGTATCGAACCCCGAACCTGAGTACAACAACAACAGCTCCAGCAAAAGTCTTCAACACCAATCACCTAGCAAGCGTAAGATAAAGTTGTAATGATACGATTTTCGATGTTAATTTCTAAGTTTTAAACCTACTCTATTACTCGATGTTGCCACTGTGCGTAACGTTAACTCTCGTTTTCGTTTTCTCTCTTTCACTCTCTAATCATCACACTTAGACTAGATTCACATGCATACTATATACTATATCACGAAATAATGTGTTTTACCCTCACTACACTCTTAGAACGAGGTACGATAAACGTGCAAGGAACAATTAATCACGGGTACACACGGGATTACTTGGGTCAGTGCACGGAGGTCGTAGTAAATTCTAAGGTGCCACAAGCGTTTCAACAAAGTATGACACCGAAACACGAGATTTAAGTAATAGGGGTAAGGCAAGGTGTGCTTTACCATACTACCGAAGTTTCGTGCAGAAAGTGCCATGTGGAGTTGAACGTTATTAGACCTAATATACTATTGTGATTATTTTCAACACACTACACTCAATCGCAAGGCGTAACAACCAAACCGCATCATCACGAGACTTGTCATAAGCCTGTAAACGCAGTGCAATCGTCTCATCGATGGACTCTGGAGAGTCTACCCCCGCAGGGCAATTGCATCGACGCAAGACTGGTTGTAAGTCTGTCGTGGCCAATCTCATCAAGTACATTAACGCTCACGATGTTGTTTGAGTGAGGACCTATTCTACCCTCCTCGATATCCGTGATGCGTCGCAACGTAACATAACGTAACGTAACGTAAAGCTTATTCGAAACAAAGCTCGGCTAATCACGATCGCTTAGCATGTGTATCTCGCAATCTCTATCGATTACTACGAGGGTCACTACCGCTTATTGTGTGAATCGCTATATCGCTTGCTGTGTATCAATCTATCGCTCGCTCCATCGCTATCACCATCACTATCGCCTACCGTTATCTGTGATATTTGTGTTAAGTTGGCACACATGACCTCGCTTCACGAGATGAAGCTCATATGGTTAAAGCAAGGCGTTTTAGTCATATCAGCAGGCTTTCGTGGAAAAAGGCCATGTGGGGTCCGATGTTAGTTAAACTCTGTGGTGTTAATCAATCAAATCGAACCGCATAAATCGCGCATACCTCCATCGCTTGCAGCGCAACAACTGCAGCTCATAGTAATTCGTTCATCACCGCCATCATTGTTGGCATTGTGTTTGTGTTATTCGTCTAATCACCTAATCGCTTATCGCTTATCGTGTATAGTCTATCGCTTATTCGCGTATCACGTACCGCTTATCGCTCGCTTGGTGCCCGTTGCAGTCTGTGTGGTATTAGTACACATGACACCGCTTCACGAGGCAAAACTAACCTGGTTAAACGAGGTGTTTCGCCATGTTAGCAAACTCTCGTGGAAACGTGCCATGTGGGTTTAATGTGGAATCTAATCGAAAACACGCTATTCGCTTATCGCTCAACGCCTACCCCGACACGACACATAAATGTTTTGTGTCATCAGGCTACTCGCGCACGCTGCTACAGCTACATTCGTAATTCAACTCGCCGGTTTAACCTGTTCGATTCTATCTTATACTCGGTCCGACTTCCTATCGATTGGGCCGAGCAAGCGCAAATTCTATCCGTGTCATATCGGCACACCTGACACCGCCTCACGAAACGGAAGTAATATGGGCAAAACATGGTGGATACGCCGCTGGTACTTCCTATATATAAGTGTTTTAAACATATTAACAAGCTTTCGTGGGAAAGTGCCAAGTGGGGCTCGATGATTAACTACCTTTTGTACTATTAAAACTTATTTTTATAAAATTTTGATTTAAAACCGGTGGACAAGTGAAATTTTCTCACGACGTGGAGATAACATCGAATCAGCTTAACTCCATGTCCAAGAAAAGTTTCATAAGTACAGTTTTCTTTAAAGCCTTTACAACATCAAAACGAAATCCTTCTTAAGACATTGGTTCAACATCAAGTTCAGCTGAACCCATGTCGTAGGAGAGTTTTCGTAACCCCAGTTTTAATCTTCGAATTCCTCAAAATGTTTAAAACCTAAACTTCCTTGCAACATTGGTTAACATCGACTCAGTTGACATCACGTTAAAAAGGAAATTTTTCAAGATTTCCATCCAAAATTCCTTTTGAATACCAAAAAATGAACGTTTCTTGTAACATTGGTTAACGATCGACTCAGTTAACCCTACGCCATGAGAAACCTTTCAAGTTCTTTAAAATTACTATCGCCTCGAACTAACGAATTCTTCGCGACACAAGGTATTCTGGAACGCCAACTCGTGGGATATTACTTTTGTCTTTTACATCGCCTTCTCGCTATCGCAATCGATCCCTCTTATTCGAAAACGCTCTCGCTTGTCAACTCTCGGTTAAATCACTCGCTGTATCGCTACTTATACAGGATCAACTCTCAGAAGTCTACCTGTTGGATTAATTTCGGGACGAAATTTCCTAAAGCAGGGGAGACTGTAACAACCCGCACTTTCATGCGTTGTTACTACTCGATATACTCGTTACGCCTAGCACCAGAGATTCGGATCATAATGTAACTATATCGCATACATCGCTATTCGAAGGATAATCGCATATTTTTCGCAATACATTATAGCTACATTACATCACAAACACTAACACTCACGATGACATTGAGTGAGGACCTATTCTACCCTCCTCGGTGGCCGTGATGTGTCGAAACGCAGACAACTAACGCTAACAAAGACTCTCGGGTGAATGCTATAGCTCCAGTCGTCGTGACGATGATGACAATACGAGTGAGTGGTACCCCGTCAGTCATTGTGGCACAACACATAATAACGTTCATGATGACATCGAGAAAGGACCTATACTACCCTCCTTGATGGCCGTGAAACGTCGCTAATAATCGCATACTCGAATCGAAAATCGATTGCTATTTCGAAACTTTGAATTATGGATACGTAAATACGACCCCTAGTGATATATATATATACATATATACTAATAATATAAATTAACTATAGAAAGCGCGTATTCCAAAAACTATCGCAACGCTCGAAAACGAAGAAATCCCCCGCGCCGGAGTGGCCATCCGAATGGACAGGCCATCCTAATGGATGGGCCATCCGAACGGATGGGCCATCCGAACGGATGGGCCATCCGAACGGATGGGCCATCCGACCCAATACTCCTCAGCCTTCACTGTTTCCTATAAATAGCATGTCACATCACTTGAACAGTGATGTGACAGCTCCCACTCGACCAAGCACGCTCTTGGACCCTTTTCTCTCGATTCCTCGCGATTTCGGTAAGATTTCAACTTAAAACTTGTACTTCTATGATCTACACTCAATTCTACGTCACTCTATCTTTTAAAACTCAATTTCTAACCGTGAAATCAACTGATTTGAGGTGTTTTAAGGTGATGTCACCAAGAGTTCATATGAACTTCAAAGTGTGACCTCATCCCACCATAAACGACTTAGATCTGGGTGATTTCCACATGTTTTTATAACAATCTCACCTAAAAATATATGTATTTAATCAAGAACTGAACGATTTTGGGATTAAACATGAGAAACCGTCAAGAACGGCCAGATCTGATGGAACGGGGTGATTCCCGGCCGTTAGAACGGGTCGAAATTGATAAAATATCATTGTTTAAAATGATATTGCAACATCTCAGTGAAACCACACTTATTTCGTCCAAAAACACTCAAAAACAGTTGATCGGGACGTTAAAACGGACGTGTCATCCGACCGGACAACATGTCATCCGAACGGACCACATGTCATCCGATTGGATAGCATGCCATCCGATCGGATAGTATGTCATCCGACCGGATAGCATGTCATCCGACCGGATGACTGTCATCCGACCCAATCAACAAGTCATCCGACCCATTGAGCTGTTATCCGACCGGATGGGTTATCCGACCGGATGGAGTTATTCATCCGTCATCCGATCCATTGAGCCGTTATCTGACCGGATGGGTTATCCGACCGGATGGGCACTATCCGACTGGATAACTACCATATAATACTACTTTCGGCTTAAACCGTGCATCGTTTACAATACCATCCAATGTTTAACGCAGACGTACTCTAACCGATCCAATCAAATTGTATCCTCGCTAAATACGCATTGTGAGTATATTTGAACCCTTTTTAATCGCATTTTGGGTGTAACATACGTTCCTAGCAGCTCAAACTTATCAAACGAATTATTCAATCAATCGAATTATCACTTGCGAATAACTGTTATGCATAGATATACATGATGCTAGTTGCATATGTGCTAGGGCTTATACTCGCGACGTCCCACCACGACTAGTATAGTACTATTGCGCCCGACGGGGTCTAGTTTGCCATCGCATATTCGAGCATCGAGGACTTAGTTGGTAGTATTAGCTTTGTGAGTATATATGTCGTGTGTTACGTTTATGCAAATGGAAATTCGCTACACATTTTAATCTATTACGCTACATATCAAACCTGCATACTCGCCAATAATTTTGTATTGACAACTATTTTAACGTATGTTGCAGGTTAGATCGCAGACTATTTCAAATCAAGCTAGGAAGTCTAGAAACTCAACTAAAATCTAGGTTGTCAGATTTGTATTGTTCGAGAGGACAAGAAATCTGTGATAACTTATGTGATTGTATTATTTGTTAGTATGGGATAACGAATGTATTAAATATTATCGCAACATAGTTGTTATGGATTCTCTTGAGCAATCTGATTCGCCTAGTGCCGCGCCCCGATGACTCTGCCATCGGTTGGGGTGTGACACCTACACCCCGTGCTTAGGTCGTGGCCATTTCTTAAAATGATGCCAAGTATATCCGGGACATGGTCATTAACCCCCCAAAGGCTTTAAACCAACAAAACAATTTAAACGGGTCATTTCAATAAATTAACCTCCATACGATTAAAGATTCAATGCCCGACCAAGCGGTATTTTATATACCGTACCTCAAGCCCGTATAAGGGAAAAATAAGTTAAAGGTATTTACCTTTGCAAGTAAATAGCAAGTGCACGTAGCTTTACCGGGTCTCCTATTCTGGAACAAAGGTTTATAATAACCTATTAGATTTCTAACGGGTCTTTAATTAAGCCTAAACTTAGACCGGTTAGTTTTAAAGGAGGATACGGTTCAAACGCACGATTAAGCGAAGACCGGAATAGAATGTGATTTAGACCCAACAAGTTTGAAGACTTGTGTAATATGGGTAATCTAAACACATTCTGGATTTTGAGATAAAAATGATAAGGTTTGACCCGTTTCGGCTAATTTATGCAAACTAGTTACATAAACCGAACCGAACGCGCAAGAAGCGTAACTGGTAACCATAAAAGTCATATACAGGTTTCCTAAGTTAATATGCCTTAAATATGTTGTGATATCAGTAGGATACCTTCCATTATGCCCAAAACGAGTTAAATTTCAAATTAAGCCCCGTAGGGGTATTTTGGTCATTTTAAAGAATATAAAAGAGATTAAATATAATTTTGAGATTATTGGTCTGAAATAATCAGTAAAAATACATAATTTAATAGGTTATACCAGTTGGTGATAAGTCTTATACGACAAGAATGGTTTTAACCCATTCTATGTGTTTAATACCCGTAAAAAGTCGTTTAAAGCGATTTCCGGGTTATAACAGGAAATCTGAGTTTTCTGATCCGGTTATAAAGTTCAAAATACTTCATTTATCATATAAAATCAGTAGCCAAATATTTGGTATTAAATTTTTATGTAAAACTCATTTTATAAGCAAAAAGGGTATATTCGGTAATTACCGAATCAAGGTAATAACCCTATGTTATGATCAGTTTAAAAATAATTAAAAATCTTTAAAAATCCTAAAATATTATATTACATCAGTGGGTAAAAGGTTTGGTGTCAAAAATTTGGTTTAGATAGGCTTTACGCTAATTATGCCGTTTAATTAATAAAAGGCCTTCTAATTACGCTATTGAGCATAACTCCTATTCTATACCTCCAACTGATGTGAAATTTTAGGGACATGTTTATAAATCAGTAACAAAGATTATTGTCCTCTTACATTACCAAAATTCTCGTTTTAAGGTCAAATGGGCATATTGGTCAACATTAGGCATTTAAGGGAAACATCGGACAATCAACGAGTCCAGTAGTATAATCGCAGAGGGTTATACTATCATACAAGCTGGTCCTAATGGAGCTCTAAGGAATTTCTAAATCATGCTAATATGGGTCAGAACTAAAAGTCAAAGCAATAGTCAATTTATGCGACTTTCGGTTCCGAACCGGTCCTAAACTGAAAATTGTCGGGTCGGACATGCTTAGACATGTTCTTGCATTGATTACCAAGTTATATGAGTGGCAAAACAGGTTACACGTCTTCTACATTGCTAATCATGTGTTAATTCGAAATTTATGTTTCTGTTGACTTTTTATAACCAACTTTGACCCGACCGAAGACCTAGTTAGAGCGGGAATCAGAGGGTGCCCTTTTAAGGGTTTAATGCCCACATAATTACCAACTTATAACTACTTTCAATTTGACTAATCACTGGACCATTAGTGATTAATTGTTAAGTCAAACCTTAATTATGACGATTTGACTTTAAGCTAATAAACTAAGTAAAACACGATTAAGGAAGGTTAAGGAAACTTACCAAGGTCCTATGCACGACTAATGATGATTAGGGACTGCTCTTGTGCTCCAGGAAGTTCCACAAATGAAGCTAGAATGATTGATCAAAAAGTTACAACAAGTGCTCCTTTATATAGTGATCTTTGATTGATCAAGATGATGCCAAACAAGTCTAGGATGGATCCCTGATCAACACAAGTGTCCCTAGTGCCTAAAAACAAGTTTGTGCAGCCCATGGTATTGAAAACAAGTGATATAAGTCGGTTAAACGGGCTGGACAGACACCTGTCAAGAGTTTCTATATCTGGGAGGCTGAGGCGGCCCACGTAAGGTCTTGGGCAAGCCTTACGCGCCCCGTGTGAGGCCCCAACTCAGGTTAAACAAGTTTCAAGGATTTGCATTTTGGTCCCCGGTCCTTTTAAAAGTTGTTTTAACTTCTTGTTTTGCACTTTGAGCCCTCTATAATGATTCCTAAGGACTCCAAGACATAACCAATCTTTGTGTAGTCCTTGGTTAACTTTTGATCACCAGAAAAGTCATAAATTTCAACGTTGACGCTTTTAACCCCTCGTATACGAACTTTATCATAACTTTCTCATACGATAACGAAACTTGGTGAAATTTTTATCACTTATTCTCGTGAGTATAATTGGTCATTACAAAGCTTCGGGTTTGTTAAAAGGTCACTCAGAGGTATACTTTAAACATGTTGACACATTTAGTCCCTGCAGTTTGTAATTCCTCACTTTCTTTCACAATTAGCTTCGTATGATCCATGATTCATTCGTTTAAGGGTATAAACATCATGTAGGGTTATTGAAAGATATATTTATTCATTGTTGACACTTTGAACCCTGTTATTCATGTACTTCCTCTGTTTTTCAACTTTAGTCCTTCTAAAGTAATCCTTTACACGCTTAAAGTTCATGACACGTGTCGATATTACATTGGACATGAAATTACGAGGTGTTACATCCTCACCCCCTTAAAAGAAATCTCGACCTCGAGATTTACTGAAATAAGTGAGGGTATTTTTCTTTCATTGTGGACTCTACCTCCCACGTGTACTCGGGACCTCTACGGGCATCCCATTTTACTTTTACGATCGGTACATGCTTCCTTCGAAGCTTCTTAACTTGTCGATCCTCGATCGACACAGGTTTTTCAACAAACTTCAAGCTCTCTTCTATGTGCACATATGTATGTGGTATGACTAGTGATTCATCAGCTAGACACTTCTTCAGATTGCAGATGTGGAATACATTGTGAATACCACTGAGCTCTTCAGGTAAGTTTAACTTATAAGCAACTGATCCGACACATTTGATGATCTCGAATGGTCCTATGTATCTCGGGCTTAACTTACCTTTCTTACCAAATCGCATTACCCCTTTCCAGGGTGATACCTTAAGTAGTACCTTGTCACCTACCTCGAACTTCAGAGGTTTACGCCGTAAGTCCACGTAGCTTTTCTGCCTATCCCTGGCAGCTTTGAGACGATCGCGTATTTGCCCAATCTTATCTGTCGTCTCCAGGACTATTTCAGGTCCTGTCAGTTGGACATCTCCAACTTCCGCCCAATAAACGGGCGTTCTGCACTTTCTACCGTACGAGGCCGCGAAAGGTGCAGCCTTAATGCTTGTATGATAGCTATTGTTATAGGAGAACTCGATTAATGGCAGGTGGTTATCCCAACTACCACCTAAGTCAATCACACATGCACGAAGCATGTCTTCCAAAGTTTGGATGGTACGCTCACTCTGTCCGTCCGTCTGAGGATGGTAAGCCGTACTAAAATTTAAGCGCGTGCCCAAGGATTGTTGGAAACTTTTCCAAAAATGTGATGTGTATCTAGTATCTCTATCAGAGATAATAGACACTGGTATGCCATGCAGAGATACAATCTTATCTACGTACAATTGGGCTAACATGTCGGAGCTATAGGTCTCCTTAATGGGTAGGAAATGTGCTGACTTAGTCAGTCTATCTACTATCACCCATATAGTATCATTTCCTTTCTTTGTCTTTGGCAACTTGGTGATGAAATCCATTGTCACCATTTCCCATTTCCACGTGGGAAGTTCAGGCTGTTGTAGCAAACCTGACGGCTTCTGATGTTCAGCTTTGACTTGCGCACACGTCAAACATTTAGCTACATAGGCAGCTATAGACTTCTTCAAGCCTATCCACCAAAAAATTTGCTTTCAGATCCTGGTACATCTTGTCAGCTCCAGGATGAACAGAGTATTTAGAACTGTGGGCTTCCTGGAGGATAACATCCCGAAGTCCTCCATAAACTGGAACCCATATTCGTCCATTTAACCTCAGAATTCCGTCCTTGCCATAGGATAACTGTTCTTCAGTTACTCCTAGCTTTTCATCAGGATAGTTAGCTTCTAGCACAGCTTCCTTCTGTGCAGCTAACAACCTTTCATTCAAACCATTCTTTATCTCAATGCTCTTGGCATTGATTCTTATAGGCTTCACTCTTTCCTTTCGACTTAAGGCATCGGCGACTACATTTGCCTTGCCAGGATGGTATCTTATTTCACAATCATAATCATTCAAAGTTTCCATCCAACGTCGCTGCCTCATGTTCAAGTCCTTCTGGTTGAACATATGTTGAAGGCTCTTGTGATCAGAATAGATCACACACTTAGTTCCATACAAGTAGTGCCTCCACAGTTTTAGTGCAAATACTACGGCACCCAACTCCAAGTCATGGGTGGTGTAGTTCTTTTCGTGCACCTTAAACTGTCGAGAAGCATAGGCAATAACCTTGCCTTTCTGCATAAGCAAACATCCCATGCCAGTGTGCGATGCATCACAGTACACCACAAATTCTTCAATCCCTTCAGGCAATGTCAACCCTGGTGCATTGCTTAGCTTCTGCTTAAGGATATCAAAGGATTCTTGTTGCTTCGGTCCCAGTCGAACTTGATATTCTTCCTAGTCAAAGAAGTTAGGGGTGCAGCAATCCTTGAAAAATTTTCAATAAAACGCCTGTAATATCCTGCCAATCCCAAGAAGCTGCGAATCTCTGTAGGCGTCTTCGGCTCTTGCCAGTTCATGACAGCTTCAACCTTAGCGGGATCTACCTAGATTCCACGTTCACTAACCACATGTCCAAGAAATTGGACTTCACGAAGCCAAAATTCACACTTAGAGAATTTTGCGTAGAGCTTTTCTCGAAGAAGCAGTTTCAGAATGCAATGGAGGTGCTTCTCATGGTCGGCTTGACTCTTCGAGTAAATAAGAATATCATCGATGAAGACGATGACAAATTTATCCAAATAGGGCTTGCAGACGCGGTTCATGAGATCCATGAATGCGGCTGGTGCGTTAGTGAGTCCAAAAGGCATCACTAAGAACTCGTAATGACCATAACGAGTCCTAAAGGCAGTCTTATGTACGTCTTCATCCTTGACGTTCAGTTGATGATATCCTGACCTTAAGTCGATCTTGGAAAAGTAACTCGCTCCTTGAAGCTGATCGAACAAGTCATCGATCCTGGGCAATGGATACCGATTTTTTATAGTAACTTTGTTAAGTTCTCGATAATCGATGCACAGACGCATCGACCCATCCTTTTCTTCACAAACAGGATTGGTGCTCCCCAAGGAGATGAGCTAGGTCTAATAAATCCTTTGGCTAGCAAATCATCCAGTTGAGTTCTCAACTCTTTCATCTCTGTTGGTGCCAATCTGTAAGGTGCTCTTGCAACAGGTGCTGCTCCAGGAATGATGTCAATCCTGAACTCGACTTGCCTATCTGGGGGTAAACCAGGTAGTTCTTCAAGGAATACTCCTGGATATTCAGAGATAATAGGTATGTCTTCGATCTTAGGCTTTGGTTCATCAATAGTTACTTGCGCCATGTAGTTAACACAACCCTTCATCAAACACCTTGATGCCTTGAGCATGGACACTTGCTCATGCATTCCGTACTTAGTATCTCCTTGGATTGTCAAAGACTCGCCACGAGGAGTTCTGACAACTACTTGCTTCTTAGCACAAACGATCTGGGCTTGGTTGCGAGACAACCAATCCATGCCTATTACTATATCGAAACCGGCTAATTTCAAGGGAAGTAAAGACAATGGAAAAGAGTGGTTCTTAATGGATATGAAACATCCATCTAACACGGTTGATGCTGTTTCTATGGTTCCATCGCTAATTCCACCTCATATTTCACACTTAAGGTTTTAACAGGTAAATTCAGCAACTTACAAAACTTATTATCTACGAATGACTTATCAGCTCCTGAATCGAATAGCACTCTTGCATAAATATCATTTATGAGAAAGGTACGTGTGATCACATTGTCGTCCTGAATAGCTTCCTTTGCATCCATCCGGAAGACCCTTGCATTGGTCTTTTTCCCATCCTCTGTCTTCTTTGCAAGTTATGGGCAGTTGGACTTGATATGCCCATTTTCATTGCAGCTATAACACGTAGCATCCTTGATTTTCTTACAGTCTAAGGTCTTGTGCTCAGAAGACTTGCAAATCCCACATGCCCTTGGCTGTCACTGGGATTTCGATTCATATCTACACTTCCTGAAGTGAGGTTTCTTGCAGATTTTACATTTGGGTTTATCACCCGACTGATGATCATCCTTCTTAGATCCAGAACCCTTTTTGTGGTCATTGTTTCCCCTATGTCTCTTATCCGATCGCTGTGAGTTATCATCCTCACGCTTCCTTTTCTCAGCATCAGTGTTTCTCAGCGATCTCTGCGTGGCCGCGTCCAGAGTAAGAGATAATGCTATATCAGCTGCAGACCGGAAGGTAGTTGGTCTAGAGGCTTTCACACTGGCCTTAACCTCAGGGGCTAAACCCCTGATGAAACAAGCTATCCTCTTGGGTTCTGGCGTCACCAGATAAGGAACCAACCTTGACATTGTATTGAAGCTGGTAAGGTAGGCTTGACAGTCCAGGTTCTTCATAACCAAAGACAAGAAATCAGATTCAATCTTTTCAACCTCATGCTAAGGGCAGTAGTTTTCCTTAATCAACGTCACAAACTGATCCCATGACAGATTGTACAATGGGATTTTTCCGGTAGCTTGGATTAATGACCTCCACCAAGCTAATGCCTCGCCCTTGAATGAATGAGATACGAACTTTACCACATCCTTATCAGTGCACCCGCTGATATCAACCACAGTGTCCATTTCGTCTAACCAAGTCATGCAGTCAACAGCTCCTTTTTCCCCAGTAAAGTCCCTCGGTTTGCATGAGACAAAATACTTATATGTGCAGGACTTACCACGCGGTTCCTGCTTAAGCTCGATCTTCTTTGATGGGACACTTTGCTGATTTGAGGAGTGATGATCGTCATCGTCTTTGTTTGGCTCTTCTTTCTTGGAGGGTGGCTTGCTGTGAGCCTCTGAATGAGTCTTAGGCTTGGAATGGGGTACTGATTGGGTTCTGCTTCGAGTACCGCTCGACTCACTATACTGCCTATCCAAGGCTTTTGTAACAGCATTGTCAATTAATGCTTGCAGTTCTGCACCAGTTACATTGATCCTGGTGGCGTCATGATTCTCCCTTGGCCGACTGTTGATCTCATCCGAGTCAGCCATGTAGTTTGAACTGTTACGTAAGATATTGACAATAATTTATTTAGGAGTTTATTATGGAATTGTCTTTTATGGCAATTCATTAACCAAGGTAAACATAGACCACATTTGGCTAATTTGCTAATCATATTTATTTAGACTTTTTATTATAGTTTATCCTAATTATAAAACAATAACAGTATTATTAGTGGCACAAAAGGCCTAGTCACAAGGATATTTTTAAATCATAAACCATGATTTTAGAGAACCAAGGCATTAAGGTTTGAACATAGTTCTTTACCCTTTTTCTGATAGGGAGTCGTAGACTACTACTGTCTTTTGTCTTATTTGACATTTATTATGGCCCGTAGGCACTACATCACTAATGGATGTTTAATATGTGATCATCTTAATTGATGATTTAAACCCATGATTTATAGATCATCAGTTTAGGATAGGAATGTTTTGAAGAATTCCTATTATAAGAATGATGTGTGTGATTTTAAAGAATCACGTCTGCCAGGAGCGTTAACATGTTTTCAGATGTTAACAGGGATTTGAATCTCTTTTTAAACAGGTCTTACCATCTTGGCCAAGTCCTATAATGACATGCAGGCTAGGTTATACCTTTAAGATTCTTATTTAATATTTAAATAGGCAGATTATTTTAAGAGGAGCGATTTTTAATTTATTTATTTCATGTATAATATATTTATGCATAAAATGACAAAAATGAATTTTTTTTAAATTTAACATTCCATTAAACATTAGAAGGAGTACATATTGCCCTAAACGGGACTTTTAACAGAAATAACTTGCCACGCAGGGTCTAAGCTGAAAATACAAGTCCTCGCAGGGACTGATTACTAAGATAGATGTCCACGCAAGGACTAAAGAAAGACAAATGTCCACGCAGGGACTTGATTAAAATAAGGAAATACAACAATATATATAGGGATTCAATGATCCCTCTTCTTCTTTCCTTTTAACAAGCTTTCTAGGCCCTTGAGAAATCCCCGGTTGTTCCTACGCTCTTCTTGAAATTCTCGTTCCACCCTGTTTAGTCTTTGGAGGATTTCCTCCTGTTTCGGAGGGGAAAACCGTGGTGGCTGCGGCTGGTGCTGAGACGGAGGTCGAGCAGGTATTTGATACCCATGAGCTGGGTATCCCACTCCCCCGGGGGCTCCATATGGTCCTTCAAGATGAAGGGCGTTGTAGTTTGCTGCTACAAGGTATGGGTCGGCTTCAGCATAGTTATAGTTAGTGTGAGTCGGCTGCTCAAATGGATTGTATGCCGTTGAGCCGGCGTATGTAGGAATCGGGTTACCAAAACCCAATGGTGGCGGTGCAATAGGTGCAGATTCCACTTCTGAAACTGGATTTGAAGGCCCACCCATTTGTGGGTCTTCATGCAGTGGCGGATAGTGACTGCTACTTGAGTGTTGGGGGTGCTAAAGTGAAAACCCCCTCCTCGCACGGACATTCGTGCGCCTGTTCTTCTACGCCTTGGTGGTTTTGGAGGCGCTTGTTGGGGTGCGGCGGTGGTGGCGGTGGCGTGACTGCCACGAAACGTGAATCCTCAGAGGGATCCTGCTGCTGCTGCTACTGCTGGTGAGGCGATGAATGGTGAGAGGGTGTAAAATACTATTCATACTGGGTAAACCTTGCTTGGTAGCTGTTAGGACCACGGTAGGGTGATCCATGGAAGGATGACCCATCAGAGATCTCGATGGGGTGAGTAGGTGTCCCAGAAGGTGGTTCAACAGGATCCGTGTCTTCATCTATATCCATTGCATGGTCTCCTGAGAAATGGTCTTCAGGTCCTAGTGGGTTAAAACCCACTGGTTCTTCAATATAGTTTGCCGGGTTGAACCGGCCCTGGAAGACAGGAGTGGGGTTGCCAAAGGAATGGTGCGAAAGGGATCGCTGCAACGGCAAGAAGGAGTGGCGTGAGTCTTCGGGTTCATTCTCTGATTGCGGCCCAAAGGAGTGACGGTAAGGAGGCGTTGAGATAAACGAGGCAGATCGCCTAGCAGGCTCCGAATAGATCCTCCAGTCTCCTTGAGGACCAGCACTCATGGTAGCAGAAGGAGTTCGCCGGTGTGAAGGTCCGGCCTCGTGATCGTTGGGGGCGTTGATTGGCCCCTGGCCTCGTCCTCCTCTTCGGAACCTCGGTGGCATATTTCCTGTTATACAAATGAAAGAGACAACAAAGAATATAAAGGACAAAGATAGAATTAAAACAATTTGGATTTGTCCTAAGTTCTTTTGTCTAGACTCAAAAATTTAGGAATGTGCAACTGTGTAACTGAGATTAAACACAAAAGGCTAGTGTTTAATTCACTCAGTGTTGGCTCTGATACCAACCTGTCACACCCCGATATTTCCACGTATTACCGGTGGGCCCGGTTGGGAGTATCGTGACGTAGTTGATATCATTATAGTCAAACAACACAATTTTAATATGCACATCGGAAGCAAAAGATAGGTTTATTTCAACCGAATAACTCATAATATTAAGTATCACAAAATAGTTGAAACAGATCCACAGGCGGATCAAATGAAAAGGAAACGTAGTTCAACAGATTTAAATGCATCCAAGCTTGAGAGACTCTTATTGATGCTAAGGAGAGGCCAGCCTATTTCGAGTAGTACCTACACTTAACCATTTTGGGAAAATACGTCAGTTTACACTGGTAAATACAATTAACTGACTCATTTTGAAAAGGTTTAGTTAATTGATTTAAATGCACAAGGCACAAACATTTTATAACTTAGGATTATTATTTATATATAAACTTGTAAAAGAAATACATGTTCGTTATACGTTCAGTAGCCCGGGCTAAATACCGGGTTAAAGATTAATAGACACACCACATGGTATAGTCCCGCGGTGAGTTATTCTCGTAAC
This sequence comes from Helianthus tuberosus, assembly GCA_030545235.1. Taxonomy (NCBI): domain Eukaryota; kingdom Viridiplantae; phylum Streptophyta; class Magnoliopsida; order Asterales; family Asteraceae; genus Helianthus; species Helianthus tuberosus. The sequence goes on from JARYGA010055529.1 coordinate 312,238, forward strand.
CGGCGGTTATACCTTGTTATTTAAATATACACTGTCGGGTGTACGCCTACACCCCGTGCTTAGGTCGTGGCCATTTCTTAAAATGATGCCAAGGATATCTGGGACATGGTCATTAACCCCCCAAAGACTTTAAACCAATAAAACAATTTAAACGGGTCATTTCAATAAATTAACCTCCATACGATTAAATATTCAATGCCCGACCAAGCGGTATTTTATATACCGTGCCCCAAGCCCGTATAAGGGAAATATAAGTTAAAGGTATTTACCTTTGCAAGTAATAATCACAAAAAGCAAGTGCACGTAGCTTTTACCGGGTCTCCTATTCTGGAACAAATGTTTATAATAACCTATTAGATTTCTAACGGGTCTTTAATTAAGCCTAAACTTAGGCCGGTTAGTTTTAAAGGAGGATACGGTTCAAACGCACGATTAAGCGAAGACCGGAATAGAATGTGATTTAGACCCGACAAGTTTGAAGACTTGTGTAATATGGGTAATCTAAACACATTCTGGATTTTGAGATAAAAATGATAAGGTTTGACCCGTTTCGGCTAATTTATGCAAACTAGTTACATAAACCGAACCGAACGCGCAAGAAGCGTAACGGGTAACCATAAGAGTCATATACAGGTTTCCTAAGTTAATATGCCTTAAACATGTTGTGATATCAGTAGGATACCTTCCATTATGCCCAAAACGAGTTAAATTTCAAATTAAGCCCCGTAGGGGTATTTTGGTCATTTTAAAGATTATAAAAGAGATTAAATATAATTCTGAGATTTGGGTCTGAAATAATTAGTATAACTACATAATTTAATAGGTTATATCAGTTGGTGATAAGTCTTGTACGACAAGAATGGTTTTAACCCATTCTATGTGTTTAATACGCGTAAAAAGCCGTTTAAAGCGATTTCCGAGTTATAACAGGAAATCTGAGTTTTCTGATCAGGTTATAAAGTTCAAAATACTTCATTTATCATATAAAATCAGTAGCCAAAGATTTGGTATTAAATTGTTATGTAAAACTCATTTTATAAGCAAAAAGGGTATACTCGGTAATTACCGAATCAAGGTAATAACCCTATGTTATGATCAGTTTAAAAATAATTAAAAATCTTCAAAAATCCCAAAATATTATATTACATCAGTGGGTAAAAGGTTTGGTGTCGAAAATTTGGTTTAGATAGGCTTTACGCTAATTATGCCGATTAATTAATAAAAGGCCTTCTAATTACGCTATTGAGCATAACTCCTAATCTAGACCTTCAACTGATGTGAAATTTTAGGGACATGTTTATAAATCAGTCACAAAGATTATTGTCCTCTTACATTACCAAAATTCTTGTTTTAAGGCCAAATGGGCATATTGGTCAACATTAGGCATTTAACAGAAACATCGGACAATCAACGAGTCCAGTAGTATAATCGCAGAGGGTTATACTATCATACAAGCTGGTCCTAATGGAGCTCCAAGGCATTTCTAAATCATGCTAATATGGGTCAGAACTGAAAGTCAAAGCAATGGTCAATTTATGCGACTTTCGGTTCCGAACCGGTCCTAAACTGAAAATTGTCGGGTCGGACATGCTTAGACATGTTCTTGCATTGATTACCAAGTTATATGAGTGGAAAAATAGGTTACACGTCTTCTACATTGCTAATCATGTGTTAATTCGAAATTTATGTTTCTGTTGACTTTTTATAACCAACTTTGACCCGACAGGAGACCTAGTTAGAGCGGGAATCAGAGGGTGCCCTTTTAAGGGTTTAATGCCCACATAATTACCAACTTATAACTACTTTCAATTTGACTAATCACTGGACCATTAGTGATTAATCGTTAAGTCAAACCTTAATTACGACGGTCTGACTTTAAGCTAATAAACTAAGTAAAACACGATTAAGGAAGGTTAAGGAAGTTACCAAGGTCCTATGCACTACTAATGATGATTAGGGACTGCTCTTGTGCTCCAGGAAGTTCCACAAATGAAGCTAGAATGATTGATCAAAAAGTTGTAACAAGTGCTCCTTTATATAGTGATCTTTGATTGATCAAGATGATGCCAAACAAGTCTAGGATGGATCCCTGATCAACACAAGTGTCCCTAGTGCCTAAAAACAAGTTTGTGCAGCCCATGGTATTGAAAACAAGTGATATAAGTCGGTTAAACGAGCTGGACAGACACCTGTCAAGAGTTTCTGTATCTGGGAGGCTGAGGCAGCCCGTGTAAGGTCTTGGGCAAGCCTTACGCGCCCCGTGTGAGGCCCCAGCTCAGGTTAAACAAGTTTCAAGGATTTGCATTTTGGCCCCCGGTCCTTTTAAAAGTTGTTTTAACTTCTTGTTTTGCACTTTGAGCCCTCTATAGTGATTCCTAAGGACTCCAAGACATAACCAATCTTTGTGTAGTCCTTGGTTAACTTTTGATCACCCGAAAAGTCATAAATTTCAACGTTGACGCATTTAACCCCTCGTATACGAACTTTATCATAACTTTCTCATACGATAACGAAACTTGGTGAAATTTTTATCACTTATTATCATGAGTATAATTGGTCATTACAAAGCTTCGGGTTTGTTAAAAGGTCACTCAGAGGTATAGTTTAAACATGTTGACACATTTAGTCCCTGCAGTTTGTAATTCCTCACTTTCTTTCACAATTAGCTTCGTATGATCCATGATTCATTCGTTTAAAGGTATAAACATCATGTAGGGTTATTGAAAGATATATTTATTCATTTTTGACACTTTGAACCCTGTTATTCATGTACTTCCTCTGTTTGACAACTTTAGTCCTTTTAAAGTAATCCTTTACACGCTTAAAGTTCATGACACGTGTCGATATTACATTGGACATGAAATTACGAGGTGTTACAGTTTACAGAGCATAAATGTCGCATAAACGATACTCTATCATGGAAAGTCCCCACTTACAATACCGATTAATCGTCGGGGTGAATGGGATATTAGTTGATAGCACTATTAGGTTTGACAAACCTCACACCGTGACCGGGGGTATCGGGCGTGAACTAGTTGGCCTTGCAACTTGGTTAATGATGATAGACATTAACTTGCGGCACAACAACTCAATGTCACCAGTTTCGGTATCTACAGTTTAGTGAGCTTACATATGGGGTAGCTCCCCATAACGTCATTATAAATACTTTATCTAAACAACTTACGTTTCCGAAATTAAAACTGGGTAACTCATGAACTCGCCAACTTTATGTTGATACCCTACTGCATGCTTTGCAGGTACACCGTGACTTAGGAGCTCGCAGCATGGGGAAGTGTAGTGGTTGCCTTAACCCACGTCAGGTTCTTTTAAAAATTATTAACTGTGAACTTATGTTTGAACCGTTTTACCTATGCTTCCGCTGTTCCTTTAAACTGATGTTTTGGACTTAAAAACTTTGGACTTAAACATTAATTGTCGCTAGTCATATTGGTTTGGTGGAACTATTTTACTATTATTATAATTGTTCAATATGATTGGTGGCTTGATCCTGGTCAGTCACACACCTCACGGTAGTACTCCGCATGTGGGATTTGAGGGTGTGACACATATTATGTTTGTCAGCTATTGTGCAGATAGACTAGATAGAGCGTGTGTTGAATATTGCATAGTTAAGATACGAACACATGACTTTGGAGAGGATAAGAGACTTCCGTACGGTGTAACTTCATAAGGATGTAACACATTTATGCGGATGTAACTCCTTCATGCGGATGTAACTACATCCGCACGGACAAGCTCATCCGCACGGAAGTGCTAGTCCGTCCCAACCTCATGTATATATATAGTGTCATGTGTTCGTTAGTTGTTAAGTTTAGGGATTTTGGCTTGAGAGATTGCTGATTAATGGAAGCTTTCTACTTATGACTATTCTTACAAGACTTCTACCGAATTAGCTTTATTCTATCCAGACTTCCATCAAAATCTGCCGGATACTTAACTTACAATAAAAAATCTTGGAGATATGAAGTATAGTTCAAGATGAAGATAGCAGCTTGAAGATATTTCCAGAACGAACCAAAACTGAGCATTACAGATTTCTAAGCTATATTCAAAGGGGAGTCTATGAATGCATATTTTCATAGCAGAGAAATCTCGACAACAAGATTTGAAGATGCTGGAAGATCGATCAAGAGTGCAGATCAAGACTGCGGCAACATCCAAGGGTGTTGATGCACTTTATGTGGATACGGCTCGTTTCGGTTCGCCCGCAAAACGAAATGAAGACTGAAACCCGATATCCTCCACCATGTCTCGGTGCGATCTCAACTTTGTACGTGACGAAGAATAATTGCACATGAGCAACCTGTTTGATGTTTGAGTTACTGTTGTTGTTTGTATGTTCTGCATGTCTGCATGTTTGCAAGAGTTTGTTTACTGCACATTATCCACGAAGAACCATGTTAGTGTCTACCTTCTCACGAAGAACTCATGGTCTACATGAAGAACATACTTCGTGAAGGTGTTTATTGTTTGATGTTGACTCCCCCGAACGACCATCCAGCCGAAGAACCACATGCACAAGATTGGCCGCGGAACCCCTCGCTAAGAACTCATGTTCTTCGTGGGATTGACTTCTTCACGGGCTTTCATAACAGGCCCAGTAGGTTATTCGTGAGCTGTAGATAAGTTTAGTATATAAAGGCAGTAGTAGCAAACAGATAAGGTAGAGCACACAACACAGAAAACAGAGAGAGTATTCAGAAAGTTTGAGATTTGCCTTGTAATCGTTGTACTGTAACTGTTCTGAATACAATATAAGTGAGCTTTAAAGTTGAAAAAAACTTGTAGGTCCCGATACGGATCGTCGGACTACGATGACTTCTTGTTTCGGATGCCGTAACGAGTGCGGAATCCCCGTTACAACACAAACCGAGCGAGAGAGTAAAATACAATACAAAGATTCAAAGATTAATGCTCAAATGTATCGATTCAAAAGAGTTTTGACACAAGAATGATACAATAAAGTGCTCTCAAGAACTCACTGTGTAATCTCTCTAATCTATCTTATCTGTTGCAACATGCTGCCTTTTATACCAAACCTTATCCAGACCCTACGAACAACTAACTGGGCCTGAATATGAGCCCACGAAAGACCCAGAACCACGACATATGTGACTTCTTCATGGACATCCTACAGTGAAGAACCAATTTCCATGAAAGATCCATATCCACGAAGAACCAATGTTCTTCGTGAACCTAATATCAGCGAATAACCACAAGATGAAATAGGTTCTTCGTGGGAGCCATTATGTGCATTCTTCGTCTATCAGGTTCTTCGTGGGAATCATTATGTGCATTTGCATGGTTCTTCGTGGACTTGTAGGGACTTGCAGCAATAAACATAACTTGCAAAAACAAACAGCAGCAATCAGATATATCTGCAACATGCAGAACAACAACATGGACATGATTGATCCGAAACTCGATGGAGGATATCAGGCTTCGGTCTTCATTTCATTTTGCGGGCGAACCAAAACGAGCCGTATCCACATAAAGTGCATCAACAAACTCCCCCTTGGATGCTAATCCTGATGGTTCGTCTATACATTGTCGGATCTTCAATGTCTTCACGGGTTACAAACAGGGAGTGTATTAGCAAACTCCCCCTTGAACGTTGCTCGTGAAACGTTGATCTTCAAAGTTTAAGATCCTTGCGGAGTTGATGAATGGTTAGCGGCAACTCGATCATCTTGATCCTTTGATTGCATCCATGTTGTGTCTTCATTCCAAAGCTTATCTTCTAACACGTTCTCTTCGCCTTTAGCTGGTTTGGATATCGCACCTGCACATGCAAGAAAGCTAAACGATTAATGAGAACAACCACTTAGAATATAGATAACATAAACAAACGACACACATGTGACCAACTCTCAACCAAACACCAACCGACAACAGTTTGAAAGTTTAAAAATTTGAACAATTTTAGATTTTAACTTTCAAAAGTTATTAATCTTTGACCGTTTATGAAGATGCAATTGTTTTAGGTTTCAATCAGGTTCCAGGTGGTAAAGACTCGATATCCAACATCGTACAATCAAAAATTAAATAGAAATAAAATCTTTTTGGCTTTTATAAAGTTTATATTAAAACACACCTAAATTATTTTTGGCATTTTTGCATTTTTCAAATTTAAAGACCGAAAGCAGTAAATAAATATAGACAGAGATGCAGACACGGAAAGCAGTAAATAAATATATACAGAGATTCTTTTTGCGAGTTTCGAGGGTAAGAGAATCATACCAGTGTACGGTCATGCCAAAACGCTCTTGTTGTTTAATTAGTTAACATTATGATAAGCATCCTATAACGATTATCGGTATTGTTGTCCACTTAAGCTCAACATATCAAATGTAGTCCCTGTTAGGGGATACGCTAAGGTATGATTTATACTTACCGACCGGTGTTCATCCACACACGACACATTCCCGTATTAAGGTATGCACGAGAGTTCATCTTACTGGTGAGTATACCATTTATCATCTGTTTTCAACGTATATGATGTGAGATACTCACTTATTTTTGTATGAATACAAGCCCTATGTGATAAAATCACTTATTAATGAGGAACTTGATATTCGATGTATGCAGGACACAAGAGCAAGTCCGTGAACAGGTTAGTACCATCGCACCGACAAAGAGACGAACTTGACTCTCACATAAAAGTTGTGATATATTATCACTTATTGATTGGGACATGTGATTGTTTATCACCTATTGAGGTCGTATGCATCATGTATTATATACATGTTTGTATGATATGTACACATATGTATGGTATCATGGAAGATCTAGACTTACATCCCCGTTGTTTTTGGTAACAGAAACAACCATGATACCCAGATGATAAACAGCATAAAGACCACGTATCTCAGAACCTCGACAATCTATCAAATGAAATTTCGGTACCAAGATCATATGCCAATGAGCGGTTCCCACATGGTCTTCAGTCGATTTAGGTTTATATCACCCTGCACACTTTAAATTGATTGTGAGCCTACTGATACATCTTATATAGAGCTACTTATCGTTTTTCATTTTAGGTTCAAAGAGGATTCGACGGACCACTGACGTACTATCACTTTCTCTTTTGCTCACCAGGAAACTCATTTTTATTTTTCTATTGTTTTTGTGTTTTTGAAATTTTTCAATGTTTTTGTATTTTTGAAAATTTTCAATGTTTTTGTATTTTTGAATTTACTCCCCCTATAATGCAAAAGTACGAGAAATTTAGAAAACACAAATAAATATTTACAAAAATGATTTTCCGATGTTGGTTTTACTCTGGCTTGACCTTAATGCCATTGACCATTAGTAAAAAGTCAAATCATGATTTGTCAAATGTTTTAGTAAAAAGGTTGGCACGTTGGTCATCGGTGTGGACCTTAACAACATCAATAAGTCTTTTATCAAAACAATCACGTATGAAGTGATATTTGATCTCGATGTGTTTGGTCTTTGAATGCTGCACATGATTTCTAGTGATCTGTAAGGCAGCAGAATTATCAACGAAAATAGGAGTCGATAGGAATTCAAAACCGTAGTCGCACATTTGTCGTTGGATCCATAGAAATTGGGAGCAACAACTTGAGGCAGCAATGTGTTCGGCTTCACAAGTTGATGTAGCGACACAAGTCTGCTTCTTTGTCACACCCCCAAAATCCACACGCGGAGTATCACCGCTTGGAGGCGTGACTGACCAGGATCAAGCCATCAATCATATCAAACATAGTATTTAAGTGTAAAAGTAGGAAAATGTAATTCATCTTGACATGACTGATGTTCATAACCAAACATTGTTTAAGTAGCGGAAGCATAATAATGAAAACCCAAAGTAAGTTATAAGTTCAAATATCGTCTACGATCCGTATCCCACAACGACCTGCTCCTCCCTGTGCAAGCTCCATATGTACCTAAGGTCCTGCAAGGCATGTAAGAGAGAGTCAACAACTAGTTGAGCGAGTTCACAGTTAATAGTTCAGTAATAGTATAGCGTGAGTAGTAGTATGTTCGTTCGTTACAATGTATCGTATTAGTTTCCATCGCGGCCCTCCAGGCAGGTGTGCGAAGATGTTGGGGAAGGTCTTTCCCCAAGTTTTTCTAGACTAGGTTTGTTTGTATCGCGGCCTCTCTAGGCAGGTGTGCGAAGATGTTGTAAATTTAGTTCGCGGCCAATGTCCTTGGCAGGTGTGCGAAGACAGTCATAATATCGCGGCCAATGTCCTTGGCAGGTGTGCGAAGGTCGTTCAATAAGTGTTACTAGTCTAGCAGTAGGTTCTGTTATCTATGTACGTACAGTAATCATCAAATCCCCATTCCCCCCTGGGAACCCCATGCCTTGGCTTGTGTGAACTCACCTTGGTTTGCTCGGTATGCTAAGTATGTGCTCAAAGTAAATCAATCGCGTCCTAAAGTATGCACGTATACATAATCAGTTTGTGTTCAAGTTGTTCACGTATAAGCAGGTAACACATAATCCTACCAGTCATGTTTATTATTTAACAGCAGTTAGTTAACTGGGTTAAGTCTTAACAGAATCAGATTACTAAACAGTTTACTCAGTCGGCGAAACACAGTTTGGCGAAACACATATTGACGAAACATATTCTGTTTCGTCATTCAGGGTCTCGGCGAAACACATTCTGTTTCGCCATGTTTGTTTCGTCAAGATGGTCTCGGCGAAACACATTCTGTTTCGCCAAGTGTGTCTCGTCGTCCAGTTGTTTCGTCAAAACATCAGTTACGTCAATAACAGTTATGAATATAGGAACCCTAATGATTGTCTATTGATCGCAACTGCTGCAACAATCATGTATTCAAACAGATTTATTAAATCATCAGTCCTTTAATAAACATCCCTATCATATAACACTTGTCTACTATTTATGATATACACATGCAATCCACCCAATACCTTTCACATGCAATTTATCGAATTTAGAAGACTAAATGATGATCTGACAACCTTGAACCCCACAATCGCAGCCAACCATATGCAAACATTATCTCACACTATCTTTGATCATGGTTATTTACACAAACTTTTACTTATTATACATAATCATTACAACAGACTTTCAACAAGAATCAATATCATCACATGTGACTTGTCATCATTCAAAAATCAACAGAATTCTTAATGTTAAGCATGCACCCTAAACCATCATACACCATGCATGATCTTTAATAGAAGCAGGAACGCATACAATGTACAGATCGATGTGCAGGTCTAAAACAATCACAATTATCAAATTAACAGTAGCAAGGTTACATAATTTCAATTACACAAACTGTTGAACCCTAGATCGATAACAATGTTTACATAAAAATCATGATATTATCTCATCACTAGATCCATTCTATCAGTTGTTAGAGAAATCATTTAGTATCAACCATCATCACACATATGCATTCAATCATGTTAAACCCTCCACACATAACTAAGAACAATAATCAGGAGATACAGAACTATAATCTACTAACCAAGAGATGATGATTTCGCGTAAGAATGGTGCATGGCGAATACCCAAGGAACACCCGACCAACAGAGATGATACCTCGTTGTTTGCTGCCGTCGTTTGTTTAAAAGGAGGGTCTAGGGTTTGTTAATTATATTTCACGTAAGGGTTGGAAATAATACATAACTAGTCCACTACTGGGCCTAAAGCCCACTAGATTTCGCAGGCTACATGTTGGACAAAAACAAGAGTGTTTTCGTTAGAAGAGAGATTTCGAGTGGGGGTGTTTTCGGATGCTTAGCAAAGATTACACATTTAAATCACATTACACTCAAACATATTATGAATATTGAGAACATATATCAACATAATTCCATTTTTGTTTCGTACTAAACATATTAAGTATCCACTCATAAATATAACAACAATCCTCCGCAACAAGTACTTGGTTAAGTCGAGTAGGAAAAACTCGGGTTGTCACATTCTTGCACTGCCATGTGACCAGGCGATTTCCTAAAAACTGACATCCAGCCGTTGTGGATTTGCCGTCGATTTTGCAGCCACCAAGGTCAGAATCACTGAACACGATCAAGTCGAAGCTATCATCCTTAGGGTACCAGAGACCGGTGTCCGGGCAACCCTTCAAATAGCGGAAACTCCTTTTTACAGCTGCTAGATGTGAGTCCTTCGGGTTGGCTTGATAGCGAGCGAGTAGGCACGTAGGATACATTATGTCGGGCCTCGAGGCTGTGAGATACATGAGAGATCTGATCATTGCGTGATAAAGTGAAGAGTTAACTCTTTCGCCCTTCAAGTCCGGAGTAATCCCGTGATTTTGCGGAAGTGGGGTACCAATGGGCGTCGCTTTGGACATCTCAAACCGGCTCAAGATGTCACCGACATATTTAGTCTGATGGATGAATATCCCAGACTCTGTTTATTGAACTTGTAGGCCCAAAAAGAAATTCATTTCCCCTATGGCGCTCATCTCGAATTTCTTCTGCATAACACGCTCGAAGTCCCTACACAAAACATCATTAGTTGAACCGAAAATAATATCATCTACGTATACCTGAACCAACAGAAGATCTTCATCCTTTTCTTTGATGAAGATAGTGCAATCGATAAGACCCCGGTGAAAACCGTTCTCCAGAAGATAGTTAGATAAGGTTGCATACCAAGCTTTCGGTGCTTGATGTAATCTGTAGAGAGCTTTGTTGAGCAACCAAACCCAAACATGATGAATAGGATCTTCAAAACCCAGAGGCTGTTCAACTTACACCTCTTCTTCAACCACACCATGTAGGAATGCACTTTTCACGTCCATTTGGTAAACCTTGAATCCTTTGAAGGAAGCATAGGCTAGAAAAATCTGAATAGCTTCAAGACGTGCAACCGGTGCATAAACTTCGTTTTAGTCTATCCCTTCTACCAGACGAAAACCTTGAACAACTAATCTCGCCTTGTTTCGCACAACTACTCCACGATCATCTTTCTTGCATTTGAAAACCCAACGGGTGCCAATCTTCTTGTAGTTCTCAGGTTTTTCAACCAGTTTCCAGACACCTAGCTTCTAGAATTGTTGCAGTTCCTCCTACATAGCCTCCACCTAAGCATTATCTTCTATGGCTTCTTTCCAAGACTTTGGTTCTTCTTGTGAGACATAACACGCGAAGGACCAATCATTCTGCAAACCCGATTCTCTAATCGCTGCATACAAGCCAGCATTGTTGTTGTTTCTCAACTGATTCCTCGTCTGCACGCCACTATGAACATTACCAATGATGTTTTGTTGAGGATGGGTATTATGGATTCTCGTTTCTGGATTATCCAGAACTGGAATGTTTATACCTAGATTGTTGAGGTTGAGATCAACAACCATATCAATACCCTGAACTGGCAAGAGGATGATGCAGTAGCTTCAACTGTTTTAGGGCAGTCCTCAGGGGAGGTAGCCTCAGATGTACCATGCACAACTGTTACAGGAGCTTCTTGGTCTGCATCGAGAAATTCATCATCCTCTAAAGATTCGTTCAGTTCAGTAGCATCGTGAAAATCCTCATTCTCGAGAGCATTATTGTTCACTGATGATGATTCTTGATTGTTGACAATAATTGGATGAACCAATGGTGAATCTGTTGCAAAGCTTGAAGTTTTAGACTCAGGGGAGAGATCACCACTTGGTCTCTCCCCAGATGTATGCTTCTTTGGTATGGTTCGGCTTAGCTTGTAATCGGGCCGCTTTGTAACGTTATGCTTACCAAATTAATACAAGGAAGTTGTTTATCAGTCTCTAATATCTCCCGTTTTCAACATAATCACACACTAATCACGGGTTTCGGTCTGAATCTTGAACTTATAATTTTTTTCAACGATTAATGCTCAAATGTATTGATTCAGCAGAGTTTTGATACAAGAATGATACAATAAAGTGCTCTCAAGAACTCACTGTGTACTCTCTCTGATCTATCTTATGTGTTGCAACAGGCTGCCTTTTATACCAAACCTTATCCAGACCCTACGAATAACTAACTGGGCCTGAATATGAGCCTACGAAAGACCCAGAACCACAAAGTATGTGACTTCTTTGTGGACATCCTACATCGAAGAACCAATTTCCATGAAAGATCCATATCCACGAAGAACATTGGGTTCTTCGTGAACCTAATATCAGCAAATAACCACAAGATGAAATAGGTTCTTCGTGGGAGCCATTATGAGCATTCTTCATCTATCAGGTTCTTCGTGGGAATCATTATGTGCATTTGCATGGTTCTTCGTGGACTTGCAGGGACTTGCAGCAATAAACATAACTTGCAGAAACAAACAACAACAATCAGATATATCTGCAACATACAGAACAGTAACATGGACATGATTGATCTGAAACTCGACGGAGGATATCAGGCTTCGGTCTTCATTTCGTTTTGCGGGCGAACCAAAACGAGCTGTATCCACATAAAGTGCATCAACAAACTCCCCCTTGGATGCTGCTCGTGATGGTTCGTCTACTCATTGTCAGATCTTCAATGTCTTCACGGGTCACAAACAGGGAGTATATTAGCAAACTCCCCCTTGAACGTTGCTCGTGAAACATTGATCTTCAAATTTTTAGATCCTTGCGGAGTTGATGAATGGTCAGCGGCAACTCGATCATCTTGATCCTTTGATTGCATCCATGTCGTGTCTTCATTCCAAAGCTTATCTTCTAATACGTTCTCGTCGTCTTTAGCTGGTTTGGATGTCGCATCTGCACATACAAGAAAGCTAAACGCGTAATGAGAACAACCGCTTAGAATATAGATAACATAAACAAACGACACACATATGACCAACTCTCAACCAAACACCGACCGACAACAGTTTGAAAGTTTAAAAATTTGAACAATTTTAGATTTTTACTTTCAAAACTTGTTAATCTTTGACCGTTTATGAAGTTGCAATTGTTTTAGGTTTCAATCAGGTTCCAGGTGGTAAAGACTCGAGATCCAACATCGTACAATCAAAAATAAAATAGAAATAAAATCTTTTTGGCTTTTATAAAGTTTATATTAAAACACACCTAAAATCTTTTTGGAATTTTTGCATTTTTCAAATTTAAAGACTGAAAGCAGTAAATAAATATAGACAGAGATGCAGACATGAAAAGCAGTAAATAAATATATACATAGATTCTCTTTACGAGTTTCGAGGGTAAGAGAATCATATCAGTGTACGGTCATGCCAAAATGCTCTTGTTGTTCAATTAGTTAACATTAAGATAAGCATCCTATAACGATTATTGGTATTGCTGTCCACTTAAGCTCAACTTATCAGATGTACTCGCGGTGAGGGGATACGTTAAGGTATGATTTATACTTACCGACCGGTGTTCATCCACACACGACACATTCCCGTATTAAGGTATGCACGAGAGTTCATCTTACTGGTGAGTATACCATTTATTATCTGTTTTCAACGTATATGATGTGAGATACTCACTTATTTTTGTATGAATACAAGCCCTATGTGATACCACTTGTAACGTTACAAAGCGGCCCGATTACAAGCTAAGTCGAACCATACCAAAGGAGCAAACATCCGGGGAGAGACCAAGTGGTGATCTCTCCCCCAAGTCTAAAACCTTCAAGCTTTGCAAATGAACAAAGGGGTGGTATTTATAGCCACACCACATTCACTTGCAAACACACACGGTCAAATGAATAACCCTCTCATTTGACCACTTCAAACGAGTGGGTCAATACATGTTCATTTGATCGTTTCACTAACTATTACATAATCAGCACAAAATGTAATCTAAACTATTCGAACAACATCGGACACAAAACTGCACCAACAAATTCCCCCTTGTCCGTTGCTGTCGAATGCTGAAAATGCAACTGCAATCGATCTTCAGTCAAGTATTTGTTGATGTTATCTTCTCTGTGTTAACAAATTCCCCCTTGACCGATGGTCCAGCTAAGTAGTATCTTGACTTTAGTCTTCATAGCAATACCAAACCCTTGAAGCTTCTCGTATGATATTTCCCCCTCAAAGTACGCGTATCCATGTTGGGTGTTGTGCAATCTCCTCGCAAGGCTAAATTGACCGCTCTTCCGCTGATCTTCCAATACTCCAACAGGCATTTGATAAGGGTTCCATTCATTAAAAACTGCATCAAGTCTTGATCTTGTCATAAGAACTCTATTTCATTTAAGCATACTACATTGGTAGAGTTTTCTGGTGAACTATCTTCTGTAAACCATCTTTGTGGAATCGACCAAGTAATGCACTTTGATCATCAGCATCAACACTCAGGAAGTCAGCTAGACCGAGTATATCACTTGCAAGCTCAACTAGCACGCTTAGTTGAACTACATCCAGATCTCATTGTCTCGCCTTTGTGAAGTTGACCACGTCATGCACTACAGATCATCAGCATCAGTACTCAGGATATCAGCTTGACCAAGTACATCGTTTGCAAACTCAACGAATTGACTTACACCCAGATCACTGTAAAATCCCAAAGAAACATCAAACCCAAAACCGAATCCTGCAAGTTCCCCCTCAACTGATTAAGTTGGAATCCACACTTGTCAGCCTTGAACTATCAGCTCTCATAAGCGGCCCGATTACAAGCTAAGCCGAACCATACCAAAGGAGCATACATCCAGGGAGAGACCAAGTGGTGATCTCTCCCCCAAGTCTAAAACCATCAAGCTTTGCAAATGAACCAAGGGGTGGTATTTATAGCCACACCACATTCACTTGCAAACACACACGGTCAAACGAATAACCCTCTCGTTTGACCACTTCAAACGAGCAGGCCAATACACGTTCGTTTGACCGTTTCACTAACTATTACATAATCAGCACAAAATGTAGTCTAAACTATTCGAACAGCATCAGACACAAAACTGCACCAACAAAGGGGAAGACTGTTAGTGCATATGTATCTTGCCTATGTCTTGATGTAATAGGGCTAAATTATGTTAAAAATGAGTTTAGATTGTAAAACATGCTCATCTGTACAGATGTAGTACATCCGCACGGATAAGCAGGTTTGCACAAAGGTGCTTAGTTTGCACGAAGGTAGATCTCACGTGTATAAATAGACGTGTGGACTAAGTGTTAGGGAGGATTCGGCGGACTGTGAGGCGAAGCGCTGTCAAAATTGTACCAGGACTGTGAGTTAAATAGAAAACGTAGAAAATTGTGAATTCTTGTGTTTCTACTTATTTCTGATGGATGCTGCAAATGTTATCGTCGATCCGCAAAACTTAGGACTAGATATCTCCGTAAACATTAACGTCGATCCGCAAACGGACCTACAGTTAGTGAGGTTTGGATGACAAAATCTTTATAGTGGGGAGGGGGGTGGGTAGATTTGCAACGTTTTGTTTTCCGGTGTTGTTGTAAAATAATATTTTATTATTCGTTGGGAATTATTAGCCATAATTCCTAACCATGGAAGATAACTTGTTTGGTAGGAATATATTTTAGCACATTATATTTTAGTAATATAAGTCGAGATATATAAGGTGTTCATTTTAGGGCAATTCATTATGTTATCTTGTGACTCAACCAAACTTAAAGGGGTATTGTCATAAAAATCAAACTTGGGGGTATATTGCAACTAACCAATAGTTAAATGTATAAAAATGGCAACTTTAGGCTCATTTGTAACAAAAAAAGTAGTTGGAGTTAGAGAGAGAGAGAGAGAAATGGATAGAGAGAGAAAGAATGTGTTTGTTCAATGGTGGTCTCCCAGCACAGCACAGCACAGCACATCACAGCACAGCACAGCACAGCACAGTGGTGGTTGGTGGTGGCAGAAGTTGACTGGAGTTACGGGTTTCAACCCAGAACCATTTCTTGATGATACGAACGCAATGGAAAGCGTTGTTTACTAAAAAAAATTATGTTGCATTTGTTTTTAGGTGTCGAAAAGTTAGACTCGTCAATGTGATTTCCCTTTTATTTTGCATGGTCCAGAAAACCAACCGTTGGATCAAACTCAAATTTTTATATTAGCTTCCAAGCTCATTAGCGTTAACATCCAATGCTTTGAATTGTGAAATTTAGTGTGGAGCTATGAGCAATGCTTTGAATTGTGAAATTTAGAGTGGAGCTATGATTTATGTTAGCCTGAATTGTAGTTATTTTAATATTCAGTACATAAAATGTTGTCGCGGAGATTGGGTTTTTTCATGGAGATCTGACTGTTGGATTGAGCTAAAATTTGGACAGTAGTCTCCAGAGACATGGATCTTCAATCCTACTTGACAATAGGAGGTAGTAATTATGCTTTTGACACAGTTCAATTTCTAACAGTTTATTTAGTTTATTTATAAGAAAATTAAGAACTTAATTGTGCTGTATGGATGGTTTAATGGAGTAGTATGAGAAATCCGAGACCGGAGAAACATTTGTGATATAAAAATGAACACGACATAAATGGTTCTCATTGCATGTTGGCTAAGAGGAAATTCGCATACGCAAACCATACACAAGAATGTATATCAAACCTTGGATGTCAATAGATCAATGTCTATGATAAAAGTATCAAGAAACCCACAGGGAGATGCAAGTGAATCTTACACCTCATAATAATATATGCAATGTCATCAGTACAATCTTGTAATCCTTAAACTATATGATGATGAGTTATAAGTCTATCCAAAAGATTGTTTTAGTTATGACATGATATGATGATAAATAGTTTGTTGCAAACTACCAAAATTGAAGTTTCATGTTGCACTACAAAAAAAATGCCAATTAGTGGCACGCATTTATTATGGCATTTAGCTTTTGTGCCACTAATTTAGGTTTTTAGTGGCACTTTGTGTATGCCATATTTGTTTGATATACACCTTTAGTGGCTTTTAGCTTTGATGCTAGTAATTTAAGTTTTTAGTAGCACTTTGTGTATGTCATATTTGTTTGGCAAACATCTTTAGTGGCATTTAGCTTTTTATGTTACTAATATAGGTTTTTAATGGTCCTTACGTATGTCATATTTGTTAAGTGTATTTACGGTTCAGTTTTGACGGTTTTTAGGTCAAAACCGTGAAATAAACTGTTAGTAATGATTTTTTATCTTTGAACAAAAACCGAACCGTTCAAAGACAAAACAGCCCTTTCTAACAGTTGGCTCCAGTTTGATTTCACAGTTTTCCCTCTTGAGTTTCTCCGTCAATTGATTTACATATTTAGTAGAGCTAAGAAGTCCCGATAAAAATATAGTATTTTCCTTCAAATGGAAACCGATCACCCCAATATTACATGTTATTGAAATAAAAACGAATCTACTATATAATGACACTTAACATATACTTTTTAATTTACTCAAATAATCTATTTTTAACACATAATCTATTAATAAATATTTATTATCTTTTTCCAATTCCAATAGACATTGATCAGTTTCATCTAAATTAAAAATCAAAAGATTCAAGTTTCCCACCACTACTAAAAGCATCCCGCCTATTTTTTTTTAGTTTTTCTCAAAAACCTAAATCCCCCCTAATCCTCAAAACCTACATTGAGCACCTGCCCTCAAACATCACTCCCATTGTCTCGCTGTCAAACACCCAACAATAAGCATGGATTCAAATTCAGAGACAGATTTCCATCACTCCGTGACTTACAGCTTCATTAGTTCGAGATATTCCGTATTCCGCCATGGAGCTGCTCTAGAGGTGGTGCTCAATTGGTAAGTAGAACCATCTCTTGATATCTATTATTATTATTGTTGTTCTTTGATTGACATCTATATCTGATTTAGTTATAGTATTATTGTAGTTTTATTTTGAATCTGAGATCTAGATGTATGTTCTCCTAATAGATTTACGATTTTGTTAGTACTATAAAACCCAAGTCCTTAAAAAAAGGGTGTATCTATTTGCACACCCATTTACCTATTGGCACACCAAAAAATGTGTTTTTTTCCTATATGCACACCCTGCAGTGTCGAGCTGTGGCCAAAGCGCGGCGTTTTGGTCCGGTCAACCAGACAAAGACTGATGGGTGTCTGACGGATGTGTTAACTGGACCAAAATGCCGAGCTTTGGCCGCGTTTTGGTCCTGTCAACTAGACAAAAGACTGACCCCCGGTCTGGTTGACAGGACTAAAACGCGGCCAAAGCTCGGCGTTTTGGTCCGGTCAACAGACCCTTCAGACACCCGTCAGTCTTTGTCTGGTTGACCGGACCAAAACGCCGCGCTTTGGCCACAGCTCGACACTGCAGAGTATGCATATAGGACAAAAAACACCTTTTTGGGTTGTCTATCTACACACTTGGTGTGTAGATAGTTTGAGCCTAAAAAAATAGTATTGTTTTGCTGGTTTAAAGAATTGATATTTGCTGGGTTGAAGATGCACATCAATTGCTCGATGAAATGCTCCTACCAAATTTTATATTGTTTTTAAGTTTATTTGTTAGAACTAATTATTTGATGTTTGTTGAGTTCACATATTTTTATTAGTTTTGTTGTTTGAGTGTTAGTAATTTTCTAATATATAGATTAAAAAATATTGACTTCTGAGTTATGTTGTAGTCAGGGGCGGACCTACTTAGGTCTCACAGAACAACATTGATTTTTCGAGCGTATATAGAGATGTATACATGTATTTTTCGAGTGACATCAATGTTTTTTGGACGGTGAGTCCATTCTTGAATATTACAAAGATGGAGAAGAAAATGGAATAGTTTGAAGGATTGGTTGCAGGTTGAAGGGAGGATAGATATGGTGCTCCGGGAGTGACACTCTAAACTTAGGTGATGTGCATCTTGTTGTATGTTTAATAAGTTGGGGGAGTGGTAGTAAAATAATCTATATATTTAGATAAAAGATAGGCTTTTTTAATCACTAAAGTAATTTTATTATGCCCAAGCCTCAAGTAAACCTAACATTTTATATTTTGTTTCTAGTACATGATAGAAACCAGAGGCGAGAAGAAACCTGCTTTGATCAGGCTTTTGATTTTTCCAACCTGCATTATGCTGTCTTGAAGGAGAAGTAAGCTTTAATGTTAATTTTGCTTTTTAAGTATTTGAATTTTGTAATTTATCATTAGATTTACACTTTATTGTTTATTTATTTAGGTTTTGATATCATTTTAAGTTACCTGTTAATATAGTATTTAAAAAATCCAAACTAAGTTTCAAGACTTCATTAAATCCGTTTAATACCAATGAAACTAATAATTAAAGAATTTAAGTTTGTTTAAACTTTTGGTTCAGGTAGGAATATTAGTCAATCGATGACGGATCAAATCAAAGTAATACAAGGCGCTACGTATAAGAAACTAGGCATGGAAGAGCGGCTATATCGATCACTGTCAATAGCATCATTTTTCTGTAGGAAAGAAAGTATTGTCCGTTGATCGGGTTTTGGATACTGCTCAAAAACCATATGCATGGCAGAGGTTAAATCCATATGGTGACAAACCTTCTGCTAGAATAAAGTGAAACTTAAAATTTAACATATTATGTAATTATATAGATCGCACCATTATATACCTTGGTTCCTTTTCTTGAATTAGTGGTACATTTGTAGTTTTAGTTGACGAATTTGGTTTTGGTTTCACTGATACTAGACCAAAACGAACTGAATATATGTATATAAGTTTGGACTTTTAAGCGATTTTTATGTTTTTCAGGTATGCAACAGCTAATGCCCACTCAGATGGTATGTTTTTACTATGTGGTGGAAGAGACCACTGGCACAGGTATGACATATCATTAAAATATACACTTAGCAATATTATTAATTACTTTTCGATATTCTAATTTTAGTTTCAACGTATAAGATATCAACTACTTTCTTTAACTAGGGCCCATGTGAACAAGGTCGTCACTTAGAATTCAGGGGCCATGTACGAGTAGAAAAAAATGGGACCCTAATTATAAATATATAAAAAAAATCAAGTCCTAGATGGGCTGCCTCACATGACAGTGAGTATAAAATTATGA
Source organism: Helianthus tuberosus (assembly GCA_030545235.1). NCBI lineage: Eukaryota > Viridiplantae > Streptophyta > Magnoliopsida > Asterales > Asteraceae > Helianthus > Helianthus tuberosus. The sequence continues at coordinate 332,171 of JARYGA010055529.1, forward strand.
GGATTAGAAAACAGAAATAGTTCAAGTTTGTACGTGGCGAACTACACGGAATGGGTGGATTGGATAACAGGTCAATATGGGCGACTTATAGAGGCCCCAGATTGGCTGTCTTGACCACTTTTTGTTCAGTAGTGCTTCTAAAATGATTGTTGTGAGATATATGATCATAAAAATTACATTATTTCAATAATAACCTAGTTTTTATAATTAAGTTGATTAGGAAGCATTTTGTTTTTAAATTCACTTTAGATCATCATTAGGTGACTGTTTACAATATACCTATATGATATGACCCATCAATCCATTTCTTTTCTTTTATGGCTATGCTGTTTTAGCTTCAGTGGTATAATCTACTCGTTCATAAGTAAACACGTAGGATTTACCACCTCCAAAGTCAAATTTTCAAATATGAGTATTTTATATCATTGTTTTACCTCAATGGCTAGCACAGATGTTTTTTAACCCAGATGTGTACCATCATTACAGTAGAAAAATAAACAGGTCAAAATTGACACCTCTACTTATGATGGGTGCATTGCGCTTTAGATCGGCCCAAAGTGCTAGTTTTAAACCCAAAAATATGTATAGGTTGAATCAATAATTCTCGGGGAGGTGCAAGACTTACCAAAGGGATTAGAACGAGAAAATAAAATCATTCAAACGATTCTCAGGCAACTCTTGTTTGCTACAAATTGGTGTGTTGTATTGACTTTAATTCAATTATGCATTTTCACTAGGTGGTTTTTTTACTGAACAAGATATTAGGAGCCTACCATGTTTACAGGTATGCATGTGTTCTATTGCTCCATCTAGAGGTGTAACTTCTAGTTAGCGGGTTTTAATTGATTAAAAAACTACATCAGTACAAAAAATAGAGATTTTATGCTTGAAGAATATACTTTGGGAATCTTTTGACCCTATTGACCCATTCACCATATTTTTAGCAATGTTTTATTTCATCAATTGACCTGTCTAAGATAGAAGATAACTCAGTTCGACTCATTATAAACTGAAGGGTAAACATTCTCATCATGAACTCTCTTGTTGTTAGGTGATGGCAATTCCGACAATGAAGAGCTTAAAGTGTTATCAAAAGAAGTAAGTTTGCCTTTTATTAACTGCTCTTACATCCTTGATAGCTATGGTTATCAGATCTAATCAAGTTAACATGAATTGTGAAATTTAAGGTTGAGTAAGTGCTGGGAACTATGAAGTGGAAGTATGACTACTAAGAAAATGTTAACACGATGATTATTTAACTCGCATGAAGATTGTGAAAGAGATTCATGAACACAATGAAGTTTTGAGTTTTTATTCATACACTTGTTAGTTTATTTGGGTTATATATTCGATCATTAAACTTAAATCGACACTTGTTAACCATTTGGAATCTTTGGAAGATTGATTGAACTTTTAATTGAAGTGATTATTTTATGATTTCTACATTTTACAATTTTGTTTTTATTTTTTAATGTAAATAAATGATAATTGTAATTAATTAAAAATAATATGATAAACATCAATGGCATTTTATTTGATGTGATTTTTGTGGCAAAAAATATGTGCCACTAAAAGCTCAAAAGTTTGTACCGGCAGATAAAAAAGTGCCACTAAAAGCCTAAAAATTTTGTGCGACACATTGAAAAAGTGCCACTAAAAGGCTTTAGCGTCAGCGCTTCTTGAGGCACTTTTTTTGTATGCCGCCCATTCTTACAAGGTTCTTTAGTGGCACTTTCTGGTTTTTCTGTGGCACTTTTTGCATGCCACTAGATGGCATTTTTTTGTAGTCTTGGTCTTTTTGTAGCGATGTAGCTAGCAAGATGGACTAATTTTGTATGTATTAATAACGACTGGTGGTCGTATACTAAAGTTTCAAATGATTCACCTTGCATATCAGCTTCAGTACCTGCAGATAGTTCAAGGATATCTAATGCAACAAAGAACTAATTATAGTCAAACATCCAATATAGGCCCTTGCTGGATGGAGGATTGGGATTACGTTATACTCTAATTTGAAACCATTCCTCGATCCTACCCGTTTCAGTTTCTGAGTTAAAAACTCGTAATCTTGAATTATCCGATAAAGTAGCAATGAGGCTGCTTTTTAGGCAAATTTGTCAGTGAGATGCAACATGGTACAAGGGGCACCAATTGGTTTGAATTTTTCTAAATTCGGCTTGCTATTATATAAGAATTCATAAGACGTTTTGTTTCTCTTTTTAACTGCGAGGACTCTATTAAGCATATAGCATGGCGTGCTAATAACTTCAGCCCCAAATTGATGATGGGCAATTTAGAATCAAATAACATTTTTCTCACCGTCTCAATCTGTTCTTCTGCTCCGCGATGCCATTCTGTTGTGGAACATATGGTGCACTGAATTCATGTATGTAAGTTCGAGATTCCGGACCGAAACCCGTGATTAGTGTGTGATTATGTTCAAAGACGGAAAGATTAGAGACGGATAAAACAACTTTCTTGTATAAATTTGATAGCATAACATTACAAACCGGCCCGATTACAAGCTAGCCGAACCATACCAAAGGAGCATACAAATGGGGAGAGACCAAGTGGTGATCTCTCCCCAAGTCTAAAACCTTCAAACTTTGCAAATGAACCAAGGGGTGGTATTTATAGCCACACCACATTCACTTGCAAACACACACGGTCAAACGAATAACCCTCTCATTTGACCACTTCGAACGAGTGGGTCTATACACGTTTGTTTGATCGTTTCACTAACTATTACATACTCAGCATACAAAGTATTCTAATATATTCGAACAACATCGGACACAAAAACTGCACCAACAAATTCCCCCTTGTCCGTTGCTGTCGAATGCTGAAAATGCAACTGCAATCGATCTTCAGTCAAGTCTTTGTTGATGTTATCTTCTCTGGGTTAGCAAATTACCCCTTGACCGATGATCCAGGTAAGTAGTATCTTAACTTGAGTCTTCATAGCAAGACCAAACCCTTGAAGCTTCACGTATAATATTTCCCCCTCAAAGTACGCGTATCCGTGTTGGGTGTTGTGCAATGTCCTCACAAGGCTAAATTGACCGATCTTCCGCTGATCTTCCAATACTCCAACCAACATTTGATAAGGGTTCCAATTTTTAAAAACTGCATCAAGTCTTGATCTTGTCAAAAGAACTCTATTTCATTCAAGCATACTACATTGGTAGAGTTTTCTGGTGAACTGTCTTCTATAAACCATCCTTGTGGAATCGACCAAGTAATGCACTTTGATCATCAGCATCAACACTTAGGAAGTCAGTTAGACCGAGTATATCACTTGCAAGCTCAATCAGCACGCTTAGTTGAACTACATCCAGATCTCATTGTCTCGCCTTTGTGAAGTTGACCACGTAATGCACTACGGATCTTCAGCATCAGTACTCAGGATGTCAGCTTGACCAAGTACATCGTTTGCAAACTCAACGAATTGAGTTACACCCAGATCCCTGTAAAATCCCAAAGAGACATCAAACCCAAAACCAATTCCTGCAAATCCCCCCTCAACTGCTAGAGTTGGAATCCACACTTGTCAGCCTTGAACTATCAGCTCTCATAAAGATTCCCAGGTCTTCAGTGAACAGTGCTTTGAAACTAGTGTTGACTTTATATACCTGTATGTTTCCTTGCAAAACCCTTCACGCTAGCTGGAGAATTAATTAAAATCCTCCAATATGTGTATGTGCAAAACATTCCACGTAGAACCTTTGGTATCACCAGAAAAACACAAACTCTACCACCTGTGATTACGTTTAGAAATTTATCGAAGAAATTCCAAAACATATGAAATTTTTTATCCCCCCATTGGCCCATTTCTTTGGTAAAATCTCTAAACCTTAACAAATTCCCTTCTCTGAGTGGAACTGTGGTCAACTTCACTGAACAAATTCTCTCCACTGAGCAGAATCTTTCAAAGTTCTCAGTTTTTCGAAAAATTACGAAAGTGAATTTCTTCTTTGCATATTCTAGTTGATAAGGAAAGTTCCCTAGCCCCGTAGGATCCGACTTGTATCCCCCAAAGTTCTGCTAACACCTAATCCGAAAACTTCTATCATAGGCGTAACTCTTCGACTTTGTGAACTCGTTAGGACCGGTCTTGGCTCTCTAGGTTCCTTCAATCGTTACCAAATGCGAGAATATGACAATAAACAAAATTCTTTCGAGCATTTACGAACACCGATAACAAAACAGATTTTCACGTGCGAAAAAAAATATACCGTTTTTGGCCCATAATAGTCAAGTCACCAATTTTGACATTTGCATCGGTAACCGTGACTACCCCACATTAAAAAAAATCATTAGTTTTCATCATGTTTCATCACCCCGCGCGCTCCCGAACCTGTACGAATTTGACGTTAAAGCTTAATTCAAATAAGCTTCACGAACACCCGACCCCACTTTGCAACTCACGAATAGAGACGGGTCCACGACTCCATGTCTCATCTAAAACATTTTGTCCAACAGATCCCATCTTTAATCATTTGCCCAAAAATAATTTGGCCCAAAAAAATTAGTTCCAACATTACTGGGCCTTTTGTTTGATCCAACAATTTCAAATCAAATTTTCATCTCACCAAGTGGGCCCAACAGAAGAATTGTAAACATGCTCTGCTACATCATGGCCCAATAAGAAAAAATCCCTAATGTTCCCATATACAGATCATGACAAAAGAATGTTTCACATTCTAATTCTAATTGGGGCCCTTGAAATTAAATGTTTAGAACTGTGGGAAACATGGCCCATTATTTATTCTGGCCCATGCAAGACAAGCAAACCCTATGCGACACTTTACAGCCGCCCATATCACATGCCATCATCCTTGTCATCTTCTTTGTCAATTATCTCTTTTTCTGTTCTGTGAACTATAGTCCCACGAAGAAGTAATCACCACGAAAGACTCAAGTCTTTCGTGAACATGCTTCCAGCCAACATCATTCAATCCAACGAAGAAGGTTCTTCGGCTAGATGGGTTCTTCATGAAACATTAACATCCAGCAACTGTAGACGAAACATGGGTTCTTCGTCTATGCAGATTCTTCGTGGATGTAGCTTCTTCATAGGTGTAGGTCTTTCGTCCAAAGGTTCTTCGTCCAAAGGTGATCAGAAGAACTCACGAAGAAGTATACACTGGTTCTTCGTGAACCTTATACTTCACGTGTGAGTTCTTCGTCAAGCTTGTTCTTCATGGAAAGCTTATCCACAATGGTTCTTCGCAGTGGGGGTTTTTTGTGGGGGGGTTCTTCGCCTGGGAGTGTATGTTTCGATGGTCCAGATCTGAAGAAACCCTACTTTATCTCAAACAGCCGCCACACTCACCTCAAGAACACAGCAAACTGTTCAACTTCAGATCTGACGGAAAACCTTCAAAAACAAGATGAAAACTTGATTTTCTTGGTGTAAAACAGAAAACCCAACCCTCTAGTATGATACGTTTCATCTCAGACCCATACATTCGGGACCGAATCTGGGTTTTCTTCATGTTTACCCACTTTTACATCTTGAACAAAAAACTGCAAAAAAATCACTGATCTAGAGCACATGTGACTTAGCAAATGGTTAGATTCACTAAGTCGGGTACCATGGCTCTGATACCAATTGTAAGTTCATGATTCCGACCGTGACCCGTGATTAGTGTGTGATTATGTTCAAAACGGGAGAGATTAGAGACTGATAAATAAATTCCTTGTATAAATTCGGTAGCATAACATTACAAACCGGCCCGATTACAAGCTAGCCGGACCATATCAAAGGAGCATACATTCGGGGAGAGACCAAGTGGTGATCTCTCCCCCAAGTCTAAAACCTTCAAACTTTGCAAATGAACCAAGGGGTGGTATTTATAGCCACACCACATTCACTTGCAAACACACACGGTCAAACGAATAACCCTCTCGTTTGACCACTTCAAATGAGCGGGTCTATACACGTTCGTTTGACCGTTTCACTAACTATTACATAATCAGCATACAAAGTATTCTAATCTATTCGAACAACATCGGACACAAAAACTGCACCAACAATGTAGTATTCCCTTTTGGATATAGAAAATCTCATTCATATGTGGTTCTTGAACTCAGTAGCATTGTTGCTTCGGATGTGGTGAACATTTATCTTGTACAAATTCTCCACTTGTGTAGTTAGGTTCTTTACCAACTCAAAGGTTTCATCCTTGAGTAGTCACCGATGATGACCAAGCAATAGCAATGACCACTATAGTTCTCTCAACTAACTAACTGGACCAAAAAACTCCATATGTTAATCAAATTGATGAGCTTTAGTGTGACTTCTTGGTCTGTTTGCCCTTTTTGCATGGAACATAGTTGTCAATGATAATGACACTAAAACTTTGAATAGGCACACCGAGAACTATGTGACCCGTTCTCCAATGCCATGAAATCGAATATTTCTCACTTGCTTTGGAGATAAAACATGTATGATTCTCCATTAACTTCACCATTAACATGTCTAACTCCTACATATTCCTCTTTTGTTTGGCCCCACCGAGAACTATGTGACCCATTCTCCGATGCCATGAAATCAAATATTTCTCACTTGCTTTGGAGATTAAACACGTATGATTCTCCATAAACTTCACCATTAACATGTCTAACTCCTACATGTTCCTGTTTTGTTTAGCCCGAATTTATACCCAATCATCAGGAATCCTAAACCCAGGTTTCAATATCTTGCGCTCATGATCATTGAAATGAACCGTATACTTCTTATCACAGATCTGATACTCACTCAGAATATTGTGTTCAACTTGCTCGACGTAATTGACTTTCTCAAAACTAACCTTCCTGTTTAAAACAATTCCTTCACCGGTAATGTAACCACCTTTATCTCCAACAAAATTGACATACCCTACACATAACTCATCTAAATTTCCTTCCAACCCGAACACACGTGTTAGTACACTTTATGTGGACGCGACTCGGCTCAGTTCGATTCGGCTCAGTTCGACTTGGTTTCGACACGGTTAGGTCCGGCTCAAGCCCGACGTCACGACATTCCTCCGTCGTGCGCCCCAGAGTTCGACACGCGAAGCACGGAACGCCGCAAGCCATTCCCGTTTACACATCACCATGACATCATCATTATGATGTCATGATGATGTCAACATTTGTCTCATGTGGTGAACTAAATGAAAGATTACAATTGAAACAAGTTCAGGGCCGTAATTCTTTCATTGGGCCGAGACTGTGATGGGCTCTTGACTTCATCTTGGGCTTCTACTACATATCGACGAAACAGAAATATGAATATATGTAGTTCGACGAAACAGGTGTGTTTCGTCGACTTTGTGTGTTTCGCCGAGAGTCCTTTATGTTTCGTCATGTTCTGGTCTGTTTTAGTATAAATACCATCTCAGTTTCACTTTGAAACAGAGATGAGTGCAGAGAGATCAGAAAATACTTGTAAAGAAACTCTGTCAAAATTCCGTCAAAACTGTGTTTGTATCAGTTTGTAATCGGTTCTCATCCCGTTAATCAATAGAGTGTGTTTCATTGGTTAATCCGTGTTGTTATTATTGCTTTATATGTTTGGTTTGCACCGTCACGGGGATTCCGCACCCGTTACCGTGTTCGTGATAAACAAGGATAGGTGTTCGTTATCGATCCACCGGAAAAACGGGACCTACAATTGGTATCAGAGCTTTGGCTCTAATCCTTGTTTAAAACCAAACAAGTTTGGGTTTTTATCAAGTGGTTTTTAGTGATTTTTTAGATTTTGTTCTTAAAAAGTTTATATATTTTCTGGAAAAAGTCGTTAAAATCAGTGTTTAATCCTTGTTTTTGCTACAAGTTTTAGTGAAAACCTTATTAGTTTGAATGTTTACATGTTACTAGTGGGTTTTGGTTGAAAGTTTTGAGCAAAATCTTGTTCGGAAAATTTGTCCGGTGAATAATCTGGCCGGAATCATCATACAGTTTATCAAATCTTCATGTAGTTTATATCTGTTCTTCAAATAATATTCGTGTTTGATTTTTGTTGCATTTAAAATTAAGTGTAGCTTATTAAAATACTATTGTTTGAATTTAGTGTACACTTATGTGATGATGGGTTATTGAAAAGGTAGTCTCGATACCAACAAGTTGAAAATTGAGTCCCTTGTGTCAGAGAAAGGATAAGACCATTTTGAAATATCTCAAAAATATCTCACAACTCCAAAAATCTTATCTAAAACATCATCAGTTTCGTCAAACATCAAAAGCTTAACAATTCTGTTTCGTCGCTAAATAACCTGTTTCGTCGAGAATTCATATATTTTCTGTTTCGTAGTCAGATCAATAACCATTCTGTTTCGTCGCAAATAGTTCAGCATTCTGTTTCGTCGCAAATAGTTCAGCATTCTGTTTCGTCGCAAATAGTTCAGCTTTCTGTTTCGTCGCAAAAAGTTCAGCTTTCTGTTTCGTCGCAAAAAGTTCAGCTTTCAGTTTCGTCGCCTTATATCATCACAAGTGTTTCGTGGAAAGTGTTTCGTCGAGATACTTGTCAATTTTTAAACAGAGGACTTCGAATAGTGTGATAACAGTCTGTTTTAAAGAGTGTGATCAGTTCTTCACATACATATATCAATCATGAGTTATACTAGTCCATGGGATTGGAGTATGGACTCGAGACCACGTGAAGATCCGACCTCCGCAGCAGCGTGGGTGAAGAAAGTTTTTGGTCAACCTACTATAAGTGCCGGACAATGGGCTTTGGTATCCAATCAAAATCAAAGCATTCAGAATCTTTTGCTTAGCGAGAGTGAAACGGGAAGCAACAATCGCCCGCCAAAGCTGAATCACATAAATGACTATCCATCATGGAAGGGTCGTTTTCACACATATGTTTTAGGGCAAAACACAGAACTTTGGACGTGTTTTACTACTGAATGCAACCTTGCCCTCGAAGCAGCAGCATCAACTGAAGCGGGTTTTACTAATATGCTTAAAGACGACAAGAAAGCGTATGATCTTGAGAAGAAGGCGTTTGCAATTCTCACACAATCACTTCACAAAGACATCTATCATCAATTCGGCTATTGTACAAGCACGAAAGCATTATGGGATGCCTTGGTAGCAAGAGGTGAAGGAAATGCAGCAAAAAGAAAGACACAGCATGATCTGTTGAAGAAGAAATTCGAATCATTTCAGTTCTTGGAAAATGAAACTCTAAATGATATGACTACACGTTTTTATCATTTGATTAGTGAAATGTTTGCCTATGCTGTTACTGCAACTCAAAAGGAAGTCGTTGCACGGTTTGCTGATGCTCTACCTCCAAAGTGGAGTCCATTCATTGAGCTTCTAAAGCATGTGGGCATTCTGGATACAGTTAATATCTATGAATTCGTACAGAAGCTGGAACACAAGAATGATGAAGAAATTCTGAAAGCTAAACGAATTGCTACTACTCAACCTCAGGCTTATTCTGGAGGAGGTTTTATCCCGTTAGCTAGTTCCAGTTCAGCTCAGGCTTATTCTGGAGGAGGTTTTATCCCGTTAGCTAGTTCCAGTTCAGCTCAGGCTTATTCTGGAGGAGGTTTTATCCCGTTAGCTAGTTCCAGTTCAGCTCAGGCTTATTCTGGAGGAGGTTTTGACCCGTCAGCTAGTCTTCGGCAACCAAAGTTACAAACGGCGTTTGTATCAAATACAAACTCTTCTCCGTTTCCTCAATCAGCTCCACCTCCTGTTTTCGATCCAAGTGCCTATTTTCCTAAACCTACTGTCGATTGTGGTTCGGCCATACCGTTAGGAAACAGTGATCAAACAAGAACTGCACTTTATGCTGAAGTTGTCAAGAATGTCAGTGATGGTGAATCTTCAGGAAGTTATTACAGTTCAGAATCAGACGTCAAGGAGGGAATGGATTCTGAAGCTGATAATTTGTCGAATGATGCTAACGAGAAATCTGACTTGATCAAGAAAGCTGATGCGACTTCAAAAGAAATGGAGAAGATTCTCACTGAAGATGGATCTTTCTCTTCTCAGACTGCCTTTATGGCAAATGTCTCAGCTTCTACAAGTCAGGTAAAATCTGAAATTCTTATCAACTGTAGAGATTGTGAATATATGAAAAATGAATTTGATAGAATAAAACTTGAATGTGATACGATTCATATTCACAATCAGAGTTTAGTTGTTGAAATGGCTAAATGCAAGGAAGCGAATATGGCTCTAGTTAGACATGAAAAAGAATTTAAATCTATGATTGAAACTCTAAAGAAAAATGTTTCCGAAGTAACAAAAACTGTTTATCATAAACAAGTTAGTATAAATGATTACATTAACATTGTTGAGGAAACTAAAAAGGAGTTAGCCATTGCAAAATGCGAGCATGATGCAATCAAGCAAAAGTTGGAGAGTTATTCTAACTCCCGATTTGTGCTCGATCACATCATCGACGTTCAACAACTAAAGGGAAACGTTAGTGGTGTTGGGTATAAGAAGTGTCCGCCCCCTTTGAGACATAATTATGCTTATATGCCCGATGAAGAGGATATGCCTCGGTTCGAACCAAGTGTGCCTCTCGATTATGAGGAAGTTACTACAGGATTAGGGTTCAAACCGGACAGTTCCTCGGAGGGCTCATCTGGAACAACCGAAAATTCAGCATCTGTTGGTACGGAACAAAGTCCTCCCACAGTTGAGGACTATGATTCGTCAGATGATGAACCAGATGTGAGTGATGAGGATAAATCTCTTAAAAAGAACAAAGGAGTAGAAGTGCCTTTTGAGAATCACATTCTGTGTGATCCTCCTACTCCTGTTGTGCAAACAACTGATGCGAAACAAGAGATAGATCCTATCACTAAAACAGTGTCTACCATTAAAAGTGATAACGTGTTGTATACTTTAGTTGGTGATGACAAAATTTATTCAAACACAGCTTTTCCAATTAAAAATGTCAATCAATCTTTGATTGATAAAGTGTTTGAAGATTCTACCATTAAGTTTTTGGAAAAGGGGATCCCGAGAGTTTCAGTAACTCAGTGTGATCCGATTCCAAAAGCTGAAGTTAGAAGAAAATTTGGAAATCAAAAATCACCAACAAAGCAACAACCTGTCGCTTTTAAAGGTAAACAACAACAACGAGCTCAAAAGCCTAAGGTTACACAACCAAAGGCTGAAACAAAAGGAGCTCGTTACAAGAAGAAGGCAAAAGACGTTAAATTTGTGGCCTCCAAAGGTACTGATAAAGTGGAGACTTTTGAAAATAAGTCAAATACCGATTTTGTTCAAAAAGTCAACATTTTGAAACGTAATAGTGATAAGAGTTACACTCAACGCACAAATGGGTGTCAAGCTAGTACCTCTGGGTCTACAACTTCAACGTCAGGCCGTCAATCAGGTTCTCCTAAGTTTGTTGAAAGGAGAATTTGTTTCAAATGTGGGAAGTTTGGGCACATCATTAAAGACTGCACAAACTCGCCCAAACCAAATTTTGTGGAAAGAGCCCCTTCTGAACAAGGTCACTCACAAAGTCGTCCTGTTTCTCCAAAACATGATAAACGCACTATTAAAGAACAGGAAACAAAACAACGACATAAGAGTGTGAAGGTGATCGAAAAGGCTTTAAAACCGGAAAATGTTAGACGGAAACCAAGTTCACAACAACCGTTAAAACCAGAAATTGTAATTAATACACAATCTGGTAAATGGAAACAAGCTTGGAAACCGAAAACAGGTGAAGGTTCAGGGGGAGGCGTGAAATTTCCAAATCATCAAGAAATTGAAATTACATTTCTTGATTCTCAGGGGCAACCTAAGTCTGTGAAGGCTTGGGTCCCCCTCTCCAACTAATCTCTGAGTGAGTGTGTAGGATGTTCCAGGAGGAACTATCGATAGTCATCGGATTGTTGATAGTGGAATGTTCTTGCACAAGATAGGCGATAGAATAAATTGTTGCCTTTGATGGAGAGAAAAAGAAAAGAAGACAGAATTGTCTGTCGAAAGAAATTGAAAAGCTTCGACAAAATGAAAATCATTTCAAAATGTGATTGTTCAAGGCTTTGATCGGGTCCCCAGGATAGATTCAATCAAAATGTACGCACCTGCCGCACGTCTGAAGTTCAAATCAACAAGATGAACGTGCAGTGTACATTTCTTCGCGGTGAAATTGAAGAAAATGTGTTTGTTGAACAAACCAACCGGGTGTGCGGATGCCTTGGCATGGTTTGAACAACCGCACACTACTTCTCAAGAGAAAGAAAAAGACCTTCGCTGGTGCAATGTGTAAGACCAGCCGGACCCAAAGGTTTCTGATCTTGTTGCTGTGAAGAGATTTCTAAGTAGCTACAAAATCGACTTTGAAATCAACACCGGGTGGATATCCAGTTTGGGAGAGCGCTCAGATTCCTTGCAATGCACGAGGCAGTTGCAGGATACGGTTTTAAATTTCTAATCTCTCCTATACTTGTCGATATTTAAGCTGCTTTGTGAATTATTATCTCGTAGCACTCTTTGGCCAGACATTGTTGTCATGGTCCGCACCGCTTACCGACATGCCAACTGATTTTTCCAAAATTCGATAAATCATTTCTGATTAAAATTAATTTTGGTAAACGGCATTGAGGTAAAACATGAGTTAACCGACATCGGGAAATCGTTTTTGTAAATATCTTTGTGTCTTTAAAATTTTATCTTAGTTTGTTGATTTTAGGGGGAGTAAATCCAAATTTGAAAATTCAAAAACATCGAAAAATTTCAAAACTCAAAAACATTGGAAAAACAAAAATGAGTTTCCTGGCGAGCAAAAGAGAAAATGATAGTAGATCAGTGGTCTGTCTAAACCTCTTTAAACTGAAATGCAAAATGAAAAATGTTAAGCAGCTCTATATAAGATGTATCGGTAGGCTCACAATCAGATTAAAGTGTGCAGGGTGATATAAATCTTAAATCGACTGAAGACCAGGTGGGAACCGCACATTGGCATATGGTCTTAGTACCGAAATCTCGTTTGAGAGATTGCCGAGATCTGAAATATTCGGTCTTTATGCTGCTTATCATCTGGGTATCATGGTTGTATCAAACCGTAAAAATAACGGAAACGAAGTCTAAGATCTTCCGTGATACCATACATACGTGTACATATTGCATTCGACCTCAATAAGTGATCAACAATCACATGTCCAAACAAATAAGTGATAATTTATCACAGATTCTTTGCGGGAGTCAAGTTCGTCTCTCTGCTGTACGAAAGTACTGACCTGTTCACGGACTTGCTCCTGTGCCCTCATGCATATGAAAATCAAGTTCCTCATCAATAAGTGATTCTATCACATAGGGCTTGTTTTCAATCAAAATAAGTGAGTTTCTCACATCTTTTATACGGTCAAACGGATGATAAACGGTATACTCACCGGTAAGATGAACTCTCGTGCATACCTTGATACGGGAATGTGTCGTGTGTGGATGAACACCGGTCTGTAAGTATAATTCATACCTTAACGTATCCCCTCGCCATGATTACATCTGATAAGTTGAGCTTATGTGGACAACAATACTGATAATTGTTATAGGATGCTTATCTAAATGTTAACTTATAGAACAACAAGAGCGTTTTGGCGTGACCGTACACTGATATGATTCTCTTACCCTCGAAACTCGCAAAAATAATGTTTGTAAATATTTGTTTACTGCTTTCAGTTTCTGTATCTTTGTATATATTTATTTATTGCTTTCCGTCTTTACTTTTGAAAAATGAAAATTCCAAAAAGATTTTAGGTGTGTTTTAAAATAAACTTTATAAAATCCAAAAAGATTTTGCTTCTAGTTTATTTTTGATTGACCGATGTTGGAACTCGAGTCTATCCTACCCAAAATCCTGATCGTAAGCCGGAAAACAATTGCACCTTCATAAACTGTCGAAGTTAACAAGTTTTGAAAGTTAAAAGTTTAAATATGAACATTTTCTAAACTTTCAAACTGTTGTCGGTCGGTGTTTGATTGAGAATTGATCTCATATGTTTCATTTGTTTAAATGTTAACTATATTCCAAGCGGTTATTCTCATTATGCGTTTAGCTTTCTTGCATGTGCAGATGCTAAAGGCGAGGAGAACATGTTCGATGACAAGCTTTGGAATGAAGACACGAAGTGGAGGCACTCAAAGGATAAAAATGATCGAGTTGCCGCTGACCCTCCATCAACACCACAAGGATCTAAAAGATTGACAAGTCAAAAGATTCACGAGCATAACTCATTGGAGAGTTCATTTTAAGGGGGAGTTTGTTAACACACTACCTGAATGAAAAAGTGAGTTTGTTGATACACTTTCTACTTACGAAGCGTGAAGACTTTGAAGATCCTCCGACATGAAAGACACAGAAGACGAACCATCACAGAAGACGAACCTCACGAGTAGCGTCCAAGGGGGAGATTGTTAGTACACTTTATGTGGACGCGACTCGGCTCAGTTCGATTCGGCTCAGTTCGACTTGGTTTCGACACGGTTAGGTCCGGCTCAAGCCCGACGTCACGACATTCCTCCGTCGTGCGCCCCAGAGTTCGACACGCGAAGCACGGAACGCCGCAAGCCATTCCCGTTTACACATCACCATGACATCATCATTATGATGTCATGATGATGTCAACATTTGTCTCATGTGGTGAACTAAATGAAAGATTACAATTGAAACAAGTTCAGGGCCGTAATTCTTTCATTGGGCCGAGACTGTGATGGGCTCTTGACTTCATCTTGGGCTTCTACTACATATCGACGAAACAGAAATATGAATATATGTAGTTCGACGAAACAGGTGTGTTTCGTCGACTTTGTGTGTTTCGCCGAGAGTCCTTTATGTTTCGTCATGTTCTGGTCTGTTTTAGTATAAATACCATCTCAGTTTCACTTTGAAACAGAGATGAGTGCAGAGAGATCAGAAAATACTTGTAAAGAAACTCTGTCAAAATTCCGTCAAAACTGTGTTTGTATCAGTTTGTAATCGGTTCTCATCCCGTTAATCAATAGAGTGTGTTTCATTGGTTAATCCGTGTTGTTATTATTGCTTTATATGTTTGGTTTGCACCGTCACGGGGATTCCGCACCCGTTACCGTGTTCGTGATAAACAAGGATAGGTGTTCGTTATCGATCCACCGTCAAAACTGTGTTTGTATCAGTTTGTAATCGGTTCTCATCCCGTTAATCAATAGAGTGTGTTTCATTGGTTAATCCGTGTTGTTATTATTGCTTTATATGTTTGGTTTGCACCGTCACGGGGATTCCGCACCCGTTACCGTGTTCGTGATAAACAAGGATAGGTGTTCGTTATCGATCCACCGGAAAAACGGGACCTACAACACGCAAATTATCTTGCATGAGGCGAATCAATTTGACGAGCTACAATCAGAAGCTGTTTTTGCTTTTGGTCTCCAAGTCTGGTTTTGTTTAACAGATTTTACATAATAACTTGAAGACGATAATTGACTATGAATTCATTGTTTTAACACCATTTGAAACCGGTTTAGTTTTCAAAACTTTTTCGATATTTTGTTTTAAATTATAGTGTGTGAAACAATAAATCTTAAGTTCGTAACATTTTCATTTATTTTTAAGTTTTTAGAATTGAAAAAATAGATGATTCATTTCGTTCTGCGTGTTGTCGCAATTTTTTGTGTTCTACATAGAACCTTCCCTTACATATATTTTCTATGTGTGTGTTATATACACAAAATCATAAGTTTACATTTCAATACCTTTAAATACGCCATCAACGCTAGTGAATATAAAACCCTAATTTGATTTAGAGAAACCAGCTTTATTGTGTGAAAAAAACAATAAAACAAAGACCAAAAACTTTCAAATAAAAAGTTTAAACCTTCAAAATTAACGGTGAAGGGGGCTCACCGAGAAGGCATCTTAGGGCGGCAACGGTGATGGCCGTGAGAGAGGGGTTGCGATTTGATGCTTGACAGAGAGAGATAGATGAGGTTTACATTGATTGATTTTGACGGGGTTAACTTATTTGAGAATAAAAATAAAATAATATAAAATAAAACTCTACAGCGGCGACATGTCGCTATAGGTTCAACATAAGAAGCGGCGACATGTCGCTATAGGTTCAACACAAGAAATGAAAAAAAAAAAAGAATATAATGGATTTTATTTTTAAGAAATACAAAAACAATAACCTACACCAATGACATGTCATCGGCATAGATTTTCACTCAGGCGACAAATTTTACCACCACCCCGCCAAACCCTATACCGATCACATATCCTTGCTATATAGTTTAGCTGGTCGCCATTGTGGTGCTAGATCACTTGATAGAGTTTCTTGTCTCTTAGTGGAAGGTCTTGGGTTCAATTCCAAGCAAGGAATAGATTATGATTTATTTGATGCAATTAGGAGTATGCAAGTTTTGTCATTAAAATAAAGCTAGTCAAAACTTTGAGAAATTCTATAGCAACGAATGTCATCGCTACAATCTGAGGTATAATGACAAAGAAGGTCATCACTATAGATGTGGTAGGCCGGGGTCTAAATTCTTGTAGTGGTTTTTAGAGAATGCATTTAATTTATTTCTGAATTTTTTTTGTATACAAGTAGTTTTTTCTGTGGTGAACTTGACGTATCCCAACACTTGGGACCAATAAATTACTAATAAACCATTTGTAAAGGAATGTATCTTTTCTTGCTTCTAGCCACTACCACTAGTGTGATTCTCATGTGTTATCCACGCACGGCATAAAGGGAAAGGAAATTAAAAAGAAAAGAACAAAGATTCTTTAGGCTTGTAGGTTCGGAAATTAAACACTGTAATATCATAACAATCACATGGAACGACTTATATGAAACCTTGTTTTGGTTTCATGAATGCTATTTACTAATGTATCTAAACAGAGAAAGGATCAAAAGAAAACTCATTGTTATTGACAAAACTCAAAAACTCCATATTACTTGTATGCAATATAGCATATATTTCATATATATGTCACTACTAGAAAAAAGGGCAATTGCCACCAAAATTTGCCACCAAAAAAAAAAGATAGCAAATTTAGGGACCGATTTCTCACCAAAATGAAAATTAAACGCGCTTGGTACAATATGGTAGCTAAGTGGTGACAAATTTTGCCACTGTTTATTTTCGGTCACAAATTCATAAGAATAATACATTTTTGGTGGCTAAAGCATGGCAAATTCATAGGTTTAAAAGTTTTGACTGAATTGCCACCGTTTTAGCGGTGAAAACATATGAAAATTAATTAAGCGGGTTACAATTTGAATGGGCGGGCAAATATTTCCGCTCTCCACATTTTGGGATTTTGAATAGAGTCTCAAAATTACTTGCTGATTCATATTCCATCTTCCTTTTCTCCCTTGCCTTCATTCACTTCCCAAACCCTAATTTCATATCTCTCCCTAATTTCATTAGCCGTGTGGTTAGGGTTTTGAGTTTGCTTGTGACAGGGAAGGGGCGAGTGATAGAGAGAAACGGCACTCATGGCGAAAGTATAGGATGGAGAAACATTCCTTGAAGTTAATTTCTGACGAAATCAACGCCATCAAAGACACAGCTACTCCACCTTCTTGAGGTTAATTTCTGCACTAGGTTAATTAAATGAGTTGTTGATGTCTATTTTGTCCATGGCAATGATTGGATCTTTGGGGTTGGTGTCTTTTTGTACGTGTTCTTTGAATTCATTCTAACATTAGATTCAAATCACAAATTTTGATGAATCTGAGAACACTGAGCTGATTATGATAGATTTGCAACAATGATATATTGGTATATGTTGGCCATCCGGATCGTCCCTGTCTCGTGCATAAGAACTTGTAGATGCAGCGGAAACATGTACGAGACTTGCAGCCATGTTTTCTTGACAAGATGATGCAGAGAATACAAGCAAACTTGATAGAATGAAAGTGGACAATTTCGGTGTAACTGAAACTGTCTTGATAACCGAACATGATTGCCGGCAACAAGATTAAATACATAAGAGTTTTGGCGGTTATCTTGAGCGGGTAACTGTGGTGACAGTTATTTAAATTGTTTTCCCGCTAATCAACCGCTTATGACATAACATTAACTTATTATCTAACTAATTGTTCACTTATCACCTGTCACTTACGAATAATAATAATACAAATAATAGATAAAACATAACTAAGTTTAAATATTTCTAACATAACCCCTCTAAACTTGGTTATGTTTGTGAGCCTGCTTCATTACGCTTCGGTTGGCTTCTTCAACGGCTCGTCTTGCATGGTTGAAATTGAATCTCTTCCGTTTCTTCATTTGATTCCAGTTATCATCTCTAATTCCTGCAAAAAACGCAGTTTGTGATGGCTCGACTTCTCGGTCCTCTTCTCTTGTAGTATAGTTGCAGCTTTCTATGTCTTCACTACTAGTCTTCCTGTGGTTTCTCCTTGAGCATTCAGCATCGTCTTTTATTACTTCCTTGTCATACACCATACTTTGAACCATTTTGAATTTGTAGTAGTATTCTAGAGTATCTAGATACATTGCATATATTATCCGCATGAAATCACCATCTTTATATTCCAACCCCATATCCTTTGCAATTATCGGCCACATATTTTCTGTTGTAACATTTCGATACCCTCCATCCTTATCAACCAACATATATAAATTCAGTAAATCTATTTTCTGTTGATTCCTAGTGTGTGGTGGAATTGGTCTATGAGTGATCCCTAAATAATCATTTAGAAACCATTTAACCAACTCTTCGAATTTCTTTTGCAGATCAATTTTATACTTGAATACGTATTCACGATCATCAAGCATATTGATCAGCGCCTTACAATCTTCAAACTCGCGGAATTCCAATGATTTTAAGATCATCAGATTCCAATCAACTTCTGCTTCATCCGAAACATTTAGAGTTTCGAAATACGAATTCAGATAGTCGTTTTTGAATTCGTCATCTATTCCACACATATTTTTCAGCCTTTCTTTCTCTTTCATTCCTAGTTCCTCTTCTCTCGATAGCCCCGTCACATCATTCCTTGTGTTCATCACCGGAGATGAGAACATGGGAAAAATTTTGCATGTGTCACCGGATCGTCGAACCGTAAAGCCTTGAAGAGTTAATTGTTCAAGACTTAAAACGTTTCGATTTATGTCCGGCGAGTAGAAAACACTAGGAACGCTCAGTGTTTCGTTTCCCATTTTCATTTCAACCACACCCACTCCTCGGATGAATAAAAAATTATTCATTCTGGATCTTGTTTCTACCCCCATTATATGTTTAACACGCTTAAAAACATCTATGTTGTTCACAAAATGATGATTAAATGTCGGGTTGACATACCAGATATCCTTCCATTGCCCTCCGTCGGTTCCTGTAACAACCATCTCTTCTCGACAATGCACATCCTCTTCCTGAGTTCTTGTTCCGGTATTAATCGCTTGACGAATAAGTTGCGACTCTTCATCATTCTCTTTGGATTTACACGTGTAAATCTGATGACCAGGCATGTGGCAGTAGTAACATAATCGTTCACGTCGTGTTCGTCGTTTTCTTTCGTTCTTCTCATCAATGCAATGTTGACAAGGCATTGACGTGGCAGTTGGTTTAATCTCCGCATAAGATTTTTTTTGATTTCCTACCATGGCTCTGATACCACCATGTTGGCCATCCGGATCGTCCCTGTCTCGTGCATAAGAACTTGTAGATGCAGCGGAAACATGTACGAGACTTGCAGCCATGTTTTCTTGACAAGATGATGCAGAGAATACAAGCAAACTTGATAGAATGAAAGTGGACAATTTCGGTGTAACTGAAACTGTCTTGATAACCGAACATGATTGCCGGCAACAAGATTAAATACATAAGAGTTTTGGCGGTTATCTTGAGCGGGTAACTGTGGTGACAGTTATTTAAATTGTTTTCCCGCTAATCAACCGCTTATGACATAACATTAACTTATTATCTAACTAATTGTTCACTTATCACCTGTCACTTACGAATAATAATAATACAAATAATAGATAAAACATAACTAAGTTTAAATATTTCTAATAGTATAGAGGGGGTATTTTTTATATGGCATGGTTTGTAGATTTGTCTGTAAATGGATATGCTTGGTGTCTTGTAATATCTTATTTTTTTATTTGTTTTTTAGGAACCAAATTGATCAGGGTATTTAGTTTGACATTATGCTTTATGAGTTTCTTATGTAAATGGATATGCTTGGGGGTGATTTATCTACACGGGAGATACAGAAGATGGTTCAAGCTTTGCCTCAATATAATGAACAAATGGAGAAACTCTCACTCGATGTAGAGGTCAGTTTCTTATTATTTACGTCGTTGTAGACCTGGCAAAGTGGGAAGGTTGGGTGGGTTTGGGTAATGGGTCAGGATGGGTTTGGGTTAGGACGAGTTTGGGTCAGAACGGGTATATTAACAAAAAGGTCAAGATGGGTTTAGGTTAGGATGGGTTTGGCTCAGAATGAGTTTGGGTTATTATGGGTTAGCTTTCACCAGCAACTACTCTGTTTCTTCAACTGCTTTGTGTTTCTTCTGAGGGAAAAAAGAGAACAAATCACATAAAAGAATTTAGCATGTAGGCCCAATTATCACTAATGTATACAGGATTATCTATATAGATGGATATAAACTCACAAATAGTGTTAGTGTTATCCACAATACAAACTTGAAACAATGTATCAAAATGCATAAATGTTTTCTAGTATTAAAAAATCCAATTTCAATCCGAAAAACCCCAAAATTAGAGTAGTGGTTGTTGCTTAAATTTCACAAAAACTTGTGGGTTTGGTTTTGATCGAAGAAATTTGATTAATTGATGAAATGTGTGAAAAGAGATTGTAGTAGTAATTTGTATCTAACTTCAGTATATATTTAGCTTGACATGTAGCACTTGATGAATGCATCTCCACTCTAGATTAAGTTTTTAAGTAAGAAAAACTTATTGTGTATTCTTTTGAATTTTGATTACTTTATCATCCAATTTCTCCGTGTTATTGATTGTTTTCAAATTCAGTAGTGTTTTAAGAACTGACTTCCTTTAACTATGTAACCCTAAATTAAGCAAGTTTTTGTTTCTTTTTTTTTTTTTGATGGCAATTGAACCCGAATCCAATGGGTAAACCCAAAACCCAACACATTTGAGACATGTTTGTCCAGGTTTGGGATTAATTTTTATTTTTTTCAAGGCTTTGGGACAGGTTTGGGATTTGGTGATATACCCATTTACCCGACTCGATTACCCCATAAAATGTACCCGTTTCCCTGATTGTATACCAATATAATTTACTTTTGCCTTTTCTTTTAAATATGTATGTATTTTCTTAAGATGTAGCACTTGATGAATGCATCTCTGAATTTTTTTTATGTAAGAAAATTTTTATTGTGTATTATTTTGATTGGTTTATCATCCAATTCTTTTGATTACCAAAACATATCTGCACTTTAAAACATCTTACCCTCCAACCAAAATTTGACCATTGTGTCTGGTGGATAGTGAGCCCTTTCCTCTTTTCCTTTCTTTAATAGTGTTTGAAGAAATAAGTTCATGATAATTTGCTTCACTTTTGTGTAACCGTTGTTTTTTTTTTCCGTACACAACAACAATAGTTGTAAGTCCATAAATCTTGAACAGTTGTTCCTCCTTTTATTGTCTATGGCGTCTCATTTTGTAAAACATGCCTGGATTTTGATTTTCCATATCAAGTCTTAGTTTTAAAAACCACAAGGCACTCTCAGGTGTTTACGTCCCAAAAGCCGAGGCGCTAGGTGAGAGATTCACGTACGAGAGGTGTTGCACTAGCCTTTGTGTACGACCAAGTGTTGCATCTCTCTTTTCTTTTTTACATATAATCTCTTCATTCTTTTGGTCTTTTGTGCATATTAGCCTTTCCCAGACCCTAATTATCATTCATTTTGACCAAACGTGCAAGAAGCGCTGCCTCCAGACCTTGAGGCGTCTTTCTAATCCATAGTTGTCAATAGTGAGCGTAGCGATCGCTATAATACAGGTGATTGCCTTCTTGTGTTTATACATATAAAATATTTAAAATTTCTTTTCTCTGACTTCTTATTTCTATATTTTTTTGACTTGGTGCGTTGGTATGTTGATTGTTTTGGAGCCGGGGGTCTCTTTGGAAGCAGCCTCTCTATTCTTAGGGATGGAGGCAAGGTCTGTCTACATCCCACCCTCCCCGGACCCTATAAGTAGCTTTGCTATTTGTGGGATTTACTGGGTATGGTTGTTGTTGTTGTTGTTGTTGTGAATAGAGGTTGTAAAGTTGCAGGTAAATTCCACTATAGCCCAAAAAATCATGAACAGGTCCTTCTCAAACAGTTCTAGGTTTTCTAGAAATTAGAACCCTAAGATTTGTAAAACTGGTGATTAGTACCTGAATCGTTGTTGTTGAAACAAACTGTTGAATCGATGTGGTGGTGTTAGGTTATGAACTGAACAAAGAGGAGAATATGAATGTTGAATCGATGTGAATCAATCTCCAGCCCACTTTTAAAGTAAATGAAAATAAATTAATCTGCTTTTGCTGTTTCTGTTTTATCTGTTGCTGCTTAGTTGGCAAAATTGCCTCCGGAGGATATGAAGGCGATACAAAATATGAGATTGCTTGAGGGATCGAACAAAAAAAAAAAAAAGAAACACCATGGAGCCTTCTCCCTTAAGTTTGATGCTCAAAAGGTAATTGTCACAACTCGATATATTTTCACACGGTTATATATTGAAATTGCGATAATCGTTGTATTTTTGTTCCGTTATTAGAGGAATAACGCATTAAGAAAGGATAAGATGGGAGAAGAGGAAACATGGCAACTCTCTAGATTTTATCCTATGTTGGAGGTACTATAATCATAGCTTTTTCAACCACCGTATTTTCTATAATTTATATGTGTTCATATTATGGATCTGTATTTGTTGATGTCATATCATGCTTTATCCCTTTCTGCAGGATTTGCTTGAAAAATTAGCCAAACATAATCTGGTAAAGGGCGAGTACCAATGCATGAACAATCCAACTAATCTAAGTTCTTCAAGTCGCGGCACGGATGACACATCAGCGAGGAGTGGGTCAGCTAGTCATCCAAATTCAAGGAGATCAAGAAGAACCGCCACATGGGCAAAGTCCCGTCCGGCTGATGGACACTCGAGGTAATCTTTACATATTTTTCTTCAAATATATGTTTAATCAGATTAAAATTGATCCCCACAAATTATGTATTACTACTTATCTCTGTCCAACTGTTTTTGTAGCAATCCGGGAGGTACTAACATAAGGTGGATAAAGATGCCATGCTCAATAGGATGTCATAAGTTGAAGCTATAAACACTTGGTTTTGAGTGTTTTGATGTTTATTGTATTAGGATGGTTTTAGTTATTTGATGTTTTAGCTTGTATTTTGTTTAGAATGTTTTATATGATTTTGAAACAGAGATGTTCTATATACATTTTTGGGTTTTGTAGTTTTATTGAGTGTTTTATATAATTGTAATTTTATTGAAATGTAATTTACATAAAAAAAAAGAAGGAAAATGAGAAATTTGTATAGTGTGTTTGAAAATAATCAAAGCAAGTGGTTGCTAAATGGTGGTGGCAAAAAAATAAATAAATAAATAAATAAATAAAGTCAATAAAAGAGGTGGCTAAATGGTGACAATATGGGTGGCTAAATGGTACCAAAATGGTGGCAAAAAATTCGTCACAACTCGCAAAGCGGTAGCAAAAAGACCCGATAGTGTAGTAAACAAGTAGCGGTCACAAATAATTTTGACGGTTTTTGTGGTGGCAAAAATTTGGTTGCAAAATATAAAAGTGGTGGCTATTTGGTGGCAATAGAGCAATTGACACGGGTGTTTTTGCCACCGCATATTCGGTTGCAAAATGGTGGCAACAAGGCAAATGTGACCTTTTTGCAACCATAAGTGCGGTGGCAAAAGCTCTATTTTCTAGTAGTGTGTGTACTACATCAAAGTTGCATATGTGCAACATACGATTATTTTGCATATGTAATATGGAATATATGATATATTACATATATGAAATATAGAGATTTTG
This sequence comes from Helianthus tuberosus, assembly GCA_030545235.1. NCBI lineage: Eukaryota > Viridiplantae > Streptophyta > Magnoliopsida > Asterales > Asteraceae > Helianthus > Helianthus tuberosus. The sequence continues at coordinate 356,200 of JARYGA010055529.1, forward strand.
AATTTTCTCTTGATCTCTCCCCTATCTATTATGTATTCTTAAAAATATCATATAGGTATAATTTGTATAAGTTTTTAGTTCATATAAACTTTTTGTTTGAAATTAGTGATATAATATAATAAATATAGACAAAAGATCAAATACAAATAACCTTATGGTAAAAAACATACGAAAGGCGTGAAAAGATACAAAAAACGTGGTGACATAGTTCCGCCTATTGGTCAATCCGCGTCCCGGAGGCTGAAACCAAACCCTAGCCGTTGATCAAAATCCTGATCTAACGGTTGGGGATTTAAAAGGTATTAACGGCGACAAGATGTGGGCAATAGCGGCGACATATCGTCTCCGCTAAAAGTATGTGTCAGAACTTTAAACCCTAGCCACACAAACCTTATCTCTGGTCAACCCTTTACCGGAGACAAGCAGCAATACCGACGACACTTCGTCGCCGCTGATGGTTAACTCGTATCAGTCCTATACAGCGCCATTTTCTCCCTCCTTCTTCACTTTTCCCCCAAAAAATTTCCCTCTACCGCCGGTAACACGCGATTTTCGCGCAAATCGGTTAGTTAAACTTTGTTTTTGTTAAATTACTTCTTTATTTTGTTATATACATGTTATAGACTTTAATTTTTGTGTGATTTTGTGTTTATGGTTGTGAAATGGGATCATCACCATCACTTCTCCGATCACCACTGATGCGCGTTTAAGTGTCGTATATATTAGGTGTATATTTTAAGCCCTTTTTAACACTTATTTTAGCCAAGTTTTAAATTTATAAAACACGATATTTCACTAACACTAAACACACATATGGGCAAGTGCACCCATCGTTGAGTGTAGCATAGCGTTGGTAAGATACCGAGGTCGTCCAAGGACACAAGAGCTTTTAGTACCGGTTTATCCTCAACGTCTAATCAAAATAAAAAGTTTAGAAAAAGGTTTTAAACTAAGAAAAATAAAAACTAACTAAAATGCTGAAAATAAAAATAAAAGAAAAACAGATAGACAAGATGAATCACTTGGTTCTGACTCGTATCTAGTATAACCTTTGATTATTTCCGCACTTTTGCACATAATTAAGAGATTATCTTAGTTATTGTAGTAGGCCCCTCTTTTGAAGGTGACGTTACCCTCACCCCAGTAGTTTGAGTCAGCAAGGATACAATCCTAAAGGGGTGGATTATTGGAAGATAATGAATTAAGTTATTAATGCAGTATTGTGGTAGGCCCCGCTTTTGGCGGTGACGTTACCCTCGGCTAAGTAGTCTGAGTCAGCAGGGATACAGTCCTAAATAGCCGGGTTATAGTATTAATAGTAGTTAACTTATGAGGGGATCAAAGAGTTTGGACCCCCGCCATCCAATACCGTGAAGTATTGAAGGAGGTCCTACTAAATTTGACCCAGGTCCATTGCAGGACCTCTAAACGCTGAACAATGGCAAGACCTTTACCAAACCGTTCCCTTAACCCCCGACCAGGTAGCCAACATACCTCCATATAGACCGTGGAGATATGAATGGTGAAAATCTTTTATTTTATATAGACAGTAAAATAATGCCAAGACACCACGGACAAACGATAAGGAAAGATCACCTTCAACATAAGTAACTAGTTATTAAAGTCATTAATACAAAACCAAATAAAAAGTGCAAAAGATTAGAAATAAAAAGTATTATACTAGACACTTTGTCTTCACCAAGTGATGTAAGAGACTTAGGCAAACATGGCCTTGATTGTCAAGAACTCTTACGATCAATCTTGGATCCCGAGACGACTCACACACTCTACGATGGACAATGGATGATGGTGGTGGATGATGGTGTTATGGTGGTGGTGGGTGGTGGATGAAGTGTGAGAGAGGTGGTGTGCCAAGGGATGAGTTGAAATGAATCCAAGCACTCCTATTTATAGGCTGAACAGAGAGCTGGGCACGGCCCCGTGTCCGCTGAACACGGCCCCGTGCCCGTCTGACACTCTCTCTCCTCATTAATTGTAATTCGCAATTACAATTAATGCGCCTGCAGTACTTTCGACACGCCCCCGTGTCCGCTGGGCACGCCCCGTGGTGGGCAATAGAAGCTTCTATAGGTTTGTCTTTTCTGCTGCTTCTTGGGCACGGCCCCGTGCTGGCTGAGCACGGGGCGTGTTCAGCCTTCTGTCTTCTCTATTTTGCTTTGGAAGGTGCCGTTGAGGGGTCGGGCAGTCCACTTATGTTCCTTTCCTTGTATTTATGTTGGAATTAGCTGTCTTTTTGCTTCTTTTATGTTTTTGAGCTCATTTAATCCTGAAAATACAAAAGGAAGACAAAAACACTCTTTTTCCAATATTAGTACTTAAAAAGGGTTAGTTTTATGCCTTAATTGATGTAATTTATATGTTGCATTTTACACACATCAAATACCCCCACACTTGAACTTTTGCTTGTCCTCAAGCAAAACTCTTTAATATGTGGCTTACACTCCCAAATGGAATAGGTAGAAGAGAAGGTTTTTGGGCTTGTCGTAGAGTGTCGGGATGTCCAAGATCTTTTTGGGTTTTATTTTTATTTATTTACAATCATATTCGTAATGATTTATTTAGAACGTTTCATAGGAGAAATTACTTATTTGGGCATAACATGCCTTTTTAAAATTCTATTTATATACAAGTTCACATACCTCACGGGAGAAATCACTCACACTCGGCCGAAGGTGTATTTTTTTAGTGAATCACTCGAGAGCGGCATGAAACTTATTCCTACCATAAGCTTGCCAAGCAATCAATCCTCCTCCTTTTTAACTTTTATACCTTTGTAAATATCAAGAGGACTTTGCGGGTTAAGGGTTAGGCTTGGGTTAAAGGTAGGTGGTTGGGATAGTGGTTAGTGGTTAGTAGAAAAAGGGCGAAAAAGCGTAACAAGTGTCGGTTTTCGTAAGATTTTCTATTTTTGTAACTTTTTATTTTGATGAAGCTTTTATTCAAACAAAGTTATTTTTGATGAACTTATTTGTTTATTTTTCTTTTTGCTTCATCATCAACACATATTTTTTTTTTCATACGAAAAACCGAACTTGTTACTAAAACAAAGGGTTAAAAATGAAAAAGGTTTTGGTGGGAAAAAGGGTTTTTGGTTTGGGTGATGAAATGAAAAGGTTTAGGCTCAAAGGGGCTAACTAGGGGGATTTTTGGGTAGGTGGTAAAAGAAAAAGAAAAATAATGGTGTAGAAATAAAAAGGGTTAGTCCTAATGCCTCCATCATTTACTTACTCGGGTTTAAGTTGATAAGGACCGGGAATGTATCGTCATGGCAAGTTCTAGAGTTGTAAGAACCAAACGGCTATTCACACAAGAAACGAAAGATGAGCATTTAGTCTAAAGATGTAAATTTGTATGCTCAATAAAGGCTCAAAACTCACTTTTTGTGGGAATGGGTTTTTATGTGATCAAGTATATATAATCAAATTTTAACTAAGTTTGCCATGCCTTTTCATAATTTTCTTATGTTGGTTCTTTTTATCACTACGCTATCGGTTGTAAATTCGTAAAAATATAACCTTTTTGAGAACTTGAATTTCCCGAGTTAAACCTAGACAAGTAAAAAAAAATGAAATTTTTGAAAAAATTTGGGGTGATTAGCGGTTCCAATAGAGTTTTGTGTAAGGCTTGTGTTTAGGACTTGCAAAAAATTCAAGGTTTTAGCATCCCCCCCACACTTAAATTACACATTGTCCTCAATGTGTCCCAAAAATAAATTTTTAGGTTGATTAGATGTGTAAAATAGTGTTTAAAAAGCAAAAATTTGTGTTACTGGGCGCTGAACACGGCCCCGTGTTATCCGGGCACGGCCCCGTGTTCAAGTGCCAGTAACAAAATTGAAATAAAAAGAGCAGAAGTCTGGACACGAGGGCGTGTTGGGTGAACACGGCCCGTGTCCAGGTACCTGAACTGGGCGTTTTTCTGCAGGTGGTTCAGCACGGGGCCGTGTTGGGTGAGCACGGGGCCGTGTTGGGTGGGCACGGCCCGTGTTGAACCTGCTGAACTGGAGAGAATTGTCGAGTTGCCTTGTTCTTGTGCATGAGTTCATTTTTCTCGTTCCCCTTTTCATCCTTTACCACCATGAGTGTGTTTTATTCATTAAAAACCATCCAAACCTTAAAACCATCATTTCATTTCATCATAGAGAGAACTTACATAGTCCTAAATTAAACTAGAAAATAAAACTTAACTAAATAGGTCAGGAGGTACACGAGGTTATCATAGAGAGTTCTACTATTCTAAGAAAATTTCGAGAATAGTTTCCCGATATAGTAGGACTTTTAGCCGAATGATTTGTTCCCTAAATGTTGTTTAAAGCCATTCTTCAATCTCCCTAGGAAGAAAGAATGCGGCATCATTTTCTTCCGCAACTGGTGGCTGAGGAGGAACATTCACCGGGACTCCTTGCACCACTCTTCGCGGAGGCTCTTGGTGCATGGCGTACCATTCGGCTGGAATGATGACTTCGGGTACCATGTACCACGCCCTTTGGGTTATTATAGGTACCAAAGGCGGGGAGGCGAGAAGGTTCAACCTCTGGTGCAAGAGGTTCACTTCATGGAGACAGCCTTCCAGCCCTACTGTAAGATGGTTGATACGGTCGACCAATGCTTCCTCCACTCCCGTCATTTCATCAATAGCCTCTCTTAGAGCGTAAACATAGTTTACAAGAGAGTCTTCTGCTGTTGAAGATCTCCTCCCTTGTCGGTTACTTCTTGAAGATGATCCGCTTGTTCTGCTTGCCATTTTCTGTGAAGGAAACCGAAGAAAGCTAAATTTTTACAAAACAGAGCCCTGGACACGGCCCCGTGCTCATCGAGCACGGCCCCGTGTCCATTTGTCTGCAGGATTTTTGGCTAAAGAATCTTGGAGTTTTAAATTATTTTCATGATTTTTATCTGGGTTTTAAGCTCAGATAATTTAAAACAAAGTTATACAACTAACTTTAAACAAGAATCTTTAGCAAATAATCTTACAAACTTCACATAGAGGGTTGGAATCAAGGGATTTCCAAGCTTCCATGGAGGAAATTTTGAAATTTTTTTTTTTTTTTTTTTGAAAGAGGAGGAAATGAGTAAAAGTGGAAGGGACAAGAGGTTCCTTTGGAACCTACTTTTAGCACTTACCTAGGATGGTATGAGTGAAAATCCCAGGAATCTCTGTCAATTGAAGTGGTAAAAAATGAGCAGGGATCAGGCTGCATTTAAAGAAAACGACAGCGCACTGGGCACGGCCCCGTGTCCAGTGGACACGGCCCCGTGTGCAGAGAAAATCCTGACACATTTTGTCCGTATTCTGACCAAATCAGCAGAGAATCTTTTTGGTGAGCACGGGGGCGTGTTGACCTGGACACGGCCCCGTGTCTGGAGGCTGCTTTATGGAGTTTTGCTATTTCAAGGATCTCGTCGAAATCGGGTGGTTCCTTACTGGTTGGAACAACCCCAAAGTGCCTAAGATACCTTAATTGTCCTAGACTAAGGCGAGAACGCAAGAGGTTGTCGGTGAGGGTAATTCCTATTTTTATTCTAGGTGGACAAGTCCAACCCTTTCCTGGGCTCTTGTTAAAGAAGGTGTATGCCGAATCGCTCAGGTCTATGTATGCACCGAACGAAGTCGATGGGGAGTCCTTCACGGCACAATCGACACAGGGACGACTATCGTCCAAGTCTTTGCTAGGTACGAAGGTATTTTCGGGAGCAACGAGGTTGTCGGAATGCGGTTCCAACATTTCTTCATGGTTATCGTCTTGGGGTGGATCAATAAAATCCTTCCTAAGCTCGTTTAACCAATTCAGAATTAGCTTTTCTAGTTGAAATAACTCATCAAGGAGCATTTCCCCTAGAATATCTGGCTGGGCGCATTCGAGGGAGAAATAGTGCTTATTTTTACTTTCTCCCCTCTTAAGGTTGTGAGAAGTCGGTGGGTCCATGTAGTGGGGCTTATAATTTAGAAAGTAGCATTTTACTTCTTCATGGTTGCCACCACATAATTGACACCACGTACCATAAGAGTGCCGAAAGTAAAAACAATTACTATCACTCATGTTTGTGTCAGAAATTACCAACCGTCGGGATCTAACGGTTCTGTTTTCAGTAAGTGAATCTTGGGCACGGGGGCGTGTTGAGTGGGCACGGCCCCGTGTTCAGCTTACTGTCTGACGTAAAACAGGATTGCCAGTTCCAATGATTGAGCACGGGGGCGTGTTCAGCGGGCACGGCCCGTGCTGAGCTCTGCAGAAGCTGAAAAACTAAGAAAAATCCTAAAAAAAAAAAAAATTAAAAAGAAAAGGAAAAAAATGATTAGGCCGTTGATTCCTAACTTTCTTAAAATCCTTGTGTCCCCGGCAACGGCGCCAAAAACTTGATGCGCGTTTAAGTGTCGTATATATTAGGTGTATATTTTAAGCCCTTTTTAACACTTATTTTAGCCAAGTTTTAAATTTATAAAACACGATATTTCACTAACACTAAACACACATATGGGCAAGTGCACCCATCGTTGAGTGTAGCATAGCGTTGGTAAGATATCGAGGTCGTCCAAGGACACAAGAGCTTTTAGTACCGGTTTATCCTCAACGTCTAATCAAAATAAAAAGTTTAGAAAAAGGTTTTAAACTAAGAAAAATAAAAACTAACTAAAATGCTGAAAATAAAAATAAAAGAAAAACAGATAGACAAGATGAATCACTTGGTTCCGACTCGTATCTAGTATAACCTTTGATTATTTCCGCACTTTTGCACATAATTAAGAGATTATCTTAGTTATTGTAGTAGGCCCCTCTTTTGAAGGTGACGTTACCCTCACCCCAGTAGTTTGAGTCAGCAAGGATACAATCCTAAAGGGGTGGATTATTGGAAGATAATGAATTAAGTTATTAATGCAGTATTGTGGTAGGCCCCGCTTTTGGCGGTGACGTTACCCTCGGCTAAGTAGTCTGAGTCAGCAGGGATACAGTCCTAAATAGCCGGGTTATAGTATTAATAGTAGTTAACTTATGAGGGGATCAAAGAGTTTGGACCCCCGCCATCCAATACCGTGAAGTATTGAAGGAGGTCCTACTAAATTTGACCCAGGTCCATTGCAGGACCTCTAAACGCTGAACAATGGCAAGACCTTTACCAAACCGTTCCCTTAACCCCCGACCAGGTAGCCAACATACCTCCATATAGACCGTGGAGATATGAATGGTGAAAATCTTTTATTTTATATAGACAGTAAAATAATGCCAAGACACCACGGACAAACGATAAGGAAAGATCACCTTCAACATAAGTAACTAGTTATTAAAGTCATTAATACAAAACCAAATAAAAAGTGCAAAAGATTAGAAATAAAAAGTATTATACTAGACACTTTGTCTTCACCAAGTGATGTAAGAGACTTAGGCAAACATGGCCTTGATTGTTAAGAACTCTTACGATCAATCTTGGATCCCGAGACGACTCACACACTCTACGATGGACAATGGATGATGGTGTTATGGTGGTGGTGGGTGGTGGATGAAGTGTGAGAGAGGTGGTGTGCCAAGGGATGAGTTGAAATGAATCCAAGCACTTCTATTTATAGGCTGAACAGAGAGCTGGGCACGGCCCCGTGTCCGCTGAACACGGCCCCGTGCCCGTCTAACACTCTCTCTCCTCATTAATTGTAATTCGCAATTACAATTAATGCGCCTGCAGTACTTTCGACACGCCCCCGTGTCCGCTGGGCACGCCCCGTGGTGGGCAATAGAAGCTTCTATAGGTTTGTCTTTTCTGCTGCTTCTTGGGCACGGCCCCGTGCTGGCTGAGCACGGGGCGTGTTCAGCCTTCTGTCTTCTCTATTTTGCTTTGGAAGGTGCCGTTGAGGGGTCGGGCAGTCCACTTATGTTCCTTTCCTTGTATTTATGTTGGAATTAGCTGTCTTTTTGCTTCTTTTGTGTTTTTGAGCTCATTTAATCCTGAAAATACAAAAGGAAGACAAAAACACTCTTTTTCCAATATTAGTACTTAAAAAGGGTTAGTTTTATGCCTTAATTGATGTAATTTATATGTTGCATTTTACACACATCACCACCATCACTTCTCCGGTCACCACCTCGTCTACGCGGTCTACATCTCTTTGAAACTTGAAAATACGGTTAGTTTTATATGTATTTTTTTCAAAGTTTAGGAATTGTATAATTTTTTGTTTAGGTATGTAAATGTGTATGTAAGGATGTATGTTTGTATGTCAAATGTATAATGTAGGTGTATTTGGTGAAAATGTGTATATGGAAAATCTATGTATTTGTGTATGTAGGTGTATGTAAGCATGTATATGTGTATGTAAGTCTATGAATGTATGTATGTAGGTGTATGTTAGTATGTCAAATGTATAATGTAGGTGTATTTGGTGAAAATGTGTATATGAAAATCTATGTATTTGTGTATGCAGGTGTATGTAAGCATGTATATGTGTATGTAAGTCTATGAATGTATGTATGTTAGTATGTAGGTGTATGTAAATGATGAACAATTGTGCATGTAAATGTTTGCAATTGGTGAAAAATGTGTATGTTAGTATGTATGTTTGTATAAAGTATGCAAATGTGTATGTAAGTATGTATAAATTTTATGGTTTTGATCAAAATTTGTGTTTGTAAGTATGTATGTGTATGTGTAAGTATGTACATGTGTTTTATAAGTATGTATGTGTGTTGGTAGTATGTTAATATGTGTGTATAAAGTATGTAAATTTGTGTATGTAAGTATGTATAAAGTATGTGTTAATGTGCATAAATTATGTTTAAGTTTCATGATTTCTATGTTTATGGTCATGTTTGAAAAAAAAATATATGTTTAAGTTGATAATTTCTATGAAGTGTTTGAGGTCGAGACTGATTGTGATGAGGTCGAGACTGATTGTGATGAGGACGATCCCGATTATATGGAGTCTGACTAAAAGAAAAGTTATTATAATTTATATTAATTTGTATTTGATAAACACTTGTTGAAATATTTATTTGAATTTAAGTTACACTTGTTGTACTTTCCTTAATTTCTATTAGATACACATGTTGTAACATTTGTAACTTTTTAGGGATTATGTTTTCGATATTGCTTATATTTGCGTATCTGATGGTGGATGTGGCCCCATTGGGACATGGGGGTGACGGCGCTGGTGATCCACCGCCTCCTGATGGTTATTTTAGAGGCACGCATGAGACCGATCGTAAGTCTTTTACTAACTTATTTTGTAGTCCTTATATTTTATATATTATAAATCACTACTAGAAAATATGGCTTTTGTCATGTAATTTTTTGTTACAAAATGGTAGCAATTTCCTTGTTGTCACCAGTGCCATCGAAAATACGGTGACAAAAACACAATTGCCCTAATGCCACCAAATAGTCACCATTTTTATATTTTGCTACCTTATTTTTACCACCACAAAATTGTTCAAAATTTTTTGCCACCGCTTCATGTTTGCTACGCTCCGCCTTGTTTGCCACCGAGTTGTGACCATTTAGCCACTGATATTGCCACCATTTAGCCATCAATTTTTGCCACCATTTAGCCATCAATTTTTGCACGTTTTGATACCATTTAGCCACCGATATTGCCACCATTTAGCCACCATTTTTTACACAATTTGCGAGTTTTGATACCATTTAGCCACCGATATTACCACCATATTTTACATTTGCTACCATTTACTGATTACTGGAATGTTGGTTTGCCACCATTTTTCTCCCTGCTATTTTCATCAAAATTACATATCAACAAACTACAAACAATATAAAAAAAGTCTAATAAAATCCCAAAATTGTATAAAACATCTGGTTTTCAAAAGCATATAAAAAATACCAACTAAAACATAAAATAACTAAAATTATCCTAATAAGATAAACATCTAAACATTCAAAACCAAGTGTTTATAGCCTATCTTCGAACTGTAGCTGTTAACATAGCTTCAATTTGTGACATCCTATCAAGCATAGCATCTTTATCCACCTTATCCTTTTCTTTTTCAGCCAACAACCCTGCAATAATTCCATTGAACCTTTCTTTTTCTTCATCTTTATCTTTTTCCTTAACGAGCTCCTTGATAACTAAGTTCAACTTTTCAATCTACAAAACAACCAATGAATAGAATCAAAAAATCAGAATTAATGAAAAGTAATAATGGGTCAAGTTGGTTGCAAAGAAAACAAAATACAATTGTAAGCTACAATTCAAGTGCTAGAAGCTAAATAGCATGTTCTAGTTTGTTTACATATTAAGAACGAAATTATACCTAATTTTAAAAACATTTTTTTTGTATGAAACAAACCGTAAAGAAGGTGTAATCAAATCAATATGAAATTCCTTAACATTCTCACTAATTTAAGAGCATCAAACCTAACAATAAAAAACAAACATCGCAAACCAAACAAACATAATATCAGTGGGAAACGATACAAATGCACAAAAGTTATTAGTCTAAAAGGATTAAAAATACCTCAGGGTCTTCTCTGCTATGTACACACGGTTCACTAACATTGCCTAACCCGTACAATTTTCCTTTATTCTTGCCCTCAGCTGTAACACCCCGAAAACGGGTTTGGTAATCAAACCTCGTTAATAGTAAAAACGGGTAAAATACCGTTAGTGGTAAAATTAACCCGGTGAATATTAGGATTTAACAAAATAAGTCTAATATTTATTAAAAGGATGGGAAATACTTTGAGAAAGCAAAGTATATAAAAAGGCCCGAGATTTTACGGGACTTAAAATAAAACGGGTTTTTGAACAAGATGAATAACTAGGAAAATTATAACCTAGTTAACTACAAGTCTAGAAATAACTTGAAATAAGGTTAGAATAACCTTAATTAAATGTTAAACAAAAAGGGAGGGACCAATGTTGTTAAACTTGAAACTATTATTATTAGTTTTAATAAAAAAAATAAAACAAAACACCTCAAATGAGGCCCTGGTCGATTAAGAGCAGGAAGGGGGCGACACCCTCACTTCCAAAACCCTAACATGTACTAAACTATCAAATTGAAGGCCAAAATCCAGTTGAAATCGGAATCTGAACATAGAATCGTGATCACCTCGTCAAAAGGGTCATAAGGTATGTCAAATTAGGTCATTTTGATTCGATTCAAAGTTCATGCATGTGATTGAAATCGAGTGTAGAGCTTAATTATGTGTTGTAAACACGAAATTGGAAGTGATATAAGGTGTAGGGACAAAACCTAGATGCTTTCTTGATAAATTCTTGCATGTTAATTGTAAGGATCAAAATCACCATAGTGGGTGACTAATATGTTAGTGGAATTCGATAAACACTAGGATTAACACTCTTGTTCTAGTGTAAACAGAAATTGTGAGGAAATCTTTAAATTGTTGATGTTAAAATATGAACATGTAGTCTAATTTAAGTTAATTATGGTGATAAACTCAAGTCATGAACTTGGTTTAGACCATGTAGAAATCTGACCCGCTAGGTGTTTGATAAAACGCCTAAATGAGGGTTAAAGTGTTAAAGGTTGAGTAAAACGCAGATTTGAATATGTTAAGAAATTGTGCGTAAAGACTTATAAAAAGGGTTCTAAACGGATTGTGAATTGAACTCTTTAGGCAAGGAATCCGGATCGTCAAGTGGACAAGCCGGTGGAAATACGCGTTTAAAAAGAGTGCTTAAAAGGTACGTAACTACAATTCCGTTACGTTATGCTTGATTTCCGTATTCTCGCTAGTAGACTTTAAATTAGCATAATACATGAAATTGGTATTTACTTAAAGTGACGAAGATCACTAGGTAAATAAACGGGTCAAAAGGTGAAATTATCACCCTTTGACAATATTGTCTAATGGTTTGTCGAGTTACATGTTATAGGAATAAATATCAAATGGATAAGTACATCGCTATTGCTTAGCGGCTACTAAGGCAAGGTATTGAAACGGGTCAATATTTTGATCCGAGCCAGGTGTGTATAATAACACAACTCATCATGTAGAATTTGGAGTTCTATAAGAGTTAGACCATGTTAAAGTGTAGATATTCGGTTATCTTTATGGTAAACCGAATAAATTGAATTATGTTCATGGTGTTTTAGAAGCATATGGGTTTATAAATAAGATTACAGTTAAAAGGGTCGGATTTTGGGTCAATCAAGTATTTAAAGGACCCTTGTAGTTAAAGAAGGAAGAAAATTGACCAAATTGCCCTTGTAAGCCAATTCGGACGAACGACCCTTAAAGGCGGTTCGGAAATAAATTTTATGATTATATAAATGCTTAGGATAAGTTAGATAGTGAAAAACGTAAATTCTTGGGTCGAATCGCTTTATATGAGTCTTTGACGTAAAATGGTAATCCGAGGGGTAAAACTCGGAACATATAGATATCCACATTAAACCCAATGCACATATAGTTGTAGTGGGAGGTTACTAGATAAGAAATGTAGAACTACAATGCTAGAAGGGAATGAAAGCGATTTCAAACTTTAAAGTGCTTAAAATACCCTTAACGGGTCAAAATAAGCATACGAGCGAAAACGGGTTTAAATCATGTAATAAACCTATGATTAGAACCTAAAGTAGTAGGTAACATTAATTTGAAGAAGTGTATGAGGTATAGGAATCAAATAAATACATTTGTTTGATAAAATGCATAAACGGGTTAAAATTCGGTAAAAAGGTAACGAGTCGAAGGCTTAGAAGTCTCAAAATTTCTTATGTTGGATGTAGGATTTTAACTCCATAAGATAGAGGATTAAATTACGGACGCCTAGGAAAAAGAATCGGGTAAAACGGATCAATAACGAAGAAGTTATGGCCGTTTCCGTGAAATCAGATCATGCTGGGTATGTACAGCATCAGCTGAAGGATCAGGCTGTGAAAAACAGGGCTAGGCGTGACGCCTAGGCCCTTGGCGTCACACCGAGCCCCCTAACTCCGAAAATTGTTAAATTTTGTCATTTTTAACCCCTGTACTTGTTTGAACTTAATATTTGACTATCAAAACTAACTTTTAAGTTGGTTTTGATCATAGGTGAATGCCAAGAGTGCACGGATGAAGATCAAGCGACGAGCAAGAACCGAACACACAAGAATAAAGCTTCCGCACGTTGTTTCGTCGTCATATTAAACGGCAATTCCGTAGATACTAAATTGTATTATTTTCAAATTGTAAAACTTTTAAGTCACCCGTATTATTTGATAGTAATTACTTATAATCTCATGTTGGTTTTCGTAATTTATACGAAAAACCTTTAATTAATTAGACGGGTGTTACATCAGCTCATGACCACATATGTTAAATAATAAGCTTTCAACAAACAAACGAACAATGCAATCGAATCATATTCAAAAATCAAAACAAAGTGTTGGAACTGAAATTATGAATACCTGATAAACAAAGGGCTGAAACGGCGTTGAAAAGAACGGAGCTTCCATTATCGAAGAATCAAACACAACAAATATTAGTGAAATTAAAACCCTAATGGAATAGATCGATCTCAGATTGTGGACTCAAGGATCGGTCTTTGTTTTTGTTGTCGTAAATTTACTCTGATGCATCACTCGCATTTACTCAGAGAATGGTAACTTTGATGTTAGTTGAAGGGTGTTATTGTCATTTCGTATTCTTAGGAGTCTACAATGTTCATCCGTTTTATTTTTATATTTTTTTTTCATTTATGTGCGTTTTTTTTCCTCATGCCCTCGCTATTTTTGCGCTTTGCACCTAGGCCCCACCCGAGGCCTATGCGCCTTGAGTGCGCCTAGCGTATTTGATAACTATGAAAATAACATGAAGAAAAGTATTTTCCAGTGCATTTTCTTAATTGAGGGTCACAATCCTACATCCCATTGCACATAACTAGCTAACGTAACACTTAATTCTTCATTCAAAAAGCAATACTGAAAAGGAAAAGAAAGCAGAACATTGATGTGAAATACATTGTTTCAATCCCTTTTAGACCCCTTAGACCATGTGTAGTAGGAGGGGGAAGACCCATGGGTCTTTTGCGCCATGTGGCGGTTCAATCAGCAAGAGGGCTTTATGGGGCATTATCTTAAAATGGGTGCAGTGGTAAATGGGGTGTAAGGTATGTGTATATTTAAAAGTGAAATAAAAAAAAATCTATCCAACCATTTTTAAGTTTGGTGATGCTGGCAACAGCCTATTGGCCAAAGAAAACAAGGAGAAGCGTGGAAAAAAGGACGCTCCACCCAAATTATTGCTCAATAACGCCCAGGGGGCGGTTGATGGGGCGTGGTGGGGCGTTTTTGAACCAAAAACGCCCAAAAAGTTCACCACTACGGGTGGTCTAAGGGCTGTGATTGTGAATAACGAACTTCTTTTTAAACAAGTATGGAAAAAAGTGATAAATATTCTAACAGCCAATCATATACACGCCAAATCAGTGAAATCAACAAACAATTATTTTAGGACTCTTCACTTTGCTAATGCATCATTACCATAGTGGGTTATAGTATCACTGAATTCTTCCACATACCATATAAAATAGCATAGTTAATAATATATGTAGGACAAGATTGAACTGTCTCAAGAATACACAGTTACAGTAACTAGCATGACATGAAACCTCTTTTCATGATTCAAATTAAATAAGAATAAGAAAAAGAAAAGAGAACAAGCGATCCAAATGAACCGGGAAATGCTTTCGTTCTCTCCTTTGTAAACCTTACTTGTGTGACTATAAAAATAAGATTATTTCAAACTTGTATACATAGAAAAGCGCACCCTTGCAGACCGCATACCAGCACCAATCATCAGAAGCCAATAGTCAAGTAATCAGTTAACTCAGGAGAGATTGTCACTTTGATAGTACATGGTACTGATGTGGCCCATAGTTGTCAAAGGCGCAAAAGGTGAGCCTTGGGCCTAGGCGCTTAAAAAGCGAGGGCCCTTGACAAGCAAGACACACAGCATAAACATACATTTTTTTTGACGAGACGGGTTACAGCACGAAATGGGTTTTGGATCGGAACGGGTTCAGTTTGAATTGAGTTTCAGGCCAAGACGGGTTTCAACGCGAGCCGTTACGACGCGATCCTATATTTTGGCCTAGGGGGTCAACTGTTGACAAACTTTGGTCAATCGTAACTGAAATAATCTATCTATATGTATGTATGTGTATATATGATCAAAATGTAAAAAAAGTATTCATACCAAATCATTATCGGGGCCGAAGGCAGGCACCAGTACATTAATTTCACTCGACTTCGCAGTTGTAATAGAGCCTCTAGAGAATCTTTGCTCAAGTACAGCTGGCAACCTGCTGAGTTGTCCATAGAAGTGGTAGGAGCTGTACCCTGCAATCGTCCATATGGAAAACAAAGTTAACAGTAACAACGCATTTCATGAATTAAATAAAGCATATCAGGATTAAATTACATACCTGGCATTACACCTCGACACTGTTGCAGCTAACAATTTCACAAGCCGCAACAACATCCTGTTTTCAGAATTTAAAAGTCAACGTTAATCTTTTCAGTCGACGACCATATTATGCTTGTAATGTACCGAATCACAGTTTTGTAATTGTAACTGACCGTGAATACAACGCCCACTTTTGTGCATTTGTCAACAGTTATGTTATTAACTTTACCTGCAAGACAAGGTCATAAACTAGTAGCAGGAAAAGAAATTAAGAAAACGCACCACGGTACCTTTGATTTGTAAAACAGAATCTTTGCATCCAAAAATGTAGACTGTTTGCTTTGAATCACATTGATCAATCAACAAATCCTTCTTCCCAATTTGATTCTCAACAACCCATCTGTAAATCGTAAGAAAAGAGTACGCGCCTCTATTAACAACCATATTTGCAAATGTCTTGTGTCTAACGCCTAGGCCCCAGGCGAGGCCTATGCGCCTTGGGTGCGCCTAACGCCTTTAATAAATATGAGGCTACCTATGTGTGATGTGTCATCCTAAAAGTCTTTAACCTTAATCCAACGTCTCCACGAACTGACGAACGCCTATCCTGGATCATGTTCTCGGAGAGGTGTAACTCTATCAAATCCACCCATCCCAAGTTAATACAAAACTGAATAACTGGACCGTAACCAGATTAACTGGCAAAACCAAACAGAATCAACCAAACCAATGGTTAACCATTTTCGAAAAGCGGAATTTCCTGGTTTGGTTTCATTTATGGTTTGTGTCATAACAGAACTGCTATCATAGCAGCGCTATGTTATGCTTTCATTTAGATGTTTGGTTTTGATGTTAGCAAATCTTTAACTAATGGCAATGACCAAAATTCAGGCCCAAATATATAAAACGTACTGAAATCTGTTATTTTTGTGATAACTCAAATCTTATATTAAACCTGACCCAAATAAGACAAGCCTAAAAATGAAGTCTAGCGGTCGATCGGTTGACCAATTCATTTTGTAATTTAACCGATGACCATGGTTGTAAAAACCTATGGCAAATAGTTCATGCTGATACGCTAATTGAAGCCTTTTAACAGTTCAGAAACCCTAATTGAAGGCTCGATTTGTTCTGATATGTAAATAGCAACGAAATATCACTAGCTGAATAAGTTTAACCTAGATCTACATGATCGTATTGATAACGAGCAGTTTGTTATAAATTTGTTTGAAATTTAGTTCTGATGATGGCAGATTTTTCAATGAGTTGAAGAGAAAGGTTACCTGAGGGCTTGAAACGAGTGGCCGGTGATGACTGCGAGTGTTCCAGTGACGAAGTGGTGGTGGCGAACGGACGGTAGTGAAGTGCAATCGTTGCCAAAGCGGAGGATGATTCCATCGGTGATGGTTGGTTGAGCGGATGATGATTCGATCAATGATGGTGGATCGAAGTTTATGGTTCTAGTGACTTTGGGGAGCAGACTTCAGAATCAAAACCTGGATCTGATAGCTTAATTGATATTCACGCTTAAATTTTGGGCGAGCGGGTAAAATTTTGATATTTCCGCTTAATTTTTTTCACTAAATTGTGACCATGTGACGGTGGCAAGCTGAATGGCCGTCAAAAAACGGTGGCAACTTCCATAAAACGTTATACTTTTACATATTTGTCACCATTTTACGACCGTATTATATAAATTATTATTATTTTGGACATTTGAGATGTATTTGCTACCAATAATATTTTGGTTGAAAAATGGTAACTGATTTTGCTACCATTTTCTTTCGGTTGCAAATTTTGGTGGCTATTGCCTAATTTTCTAGTAGTGAATGTTGTTACTAACTATTTTTGTTTTAATTTCAGCGGTTCCCCCGAAGAGGGTTAGGGGGAAAGCCAAAAATGAGAAACTACGGCGTCTGGTAAAAGCGGGGGGGGGGGGGGGTATCGCTTACGTTTGACAGACAGGCCACGTATACCCCCGTTGGTAAAGCAAGAGATATGTTTTCAAGGGAGGCCGGCCTGTATATGTGGCGGACCATCCCGTTCGATAAAATTGGATGGGATAACGTTTCACCACCGCACAAGGATGCCATCATGAACCACTTACGGGTAAATAAGTTATATGCATAAAATTTTATCAAATATTTAAGCACATGCAAATGCGTCGTTACCGTACATGTGCGAAATCGTTGCCGTAAACGGGCCTTTAAACGGCTGCAAACGCGCCGTTAAAGGGCTGCGAAATTGTTGCCATTTGCGGCTGCATTTGTAGCCGTTTAAAGGCCCGTTTACGGCTGCAAATGCGCCGTTAAACGGCTGCGAATTCGCTGCCGTCTAACGGCGCATTTGCAGCCGTAAACGGGCCTTTAAACCGCTGCAAACGCGCCGTTAAAGGGCAGCGAAATCGCTGCCATTTGCGGCTGCGTTTGCAGCCGTTTAAAGGCCCGTTTACGGCTGCAAATGTGCTGTTAAACGGCTGCGAATTCGCTGCCATTTAACAGCGCATTTGCAGCCGTAAACGAGCCTTTAAATAGCGGCAAACGCGTCGTTAAAAGGCTGCGATATCGCTGCCGTTTGCGGCTGAGTTTGCAGCCGTTTAGACGATTGGTAACACCGATAACCCTGGCCTTTTTGAACCAACTTAACAACTATCTTGGTTCAAAAGGAAAAGGACAGTCAAACGACTACGATTCTGATGACTTATTCGATAGAGAAGGTGAGGATGATTCCGACGAGTGACTTGTTGTTTTTAATGTAGGATGATAATGTAGGATTTAATTAAACGTGTAGGATGATAATGTAGGACTTAAACGTAGTTTGTAATTATATTACCTTCAGTATATGTTCATGGCGTATGTTTGCGTTGTTTGAATTTGGCAGGTTGTGTTTTTCGGCCGTAAAACTGGCTGGGTTGCAGCTGTATACAGCTGTTGTTTAAAAAAAATTGACTTTTAGCGGCGACAAGTGTCGCCGCTATTGCTCTGAACCTTTACCGACCATTGGTAACACCGATGACCCTTTAGCAGCCACACATCGTCGCTAAAAGTCTTAGACCAATAGCGGCGACAATGACTTTTAGCGGCGACAACCAGGCCAATAGCCCATTAATACTGGTGACCCTTTAGCGGCGACAAAGGTTATCAATAGCGGCGACAGCTGTCGCCGCTAAAGGTGTTCCTTTCTTGTAGTGGTAATTATCAAAATTACCCTAAAAATGATCTTGTAGGGTAATTTGGATCTGGTAGGTTAATTTTGTAAAATGATCTTGTAGAGTAATTTTGATCTTATATGGTAATTTTATCTTGTACGGTAATTTTGTAGAAAATCATAATTAGTCTATAAATTATCTTGTAGGGTAATTTTGACTGGGTAATTTTGGTGAGTATCATAATTACTCTACAAATGATTTTGTAGGGTAATTTTGATCTTGTAGGATAATTACGAAAATTCAACTGTGTTTTTTTTTACCTTTTCACGCATTTCGTACGTTTTGTATTGTACGATAAGGCCATTTGTACATAAACTTTACCCAATAAATATATTGAAAATTAGTACGCAACAATAAACATTACCACCTGAGAAAGGAGATTCGGAACCAAGAACATGAAAATTATAGAGGTCCAAGTGTGAGTGTGTGTGTATATATATATATATATATATATATATATATGGGGTAAGATCAAATAAAAAGTTAATTTTCCCTGAGTAGGATGAGAAGGAATCTTAACCATTCATTTTTCAAATCAATGGTTAAGATGAAAGTGTATAAGAAAGGAGGAGTGCAAGGGTATCTTGGGAAAATACTATTTATGAACTTTCTCTCTCCACATGCAAGGCACATGCATATTCCACCCCCATTTTTTAAATGTTCATAACTTTTTTATACGACATTATTTTTTCATAAAAATTTCACCGTAAAATCGAGCGTCTTTTTTTCTTTAATTTGAGTACCATATTGCTATATAAAATATGAATACTAAAAAAACCCACTTAAATGTGTTGTATTTCTATGTTGTATAACATATTTTTGTGCTGAATTTTTGTACTATATTTTATGCTAAATTTTTTGTGCTAAATTTTTTTGTCTTAAATTTTTTTTTCTCAATTTTTTGTGCTGGATTTTTTTGTACTATATTTTTTTGCTAAATTTTTTCGTGCTATATTTTTTTTACTAATTTTTTTGTACTACATTTTTTGTGCTATATTTTTTGTACTCGATTTTTTGTGCTAGATTTTTTGTACTAGTTTTTTTGTGCTAGATTTTTTTGTACTAGATTTTTTTTGTTGTATTTTAAAAAAACAAAAGAGGTGCTACATGTCATTTTCACTCCTATTTATAAGGACCAAAATATCCTTCATTCCTACTTATTAGGCAAAATCCACTTTTTAGTGGATCCTTCCCCATATATATATATAATATAGATTTATGACCGATCCATTGACAAGTTATCAGTCGAAAGTCGAAAGTCGAAAATCAATATTATCAGATGACTTATGAAAACCTTATATCCAAATATCTGTGATGGGTCATGGATTGTTTGTCACAAATTAGCTCTTACCCGACAAATATTGAAAAGACTTCAAGAAAATCTTATATGAAAGCTTAGGGCAGGCGGGGTGGTTCACTAGTGATAGAATTCTATCACTCACAAGCACCAATCAAGTTCCGCCATGTCATCGACCATTTTTCCATCACTCACAACCTTTTTTAGGCGGGGTGGTCATCACTCACCACCACACCCAACAATTTCCCCACAACCAACAATTAAACAAAAGAATAACGCCTTGAAAATATCACGAAATCGTCTTTTCGTTATAATATAACGCGTTGAACAATATGCCGGCGGTGGCCCATCACTCGTTATACACCACTCCGTTATAAAATAACGGCACCGCCCCGGCAACCCTTATCCGGTAAATAACTATGGACATGCTTTAAAACAGGGATGGGCAAATCCCGATCCCGATACCATACCGTCCCGATACCGACAAATCCCGATCCCGAATTTTGTGAAAACTAGGTACCGATACCGATACCGAAATACGTCGGTTCGGTACGGTATCGGTACGGTGTCGGTATTTTGAGGGTAAAATTCGATATTATACCGATACCATACCGATACCGAAAAAACCTAAAGTTTAAAACTTCAGTTTTTATTATTCTATTTGTTTAACGATAAAAGAAAAGTTAAATGTGTTATGACGCTTGCCAGACATTCATTAGTTGTTGTCAGTCATCCAGTAACTTTAAGTACAACTATAAATTAATAATATTTAAATTACTAATAACCTTTTATAAATCATTAATTTATTTGGCGTGCTTACTGCCCTTACCACTAACGTGTTTTTCATGTGTTATCCATGACACAAAGAGGAAGGAATAGGAAGAAAAAAAAGAAGGAAAAAGAGAATTGCATAATAAAGAATCACTTGGGACGAGGTTAAAGAAATCTTCTTTTGTCTTTATGAATCTTTTCTACTATGGGACGAGGTTAAAGAAATCTTCTTTTGTCTTTATGAATATTTTCTACTATATAAAATTGTGTATTCCTAGAACTATCATCAAAGGCGGACGTTAAGAAAAAAAAAAAACACTGTAAGTTATTCTTCCTATTATTCTCTTGTATAATGTTATTTTTCTTGATACATAATACATGAGATGATATGAGTGTTTAGTTATACTCTATTTTCTTGTAACGAATTGTGACGCCCTAGCTATTTTTCGTTGTGGTCTTTATTCTGGTTTTTATAGTTTCATTAAAACTGAGATGTCAATGGTTTTATATCTGTTAATACACAAGATTCAAATTTATTGTAACAATTTATGTGATGCATTTTGTAAACATGTTCCATCCAGTACTAGTAAACTGAGAAATGGGACCACAAAAAAAAGTTTGTAATATCAGCGAAGGATGTGTCACCGATAAATTGGTTGGAATTTTAGCTACCGTCGTTAACAAATCGGTCGCAATATGTATTTACCAAAGCAAGTTTTTGCCACCACAATTTTAGTCAGAATAAGCTATTTGTGACCAAAATTCACAATTGCCCAATTTTTTTTAATTCTGCCCAGTTTTCTAAAAGTGATACTAGTAATTCTTTGGATTTTTTTTTAAATAATATAGCTTGGAAAATCGGCACACCGGTGAAAGTATATTGTTATTACATGTCAATTTTTCTTGTAAACTAGATTTTAATATGCCTCGTGGGCTAATAATAATGGGTACCGACAATATATATGCTCAATAACATTCATAGCGTTCACTTTCATTACCAAAATCCATCTCACTCGTATTATCTTCATAGATTTAACCTTGATTTTACTCGATTTCACTCACATGGATGATTATCAGCAAAAAGGGGGAATATACATTCATTGTGAAATGAAATCGAATGCTAAGCAAATGTACAATAGAGTGAAATCTTTAATTTTAATGATTATGCGAGTGTGATTCACTTTGCAACTAGAAATGAAAGTTAAGTGTGCCACGAGTTAAATTGTCAGTGTAGATTATTGTGTCCTAGCTGATAGATTTTGAAATATTAAAATCCAATTTTCGTTTTTATTTCTATTAAACACTTTAAATTTTCATAGATTAGTACGCAAAAAAACTATGGCTATGATCGGGATTGTACCAGAAGTGTTCAAAGAAGAGAACTATGAGTTTTGGAAAATATGTTTAAAAAGTTATCTAATTGGTCAAGGCTTATGGGATGTGGTCTTAAGAGAAGCTACATCCGAGGAAGAGCAATCACAAAAATGGCAAAGGAAGAACGCTCAGGCTTTGCATGCTATTCAACTCGCTTGTGGATCACAAGCTTACTCCAAGTATAAGAAGAATACACATGTCTCTGCTAAATTCGCTTGGGATCATTTGGCTGAATTGGGTCGTATCCCAACAAAACATCCTGAGGTTTCACATAAAAAAGATCAAGATGTTTCTGGTGAAGTAGTTTGTCAATTTTTGTATGCCTTTTATATTGCAATAACTTAAGTTTGTATTATTCTAAAAAAGTATAGAATGTTCACAGGGGTTGACAAACACCGTCTATATGAAGACCTATACAAAGCTATTGAGGATGATGACATGGAACAAGTGAATGTGACCCTTAAGAAGGAACCCAATGCTACAACATCAATTGTATCTTCACATGGAGATACAGCTCTCCACATTGCAATCCTATCTGGAAAAATAGACATTGCACTAGACTTAGTGAAGAAGACACCCCTAGAAGAATTAGAAATTAGCAATGAGTTTGGGGCCACTCCTCTCTCTCTAGCTGCTATAACCGAAAACATAACATTGGCTAAAGCCATGGTGGAAAAGAATAACAATTTGGTTACCATAAAAAGTGGAAATACTAACCAGAGCTCCCTTCCGGTCATTGTGGCATCAATGTATGGTAGAAAGCGAATGGTTCACTATCTCTACTCCAAGACCCCAAAACACCTACTAGACCCAAATAACCTTGACCCGAAATACAGATTGGATGGTGTGTTGCTACTGAATAATTTGATCACAGCAGAATTCTACGGTTAGTCAATTGAGTTTTTTATATTTTTTTATTTTGTTTTGTCTACAATTTTAAAGAATCTCACTAATTGGTACTCACAATGTTCTACTCTAAATGCCATAGATATTGCTTCCGAGCTACTCAAGTTGTTCCCACAGCTTGGCATCATGGCGGATCACCATGGCGATTATGCTCTTCACAAATTAGCACACAAGCCTTCTGCATTTGCAAGTGGAAGCAAATTTCCATATTGGAAACAATGGATCTATAACTGTGAGTAATTACATTCTAAATACCTTTCTATGTTCTAACATTAGCTCAACAAGGAATCACATTCCCATATTTCTATTAAAATTAAGAATTATCATTGTCACAACTGACGCCGATAATCAAGAACATCCGATGATCCGAATTGGGTCGCTCGCACTATGGTTATTATGTTTATTAGTTTATTATTATTGGGACGAACAATATGACTATTTGTTTTATTTCGAATTGGGTCGTAGACCAACATTATGTTAATGGGTCACTGGAAGTCCATTAGGTTGAAAGTATGGGTCGATTGAGAGTTTGGGCCATGTTGTGCGAACAGGTAAGTGTGAGGGATATAACCGCATGAGCGGTTAACTTAGAATCGACACAATGTTTCCAAGAGATAAACAGTGTTGTTACACGGGCAAGTGAATTAGGTACAACACTGAGTCAACCGACTCTGGTACACAAACTTCTAAATGCCGTGCCAGATAAGTTTACTCAGATTATCGCCTCCATGGAACAATACTCTGATCTAGATGTAATGACGCTAGAAGAAACAATCAGAAGGTTAAAGACTTATGAAGAAAGGCTAAGGTTAAAGAAAGGAAGCCCAGGAGATAGCCAAGATAGATTGATATTTACACATCATGACAACAACTCAGGCAGAGGAAGACAGTTCAGAAAGCCCTTCTCTCGTCAATGAGGGAGTACGGGTTGTTACACCGCAGCTGTGGCAAGTTCAACCAACCGCGTGGAAATTGGCGAGCCAATAAAGACAAGCAAAGCACTAAGAACGAGGGATCTTCATACAGACCTAGAGGTGGAAATTATAGGAATTGGAGGAAGTTTGGAAGGAACCAAAAAGACCCAAGTAAGATCTAGTGCTTCAAGTGTCAAATGTTTGGACACTTTAAGAAAGACTGTCCCGAGAAAGATGTTGTACAAGAACACTCAAATATCGTCGAGGAAGACGAAGCATCCATATTGCTAATGGCAATACAAGAAGAAAAAGTTGTTCAAGAAAGGGTTCTGTTAAACGAAGAACGCATAGAACCAACATGGTACGCCACAAAAGCTGAAAGTCTATGGTACTTAGATAACGGGGCAAGAACCACATGAAAGATGTGCGAAGCCACTTCAGAGAAAGAGATGAATAGGTGATGGGGCAAACACATTTTGGTGACGGGTCGCACATAGAGATTAAAGGCATAGGCTCAATACTGCTGGAATGTCTGAAGCAAGAACAAAAGATTGTTTCTCAAGTATATTACATTCCAAGTCTGAAAAGCAACATATTGAGCCTCAGACAACTCACAGAAATTGGTTGCAAAGTAGTTATGGACGAAGACTTACTAACACTTCGCGACAGAAATAGAAAGTTACTAATGCGAGTCAGGAGAATGAAGAACAAGCTGTACAAAGTAAAATTGAAGTTTAGAAGGCCAATCTGCCAGCTCTCAAACACAGAAGATTTAGCATAGTTATGGCACGCGAGGTTAGGCCATTTACATTTCGACGCTATTAAAGAAATGACTCAGAAGAACTTAGTACGTGGAGTTCCTCAAATAAGTCATGCAACTCAAGTGTGCGACGCATGCTTATTAGGAAAACATAGTAGGACAACATTTCCAAATCGGGCGAAATTCAGATCTTTAAAACCTCTGGATTTTGTCTATGGAGATTTGTGTGGCCCTATATCCCCACCAACACATGCTGGGAAGAAGTATATATTTCTACTTGTAGATGGCTGCACTCGCTACATTTGGGCATATCTACTAACTTCCAAGGATCAAGCATTCGAAACTTTCAAGCAGTTCAAGGAAAAGGTGGAGACAGAAACACGAACAAAGTTAAAGATGCTAAGGACAAAGAGAGGGGGAGAATTCACGTCAGCTGAATTCAAAAAGTATTGCAAAGACAACGGCATAGTGAAACAGCTTACATCGTCGTATTCCCCACAGCAAAATGGAGTAGAGGAAAGAAGGAAAAGGATGATGTTGTCAACTACTCGTAGTATGCTCATGGCAATGAACATGCCACAAAATTTTTGGGGTGAAGCAATAAGACATAAGATATACGTGTTAAACCAGATTCCAACAAAAGCTTTGGTAAATAAGACCTCGTATGAAGCTTTGAAAGGAAGAAAGCCGAATCTAGAACACTTAAAGGTTTTTGGTTGCATAGCATATGCTAAGGTATTACCACTTCAACAAAAGAAGTTAGATGATTGAAGTGCACCTATGATATATATGACCCGACAAAGAATAAGATATGTGTTAGTAGAGATGTAAAGTTCATGGAAGGTCAACCATGGAACTGGAATAGTTATATGGAAATGGTAGATTCAGGAAATCCCGAATGGACAAACTTTGTCATTCAAGAAGATGACAACCCACCAGAGTTAGAAGGAAATGCACCAAGTAGTCCTCATAGTAGCAGGCCACAACATCAAGATTTAGGAGTAGATCAGACAGAAGAACCAGACTCCTATGTTACCCTAACAACACATTCTTACAATCAGAACTCATCAAGAAGTTCAAGCAGAATATCAAGTAGAGGACAATCTACATCTGAAATTACAACAGGGAGTATTAGTGACACCCCGATAAAAATGATAAGTCTCGAAGAACTATATGAAGAGACGGATGAAATTCAAGTAGATCCACAAGAATTACTACTTGCTGAAAAAGAACCAAGGAATTGCAAGGAAGCATCTAATGACCGAAAATGGATTGAAGCAATGAATGTTGAGTTAGACTCGATAAACAAGAATAACTTTTGGAGATTGATAGAGTTGCCAAGAGATCAGAAGGCAATAGGTTTAAAGTGGGTATTCAAGACTAAGAAAAAAGCAAATGGAGAAGTTTTAAGATACAAAGCAAGGCTGGTAGCAAAAGGTTATGTTCAGCAACGTGGAATAGCTTTTGATGAAGTATTTGCACCAGTAGCACGCATAGAGACAGTTCGACTAATGTTGGCTTTAGCAGCATATCAAGGTTGGGAGGTACATCACTTGGACGTGAAGTCTGCATTCTTACACTGAGATCTCAAGGAGGAAGTCTGTGTCTTACAACCGGAAGGATTTGTAAAGTCAGGAGATGAAGGAAAGGTTTACAAACAATCAAAGCATTGTATGGATTAAGACAAGCACCACGTGCCTGGAATACGAAGTTAGATCAAACCCTAAAGTAACTTATCTTCAAGAAGTGCACTTTAGAGCAAGCAATCTATACAAGAACAAGTAAGACTTCTATAATGATAGTCGGAGTCTACATTGATGATTTGATAGTCACTAGAACATCAAGAAAGGAGACAAATATTTTCAAGTCTCAGATGGAGAACCAGTTTGAAATAAGCGATCTAGGATTGCTAGCATACTATATGGGAATAGAAGTTATTCAAGAAGGGGGTGAGATAGCCATCAAGCAGACAGGCTATATTAACAAGATACTCAAAGACACTGATATGTTAACCTGCAACGACACAAAGATTCCTATGAATCCAGGAACACAGTTAACAAAGACCGAAGAAGGAGATCTAGTTGATGCAACGCATTACAGAAGCCTGATAGGTTCTCTCGGGTACTTATTGCATACAAGGCCATATCTATATTACCTAGACAGTCTGCTTAGTAGATTCGTGCAAGAACCAAAGGAGCATCACTTGAAAGGAGTGAAGCAAGTACTACGTTATATCAAAGGAACTAAAGAGCATGGGATCATCTACAAGAAGCGAGGAGGATGTAAGATCATAGGTTATAGTGATAATAGTTATGGACTTACCACAGACCAAGGAAAAGGTACAACCGGTCTGGTATTCTACTTTGGAGAATCACCTATAACCTAGTGCACACAGAAGCAATAGACAGTGGCACTCTCACCATGTTAATCGGAATTCATGGCAACCACTACAGTAGCATGCCAAACACTATGGCTTAAAAGATTGCTAAGTATAGTTACAGGACGGAAGGAAGAAAAGATAACACTAAGGGTGGATAATGTTTCTGCAATAGCACTCATGAGAAATCCAGTCTTTCATGGAAGAAACAAGCACATTGAGACATGCTACCATTTTATAAGAGAATGCATGGAGAATGAACACATCAGCGTGGAACACATCAGTGGAGAACTACAACAGGGAGACATATTAGCAAAGACACTATCAAGAGTCCAGTTTGCTACAATGCGAGACTTGCTCGGAGTTCAAGATCTACAACAACTTAAGGATGTTCTTGATTAGGGGGTGAATGAAATACTAATCCCTTCACATCTAAATACAAGGGTTATTATGTATATAGTATAAAGATAGTTTAGAAGATTGTTATGAACTTCGGGGACCAAAGGTGTCAAGTCTGAAGTTTGTATCCAACACCCCAAGGCAATCGACATCTCTCTTGGGTCGCACTCTTTCGGTCAACGGCGGCAAAGGAAGAAGGGACGTGACTTTTGATCCAAGAGACATACCTTTTCAGATTCAATCTCGACCACAAGATCTAGAGACACAATTCTTCATCAAAGGACACATCAATTCAAGTTATATGAAAGTTTAGTTTTATCATTTACGTATTCAGATTTCTCATTTGTAAATTGTTCATTCCATTGTATTCAGATTCAAGTTAAATGAAAGTTTAGTTTTATCATTTACATTCTAGAGTTCAAAGATCATTTTGGGCAACATAGTTGTCCATCTCTATGTATACGCTGATAAAGGTCCTAGTTGATTATTATGTATACGTATACCTTGACCTTCTTTTGGTTGTTGTGTGGCTTAATTGCATTGTTGCATGTATACATTCTAAACAGGTGTGTGTAGATATTCTCCAAGGGATGTTGACACCAAAGGAACTAGAGGAACAAATGGATCTGAACACAAAATCATTGAAGGGTCAAATGTCCCTCAACACGAAATCAATATCTCTGATGAAGAAGAATTCATCAGCCAGCCTAGCTTACTACATCGGCTAGGTTGGATCTTGCTACAGTTTTTGGGTATGCAGACCATAGTTCTGGCACAAATGCACTTCTCTTCCTGAAATTTTTATATTAAATGAAGTAATTTTATGTAAATATGCGTGTTTAATTTTACTTGCAGTGCCCGATATCAAGAATTTGCATGACAGAAAGTTAGTAAACCATGAAGCAAATAAACTCCTAATCCTCATTTGCAAGGAAATAAAAGGTGTGAGTAACTCAGAGCTTGACATGATGGAAATAGACAAAGCAGTGATGACTGCAATTAAGTATGGAATAGTTGAGTTCGTCAATGAACTACTAAAATACAATCCGGACTTCATATGGAGGGAAGACAAAAGAGGAAGATCAATCTTTTCACAGGCAATTGTTCTTCGTGACGAAAAGATATTCAGTCTTTTTTATAGATTGGGAACAAAGAAGAGCATAGTGGCCAGTCGACACGATATATTCAAGAATAATTTTCTACATCTTGCAGCTAAGCTATCTCCTCCAGCTCATCTTGAGCATATTTCAGGACCTGCTTTACAAATGCAGAGGGAATTACAGTGGTATAAGGTAGAACAAAATTCGTCTCTTGGTTCCTTTTGGTATCTTATGGAAATGTTTTAGATGAAATTGTTAAAATTAACTTTATTCTCTAACAAACATTTTAGGAGGTGGAAAGGTTAGTACCGCCCAACTACAAAGATCATCTGAATGAAAGCCATAGTAAGCCTCACACTTTATTCACTGAAGAACACAAGGATCTAGCAAAAGAAGGTCAGAAATGGATGAAGAACACTGCAGGATCATGTATGGTTGTAGGAACTCTTATTGCTGCAGTCATGTTCACAACCGCCTTCACTATACCTGGTGGGAATGACGAGAAATCTGGCTTACCCGTAATGTTAAACACCAACAAAACTGACAGGCACTCATTCTTGGTATTTAT
Organism: Helianthus tuberosus; assembly: GCA_030545235.1. NCBI lineage: Eukaryota > Viridiplantae > Streptophyta > Magnoliopsida > Asterales > Asteraceae > Helianthus > Helianthus tuberosus. The sequence continues at coordinate 385,251 of JARYGA010055529.1, forward strand.
CATATCAAATGGACTTGCTCTCTTCACATCATCAACTTCTGTGCTGATGTTCTTAGGAATTCTCACTGCACGATACGGAGAGGATGATTTTCTTGTGTCCTTGCCCACCAAATTGATCATGGGAATGGCATGCCTTTTCTTCTCTATAGTTACGATGATGATTTCTTTTGGTGCTGCAATGTTTCTTATGCTCCATAAGACGCTACCGTGGGTGTGCTTGCCTCTTGTTCTTATAACTACTATCCCAGTCGTTCTCTTCTCTGCCCTTGAGTTTCCTCTCCTAATTGAAATGATCGTTCGTACATATGGAGCTACAATTTTTGCCAAACATGATAAACATGACTCCATCATCAAGAAAATTATGCAACGCGTCCTACTACAATATAGAGGGCTTTCAACGACCGACATATCTAACGATGATCCCCCACAAAAGGGGAAGTCACCGTTAATCTGTCCGTAAAGGTATGTCATCTGTTGGTGCACTTGTGTCTGTACTTTGTCTGTATTTTGTCATGATTCCAAACGATGTCTTTGTTAGTCCTGTGAGTTTGACCAAGTCCACCATCCTCCGGTTTGACTTGGCCAAACAGTTAGGAAATGTTTGTAAGATGTCTGAGTCGAAAGATGTGTCATCGAAGGATTGTTTATATCCTTCGATGAGCTCGAAACATAAACCTTCGATGGATGAGCTCGAAGGATATCTCGAAGGATATCATCCTTCGAGGTATATGTGAATCATTCGATGTGTTTCAGGTCGATAGATGATCCTTCGATCAGTCTATCTGATCCTTCGACCAGACGATCCGTGTTGGGTATAAATACCCATGTAGTGTGTTCACTTCATTAGAGACACTTCAAGGAGACACATAGAGAGGAGTGAAAGTGTGAGAAGTGAGAGCATTCTGTTCAGAACACACACACACACACGGGAGTTAGAGAGAGTTTGCAGAATAGATTTGTAAACATTGAGCTTGTAACCGAACCTTTCATTCGTATTAATACAAGTGGTGTTAATCGGTGAAGTTTGTGTGTTGTGTTTGTGCTTGTTCTTGTTCTTGTATAGACTATCTCGATTTGCATGCTAGCTTGGATTCCGCACTCGCTAGTGTGTTAGATATAACAAGGAATAGGTTTAACCTCAACCTCCGAGAGGGACCTACAAGTGGTATCAGAGCCGTGGCTCTTTTCCTTGTTAAAAACCGAGTTTATACAAGACTTTGGAGTGTTTTGGACAAAAACTCACTTGGTTTAGCTTGCGTTTTTACTGTTTTTCTCGCATTTCTTGTCATAAAAACGTGTTCTAAACTTACCGGGTGTGTTAAAGGAAGGTTTGGGTAACTTAAAAACTTGTTTTTAAGATTTTTGGTCATCTCCGGCCAAATTCCGGCTTACTCCGGTGACCGGTTTCTGGGTTGATCCTTCGGTTTTTGGTAATATTTTATTATTCAAATCTGGTCTGCATGCAGAAGATATGGTCTGACCATACCTTCTGCCTTCTACCGAAAGTTTCTACCAACCCATCAACTTTTCACCAACCTGTCACTTTCGTCAACTGTGTCAGTAGATCGAAGGATATCCTTCGAAGTCAAAAGATCGTCTTTCGATCAAAGGAGGCTCGATAGATAATCATCCTTCGAACATCCTTCGAAGTCTGTGACTTATCCTTCGATCCAAGGAATCTTTTCGAAGCATACATCTATCGATCTGCAGTTCTTTTTCGAAAGATAAGGATCCTTCGTTTGGAGAATCTTTCGAAATCATTGTTCGAAATTCAACAGTGATCTTTCGAACACTGTTGATCCTTCGAACAAGTCTTGATCTTTCGATCTCAGTCTGTTTATGTTTAACAAGTTTGTGATTTTCAGGTATTATTTTTCTTGATCAAAAATGAATCCAAGATGGGGTAGACTGGTAAATACAGATATGTATTTTGGTACTCCGTCTCCCACACCGGCATCTTCGCAAGCTAATGCTATATCTACCGGTCAATGGGCATTCGTATCAAATCAAACTCCAAGTGTTCAAAGCATTTTATTAAGCGAGAGTGAAACGGGAAGTTTGAATAGGCCTCCAAAGTTGATGCACTTATACGAATATCCAGGATGGATTGACAGATTTCATACATACGTCCTTGGTCAAAATACCGAATTGTGGTTGCGGTTCATCATGGATTTCGATCAAACAATAGAGGTTGCCGCATCATCTGCTGCTACGTTTGCAGATCTTACGGAAGATCAGAAGAAGGTCTATGATCTGGAAAAGAAGGCATATGCCATTCTTACTCAGGCGTTAAGTAAAGACATTTATCATCAATTTGTCAGTTACAAGACAACGAAGAGGTTGTGGGATGCATTGAAGACAAGGGGCGTAGGAAATGAAGCGACACGTCAATTGAGAAAAGACTTGCTAAAGAAAGAGTTTGATGGTTTTACTTGTATGGAGAATGAATCTTTAGGAGATTTGACAAGTCGATTTAATCATTTGCTGACTGAATTGGCAAATTTTGAGGTCGTTACACCTTCAGCAGAGATTGTGAAAAAGTTTGCAGATGCGTTGCCACCTCAATGGAATACTTTCTTAGAAATCATGAAGTACAATGGCACTTTAGCTACAACAAGCTTCAATGACTTTGTTCAAATCCTGGAAAACAAGAATCAGGAAGAAACTCTCAAGGCGAAAAGAGTTCCAGTGCCACAAAATCCTGAAATGTATTATGGAACTTCTAGCACTTCTACAAAACCTTCTTCACATGCTCCAATTCAAACAGCGTTTGTGTCTACCACTGACATGTATGGCAATACTATCCAAGTTCCGGTCCTTCCAAAAATAGACATGTACGGAAATCCGCTTGAACCAGTTCCTCAACAAGTACCACAACAGCAAAGCCAACGACTTATCAGAACAACAGACATGTACGGAAATCCGCTTGAGCCAGCACCACAACAGCAAAGCCAACAAACTATCAGAGCAACTGATATGTTCGGAAATCCATTACCTGTTCGATCTACCGAATCAACAGACATGTTCGGAAATCCATTACCTGTTCGATCTACCGGACCAACAGACATGTATGGGAATCCACTTCCTCCTCAACAGCAAGCGTGTTATGGAAGCACATCATCTGCTGGTCAGCAATCAAAGCCAAATACAGTACGGCTCGACACCTCAAGCTTTTCTAAAGTCAGTGTGGAAGTAGCAAAGGAACACATGGAGCTGCTAAACACTTTGGTGAGCGCATAATGTGGATTAGTGGTAGGTCAGATTGGCAACATTAATCTGACACAAGAAGACTATCAGCAGATAGATAAAGAGGAGATGGAGATGATGGACATCAAATGGGCCTTTGCCAGTGCTGTTAGGCGAGCAAAGGATTTCATGGAAAGAACGGGCAGAACCAGCTTGGAAAGCAAGAAAGACACCAAGTATGGGTTCGATAAGCAGGCTGTTAAGTGTTTCAATTGTGGTGAACGTGGTCATTTCAAACGTGAATGTACAAGGCCATCTCAAAATGGAAACCAAAATCCTTTCAGAGGTCAAGGCAACAGGGCTCAGAACCAAGTAAGGAACAATGAGCGCACATTGGTGCCTGTCAACAACCAGAGTCAAGCAGGACCATCTAATGCCAACCAGGCACTTGTGGTTCAAGTAGATGAAGGATGTGATTGGTCAATCCAGTTGGGAAATGATGCTCCAGATGGAACAGCTTGTTTTGCTGAAATTGTCAAGGATCTTAAACACGCCAGTGGTGGAGAATCTTCCACCAATGGTGATGAATCTTCTGAAGATGAAGACTCTTCTGGTTATAGTAGAAGTTCAGATGAAGAATCCTTGAGTTCAGGTGATGATCATGTGGATGAGACATCAAATGCGTCAGTCGATGCAGTTATTGATGAGCTTTTGGAAGAAGATGCAGCAGGAATTCAAAGAAGATCTATTTTGGTGGATCAAGCTGCTTATTCTTCGTCTTCTCTCCATTCAGCCTTTATGGCTAATGTCGACAGTTCATCAAGTCAGGTATGTGTCGATGAACCCACTTCTGTTAGTTGTGATAACTGTGATAGTTTGCATGTTAAATGTGCTGATTTAGAGGCAAACATGTCTGAGTTGCAAGGCAAACATGATGCTTTACAAGCTAGTTTGTTTGATTTGCAAGACAAACATGTTTCTTTGAATGATAAGTGGTGTGAATTGCAAAGCAAACACGAGGCTTTGCAAGAGAAATATGATGTGACATTCATTCACAATCAGAAATTGACCGTGGATCTTTCGAAGTGCACTGAAGCCAACATGTTTTATGAAAACCATGAAAAGGAGTTTAAATCGATGATTGAAAAATTAAAGAAAGATAAAACTGAGTTAACAAAAATGGTTTCCAGAAAACAAACTGACATTAATTTGTATATAACTCGCCTTGAGGTAATGCAAAAGGAAATGGCTTGTGTCAAAACTGAAAGTGAGGCGATCCGACTCAAGTTAGATAGCTATTTAAGCTCTAGCTATGTGTTGGATCACATCATTGATGTTCAGAAAAAGAAAAAGGATGTCACATGCATTGGATATAAGCAATGTCCACCACCTGTTAGACAAAATTATGATGCCATGCCTGACGAGGAGAATAGAACTTTCTTTGAACCATCTGTTCCTCTAGATGTTAATGAATTTGCAGCAGGACTCGGATACAAGAAAGAGGTATCATCAGATTCAGATGTGTCAGCAGATACATGTGTGTCTTCTGCCGAACCGAATCAGGCTCCTCCAGTTGTGATTGAGGATACTGATTCTTCTGATGATGAATCTGATGATACTAATTCGGAAAAGTCTGATGCGGTAATCAAAGAAGAGGACATACCTCTTGAGAATCATATTCTATGTGATCCTCCCGCAAAACCTGCTAAGACTGTTCCAACTGAGTCCACATCTGCAAAAGAGTCGGAGAGTGTGGATTTGCTGTACACCCTTGTTGGTGATGATAAAGTTTATTCAGACAAAGATTTTCCTATTAAGAATGTTAATCAATCATTAATCAGTAAAGTCTTTGAAAATTCAACAAGTAAGTTTTTGGGAAAGACAGGATCACATGTTATAGTCACACAGTGCCCTCCTATCCCAAAGGCCGAAGTTCGAAAACAATTTGGCAATCAAAAATTACCAACAGTGCAAAAACAGCAAAATCATGCCAAACCGAGAGGTAAAACACCGACTCAAACTCAAAGGAAGCCGAATCAAAAGAAGAAAAAGAATGTGAACTTTGTGAAATCTAAGGGAACGGACAAAATTGAAAAGTTTGAAAACCAATCTAACTTAGATTTTGTCAAGAAAGCAACAATGATGAAAAGGAATGAACCAAATAGTTCAAAACCTAGTACCTCGGGATCACAAAGTTCATCATCGGCAAGACGATCACATGATACTTCGGGGTTTGTTGAACGAAGATCATGTTTTGAATGTGGGACTATTGGACATATAATTCGAAATTGTCCGTATCTTCATAAGTTGAAAGCAAAGGTTGATGATCCTCGTGCCCAAACTGACCGCAAACGATCTGTTTCTGTAAAACAAGATCCCCGCCTTGTAAAAGAAAGGGAAAAGAAACAGAAACGCCAACAGGTCAAGAAAATTGAAAAGGTAATTAAGACCGATGTGGTTAACAAACAATCTGTTTCTGTCAAACCAGAAAATTCAAAAACTTCTGACAACCATGAAGTTAAAATTTTAAAGAATGACACTGGTAAACCAAAACAGACCTGGAAACCAAAAACGGTTAAAGAATCAGGGGGATCATCACAATTTTCGAATCATCAAAGAATAGAAGTTATTGTTGTTGATGAAAATGGAAGACCCAAGACCACAATGGCTTGGGTCCCCATCTCCAACTAATTATGTGAGTTCATGTGCAGGGTGTTCCAGGAGGAACTATCAGTAGTCATTGGATTGTTGATAGTGGGGCATCCAGGCACATGACAGGCGACATGAAGCTTCTCTACGACGTCAAATCTATTAGAGGAGGTTATGTTGCTTTTGCTGGAGATAAAGGCGGATATATTACGGGTGAAGGAATGATTTCCAACGGGGTTGTTAGCTTTGATAAGATCAACTTCGTACAACAACTTGATCACAATCTTCTTAGTGTTTCTCAAATTTGTGATAAGCTGTTCTCAGTACACTTTGATGCAAATGGATGTTATGTGCTGAAACCCGGCTTCAAAATTCCGAAAGAATGGATTCTCTTGTCGGCTCCAAGGCTAAATGATCTGTATGTCCTTGATATGAGCCAAGCTATCACAACGTCTGCACAAGCAACTTGTTTCGTTTCCAAAGCCACAGAAAAAGACTCAATCTCTTGGCACAGACGAATGGGTCACATTCACCTACGCAAAATGAATCATTTGGTGTCAAATGAATTAGTGAATGGTGTTCCTCTTAAAAACTTTCATCTTCAAGATATCTGTGTCTCGTGCCAGAAAGGAAAACAAATGAAGAAGCGACACCCTACAAAGAAAATCAACACGGTGGCTGTTCCTCTTGAACGTTTGCACATGGATTTGTTCGGTCCTGTCAAGCACAAAAGTATTAGGAATGATCAATACTGCCTCGTGATAACTGATGATTATTCAAGATTTTCTTGGGTGGCGTTCATGGCACATAAGAGTGAAACCTTCGGTATTATCAAAAACTTGATCATTCAGATTGAGAATCTATATAAGTTGAAGGTTAGGCGGATACGTAGCGACAATGGTACTGAATTCAAAAATCATGCCATGGCGGAGTTTTGCACTTCAAAAGGTATTCTTCACGAATTTAGTGCAGCCTATACTCCTCAACAGAATGGCGTCGCTGAACGTAAGAACCGCACGTTGATCGAGACTGCTAGGACAATGTTGGTAGAGTCACAGTTGCCGATTCCCTTCTGGACTGAAGCTGTGGCCTCTGCATGTTATACGTTGAATCGAGTCCTTACAGTCAAAAGGCACAACAAGACCTGTTTTGAGCTTATCAACAAACGGAAACCAGATTTGTCATATCTTGAACCGTTTGGAGCTCCGTGCACAATAATCGATCCAAATGGAAAGTTTGGGGCAAGAGCAATTGATGGATACTTTCTTGGGTATTCCACCCCGAACTTAAGAGTCTGGAATCTAGAGACTAAAAGGGTCGAGGAATGGTCTGAAGTCAGAGTACAGAGGCACACTTTACCAGTCAAATGTCTTGGTCAGCCTTGGATGTTTGAGTACGATGACTTTTTCAATTCGATCAATGTTGAAGCAGTTGAAGAAAATGCTGCAGCAAGGATGTTTTTCGAGAGTGACAATGCAACAGATTCACCGTTGGTTCGTCCAATTATAATCAATCAAGAACCATCTTCAGTGAACAATAATGCTCTCGACAATGAGGATTTTCACGATGCTACCGAATTGAACGAATCTTCAGAGGATGATGAATTTCTCGATGCAGATCAAGAAGCTCCAACAACAGCAGTTCATGGTACTTCAGAGGGTACTCCTCCAGTGGGTGTCCCTAGAACAGCTGAAGCTACTGCATCATCCTCTTCGTCAATTCCGGGCATTGAATTGGTTGTTGATCTCAATCTCAACAATCTGGGTACAAACATTCCAGTTCAAGATTATCCAGAGACAAGGATTCACAATACCCATCCTCAACAAAACATCATCGGAAATGTGCAAAGTAGCGTTCAAACAAGAAACATGTTGCGGAACAACAACAATGCAGGCTTGTATGCGGCGATTAGAGAATCTGGTCAACAAAATGATTGGTCTTTCGCGTGTTATGTCTCACAGGAAGAGCCAAGAACTTGGAAAGAAGCTTTGAAAGATAACTCTTGGGTTGAAGCAATGCAGGAAGAACTGCAACAATTCCAGAAGCTTGGTGTCTGGAAACTCGTAGAGAAACCTGCTGGTTACAAGAAGATTGGTACCCGTTGGGTGTTTAAATGCAAAAAGGATGACCGTGGGGTTGTTATTCGAAACAAAGCAAGGCTAGTCGTTCAAGGTTTTCGTCAGATAGAAGGGATCGACTACAACGAAGTGTATGCACCTGTTGCACGTCTAGAAGCAATTCGGATCTTTCTGGCTTATGCCTCATTCAAAGGTTTCAAGGTGTACCAGATGGACGTGAAAAGTGCATTCTTACATGGTGTGGTGGAAGAAGAGGTGTACGTCGAACAGCCTCCAGGTTTTGAAGATCCTATCCATCCCGATCGGGTTTGGTTGCTCAACAAAGCTCTCTATGGTCTTCATCAAGCACCGCGAGCTTGGTACGCAACCTTATCTAATTATCTGCTGGAGAATGGATTTCGCAGAGGTCTTATCGATTGTACTCTTTTCATCAAAGAACAAGATGGAGATCTTCTACTGGTTCAGGTATACGTTAATGATATTATTTTTGGTTCTACTAATGATGTTTTGTGTAGGAATTTCGAGCGCATTATGCAGGATAAATTCGAGATGAGTGCTATGGGGGAAATGACTTTCTTTTTGGGACTACAAGTACAACAAACCGAGTCTGGGATATTCATCCATCAGACTAAATATGTTGGTGACATCTTGAGCCGGTTCCAGATGTCTGATGCAACGCCCATCGGTACCCCATTGCCGCAAAATCACGGAATTACTCCAGACTTGAAGGGTGAAGCTGTTAGCCCCTCATACTACCGCGCGATGATCGGATCTATTATGTACCTCACAGCATCAAGACCAGATATAATGTACCCAACGTGCCTGCTTGCCAGATATCAAGTGAACCCGAAGGCCTCACATCTTGCAGCTGTAAAAAGGATTTTTCGTTATTTGAAGGGTTACCCTGACACCGGTCTATGGTACCCTAGGGATAATAACTTTGACTTGATCGCATTCAGTGATTCTGATTTTGGCGGATGCAAAATAGACGGCAAATCCACAACGGCTGGATGTCAGTTTTTGGGAAATCGCCTAGTCACATGGCAGTGCAAGAAGCAGACGTGCGTCGCTACATCAACATGCGAAGCTGAATACATTGCTGCCTCAAGTTGTTGCTCCCAAGTCCTATGGATCCAACAACAAATGCGCGACTACGGTTTTGAATTCCTAACTACTCCTATTTACGTTGATAATTCTGCTGCCTTACAGATCACTAAAAATCTTGTGCAGCATTCAAAGACTAAGCACATCGAAATTAAGTATCACTTCATACGTGATTGCTTTGAGAAAAGGCTAATCGATGTTGCTTACGTCCACACCGATGACCAACGTGCCGACCTTTTTACCAAAGCATTTGACAAATCAAGATTTGACTATTTATTATTGGTAAACGGCATTAAGGTCAAGCAAGAGTAATACCAACATCGGAAAATCATTTTTTTTGTAAATACCTTTGTGTTTTAAATTTGTCTTAGTTTATTGATTTTAGGGGGAGTAAATCCAAAAATTTGAAAAATCCAAAAACATCGAAAAATTTCAAAAACACAAAAACAATAGAAAAACAAAAATGAGTTTCCTGGCGAGCAAAAGAGAAAATGATAGTACATCAGTGGTCTATCCAAGCCTTTTTAAACCTTAAATGAAAAACGATAAGCAGCTCTATATAAGATGTATCGGTAGGCTCACAATCATTTTAAAGTGTGCAGGGTGATATAAACTTAAATCGACTGAAGACCTGGGTGGGAACCATTCATTGGCATATGGTCTTAGTACCGAAATTTCGTTTGAGAGATTGCCGAGGTTCTGAGATATTCGGTCTTTATGCTGCTTATCATCTGGGTATCATGGTTGTTTCTTTTACCGAAAAATAACGGGGACGCAAGTCTAGATCTTCCATGATACCATACATACGTGTACATATTGCATTCGACCTCAATAAGTGATAAACAATCACATGTCCAAACAATAAGTGATAATATATCACATTTATCCGGGAGTCAAGTTCGTCTCTCTGCTGTACGAAAGTACTGACCTGTTCACGGACTTGCTCCTGTGCCCTCATGCATCGAAAATCAAGTTCCTCATCAATAAGTGATTCTATCACATAGGGCTTGTTTTCAAATCAAAATAAGTGAGAATCTCACATCATATACGGTCAAACAGATGATAATCGGTATACTCACCGGTAAGATGAACCCTCGTGCATACCTTGATACGGGAATGTGTCGTGATGTGGATGAACACCGGTCGGTAAGTATAAATCATACCTTAACGTATCCCCTCGCCATGATTACATCTGATAAGTTGAGCTTATGTGGACAACAATACCGATAATTGTTATAGGATGCTTATCTTAATGTTAACTAATTGAACAACAAGAGCGTTTTGGCATGACCGTACACTGATATGATTCTCTTACCCTCGAAACTCGCAAAAAGAATGTCTGTAAATATTTATTTAATGCTTTCAGTTTCTGCATCTTTGTATATATTTATTTACTGCTTTCAGTCTTTACATTTAAAATATTCAAAAGTCCAAAAAGATTTTAGGTGTGTTTTAATATAAACTTTTTGAAAGCCAAAAAGATTTTATTTCTATTTTTATTTTCGATCGTACGATGTTGGAGCTCGAGTCTTCGTTACCTGAAACCTGAACGAAAACCGAAACGACTAAATCTTCATAAACGGTCGAAATTTGCAAGTTTTGAAAGTTAAAAACTGAAATTGACAAATTTATTAAACTTTCAAACTGTCGGACGGTGTTTGATTATGACATGGTCATACGTGTGTTGTTTGTTTATGCTAATGATATTCCAAGCAGTTGTTCTCATTACGCGTTTAGATTTCTTGCATGTGCAGATTCTAAAGGCAAGGAGAACATGGTCGATGACAAAGCTTCGGAATGAAGACACGACGTGAAGGCACTCAAGTGATGAAGATGATCGAGTTGCCGCTGACCATCATCAACATCACAAGGATCTCAATTCATAAAGAACAAGTATTTCACGAGCATAACTCAAGGGGGAGCTTATGTTAAGGGGGAGTTTGTCAACACACTTCCTACGTGAAACGGGGAGTTTGTTGGTACACTTTCTGCTTTCAAGACGTGAAGACTTTAAAGATCCTCCGACATTGAAGACTTGAAAGGACGTCAAAGACTTGAAGACACAAAGATCGAGACAAATATCAAGTTATAAAGATCGAGACAAAGCTACAGCCAAGGGGGAGTTTGTTGGTGCACTTGTGTCTGTACTTTGTCTGTATTTTGTCATGATTCCAAACGATGTCTTTGTTAGTCCTGTGAGTTTGACCAAGTCAACCATCCTCCGGTTTGACTTGGCCAAACAGTTAGGAAATGTTTGTAAGATGTCTGAGTCGAAAGATGTGTCATCGAAGGATTGTTTATATCCTTCGATGAGCTCGAAACATAAACCTTCGATGGATGAGCTCGAAGGATATCTCGAAGGATATCATCCTTCGAGGTATATGTGAATCCTTCGATGTGTTTCAGGTCGATAGATGATCCTTCGATCAGTCTATCTGATCCTTCGACCAGACGATCTGTGTTGGGTATAAATACCCATGTAGTGTGTTCACTTCATTAGAGACACTTCAAGGAGACACATAGAGAGGAGTGAAAGTGTGAGAAGTGAGAGCATTCTGTTCAGAACACACACACACACACGGGAGTTAGAGAGAGTTTGCAGAATAGATTTGTAAACATTGAGCTTGTAACCGAACCTTTCATTCGTATTAATACAAGTGGTGTTAATCGGTGAAGTTTGTGTGTTGTGTTTGTGCTTGTTCTTGTTCTTGTTCTTGTATAGACTATCTCGGTTTGCATGCTAGCTTGGATTCCGCACTCGCTAGTGTGTTAGATATAACAAGGAATAGGTTTAACCTCAACCTCCGAGAGGGACCTACATCATCAAACAAAGTGTGGGTAAATAAATTACCAACAGATCATAGCCAAGCATTTCATTGTCGGAACAATTAGCATAATTATGATTTAACATAAGTTTTTATGTAATAAGTTGTATTATTGTTTTAACCTAATTTTAGGTAGTTATGTAATAAGTTGTATTATTGTATTATTGCAATGTGAAGGGATCACGCACCTCATTTGTAAAAACCTTATGTTCACTTGTCTGTTGTATACACTCTTTCTATACATCTCTTTCTATCTAAATGAACTAATTAAAGGCGTATGTGATTGATTTCTGATTCGAATCAAGAACACAATTATTTTCATCAGTTGAATCCATCAGGCGATCGATTAATAATTGTAACCAACCTCTGTTTTCATCTATTCTATCCTAAGTCATTGAAATCTATTTTTGTCAGTTAAACAGACAATGACAGAAGAATTATTCAATTACTGTTACACGGAGCTGAAGACAACTCCTGCAAAGAAACTTTTTTTAAACCATCACTTTGATTCTTTTTTTTAAACCAGGTCAATGTTTACGGGATATAAAAACGATATACAAAGAAACTTTTTATATCAAAAGAACAAATCGGATATCAAGTATATGTTAAAACCATATCGATTAAAACCCTTGATTTGCGTACTAAACTCTAATGATTTACCTACTAAACTCTAATCATCGGACAAGTGTTGTTAAAATTCTCAAATAAATTTGTAATCACACTCCTTTGAATTTTTCCCATAGAAAACAGAACCAACGGCAGGAACCATTTATACTTTAGTAGGTTATAGCAGGATGCACGCGCGATGCGGCGGGAACGACACATTGGATTGCGATACTAGTTTTTTATAGTTTTCTTATTCATATAATATTTATTGTAGTATAATTGTGATACACTTCCCGCGCATCAGGGGGGAAACAGTCTCATGGCGGTCAAGGAGTCGACCTTGGACATAGCCCCGAGTAGGGTGGGTTTACACGTGAGATTCTTTACCATTAAAAAAAACTAATTCTCTAATTTCGTATCATTTCTGGGTAAGCTAGGTGATTTGATGGATAACCTTTTTTTAATAGGATTTTAATTTGATCTACTAGATTAATAGACCCGTGTACTAAACAGGTTTAGAGATATAAAATTTTAAGTTATTTAATTTTATATTGCCTTCATAAATTTACATTAGTGAATAATTTTTTTTATCATAGATGACGCAACAATTGGATATGTGTAAAAACGATTGTTTTAGAAACAAACCCACTTTACGTAGAAATTGTTCAATACTTTTATTTAGCGTCATGACAAAACAAAGGGCGAGAGAAACTGTCTTCTTTTCAATATAAACAGAATCATTCTATTTGACGGTATTAAACGAAATCTACGGATAAACGTTCGAGTGCCAATATTACTTCTAGATAATATAAGTGCCCCAACAACGTAGGACCTGTAGTTGAGTTCCATTACATAAACCATTATTTCGATCAATATCTTTCATGATAACGTCACCGGAACACTGACCTTTTGTAATTATCAATAGTTTGACAAGCCTAAAAATATAACTCCATTTAAGACATCCGGTGAGTATAGATGTTGGTGCATTCATCTGTCGACTTCGTCTTATGTCAAGTCTCGGAATACGTTGCAGTTCGGATCAAGCATGATGTCATCATTCTTGATGATGACATCATCCAAGTGACTAAGTGCTTGCATCATCAACATTAAATGCACATGAAGAATACAATCGGTTTGCATGTTATCGCTAGAAGACAAAATAGTTAAATGTTTAATTGTATGATTTCGTTCATGTGGTAAGGTCTGATTCCGCTTTTATGTCATAGTTAGGTGATTTCGTTCATGTGTCATGTCTGTATGAGCGGAATCATGGAGCCTATATATAGTCACATAAGCGAAATCAGAATAGAGGAGAGGTGTGTTCTTCCGGTAAGCCACGAAGTGCTGCCGAAGTGTTGTCTGAACGTGTACTCGTATTATTGATCAATACAACAACAATTTAAAATGAATTCTCGCTGAATTGTACTCGGTTTGTCTGTTTCCGCCGTTCAAACTGAGATAAACTCTTCTACACGACTCGTTTAGGTCCGAATTCGATCCTACAATTGGTATCAGAGCCAGTGAAGAAGAGTTCTTTACAATTCAGCCGATAATTCTGTTTCTACACCTTTCTTTTTCGAAAAACAAAAATTTTTACGGTCGGAATCGCTTTAAATTCACACAGTGTGTTCGTAATCATGTATAAGTAAATCCTTGAAAGTTTCAAAGCTTGAATCGACCTAAAACATCGAATTTTTGAGGTTTCGCTTTTACGGTCACGTTCAAAAATGACATCAGCAGTAAGGTCCGCTTATGTGAACAGTTAATTCCGCTTTTGTGACCACTAGGTATCGCTTTTGTGACATTTGAGATTTCGCTCTTGTGTCACTTGAGGTATCGCTTTTGTGACAACTTGGGTCTCGCTTTTGTGACACTTAGAAATTCAGATCCAAAGTGTCAGTATTTCACGTGATTGTGCATCGAGTGTGTGAAATATTAAACGAGGGTGTCAGTGCATGCATTATTATCATTTCGGGTCTCGTGTTTGGATTGATAAGTCATTGTCTGAACATTACACTTTGAAAAAGGTTGTCAGGTTTGCATGTGGAGTTATCATTGAGGATTTAAATTCAATAAAATCAGTTTGCATGTGACTAGATGTGTGGAATTGTCGGATATTGATTGAATTCAAGTGAACACTATTTTATCAGCTTGTGTGATATATTGCGGTCCAATCAAAAAGTTTTAAAAATACAAGATTGTCGGCCACATTGTGTTTGAAAGATAATCAGACATTAAAAATATACATGTGACATCGACCATATTCAAAGTATTGCGGCCCAATCAGTGTTTTGAATATTTAAAGGTGTTGTGGGTTTCAAAGTGTTTGGTCACGTGATATTCGAATTGATATTAGAGTTGTTGTCGGCTAAGTGGGTTTGTCAGTAACCCATGTGAATCACATTTAGTTCAGCTCAAAGTTTGGATATATTTTGAAAAGCAGCGGCCCAATCAAAGAGTTTTTGAAAAATATTATTTTCGGCTATTGAGTGCCAGCACATGTGATAGTGGTTTTAATTGTAATCTGATTGTGTGAAGTGATACTGTTAGGTGGCCCAATCTTTATCCAACAACAAGAAGTCAGGCCCGTCACGTGATTAAAAAAAAATTGCGGCCCAATCAGAAATGGCAAAAATGTCTTTGATGAGAAGGAAAACCATGATCTTGTATCATATAATAGTTGGTTTCGAGGGATATTGAGTAGAAGTTATCAAGATGTGAACGAGAAGGCTTGGATTATAAGATTTGAAAATTTCATGTGTTTGAAAAATGAAAAATTGAATGAGTTAGAAAGACGATATGGAGTCTTAATAGAATATCTGAAAAATAACGAGATAAGATTGACAGAGGCTGAAAAGATATCAAAGTTTGCACATGCATTACCTGCAGAATGGGATGATTTTTTGAAAAACCTAAAAAAGGATTCTAGTTTTTCAAAATTATCTCTATATGGGTTCATCAGTAAACTTGAAACTTATAAATTTGAAAATGAAAAGAAAAGGAAAGTGTTGTTAAATGATATAGAAAATATTTTGGAGAAAATAAGTGTGGATGTATTAATTGAAATGAAAAGAAGGGTTAATGTGTGTCTTGGGGCAAAAGATGTTATGAAATACGATATGAAGAGGGGTTGTTATATTGATGAGAATATGAATCCTCTTGACTTCGTTAAAATCTTTTGTGTAGGAACTTATAAGATGAAGACAGAGCAAGTTCAAAAGAATGAAGAATCTGTGGAGATTGATTCCTCAAGTGACTCAGTGTGCTCCAAATGTGAAAACTTTAAGACTGACAATGACAAACTTTTGAAGGACACGGAAAGTTTGAAATCGGAAGTTGAGAAGTTGAAAGATGAGAAGCAAACTGATGTAAAAAAGATTCTGGATTTAAAGGGAAATTGTGAAAAGCTGAACTCTGAAAATGACAAACTGTTAAGTAACTTGAACAGTTTGACATTGGAAAATCATAAATTGAAAGAAAAAGCAAAAGTTTTTGAAGATAAAATTAAAAGTTTTGGAAATGAAAAAGTAAAAATTGAAAAAGATTTTCAAAGTCAAATAAAATTTTTAGAAGATGAGAGAGATTTATTTGGTAAAAACAATCTTGAAAAACAAATTGAAATCAATTCTTATCTTGAAAAGATTATTCGACTTGAAAAGGAAGCAGAGTGTGCTCAAAAGAAAATCAAGGAATGGGAAGAAAAGTTGAAGGTGTTTGTGAATACTTCAACTATTCCTTGTCCAAAACCTTTAAATTCTGTTCCAATAAGTGACAATGTCACAAACTTTGACAAAGTCAAAGTTGAAGATTGTGATGAGAAATCTGATGACGAAAATAAAAAATTCGAAAAACAAAAATTGTTTTTGAAATTAAAAGAAAAGTTTCAAGAAACTGTTCCACAATCAACTGAAAAGGGAGAATGCTCTAAGCAAAAACCTTTGAAGAAGAAAGTGGAACAAAAACAAAAAGAGAAAATTTTGAAAAATGTTCAAAAAGATAATAAAAGCTCATCAGATCGATCATCCAATCGCAATGAAAAATTACAAAAATTGAAAAATGAAAATTCTAAAATTGTTGGTAATAAGTGGTGCAGGTCGGACCACAGTGCTTCAAAGCCAAATCCAGCTTACAAGAGGAGAGATGGATATCACCAAGCCAAACAGTGCTTTCATCTGAGCATTTGGTGTGAAAATAGTGATTGGTACGATAACAGAGTGTGTTACCGATGTGGTTATCAAGGACACATTGCTGTTAACTGCCAAGGTTGGAATTATGAGACAAGGAGATGCTTTAACTGCAACATCAGAGGTCACATTGCAAGAGATTGCCCAAGGAGATCAAATGAAAGATTGAGGGTTAATTCTCAGAAGATGGCAAAGAAACCAGTCAATGTCAAGCCCAAAGAACGGAAGGTTCAAGAACCTAAAGTTCAAGAAAAGAAAGTGAAGCTTTCTCAGGGGCAAAAAGACAGACTGAGGAAAAAGAGGAAGAAGGCGAGAGAGTATCTCGAGAAGATCTTGTCCTCGGGTTCACCAGATAGATCGAATAAGAGTTCTGATGAATCAACTCCCTCAACTGCAAAGTCAAGCAAGACGCATTCATCAGATACAAATCTGAGGACGAAAG
The DNA here is from genome assembly GCA_030545235.1 of Helianthus tuberosus. Taxonomy (NCBI): domain Eukaryota; kingdom Viridiplantae; phylum Streptophyta; class Magnoliopsida; order Asterales; family Asteraceae; genus Helianthus; species Helianthus tuberosus. The sequence goes on from JARYGA010055529.1 coordinate 402,325, forward strand.
AGGATAAGAAGAAGAAGAAAATGGTCGGCGATGAATCTGATGTGTCAAAGTCAGACAAGTCACCATCAGGCAATGAATCTGATAGGTCAAAGTCAGACAAGCCATGTGCAGGCAATGATTCTGGTTCATCAAAGCCAGAGGAGCCATTGGTTGAGGTAAAATTGGAGAATTCAGGTTTAACAATGGATGATGAAAATTTTCCATCATTGTTGAACAAGAATTCAAAATCACCCAAGGACCGTCAGGCTTGGGTGAATCTGTTTAAATGAAAAACCTGACTTGCCGGAGATCCCAAGTTGGTAATCGTGGATCATGAATCGGCATCATTCTTTATCATGTTTGTATAATGTGTTTTTGATAAGTTTTGCAGGACTTGCCGGAACTCCCAGGTATGTAAGCGAGGAGTAGGAATCGGCACCTTGAGAATTCAACCAAAAGATGGTAAATTGGTTGAAAAGCAAGTTTAAGTTGTATGGTTGTGATTTTTACAAGTGGTTCAGAAGTTGAATTGGAATGATCTTACAAGTGGTAAATCAGGGACATTAAGTTGTATCTGATTTCCTACATATGATTGGTAAAACAATGTGATGATTTAATCCCCAATTTTACAAGTGGTAAAATCAACAAAACTTATTTTCCGGAAAAACCATTTTGATTAAAACAAACTTAAGTGTTTTGAGATCACAATGGGAAAATAGTTTGTTGTGAGGGGGAGTTCTGATTGTTTATGCCAAGTGGATGGTGAATTGAAGTGATTCGATATCAGTTGTCATGTTACTTGTACAGTTTGTTTTCAAATTTCCTAAAATGTGTTTGCATTTTAGGGGGAGTAAATTTTTAGAAAATCCAAAAACATTTGAAAATTTGAAAAAGCCAAAAACATGATAAAAATGCAAAAATGAGTTTTGTTGTAAAAAAGAGGAAATGATAGTAGATCAGTTGGACTGTCACAGCATGCTAAAGAAATGTAAAGTCTAAATGTGATAAACGGTCTCACTAATGATGTGACGGTAGGCTCAGCTAGACTAGTAGATTTGCGATAACGATACAAACTTAAATGAAAAAGCCTGGTTCTAGTGGGAAACATGGTTAAAAGCATAGTACTTAGTTTTGTCCTTCTTGATTGTGTGCCTACTCAGTAATAGCTGATTGTCGAAAGACATAAAACTGGTTAAGTTTGTGAACTTTCACAACTTTGCTGAAAAGTCGCTGTGATTGTGCATTTCATTTTGCAAAGATTTAAACTTGTTTGATTTCTTTATTTTGTTTAAGCATCGGACATCCTCTGCGTATACGTGAGTATCGACCTGGATGTTGTTGCCTAAACGTTCTGCTTTATTTTCTTTGGTGTTTCGTTTAAGCTTTGGATCACCTCTGCGTATACGGGAGTATCGACCTGGTGGTTAAAGCCTAAACAACTTCAACTTGTTTTATTTTTCTTATTTTGTTTAAACATTGGACTTTCTCTGCGTATACGGAAGTATCAACCTGATTGTTAATGTTTAAACATTCTGCTTTGTTTTCGCACAAATCACAGTTGATAAAAGTTTAAAGGCATTACTTGAGTCAGTGTATTGCATGATGAGGGGATATGCTGAGATCATGGGGTCCATAAGAATTTAGTGCTATCTAAATATACCTTAACGTATCGGTAAGCATTTCGAAAGTTTTTAGATTGAGTTTAAATGGACAACAATATCGTCAATCAACGTGAATCGTTTAGAACTTAAAACGATTAAAAGCTTAACGGTGCTTGTGATTTGTTTCAAAAACTGATATGATCCTCTTGCACGAACTCACAAAAATAGTGTCTGTAAATATTATTTTACTGCTTTTCTTTTTATTAAAAAATCCCAAAAAGATTTTCAGTGTGTTTTAGCTTAAATTTTGAAAAAGTCAAAAAGATTTTCGACAGCTGATGTTGGAAAGCTGATATTCAAAATTTCAAGTGCTGAACATGATGAACTGGTTTGGGAGTGTGCGTTTAAAAGAAGAAACTGATTTTGAGAAAGAAAAATTTGTTTAGTTAATCAGGGTCATTAATTTGAACTTGATGTAACTATTTCCAGTAAGTTTTTAATATTGTTTTTAAGTTAAAACTTATATGGTGGTGAGAAAATTTGTGCAGGAGATGAGCTGATCAGAGATAAAGCCAGGGATTGATCTCAAGGTGATAGCTAATTCCAGACAGCGATCCCATCATGATGAGAGGGGGAGTCTGACGAGGTTTGAGCCAAAGAGAAGATCCTGGTATATGCCAAGAAAGAAAAGAGACTGATAAAGACTGAAGATGCGAAGACTTGACACTTAAGACTCGTCAACATCTGAGGGGGAGTCTGTTGGTGCATTCATCTGTCGACTTCGTCTTATGTCAAGTCTCGGAATACGTTGCAGTTCAGATCAAGCATGATGTCATCATTCTTGATGATGACATCATCCAAGTGACTAAGTGCTTGCATCATCAACATTAAATGCACATGAAGAATACAATCGGTTTGCATGTTATCGCTAGAAGACAAAATAGTTAAATGTTTAATTGTATGATTTCGTTCATGTGGCAAGGTCTGATTCCGCTTTTATGTCATAGTTAGGTGATTTCGTTCATGTGTCATGTCTGTATGAGCGGAATCATGGAGCCTATATATAGTCACATAAGCGAAATCAGAATAGAGGAGAGGTGTGTTCTTCCGGTAAGCCACGAAGTGCTGCCGAAGTGTTGTCTGAACGTGTACTCGTATTATTGATCAATACAACAACAATTTAAAAAGAATTCTCGCTGAATTGTACTCGGTTTGTCTGTTTCCGCCGTTCAAACTGAGATAAACTCTTCTACACGACTCGTTTAGGTCCGAATTCGATCCTACAATAGACTTGTTGGATTCTGTATGCCCAAGACACATATTAGATTGATATGGCTAGTACGTTATGATCCAAGTCGAGTCATACACAAATACAAGTTAGACAAACACTTATAATATTTATTTGTGATATGATCAAACAAATAAATATTAACAATTAGAATATTTAGAAATTGGTTTCTAGATAATTGCACTTGACAAACTAATAAATTATATAGATAATTTATTTTGAGATAATATTTTATTTTGTTATTTAATGGGTTAAATAACATAATAAAAAGTTGTATAAGTCTTATAACATGTGATGTTACAATTTTACAAAAAAGTTATAAAAATAAATAAGACTTATAATGTTAAAAAGAATTTTTGAAATTTTTTATAAAATACCCATGTGGGCCGCCCCCAACATGTGCTCTTCCCAACTTCTTTTTGGTCCAATAGGATCACATGCATTTTGCATGGTTAGAGGCTTTGTGATTGGGTCTTGAGGGTGACACATTCTCTCACATCTTTTTTATTATTTTATATGACAAAAAATAGGAGATGAACTTAAAAAAGAAATACAAGAGAACTCTCTCTAGAAATCAGTCAACATATGGTGGTTTTAAAGTTTTCAAGTTTGTAAATTCAAATGCAAGAACTCTCTAAAAATGTTCCACAATTTCGGCGAAGGGTTGGTTCCAAGAGAGGGATTTTTCAAGTGATTTCATGAGTGTAAAATCCTAGCTAAACTTAAGGTGTTTGTTGGAAGGCTTGGGGTATACAAGCTTGAGGTATTCTACACTTGAAGACTACCATTCAAGAAGCATGATACTTTTTATTTTCTTTTACTCCTTGGAATGTAGTATTCTTGAAACACACTATGGTTGTGTTTTATTTTTGATAGCATGCATGTTTTAAATAAATATTCCGCTGCGTTTTTATTTTATATGGATAAAACAACTTTGGTAAACATGTGAAAAACCCAACAATGGCATCTAGAGCCGCTTATATGAGTGCATGCTTCAATAGATTAAAATTTTCGGGTTTCGGGTTTGGTTAAACCCTATGGCCGAAAGTTTTAACATGGTTATCCCTTTTGTTTTTCAAGATTATTTTCTTACACGCATAAAGGAATCTTGAAAAATTATTTCATATGGATGATTTGTTTTGTTTGGACAAAAACCAACTTTTTCGGTTTTTTCATTCTTGACCGAAAAGTAGGTTATAAAAAGGGAACCATTTTGCTTCTTGAATTTTATATATGTGGATATATATTGTTTTTGGTGTTCATAACCTAGCCATGACCTTGTGTATGAATATGTTGAATATTTTTGTTTTGTGTTTTGTATTTAATTATTTCAAATGGTTGTAATAATTATTTATCTTTGTTCTTCCATTTGTAAAATATGTAATTTATTTATTTTCATTTCGCATGTAAATAAATAGATTAGGATATTTTTTTGTAAAAAAGATGCACACAAAAATGCAGTTTTGGTTTTGGCTAATTTCGGGCCTAAAGGACTTCATAGTTCTTAACGGGATTTTAGCCCGATAACCAAAACACATTTTTGAAGTCCAAAGGAGTTTGGAGCTGAATATAAAAGACATTTGGAAGCTTAAAGAAAGTGGAGAAATCACAACACAAGAAGAAGACTCGAAGCATTTGGATGCGGGATCAAGTGGGAGTTCAATGACACATTATTTGTGTCAATATTCAACCCTTATGAAGGACCTTTTGGCACACTTATTTCGGCTAACAAGTGTTGTCAAAAATAGTTGGCTATGGCTATGCACCTATTGATATGTGTGTTATTCTTGTGTGGTTGTTTATTTTGTTGTTTGGATGATATATTGATATGCATGATTAACAAACTAATAATCAACAACAAGCTTAAAATTTGTTCTTAACAAAATCATTAAAGTGGATAATAAAAGGTTTTATTAAAGGTTAATGATTTTATAATAAAATGGGTTTTATTAAAAGAACCTAGAAAATTAGTTTTCACTAAAGTACCAAGGATTTGAATGCATGCAAATATATGGTACATAATATTTTCTAAACTAGAATTTTGAAATATTAAAAACCTCTTTTATAATACAAGTCAAACACCATCCTTTTATACAACACTCGAATCACTTGGGAACTCTTGTTGTGGGATAAAGGTCACCTAACAACATTTGAGGGAACTTGTATGTTCGAGGTGGGTTTACCATGTTTGTGGGATAAAGGTCACCTAACCACTTATGTGTATAAACTCACATGTGTGTGTAAGTTGGACGACTTGATTTGGAAACCGTGTGCTTAGGGTCACCGAAGCATGGCGGACAAAGGTGTTGATGGGATTAAACATGCCAACTAAACATGAAGATGTTTAACCGATCCCATATGGCTAGTAGTTGCAATCGTCAAACGTTGACTATCTGGTTAATTTAAATAGAGGGATAAATGTCACCTAACCAATATTTAGATGTAACGTTGGACTCTAGATTTTAATTGTTAATTGTCTATGAGACATAAAAGGGTATTAATGATTAAAATATAATAATATTGAAAATACTAAAATTGAACCTTGTTAAAATTTTGTAGATGGCCACTAACAATATTACCCAATTATGACAAAATTTTGTAACCTATCACTAAAACAATCCTTGAAAAGGATCGTCTCAATCATAACAGTTCATGGATTAATATTGAAACTTAAGAATCGTTCTCAAGTAAGAAAAGATATCCTATGTGTTGAACGATCCTAATCCCGATGAACCTCTTATGGAAGATAAGGATGCCTATAACGATTGGATTAAGTGTACCGAGGATACTATGCAAGCCTCTTACCTCATGTTAGGGAACTATGATTCCCAAAATTCAAAAAGATTTTGAACATCATGAGCATACGACATGATTACCCAATTGAAGGAAATGTTCCTACAACATGCAAGGGTAGAACGCTTCGAGCGCTTCATGCATGACGACTAGAGGAAACCCAATCGGTCTCATATCTTTAAGATAAAAAGCCACATTGATTGCCTCGAAAGGCTCAATATGGGTAAAAGGGCTTTATCCATTCTAACGATCAATGAGGGTGGCAACAATAAAGGGCATCACCCTGATTCCAAAGCAAATGTTACCAAAGAAAAGGGGCACATCAAAGGGAAAAAGGAAAGAAAGACTAAAGCGGAACCACCGAAACCAAAAGAAAAGAAGGCAAAGGTTGCCACAAATGATCCATACTTTGAATATGATTAGATAGGGCATTTGAAAAGGAATTATCCAACCTATTTCAAGGAGTTGAAACATAATAGGGATGCAGGGCAAACCTTAGGTACAATCTTTATGAAACATATTGACCTTAATGTTATTTCTTCAAACACGTGGGTATTAGATACCGGATGTGGAACTCATGTTTGCAATTTGTTGCAAAGGGTTCAAAAGAAATAAGCATTACAAGAAAGGAGACTATATTTTGAAACTTCCAAGTGGTTTAGAAATCGTTTTGAAAATGTTTTGTATGCTCCTAGTTTGACTAGGAACATTATTTCAGTTTCCCTTTTGAGAAAATATGGTTTTAATTTAAAGTTTATAAACATTGACATTTATATTTCGATGAATGACATATTTTACTTTAAAGCTATGCTTTCAAATGGTATTTATGAATTGGTTCATGATAATACATCATTTGATAGTTCAATGTACCAAGCAATCACCAAAAAACTTAAAATGGATTTGAGTGAGACCTATCTTTGGCATTATCGCCTTGGTCATATAAACAGATGTCGCATGTAAACACTTCGAAAGCATGGTCATTTGGAGACAAATGAAGTTGGTTCATTTGATACATGTGAATCTTGTTTACAAGGTAAAATGACCAAGAAACCCTTTAGTGGTACCAACTAAAGGGCCAAAGATTTATTAGGTATCATACATTCGGATGTATGTGATCCTTTTGAGCCAATGACTAGGAATGGTGAAAAATACTTCATTATTTTACCGACGATTATAGTCGCTATGGTTATGTGTACTTGCTAAGACACAAAGATGAAGTTTTAAAACGTTCAAAATCTTCAAAAGTGAAGCAGAAACTCAACTCAATTAAAGTTCTTTGTTCCGATGGAGGAGGAATCGAACTCTATTAGATATGGTTCGATATATGATGGCTAGGAGAGCATTATCTCTATCATTTTGGGGTTACGCTTTGCTCTCCGCGGCCCGTATAGCCCCAGCCAAGAAAGTGGATACGACACCTTTTTGAAATATAGCATGGAAGGACTCCATCATTATCATATTTAAAGGTATGGGGTTGTGAAGCTTATGTTAAGCTATACACCTCAAACAAATTGGAACTACGATCCACTAAGTGTATCTTCGTAGGATATCCTAAAGATAGTATAGGATATTATCTCTACGATCCAACAGAGCAAAAGGTATTTGTTGCTCGATAGGCTGAGTTCTTGGAAGCTAAATTCCTTGTGGAAGGAACTAGTAGAACAGTGGAACTTGATGAGGATCGAGAACCACAAGCCGATACACTTTTGGTTGATACTAGCACTCAACAAGAGGTTGTTGAAAACGATTAAGTAGTTGATCAATACACACAAAACGTTCGCAGATCCGGTAGAATTAGTAGTCCACCTGAAAGATATGGATTTTTCATGGATGGATGCTACGTGGTAGATTCAAGTGAACCTACCACATACCATGATGCAATGTCAAAATTCGATTATGACAAATGGCTTGAAGCCAAGAACGTAGAGATGCAATCCATGTATGACAACCAAGTATGAGAATTGGTTGTGCCACCTCTTAACTCCAAAGTAGTTGGAAATAAGTGGGTTTTCAGGAAGAAAACAGATATGCATGGAAACTTGGATACTTATAAAGCGAGATTTGTAGCAAAAGGTTTCACTCAAACTCAAAGGGTTGATTATGATGAGACTTTCTCGCCCGTGGCGATGCTAAAGTCAATTAGGATATCATTTTCCATACCTGCATAATATGATTATGAGATTTGGCAAATGGATGTCAAAACGGCTTTCCTCAATGGATATCTTGAGGAAGATGTCTATATGGTTCAGCCTGAAGGTTTTGTCGATCCAAAACACCCTAACAAAGTATGCAAGTTAAAGAAATTAATCTATGGATTGAAACAAGCATCGAGAAGTTGGAATCACCGTTCTGATGAAGAAATTAAGAATTTTGGATTCATCAAGAATGGCGATGAAGCTTGTGTACATAAGAAGGCTAGTGGGAGCATTATTACTTTCTTAGTATTGTATGTCGATGTCATTCTACTATATGGAAATGATATTCCAACCATGGTAGGTGTAAAACCTGGCTTGGAAGTTGTTTTTCCATTAAGGATCTTGGTGAAGCCGCTATATTTTGGGAATAAAGATCTATAAGGATAGATCAAGGCGCTCGATAGGTTTAAATCAAAGTGCGTACATTGACAAAGTCTTGAAAAAGGTTCAAGATGGAGAACTCTAAGAAAGGTTTGGTGCCTATTCAAGTGAGGACAATATTGAAAGCGTTTCAATGTCCAAGCTCAAAGGATAAGTAAGAAAGAATGAAAGGAATCCCATATGCGTCTGCTCTAGGATCAATTATGTATGCAATAATATGCACTAGACCGGACATGTCATGCGCTTTAAAGCATGACGAGAACATACCAGCGAAATCCAAGTAATGGTCATTGGATGACTGTTAAAAGTATATTGAAATACCTTAGAAGGACTAAGGATATATTTCTAATATATGGATCTGGTGAAGAAGAACTCATTGTAAATGGTTGCAGGGATGCGAGTTTCGGAATTCGTTGTAAAGGGTTACATGGATACGAGTTTCCAAACTGATCGAGATGTTTCTCGATCACAATCAGGGTAGCATTGTCCACTACAGAATCAGAATACATCGCCGCTTCATTGATCGAGATAATTCATATGGATCTGCCACTTGAATTATTGCCGATCTAGGGGTAGTCCCTACCATTCAGGACTCCTAGAGATCTTTGTGATAACGATGGTGCGATTACTTAAATCAAGGAACCTCATGCACATGAAAAGACTAGGCACATTGGGCGGAGATTCAACTATATAAAGGATGAAGTTGAAAAAGGAAAGATATGTATTCGCAAAGTTCACACTGATCAAAATATTGCGGATCCACTCACGAAACTCCTTGAACGGGCAAAGCATGATGGGTCATACTTGTGCCTTAGGACTTCGATATTCTAGTGATTGGATTTGATCTATTTTGTATTTGGATATTGGAACAATTGTTTTTATAACTCTTTTACATGGTATTTTAAGTTATGTTCCATTTTAGCATGTTTAAATCCATGAATAAGTTACTTATTCTAAATGTTCGTAGTCGATCATACTTGTGGGAACAAATATGAATCTAAGACTATTATGAATTTGGATTGGTGGATATTCATTAAGTATGAATATAGAGCAAAGGGTTGCTGCTAAGGTTCACAGATATTTGTGGGATACAAATATTGGACTGACTTGCTCTCAAATCTTACTGCATGGAATCATTTGTGATTGATCATCAGTAAATTTGAGTAAAGGAGAATATCATAGTATCCTCTGACCTGAGATACATATTGGGTCTTGATATTCACCAAGTATTATACCTTGACCTAGTTCTTCGCTGTCTGTAATAAGGCAATACATAAGGCTAAAATCAGGTGTGGTACAGGGTGATTGTGAGAGACGTATGTAGTCAAGAAGGGATTTGTTCCTCTTATTCGTTGAGAGTAAGATGTCTAAGGCCTTCTAAAGTTAAATCAACAGAGAGTGATCACTCTATGTCTCTGGATTTAACATGACATCTGTAACGAAAGGATAAATGATAGATTCACCTAAATCATGTTCAAGTAAGGGACTTGAAGGGGATGATGTTATTGAATGGGACATATAGTCATACGTATTAGGGGTAGTAAACTATAGTTAGTGGTCTTTACTACTTGGATCAATCTTCTATGTATCTTGTGCAAGTAGGAGATTGTTGGATTCTGTATGTCCAAGACACATATTAGATTGATGTGGCTAGTACGTTATGATCCAAGTCGAGTCATACCCAAATACAAGCTAGACAAACTGTCACGGCCCCCGACCCGGTTTAACCCGTTTCAGGAGCCGCGGGACAGAAATCCTGTGGTATTTATTTAATTGAGTTTAACAGCGGAAGTTTAACATCAGGATCGTTTAAAGCTAAATTTTCTCGATTTATTTTATTTCACAATTCGGGATAAAACCCCGATAATTTACAATATTATGTTTTTACTATGAAATCGTGATATTACAAAACTTATTTCTTTATTTTATAATGAGCCACTACCTTAAGCTTGAAATGCTCCTCAGCACTTTTCCTGAATTACAACAGATCACCTGAAACATGTTTGAAAAAGGTTTTGTCAGCGGAAAATACTGAGTGAATCATTCTATTTACTAAAATGACACATTTGTTATAATTTACAGTATTAAGAGCGATTACAATGTTTCTATTATCAAACCAACTACCCACGGTATTTGTCACTCGACCGAATCTGTGACTATGGTCATATCCCCCAATTGGCTGCCCCAATGGTGACGATTATCAAGTAATGTATACAAAACCCCACATACCGGCTGTAACTTGGTGATTACAAAGACTTAATCCCCGTAATTATAACTTTGAAAATAAACATGATTTGGAAAGTAATTTGATAAAAAGAGAATGACTCACATTGCTGATTTAATACGGATAGAGTCTAGTCTATGAATTAGCCTGGTTAACCTAATTTAGATAACAATGCACAGAAAACTGGGTTAGTAATCAATACAGCATTTACGATAACTCACGAGATCAACCATCACAACGAGTGACAAAGTGCTATGCTTAACATCTGTCGAATTAACGACTAATGACAAAGCATCACCCTAATGTGGGAAGCACTTAAACACCTGTTGAGTACATTGATCGATCGGAAAATGAATCGTAGCAGCGATCGTGCTAATACCCTGTTTTGTGGTAGAATTTCGAGACCCGGGGGTGTAATTTAGAGTATTCAGTGTATATCTCAGTGTATAGTGCGAATTTTTGCGTCGTTTTTCTTCCAGAAATCAAGTCCCACTGTCCTCTATTTATAGGTAAAATTTGACCCTGAGGCGGCCCGCGTGAGAATTAAGCAAACCTGAGGCGGGCCGCGTGAGACCTATTTTTAGGCATAGGGTTGCCACGGTTGGGACTAGCTTTGCTGAGTTGACAGTTTTCGTAAATTCAGTTTCTACAGCTCACAATTTGGATAATCGTTACTTAGGGTATTACCCCCCCCCCCTGAGTTTTAGGGGCCCTAATCCTGATTCTGAAAATTATGAAAATTTTAGGGTTTGTTCAGAATCACTTGGGTGTCTCAATTAGGGTTTCCTATTGGACAATTAAAATACTAAATAGTACTTTTTGATAAGAGTTGTTACATTCTCCCTACCTTAATAAAAATCTCGTCCTCGAGATTTACTGGAATAAGTGAGGATACTTTCGCTTCATTTCTGATTCTAATTCCCAAGTGTATTCAGGTCCTCTCCTTGAATCCCACTTTACTTTAACTAACACTAGTCGTTTGTGCTTGAGAAACTTCACTTTTCTGTCTTCTATCTGAAGAGGTTTCTCCACAAATTTTAACTTTTCGTTTATCTCTATGTCTTGAAGAGGTAATACCAGAGATTTATCTGCTAAACATTTCTTGAGATTGGATACATGAAATACATCATGTACTCCAGCTAATTCTTCTGGTAGTTGTAAACGATAAGCAACTGGTCCTATACGTTGGATCACTGGAAATGGTCCTACGTATCTTGGACTTAGCTTTCCTGTTTTACCGAATCTAACAACTCCTTTCCAAGGAGAAACTTTCAACAGTACTCTGTCTCCAACTTGGAATTCTAATGGCTTGCTTCTATTGTCTGCATAACTTTTCTGGCGACCTCTAGCCATCTTCAGTCTTTCTTTGATTTGGGTGATCTTATCAGTCGTTTCTTGCACAATTTCAGGACCTGATAATTGACTTTCTCCTATTTCTGCCCAACAAACTGGAGTTCTGCACTTTCTTCCATATAATGCTTCAAATGGAGCAGTATCAATGCTTGAGTGATAACTATTGTTATAGGAGAATTCAATTAATGGTAAATGATCATCCCAACTTCCACCAAAGTCTATTACACATGCTCGGAGCATGTCTTCTAGAGTTTGGATTGTCCTTTCACTTTGTCCGTCTGTTTGGGGATGATATGCAGTGCTTAGGTTTAGTCGAGTTCCCATAGCTTGCTGGAAACTTTTCCAGAAATGGGAAGTAAAACGACTATCCCTATCCGAAACAATGGAGAGTGGAACTCCATGTAAGGATACAACTTCATCTACATACAATTTAGCCAGTCTTTCCATGCTAAAGGTTTCTTTCATTGGTAAAAAGTGAGCTGATTTGGTTAATCGATCCACAATTACCCAAATCGCATCATTACCTTTTCTGGTTTTGGGTAACTTAGTAACAAAATCCATTGTTATAAGTTCCCATTTCCATACTGGCATTTCTAATTGTTGTAGTAATCCTGAAGGTTTCTGATGTTCTGCCTTAACTTGTGAACAAGTAAGACATTTAGAAACATAGCTGGCTATGTCCTTTTTCATTCCTATCCACCAAAAGTTCTTTCTTAAATCTTGGTACATCTTATTGTTTCCTGGATGCATAGTGTACCTAGATTTATGAGCTTCTTCTAAAATCTTAGGTCTTAAGTCTCCCTGCTTAGGTACCCAAATTCTATTTTTGTGGAATCTCCAAATTCCATCTGCTCCTTGTTCTAATTCCTTCATTCGTCCTTTCATTCCTTCAGCATCATCCTTGATTGCTGTAGTTTGAACATTCTTTACTTGTTCCATTAAATCTATTTGTAAATTTAATCTGAGAGCACGAACCCGTCGTTGTTTCTCATAATACTTACGACTTAAGGCATCTGCAACTACATTTGCCTTTCCTTCATGATATTGAATATCACAGTCGTAGTCGCTTAAGATTTCCATCCATCTCCTTTGCCTCATGTTTAACTCTTTTTGCCCAAATATATATCTTAAACTCTTATGATCTGTATAGATAGTAAACTTACTTCCGTACAGATAATGTCTCCAAATCTTAAGGGCAAAAATTACGGCTCCTAATTCTAAATCATGAGTCGTATAGTTTTCTTCGTGCTTTTTCAATTGCCTTGATGCGTACGCAATTACCTTCTTGCGTTGCATAAGCACACATCCAAATCCTAATTTTGAAGCATCACAGTATACTTCAAAATCTTCAGTTCCTTCTGGTAAGGCTAAGATTGGAGCATGGGTTAGTTTTTGTTTCAAGATTCTAAAAGCTTCTTCTTGTTTGGGTCCCCATTCAAACTTAGTAGCTCTACAGGTTAGCTTAGTTAATGGTACAGCTATTTTGGAAAAATCCTTAATAAACCGTCTATAATACCCAGCTAATCCTATAAAACTTCTTATTTCCATTGCTGTTTGTGGAACCTTCCATTTGGTAATTGCTTCTATCTTAGCAGGACCTACATAAATACCTTCATGATTTACCATTTGTCCTAAAAATTGCACTTCCTTTAGCCAAAATTCGCATTTCGAGAATTTGGCGTACAACTTTTCTTTTCTTAACAAAGTTAAGAGTGCATGAAGATGTTCACAATGCTCTGTCTGACTTTTGGAATAAATAAGTATATCGTCTATGAAGACAATTACAAATTTATCCAAGTACGGTTTACAGATCCTATTCATCATGTCCATGAATGCAGCAGGTGCATTCGTTAACCCAAAGGGCATGACTGTAAACTCGTAATGACCATACCTAGTTCTGAAAGCAGTTTTAGGTATGTCTTCTTCTTGTACCTTCAATTGATGATATCCGGAGCGTAAATCTATCTTAGAAAAATATCTAGCTCCTTGAAGTTGATCAAAAAGATCATCAATCCTAGGTAATGGGTATCGATTCTTAATTGTAACCTTATTCAATTCTCTATAATCGATACACATTCTCATTGAACCATCCTTTTTCTTCACAAACAATACTGGCGCTCCCCACGGGGATGAGCTAGGTTGTATGAATCCTTTACTTAGTAATTCATCTAATTGCTTTTTCAATTCTAACATTTCTGTGGGTGCTAACCGATAAGGTGCCTTGGCTATCGGTGTAGTTCCTGGAATTATATGAATCCTAAATTCTACTTCCCTATCTGGAGGTAATCCTGGTAAATCTTCTGGAAATACATCAGGATATTCTGAGACTACTGGTATTTCCTTAAGATCTTTACCCTTAGTGCTAATGATTACCGAAATCATATACACTATTCCTTGTTTTCGTTCATAATTAGCAACTTTCATTACTGATATGAACTTCATGGGCTTACGTGGTTTATCTCCTGTAATCCTAATCACTTCTCCGGTGGGTGATTGAATTTCGATGGAATTCTGATCACAAAGGATTCTAGCATGGTTGGTTACTAACCAATCCATTCCTAATACAACATCAAATTCAGCTAAATTCATCGGCAATAGTTTTGCAGAGAATTTATGTCCTAAAAGTTCTATGTTTCCTTCTTGCAAAACTTTATCTATTTTAACTGAATTTCCGTCTGCTGTTTCAACTGTAAAAATCTGCCTAATATTGGTTAAAGGTAAACTAAGAGCTTGGCAGAATGAAGTATTTATAAAACTTTGGTTTGCACCAGAGTCAAATAATACTTTGGCGTAAACGTTGTGAACTAAGAACGTACCCGCTATCACATCTGGGATGAGTTCTGCTTCTTGAGTGGTTAGCTGAAATGCCCTGGCATTCTTCTTTGTAGTTCCTTCGGTCGCCTTGGGTTTGTTATCTACTGGTTTGACCAATTTAAGACATTCTGTTTTATAATGCCCCGCTTCTCCACAGTTAAAACAGATTACGGTTTTCTTTTTGCAGTTTTCTTCACGATGTCCTACAGTTTTGCAAAAATTGCAAGTGATATCGCATCTTCCATAATGTTTCTTTTTGCATTTCCTGCAGAATGACGGAGCTGGAGATTGCCCTGCTCCTTTTCTCTTGAAGCTGTTATTATTACCCACACGAAATCCTTGGGTAATTTTCTGAGCTAGTTCCTTTTTCCTATCTTCATCTCTTGTGCGCACCAGTTCATCGGTTAGAGTATTAGCTAATTCTACCGCATCATCAATAGTGCGAGGTCTCGCAGCTTTAACAATATTGCGGATTTCGCTAATTAGCCCCCAAATATAGCGAGAAATGAGTACCGGTTCTGGCGAAGCCAGTGTTGGTACCACTCTAGCATATTCAAAGAATGTCGAGGTATAACCACGACAATCTACACCCATCATCCGATGATTTAGAAACTTATTCGTCATTTGTTCCTTTTCATACTCGGGACAGAATTTTCTTTCCACCAAACCCTTAAATTCTTCCCAAGTCATAGCATAAGCTATTACTCTTCCTTTCGATTGTAACACAGTGTTCCACCATTCGAGTGCTCCTTCTTTGAAGAGATTTGATGAGTACATGACCTGATCATCTTTACCACATTTACTTATT
This sequence comes from Helianthus tuberosus, assembly GCA_030545235.1. Taxonomy (NCBI): domain Eukaryota; kingdom Viridiplantae; phylum Streptophyta; class Magnoliopsida; order Asterales; family Asteraceae; genus Helianthus; species Helianthus tuberosus. Next base: position 417,761 of record JARYGA010055529.1, read on the forward strand.
GCAATGACTGCTTCGGTTTTCTCTAACCAACGCAATGATGCAATTGCTCCTTCATTGCCTGCAAATTCAGTGGGTTTACAACCAAGGAATTCTTTGAAAGTGCAATCAGGCGTTGCAGTTTTCATTTTCTTGGGTAATGGAGCTTGATGTGGTTCCTTATTATGATTAACATGATTATTGCCTCCATTTACACTATTACTGAAGTTATCTTCAGTAATCTGTTTACTAGGGACAATTTGTTGCGGTTCGATTGGATTCTTTATAGCAGCGACAAATGCTGGAATAGCATTGGCTATCCCTTGAGCAACAATGTTTTCGATATCTTGCCGAGTCATATATTGATCTCTTGAATGTTGCTCAGACTGATTAACTTCATTTATAGGTTCATTACCATTGTTTGCCATCTGATAATATATATATAAATTTTATTAGTATCTGTTAAATAACAATTATATACAAACAATCAGAAAATTTTACAATACAGGTATAGTCAAGACAATCGATTTCTCGATTTCATTTTATATCTAGTATAGTATGCATCATTACTCGCCAATATCTTACAGAGTTTTATTCGTTATTTACAGACTAACTTTACTATTACTATGATACAACCATCGTTTTATCATCGTACTATCTCTCGTCACTTGCCGTTCTAAAAACGCATTTCCCTCTCATCGTACTTCCAGGCAATTTGTCCCCCTATTTCCCTGATTCTACTTCCCGCATCAAACAACTCTTCACCAAAGTGGCGAATTTCAGCCATGTTTTCATTACTCATGGGTGGATTAGGTAGGGGTTCTGGATCGAATTGTGGAAGAAAAGAGTAAGGATCGTTGACAATATTTTGGAATTGCCAATCGTTTGTCCACCATTCGTCCATTCCTGTGGGTTGGGAGTGAACTATTGGGTCTGGAATTGCTGGTTCCCAATTCATAGGGAGTTGGTTTTCAAGAGGATAATTAAAAATATTAGTATTGACAGGCTGAATTGTCTCACAGCTTGCCAATAGGAAATCTTTTTCATCTTGAAAGGTCCTTCCCTGGTTTTGATTGGAGCTCTCTCCGATTTCTATCTGAGTTGGTCTAGAGCCTTGCCCAACTTCCATTACTATTTCTTTAGTACCTTCCTCCATCTGTATTCCTATCTCCTTAACCTCCTCCTTGTCTTTAGTTTCTATTTCCTGTTGTTTAGAACTTTCTCCGGTTATAATTTCTTTTCCCTTTTTCAAAGGATTGTTTATTTTGGGAAGTTTTGTAGCTGGCTTTTTCTTACGTATACGACTTCCCCAAACATATTTCCTTCTTTTCTTGGGTTTTGGCTTTTTCAAGGGTGGAGCAGTGAATTCTACAGGTTGTTCTATATCCGGAAAGTATCCAGTAAATTCTTTGGAAACTTCGATATTCACCGGGTAAAGATTAAGGTTCTGAAAGGCTTCAGATATCCCACTCATGCTGATGTAGCATATATGCAAAATGCATAAAATACTAAGTTAAAATTTATAAATAACCGTTTAATTTATTACATACTGTGTACTAATTTATTACAAAGATAACTGGAAAACACACTTAGGTTTTGAAATTTTTTATTTATTGCACAGGGTTTCTAGATTGTAAGGGTAAGGTGCTAAAACTTTAAAATATTTAAAGATTTATATTTTCTGCTACTGTGGCTAGCATATATAAATTTGCCCATTTCTTATCTAGCTTATCTTCCCAAGGTGATTTATCAATTAATTCCTGAGTTTCCCGTTTAATCTTCTTTTCTCGGATTTTCTCTTTACTTTTCTTAATAATCATCTCCCTCCTTCTAGGAGAAAGTGATTCCTCGTATTGTGCCTTTCGCACAAATATTCCTTCTTCAGGAATTTCAGCCTGATTCGAGGATTTGGTTCGGGATGAACTTCCCTTCTCATTGGATGATCTATCTAATTTAAGATAGATGCTTGACAGCTTTTGCTTACCCATACTGTAACTAACAAATAATCAGTTAATAACACACATAATCACATAATAGTAATCAGGAAAAATTAAGTATTTTTAAATACTTAATTAGCTTAACTCAGTGGCTCTAATACCACCTTTTTCTGTCACGGCCCCCGACCCGGTTTAACCCGTTTCAGGAGCCGCGGGACAGAAATCCTGTGGTATTTATTTAATTGAGTTTAACAGCGAAAGTTTAACATCAGGATCGTTTAAAGCTAAATTTTCCCGATTTATTTTATTTCACAATTCGGGATAAAACCCCGATAATTTACAATATTATGTTTTTACTATGAAATCGTGATATTACAAAACTTATTTCTTTATTTTATAATGAGCCACTATCTTAAGCTTGAAATGCTCCTCAACACTTTTCCTGAATTACAACAGATCACCTGAAACATGTTTGAAAAAGGTTTTGTCAGCGGAAAATACTGAGTGAATCATTCTATTTACTAAAATGACACATTTGTTATAATTTACAGTATTAAGAGCGATTACAATGTTTCTATTATCAAACCAACTACCCACGGTATTTGTCACTCGACCGAATCTGTGACTATGGTCATATCCCCCAATTGGCTGCCCCAATGGTGACGATTATCAAGTAATGTATACAAAACCCCACATACCGGCTGTAACTTGGTGATTACAAAGACTTAATCCCTGTAATTATAACTTTGAAAATAAACATGATTTGGAAAGTAATTTGATAAAAAGAGAATGACTCACATTGCTGATTTAATACGGACAGAGTCTAGTCTATGAATTAGCCTGGTTAACCTAATTTAGATAACAATGCACACAAAACTGGGTTAGTAATCAATACAGCATTTACGATAACTCACGAGATCAACCAGCACAACGAGTGACAAAGTGCTATGCTTAACATCTGTCGAATTAACGACTAATGACAAAGCATCACCCTAATGTGGGAAGCACTTAAACACCTGTTGAGTACGTTGATCGATCGGAAAATGAATCGTAGCAGCGATCGTGCTAATACCCTGTTTTGTGGCAGAATTTCGAGACCCTGGGGTGTAATTTAGAGTATTCAGTGTATAGTGCGAATTTTTACGTCGTTTTTCTTCCAGAAATCAAGTCCCACTGTCCTCTATTTATAGGTAAAATTTGACCCTGAGGCGGCCCGCGTGAGAATTAAGCAAACCTGAGGCGGGCCGCGTGAGACCTATTTTTAGGCATAGGGTTGCCACGGTTGGGACTAGCTTTGCTGAGTTGACAGTTTTCGTAAATTCAGTTTCTACAGCTCACAATTTGGATAATCGTTACTTAGGGTATTACCCCCCCTGAGTTTTAGGGGCCCTAATCCTGATTCTGAAAAATTTGAAAATTTTAGGGTTTGTTCAGAATCACTTGGGTGTCTCAATTAGGGTTTCCTATTGGACAATTAAAATACTAAATAGTACTTTTTGATAAGAGTTGTTACACAAACACTTATAATATTTATTTGTGATATGATCAAACAAATAAATATTAACACTAATTGGTTTTCTAAATAATTGCACTTGACAAACTAATAAATTATGTGGATAATTTATTTTGAGAGAATATTTTATTTTGTTATTTAATGGGTTAAATAACATAATAAAAAGTTGTATAAGTCTTATAACATGTGATGTTATAATTTTATAAAAAGTTATATAAATAAACAAGACTTATAATGTTAAAAAGAATTTTTGAAATTTTATTATAAAATACCCATGTGGGCCGCCCCCAACATGTGTTCTTCCCAAGGTCTTTTTGGTCCAATAGGATGACATGCATTTTGCATGGTTTGAGGCTTTGTGATTGGGTCTTGAGGTTAGCACATTCTCTCATATCCTTTTTCATTATTTTGTATGACAAAAAATAGGAGATGAACTTAAAAAAGAAATACTAGAGAACTCTCTCTAGAAATCGGTCAACATATGGTGGTTTTAAAGTTTTCAAGTTTGTAATTTCAAGTGCAAGAAGTCTCTAAAAATGTTCCATAATTTCGGCCAAGGGTTGGTTCCAAGAGAGTGATTTTTCAAGTGAGTTCATGAGTGTAAAATCCTAGCTAAATTTAAGGTGTTTGTTGGAAGGCTTGGGGTATACAAGCTTGAGACATTCTACACTTGAAGACTACCGTTCAAGAAGCATCATCCTTTTTCTTTTCTTTTACTCCTTCGAAGGTAGTATTCTTGAAACACCCTATGGTTGTGTTTTATTTTTAATAGCATGCATGTTCGTATATGGATCCGGGTATTGGGTTTTACATATAAAATGGGTTTTATATCTTGTAAATAACATGTTTTAAATAAATATTCCGTTGCGTTTTTATTTTATATGGATGAAACAACTTTGATAAACATTTGAAAAACCCAACAAGACTTGCATCAGACTTGAAGATATTCTATCCTTAAACTAGTGTATTACACGGATCTAATAATATTAAAAGTGTTTTCAAAGCATTGAAGTAAACTGGTTTTCAAGTATCGGATTAAACTATTCTTTACCATTTTTAGTGTAATCTGCCAAAATGGTCCCTAAGATTTGGTCACTTTAATCACTTTATTCCAAAACTCAAAACTTTTAAATCTGGGTCACTGTAATTTCAATTTTGTTGCCATTTTCATACAAAATCAAAATTTAGTCAGATTTTTCAGTTAACATCCAGAATTTTTGTCTTTTTCCCCCTTTTAAAGAAGGGCAAAATGGTCTTTTAACGTTTTATTATAACAAATTAAAAAAAAAACTGACCTTTTGTCCTTCATTAAAAAGGAGAAAAAAGACAAAAAATTTGTATGTTAACTGAAAAATCGGAGTAGATTTAGATTTTGGATGAAATGACAACAAAATTGAAACCAAAGAGATCCAGATTTAAAAGATTTGAATTTTGGATTAAAGTGTCAAAAGTGGTCAAAACTCAGGAACCATTTTGACAGTTTACTCCCATTTTTATTATTATAATATAAAGTAATATTTATTTAATAGTTGTTTTAAACATATAGTAAAAAAAATCATTTTAAAGAATAAGAAGTTGTTATAATATTAATATTATTTGAAATTGTTTATTATAAATAGAATTGTTACTAATAACTAATTATATATTATAGAGAAGTTAAAAGGTAAATGATCATTATCTAATAAACAATAAAACATTTAATGGTATTAAGTTGTTAAGGAATTTTTCATTATTTTGTAACAATTAATTTACAACAACAACAACAACAATAATGAATTGAAATAAAGAATAACATGTGAGATTAAGTAGACTATTTTATTAGTATTAGATTAGATTTGCGATTTTTTTTCCATCCATATGTTATTTTTTTTTTCCTGTTAGTGCTTATGCGTTGGACTTGATGAGTTTGGGCTAGAAGTATAATTCTAAGACAACACGGCGTGGAGGGGCTTGAAAAATAGGTGTTATGCGACATGTGGACGATACATAAGCACGCATCAGAAAAGTGGCGTGATCGAAAAAACGGGGGTGTGGAAGAGGGGCGTTATTCGACACGTGACACCTATTTAATATCATTATTTTTTTGTTTAAAAATTATATAAAATCAATTAAAGTTAATTTAGGAACATTAATATTAATGGAAAAAAACATAAATATTAAAAACCACATAAAATTCAAGTTACATAAACTAAAAAATAAAAAAAAAAATTACACAAACCTAAAAAAATTAAATAAACATAAAAAAATTACATAAACATCAATCATCCTCTTCGTCTTCGTCAGAGTCTTCACGTGGAAGGCTCCAAATGTGTGCAAGGAAATCCGCTCGAACGTTGTGATTTGTTGTATCATGTTTAATTTCGATGAAGTTCGCTTCTTTTTCTTGATCACTTAATTCTATGACGCTTGGTTGACTCGTCTCCTCATAATACTCGCAAATTGTGTGTCCCTCATTCTTTGAAATCATGTTATGCAAAATAACGCACGTGTACACGGCATTTCGAGTTCTTGGCATAATCCTACATGCCACCTATAAAATATGTCATCTTGACTAGAAAACACTAAATACTCATTCGACGTCTTTTCGTTCCGCCATTTGAGCCCCATTAAACTTACATCTCTTTTCGTCTACAGTTGTTTTCCGTGTAAATGATTTTACAAACACGGCCCAATATGGGTAAATCCGTTAGATAATAACTGTATTTGTATTCCGCACCGTCAACTTGAAAAGAACCTTTCGGTCTAACACCGTTCATATGTCGAAAGCCGTCCCATAAGCCAATTGTCTAAGCGCGGCCGTGAGTTTTTTGCAATGTGCTAAATCTTAAACGACCACGCGCATCCTTTCCTTGTCCAAAAAAAAATCATATTTACTTGATAAATCGTTTGATATTCTAAGAAATAATTTAGGGCTCATACGAAATCGACGGCTAAAAGTACTATCATCATAAGTAGGGTTTGGGGAAAAATAATCACTTACCAATAACTCATGTGCGGTGAATCGGTCACGTACTATGTATTTTCTCCTCTTGATTTCTGAGAAGCACCCTTCATTTTCTAATTACTGTTTGAACCGCCTTTTGAAACGCTTAAATTATGAGTGGCGACTCCTCGTCATCTAACGAGAATAAAATTAAATCGTCAAGCTCAGAGGATGATGAAGAAGATGAAGGTGAAGAATTTGAGCCTTCCATTTAAAAAAAAAAAAGAAATCGTAAAAAATGGGAGAAAATAGGTAGCTCGGAAGAGATAAATGGATGATTGAGTAGAGGTCCAAGTGATATATATATATAATATAGATTTATGACCGATCCATTGACAAGTTATCAGTCGAAAGTCGAAAATCAATATTATCAGACAACTTATGAAAACCTTATATCCAAATTTGTGATGGATCATGGATTGTTTCTCACAAATTAGTTCTTACCCGACAAATAATGAAAAGACTTCAAGTAAATCTCATATGAAAGCTTATCCGGTAAGTAACTATGGACATGCTTTAAAACTTTAGTTTTTATTATTCTATTCAGTTTGTTTAACGATAAAAGAAAAGTTAAATGTGTTATGACACTTGCCGGACATTCATTAGTTGTTGTTAGTCATCCACGAATGGTTAAAAACTAATTCTCTAATTTCATATCATTTTTGGGTAAGCTAGGTGCTTTGACGGATTACGGTTTTTTTTTTTTTTTTTTTTTTTTTTTTTTTTTTCATTTAGTGTTTATGCATTAGACTTGATGAGTATGGGCTAGAAGTATAATCCTAACTTTAAGCACAACTATAAATTAATAATATTTAAATTACTAATAAACCTTTGGTAAATCATTAATGTATTTGGCTTGGTTACTGCCCTTACCACTAACATGTTTTTCATGTGTTATCCATGACATAAAGAGAAAGGAAATAAGAAGGAAAAAGAGAATTGCATAATAAAGAATTACTTGGGACGAGGTTAAAGCAATCTTCTTTTGTCTTCATGAATGTTTTCTACTGATGTATATAAATTTGTGTAATCCTAGAACTATCATCAAGGAGGACGTTAAGAAAAAGAAAAAAGAAAAACATTGTAAGCTATTCTTTCTATTATTGTAGACTGTGTTAAATTCTTGTATAATGTTATTTTTCTTGATACATAACACATGAGATGATATGAGTGTTTAGTTCTGCTCTTTTTTTTTTATAGTTTCAGATGTCAATTGTTGATATCTGTTAATAGCAACATGCTTTCAAAGATTTAAGTTTATTGTAACAATTTATGTCACTTTGTAAACATGTTCCATCGCAATATCAGCTAACGTTGTGTGGCGAAATAACGGTTGAAATTTTAGCTACCGTTACCAACCCATGTAGCAAAATTTGAGATGAAATTTCTTGTCGGTCAAAAAGAAACCCTTGATCACAAATTGATCGCAATATGTGTACCAAAGCAAGTTTTTGCCACCACAATTTATGTTAGAAATGGCTATTTGTGACCGAAATTAGCAATTACCCAATTTTTTAATTGTGCCCATTTTTTAAAAAGTGATACTAGTAATTCTTTTGATTTTTTAAATAGCGAAATACAATTTATAAGTCTAACTACTTGGAGTATATATTGCTATTACATATCAATTCAATATATAGCTTAAGAAATCGGCACACTTGTGAAAGTATATTGCTATTACAATTCAATGTTAATTTATCTGGTAAATTAGATTTTAATATGCCCAGTGGCGGATCTTGCCCGTTGAACATGTCAGGGCCGAAAGACACGGGCACTAAAAAAAGCCCGGACAAGCCCGGGCCAAAAATAGTATATATAAAAAATTTCGATCGAAATGCGGAAAATTAGCACTACGCCCGAAAAACTTGCCAGGGCCGTGGCCCTGCCACGGCTCTTCTAAGAACCGCCCCTGAATATGCCTCATTGGTTGATAATAATGCTTACCGACAATATATATGCTCAATAACATTCTTAGGTTTCACTTTCATTACCAAAATCAATCTCACGCATATTATCTTCAAAGATTTACCCTTGATTTTACTTGATTTCACTCACATGGATGATTATTAGCAAAAGAAGGAATATACATTCATTGTGAAATAGTTGTAAAGCAAATGTACAATAGAGTGAAACCTTTAATTTAATGATTATGCGAGTGTGATTCACTTTGGAACTAAAAATGAAAGTTAAGTGTGCCAGGAGTTAAATTGTCAGTGTAGATTATTGTGTCCCAGCTGATAGAGTTTGAAATATTAAAATCCAATTTTCATTTTTATTTCTAATACACCCTTTAAATTTTCATAGATTAGTACGCAAAAAAACTATGGCTATGATCGGGATTGTACCAGAAGTGTTCAAAGAAGAGAACTATGAGTTTTGGAAAATATGTTTAAAAAGTTATCTAATTGGTCAAGGCTTATGGGATGTGGTCTTAAGAGAAGCTACATCCGAGGAAGAGCAATCACAAGAATGGCAAAGGAAGAACGCTCAGGCTTTGCATGCTATTCAACTCGCTTGTGGATCACAAGCTTACGCCAAGTACAAGAAGAATACACATGTCTCTGCTAAATTCGCTTGGGATCATTTGGCTGAATTGGGTCATATCCCAACAAAACATCCTGAGGCTACACATAAAAAAGATCAAGATGTATCTGGTGAAGTAGTTTGTCAATTTTTGTATGCCTTTTATATTGCAATAACCTAACTTTGTATTATTCTAAAAAAGTATAGAATGTTCACAGGGGTTGAAAAGCACCATCTATATGAAGTCCTATACAACGCTATTGAGGATGACAACATGGAACGAGTGAATGTGATCCTTAAGAGGGAACCCAATGCTACAACATCAATTATATCTTCACATGGAGATACAGCTCTCCACATTGCAATCCTCTCGGGAAAAATAGAGATTGCACTAGACTTAGTGAAGAAGATACCCCCAGAAGAATTAGAAATTAGCAATGAGTTTGGGGCCACTCCTCTCTCTCTAGCTGCTATAACCGAAAACATAACATTGGCTAAAGCCATGGTGGAAAAGAATAACAATTTGGTTACTATAAAAAGTGGAAATACTGACCAGAGCTCCCTTCCTGTCATTGTGGCATCAATGTATGGTAGAAAGCGAATGGTTCACTCTCTCTACTCCAAGACTCCAAAACACCTGCTAGACCCGGATAACCTTAACGCAAACAACGGATTGGATGGTGTGTTGTTGCTGAATAATTTGATCACCGCAGATTTCTACGGTTAGTCAATTGAGTTTTTTTATATTTTTTTATTTTGTTTTGTCTACAATTTTAAAGAATCTCACTAATTGGTACTCACAATGTTCTACTCTAAATGCCATAGATATTGCTTCTAAGCTACTCAAGTTGTTCCCGAAGCTTGGCATCATGGCGGATCACCTTGGCGATTATGCTCTTCACAAATTAGCACATAAGCCTTCTGCATTTGCAAGTGGAAGCAAATTTCCATATTGGAAACAATGGATCTATAACTGTGAGTAATTACATTCTAAATACCTTTCTGTGCTCTAACATTAGCTCAACAAGGAATCACATTCCCATTTTTTTATTAAAATAAAGAATACATTCTAAATGAAATCATAATCTCCTTCACATCCTAAAGTGCAAGGGTTAATTAGTATATAGTTAATAGTTAAGAATTAGATTAGTGATAGAAGTATGGGGACTAAAGGTGACAAGTTGAAAGTGGATAACCTACATGTTTGGAGCGACATCTCCTTGGGTCGCGACTCTTCAGTTTGGCGGCAACAGGAAACAAAAAAAACACAGGGACGTGACTTTTCAAGGAGAGACACACCTCTTCATCTTCAATCACAACCACAAGATTCTAGAGACGCAACCGTTCAACAAGGGACACGTCTATTGGATTCGCACCTCTTCGATTAGTATAAATAGGGTTAGATATTTCTATTGTAAACATTTTTTACTTGTACAGATTCACAATCATTTATTCATTCAGAAATAAAGGTTAGTTTATGTTGATTCGTTCTTTGTTATTTTCATTGTTCATCAACAAGATTCTGGGCAACAGTGGTATCAGAGCGTAGGGCTCAAATTCGTTTTGGGAAGACGATCATCAGGCGGGTGGTTGAATTCCCTAACAATTCTGATCACGCAGGAGGCGTTGATTGGATTGTTCTTGTAAAGTTTTAACACCAATCGCATCAAGCGGGTACGATTGTTGTTCATTCGTTAATCGGTCATCAGGAGGGTGTTCGATTTTTTATCCGGTCATCACTGAGGGTGTTTGGATTCTGAGTTTTATTTTTAATTCAAATCACGGCAAGAGGCTACGGTTCGAGTTAAGAAGACGGAAGCAAATCTGAGAAGTTTGTACTCCGGTGTGAAGAAGCAATCGCAAATCTGAGAAGTTTGGGTTGTTTGAAATTTGCAAAAGACACAAAATCTGAGAAGTTTTGTGATATCAAAGCATCAAGAGGGTGTTCGGTTGAGAAGTTTAGTCGCAAATCAAGCGGGTTTGGGGCTGATTTTTTATTCGTGTTTAGAGAGTCGCGAATCAAGTAGGAAGAAAAAAAAACGCAGCCAAGAGGGTTGTTAAGAAAAGTCAGAAAACCGTGCGAAGAATCACGATAAGAGAAGTCGCTCGGTTCGCAAATTACAGGTTCTACATTCTATTTTTTCTGGAATATATATAAAGTTTAGAAATTGGTTTGATTCCGTTAGAAAGTTAGTGTGAATTTTTGGAATCATAGACTTCGATTTTAGGAGAAAACCAAAGTTTAGAAAGTGAAAATTGTTGGAAAAGAAATTATGGCGGATTCAGGAGGAGCCTCTCCGTCAAACGCGGTGGTGATTAAAGAGGGTAGTTCGTTCTCCCAGTTTCAGTGTCCTATCTTAAAGTCTACAAACTATACGGTATGGGCAATCCGTATAAAAACCATTTTGAGGGCAAACGGATTATGGGAAATGATAGAACCAAAAGAAAATATGCAAGCGGATGAAAAGAAGGATATGATGGTGACCGCTTATTTATATCAAGCACTACCGGAAGATATGATAATACAAGTTGCAAGTTGAAAGAGTGCAAAAGAAATTTGGGATGCATTAAAGACTAGGCACGTCGGTGCAGATCGAGTGCAAAAGGCACGTCTTCAAACGCTCAAAACAGAGTTTGAGATGTTAAAAATGAAGGAGGAAGACACTATCGATTCGTTCACTGCAAGACTAAATAGCATTGTCACGAGGGCAAGTGGTCTTGGATCAACTTTTGATCAACCAACTTTAGTACGGAAACTTCTGAGTTCTGTACCAAAAAGGTTCGTTCAAATTGTTGCAACCATTGAACAATTCGTTGATTTAGAAACAACGACGCTAGACGAGACAATTGGAAGATTGAAGGCCTATGAAGAGAGAACCGGTTTGGTGGATGAAAACCCGGTATACAATCAAGAGAAACTTATGTATGCGCGACGCGACAAGAACTATGGTCGTGGAAGGCGTTTTGGGAACAATGGACAAGGAAGGTTCAACTCATCGCAAGACAAGTGGCGTGATGAAAAGTTCAAACAACAAGAAGAAGATGATGAAGATTCATCACAGAATGCTTACAAGAGTAGAAGCAACCAAAGGAAGTTTGGGAAGGATTTAAGCAAGATAAAATGCTATAATTGCCAAAAGTTTAGTCATTATGCCTCAGATTGTCCTGAATCAAATCAAAGAGGAGAGGAATCAAATCTTGTGCAGGAAGACGATGAACCAACTCTCCTAATGGCAATCAAAGAAGACTGCAATGATCTACTACAACGTGCTCGAGATAAAAATGGAGAAGCACATGATGGCAAGCAAGACATGGAGAAAGATCAAGGTGCAACTTAAGGATGTTCGAGATTAGGGGGGGTGAATGAAATCATAATCTCCTTCACATCCTAAAGTGCAAGGGTTAATTAGTATATAGTTAATAGTTAAGAATTAGATTAGAATTAGATTAGTGATAGAAGTATGGGGACTAAAGGTGACAAGTTGAAAGTGGATAACCTACATGTTTGGAGCGACATCTCCTTGGGTCGCGACTCTTCAGTTTGGCGGCAACAGGAAACAAAAAAAACACAGGGACGTGACTGTTGATACATATTATGTGGATACGGCTCGGCTCGGTTCGACTCGGCTACGAAGTGAAGGCCGTAGTCAAGACATCCTCCTGTCTTGACTCGGTATGCGATTGACTTCGTAACATTTGATGTAATTGCGACTGCGTGTGTGCAGTATGCAATTTAGACTAAGTTTGTCTTGTTTATATTTTGTTATCTGGTCCAAAATGTCAAAGCCCAAGGCCAAAAGCCCAACATGATGAAGACTGGTGAAATCCCTTAGGCCCATACACATATGACGAAAACACTATACTGTGAAAACCCTTTTGGTGAAAACCAAATGAGATGAAAACCAAATAGGACGAAATCAGGTGATTTCATCCATATTCTTGATTTCGTCCCATGTGATTTCGTGGGCCTCTGATTTCGTCAGTCCTTTACTATATAAACACTCACAACAGACATAACACACTTAGGCAAATCTGAATAGATTTAAGAGCGAACATTCTAAACACACACACACAACTGAGAGTTTATAGGTTTATCTTGTAAACATTGCTTTGTAACGGTTTCATACGAGTTAATACAATGGAGTGTTAATCGTTGAATCTTTGTGTTTGTGTTGGCAACTTGGTTTAACTTACCCGTTTGGATTCCGCACTTTCGGGTTTGTCGGAAAACAGGGAATAGAGGTTACTCGATCCTCCGGGTGGACCAACAATTGGTATCAGAGCATTGGCTCGATTCCTTGTTTAAACCAAGTTGTTTTTCTTGTGTTTTTCAAAGTTTTGTAGGTGTTTTTCTTGATTTTTGAACTTAAAGATCATACATTTTCTGGAAAATCACTTTAAAATTCTGGAAAAACCTTGTTATTTTGCTGTTTGTTTTGCTTTAAATCTTTGTTATACATGTTAGGATAAGGTTGTTATTGAAACATTGTGCAAAGTCGTTGTTCGGAAAATTTATCGGTCACCGGAATATTCAAAGTGTTCATCAGGATCTTCATATTGTTCATGCGTGTTCTTCATATATTATTGTGTTTGATCTGTGTTTTGATGAAATATTGAATTGTTTATGATTATTATATATTTAGTTGACAAATGTGTACAAGTGCAATGATGAAAGGTTGAAATTAACATGCTTCGAAATCTATTTCAGTAAGGTGCTTTTGGCAAAGAAGTCTTTGTTGTCAGTAAAAGATAGATAAGGTTTGGTTTGCTAAATATCTAAATTGTCTCCTGGTCCTTTGGTCAACAACATCAGACGAAATCACTTGTATTTTCATTGATCTGGGCGAAATCTCTTTCACAAGAAAACACCTCACATCAGTCAACGAAAACACCCGGGTCAAAAACATCAAGCTGGCCGAAATCCCTTATCAGTTCTTGCCGAAAACCCTTATTGCCGAAATATCTTCTGACCGAAAACAGTTTCACCTTTCACGAAATCATCCTGGCCGAAATCCCTTCTGAACCGAAAACCTTTATTGCCAAAAACCCCACCTGGGCCGAAATCAAACATCTGGGCCGAAATCAGTTCTGGGCCCAAATTAGTACCTGGCCGAAAACTCCCTTGCTGAAATCACCTATCGCCGAAAACACCCTTGCTGAAATCACCTATCACCGAAATCACTTGTGTTTGCCGAAATCACTTGTGTTTGTTTTGACTTGGATGAAAACAGGCTTGGCCGAAATCCCTTATCAACAAAAATCATTCAACGAAATCACTCCTCATTCAGTATCCAGACGAAATCAACTTGTTACTGGACTTGTGTTATTTTTTTTTAACAGAAGCTTTCAAATTCATATTTAACTGTTTAATTTGAGTGATTTGTTCAGGTATTCATCATCATACATAAAAAATGAATCCGAATTGGTGGGGTAATCCGTCGCGTTTATCTCCATCATGGGCCGAATCTCCCGCACCCGCATCTAATACAGAAAGCAAGTATACAAACACGCATTTGTCGCCATCATGGGCTGAATCTCCGGCACCCGCATCTTCGTAAGCGAATCAAATGTCGACAGGTCAATGGGCGTTTGTTTCAAATCAAACTCCAAGTATTCAAAGTATACTCCTCAGCGAAAGCGAGACCGGAAGTCCGAATCATCCACCGAAACTGATGCACCTAAACGAATATCCTGGTTGGGTTGATAGATTTCATACGTATGTCAATGGGCAAAACACAGAACTGTGGTTACGTTTTACTACAGATTTCGATCAAACTCTTGAGGTTGCCGCTTCAACTGCCGCTACATTTGCAGATCTTTCGGAAGACCAGAAAAAGGTATATGATTTAGAAAAGAAAGCATATGCTATTCTGACTCAGGCGATGAGCAAGGATATATATCATCAGTTTGTCAGTTTCAAGACGTCAAAGCGATTGTGCGATGCATTGAAGACAAGGGGTCTAGGAAATGAAAAGTCACGTCAATTGCGACATGATTTACTCAAAAAGGAGTTTGATGGTTTCACTTGTATGGAAAATGAATCTTTGGGAGATATGACAAGTCGATTTCATCACTTGCTGACTGAATTGAGCAATTATGAGGTAGTAACAACTCCAACACAGGTTGTCACAAAGTTTGCCGATGCACTGCCACCTCAATGGAATAGTTTCTTGGAAATCCTGAAATACAATGGCACATTGGCTACGACAAACATCAATGACTTCGCTCAGCTCTTGGAGAACAAAGATCAGGAAGAAATCCTAAAGGCAAAAAGGGTTCCAGTGCGACAAAATCCTGATATGTATTATGGAACTTCTAGCACTTCTACAATACCAGTGCGACATAATCCTGATATGTATTATGGAACTCCTAGTACTTTTGCAAAACCTGTTTCACACGCTCCACTTCAGACGACGTTTGTCACAATCACAGATTTGTATGGCAATCAGATACAAGTTCCTGTAAAGCCAGCTCCAACAACAGATATGTATGGATATCCACTTCCACCTTCCTCAATACCAAAGGTTGTTGCACCAACCACAGATTTGTACGGCAATCCACTACCTGTGCAACAGCAAGCCTGTTATGGTAGCACGTCATCAGCTGGTCAGCCATCTAATACAGTACAACTGGACACATCAAGTTTCTCCAAAGTTAGCGTTGAAGTAGCTAAGGATCACATGGAGATATTGAACACATTGGTGAGCGCGTATTGTGGGTTGATAGCAGGTCAGATCGGGAACATCAATCTGACTCAAGAAGATTACCAGCAGATAGATAAAGAGGAGATGGATATGATGGACATCAAATGGGCTTTCGCTAGTGCTGTAAGGCGAGCTAAAGACTTCATGGAATAGACGGGTCAAACCAGCTTGGAAAGCAAGAAAGACACAAAGTATGGGTTCGATAAGCAGTCTGTTAAGTGCTTTAACTGTGGCGAACGTGGTCACTTCAAGAGGGAATGCACAAAGCCAGCTCAGCATGGGAACCAGAATCCTTTCAGAGGTCAAGGAGGCAACCAACAGAATCAAAATCAACCCAGGAATGATGATCGAGCCTTGGTCCCTGCAAACAATCAAGCAGGACCATCGAACACCAATCAAGCTCTTGTGGTACAAATAGATGAAGGTTGCGACTAGTCAATGCAATTAGGCATTGGTGATCAGGGAGGAGCAGCTTGTTTTGCTGAAGCTGCTAAGGATTTGAAACACGCCAGTGGTGGAGAATCTTCCACCAGTGGTGGTGAATCTTCAGATGAAGAGTGTTCTGGTTATTCAGGGAGTTCAGATGAGGAAACTTCAACCTCAGGCGATGACAATGTATCTAGTGGGAGAATCGATGAAGATATCAATGAATTGTTAGGAGAAGCTGCAGCAAGGAATGATAGAAGATCTATTCTGGTGGATCAAGCTGCTTATTCTTCTTCTTCTCTTCTTTCAGCCTTTATGGCTAATGGCAGCAGTTCATCAACCCAGGTATGTGTCGATGAACCAACTGTTGTTAATTGTGATAATTGTGCTAGCTTAAGTGTTAAATGTGCTGATTTAGATGCTAATATGTCTGAGTTGCAAAGCAAACATAATGCTTTAAATGCAGAATTGTCTGTCTTGCAAAACAAACATGTTTCATTTGATGCTAAGTGGTGTGATTTTCAAAGCAAACATGAGGATTTGCAAAACAAATTTGAAGTGACAAATATGCACAATCAAAAGTTGATAGTGGATCTTTCAAAATGCAAAGAGGCTAGCATGTTTTATGAAAATCATGAAAAGGAATTTAAAACGATGGGTTGAAACTTTAAGAAAAGATAAAACCGAACTGACAAAAATGGTTTCAAGAAAACAAACTGACATAAACCTTTATATCAATCGTCTTGAAAGCATGCAAAAAGAGTTAGCCTACACAAAGTGTGAAAGTGAGGCGATCCGGCTTAAACTAGACAGTTATTCTAACTCTAGATATGTGCTGGATCACATCATTGGCACACAAAAAGAGAAAAAGGATGTCACGTGCATTGGATATAAGAAATGTCCACCACCTGTTAGACAAAATTATGATGCACTGGCTGATGAGGAGTATAGAACTCATTATGAAGAATCTGTTCCTTTAGACATTGAGGAATTTGCAACGGGACTTGGATACAAACAGGAAGTATCATCAGATTAAGATGTGTCAGCAGATACTGTTGTAAGTGCTGAACAAAATCAGGATCCACCAATCATTGTTGAGGATACTGATTCTTCAGATGATGAATCTAATGATACTGACTCAGCACAGTCGGAAGCGGTAATCAAAGAAGAGGATATACCTCTCGAGAATCATATTCTATGTGATCCTCCCGCAAAACCTGCTACGACTGTTCTGACCGAGTCCACGTCTACTTCCTCACAAGAGTCTGAGAGTGTGAATTTGCTGTACACTCTTGTTGGTGATGATAAAATCTACTCTGACAAAGATTTTCCTATTAAGAATGTTAATCAATCTTTAATTAGTAAAATTTTTGAGGATTCAACAAGTAAGTTCTTGGGAAAGATAGGATCACACGTTGTGGTAACACAGTGTCCTCCGATTCCAAGAGCTGAAACTCGCAAACAAAATGGCAATAAAAAATTACCAATTGAGAAAGTTCAGCAAAATCGCACCAAACCTAAAAGTAACTCACCGACTCAATGGCAAAAGAAACAGACCAAGAAAAAGGACAAGAAAGTGAACTTTGTGAAATCGAAGGGAACGGATAAACTTGAAACATTTTCAAATAAATCTAACTTAGATCATGTCATTCAAGTTAATTCTTTGAAAAGAAACGAACCAAACAGTTCAAAACCTAGTACCTCGGGATCACAAAGTTCATCGACAAGACAATCACATGATACTACGGGGTTTGTAGAACGTAGATCATGTTTTTCATGTGGCACAATTGGACATATCATTCGAAATTGTCCATATCTTCATAAACAAAAAGCCAAAGTTGATGATCCCCGTGACCAAATTGACCGCAAGCGATCTGTTTCATCAAAACCAGATCCCCGTCTTGTAAAAGAAAGGGAAAAGAAACAGAAACGCCAACAGGTCAAGAAAATTGAAAAGGCGATTAAAACCGATGTGGTTAACAAAACATCTGTTTCTGTCAAACCAGACAATTCAAAAACTTCAGACAATCATGAAGTTAAGATTTTAAAGAATAACACTGGTAAAACAAAACAGACCTGGAAACCAAAAACGCTTATTGAATCAGGGGGAACATCACAATTTCCACAACATCGAGAAGTTCAAGTAACTTACGTTGATGAAAATGGAAGACCCAAGACCACAAAGGCTTGGGTCCCCATCTCCAACTAATCATGTGAGTACATGTGCAGGGTGTTCCAGGAGGAACTTTCAGCAGTCATTGGATTGTTGATAGTGGGGCATCCAGGCACATGACAGGCGACATGAAACTTCTCTACGATGTTAAATCTATTAGAGGATGTTATGTTGCTTTTGTTGGAGATAAAGGCGGATATATTACTGGAGAAGGAATGGTATCCAACGGGGTTATAAGTTTTGACAAGATCAACTTTGTACAACAACTTGATCACAATCTTCTCAGCGTTTCACAAATCTGTGATAAGCAGTTTTCAGTACACTTTGATGCAAATGGATGTTACGTGCTGAAACCCGGCTTCAAGATTCCAAAAGAATGGATTCTCTTATCAGCTCCAAGGATAAACGACTGCACAAGCAACTTGTTTCATTACAAAAGCCACGGAAAAAGACTCAATCTCTTGGCACAGACGTATGGGTCACATTCACTTACGCAAAATGAATCATTTGGTGACGAATGAATTAGTGAATGGTGTTCTTCTTAAAAATTTCCATCTTCAAGACGTCTGTGTTTCATGCCAAAAAGGAAAGCAAACGAAGAAACGACATCTGACAAAGAAGATCAACACGGTGGCAGTTCCTCTTGAACGTTTGCACATGGATTTGTTTGGTCCTGTCAAGCACAAAAGCATCAGGAATGATCAATACTGCCTCGTGATAACTGATGATTATTCAAGATTTTCTTGGGTGGCGTTTATGGCTCACAAGAGTGCAACTTTCGGTATTATCAAAAACTTGATCATTCAGATTGAGAATTTGTATAAGTTGAAGGTTAGACGGATACGCAGCGACAATGGTACTGAATTTAAAAATCAAGCCATGGCGGAGTTTTGCACATCAAAAGGTATTCTTCACGAATTTAGTGCGGCTTATACTCCTCAACAGAATGGCGTCGCTGAACGTAAGAACCGTACATTGATCGAGACTGCTAGGACTATGTTGGTAGAGTCGCAGTTGCCCATTCCATTCTGGAGTGAAGCTGTGGCCTCTGCATGTTACACGATGAATCGAGTCCTTACAGTCAAAAGATACAACAAGACATGCTTCGAGCTTCTTCACAAACGGAAACCAGATTTGTCATATCTTGAACCGTTTGGAGCTCCTTGCACAATGATCGATCCTAATGGAAAGTTTGGGGCAAAAGCTATTGAAGGTCTCTTTCTTGGTTATGCCACCCCGAACTTAAGAGTCTGGAATCTAGAGACTAAAAGGGTTGAAGAATGGTCTGAGGTCAGAGTACAAAGGCACACATTGCCAGTCAGATGTCCTGGTCAACCATGGATGTTTGAGTACGATGACTTTTTCAATTCGATCAATGTTGAAGCAGTTGAAGAAACTGCTGCGGCAAGAATGTTTTTCGAGAGTGACAACGCAACAGATTCACCGTTGGTTCATCCAATTGTTGTCAATCAAAAGCCATCTTCAGTGAACAATAATGCTCTCGACAATGAGGATTTTCAGGATGCAACCGAACTAAACGAATCTTCAGAGGATGAAGAATTTCTAGATGCAGATCAAGAAGCTCCTACATCAGCAGTACACGGTACTTCAGAGGCTACACCTCCTGTGGACGCCACTATAACAGCTGAAGCTACTGCATCATCCTCTTCGTCAGTTCCGGGTATTGAATTGGTTGTTGATCTCAATCTCAACAATCTGGGTATTAATGTTCCAGTTCCGGAAAACCCTGAAACAAGAATTCACAATACCCATCCTCAACAAAACATCATAGGCAATGTACAAAGTGGCATACAAACAAGAAACATGTTGTGCAACAACAACAACGCAGGCTTGTATGCGGCGATTCGAGAATCTGGTCAACAAAACGATTGGTCTTTCGCGTGTTATGTCTCACAGGAAGAGCCAAGAACTTGGAAAAACACTTTGAAAGATAACTCTTGGGTTGAAGCTATGCAGGAAGAACTGCAACAATTCCAGAAACTTGGTGTCTGGAAGCTCGTAGAGAAACCTGCTGGTTATAAGAAGATTGGTACCCGTTGGGTGTATAAATGCAAAAAGGATGACCGTGGAATCGTTATTCGCAACAAAGCTAGATTGGTCGTTCAAGGTTTTCGTCAGATTGAAGGTATAGACTACAACGAAGTGTATGCACCTGTTGCACGTCTGGAAGCAATTCAGATCTTTCTGGCTTATGCCTCATTCAAAGGATTCAAGGTTTACCAGATGGACGTCAAAAGTGCATTCTTACATG
This sequence comes from Helianthus tuberosus, assembly GCA_030545235.1. Classification (NCBI taxonomy): domain Eukaryota; kingdom Viridiplantae; phylum Streptophyta; class Magnoliopsida; order Asterales; family Asteraceae; genus Helianthus; species Helianthus tuberosus. The sequence continues at coordinate 438,268 of JARYGA010055529.1, forward strand.
GTCTAGTGGAAGAAGAGGTGTATGTTGAACAGCCTCCAGGTTTTGAAGATCCTATCCATCCCGATCGGGTTTGGTTGCTGAACAAAGCTCTCTATGGTCTACATCAAGCACAGCGAGCTTGGTACGCAACCTTATCAAATTATCTATTGGAGAATGGATTTCGCAGAGGTCTTATCGATTGCACTCTCTTCATAAAAGAACAATATGGAGATCTTCTACTGGTTCAGGTATATGTGGATGATATTATATTTGGTTCTACTAACAATGTTATCTGTAGGGATTTCGAGCATGTAATGCAGGATAAATTCGAGATGAGCGCTATGGGGGAGATGACTTTCTTTTTGGGCTTGCAAGTGCAACAAACGAAGTCTGGGATTTTCATCCATCAGACTAAGTATGTCCAAGACATCTTGAGCCGATTCTAGATGTCCGACACATCGCCCATTGGTACCCCAATGCAGCAAAATCACGGAATCAATCCAGACTTGAAGGGTGAAGTTGTTAGCTCTTCATATTACCACGCGATGATTGGATCCCTTATGTACCTCACAGCATCAAGACCAGATATAATGTATCCAACATGCCTGCTAGCCAGATATCAAGTGAACCCGAAGGCCTCACATCTTGCAGCTGTAAAAAGGATTTTTCGTTATTTGAAGGGTTGCCCAGACACCGGTCTATGGTACCCTAAGGATGATAACTTTGACTTAGTCGCTTTCAGTGATTCTGATTTTGGCGGATGCAAAATCGACGGCAAATCCACAACGGCTGGATGCCAGTTTTTAGGAACTCGCCTCGTAACGTGGCAGTGCAAGAAGCAGACTTGTGTCGCTACATCAACTTGTGAAGCCGAATATATTGCTGCCTCAAGTTGTTGCTCCCAAGTCCTGTGGATACAACAGCAAATGCGCGATTACGGTTTTGAATTCCTAACTACTCCTATTTTAGTCGATAATTCTGCTGCTTTATCTATCACTAGAAATCCTGTGCAGCATTCAAAGACCAAACACATCGAAATTAAGTATCACTTCATACGTGATTGCTTTGATAAAAGGCTAATCGATGTTGTTAAGGTCCACACTGATGACCAACGTGCCGACCTTTTTACCAAAGCATTTGATAAATCAAGATTTGACTTTTTATTATTGGTAAACGGCATTAAGGTCAAGCAAGAGTAATCCACATCGGAAAATCATTTTTGTAAATATCTTTGTGTTTTTAAAATTATTGTAAGTTTATTGATTTTAGGGGGAGTAATTCCAAAATTTGAAAATTCAAAAACATCGAAAAATTTCAAAACCCAAAAACAATAGAAAAACAAAAATGAGTTTCCTGGCGAGCAAAAGAGAAAATGATAGTACATCAGTGGTCTGTCTAAACCTTTTTAAACTGAAATGCAAAATGCAAAATGAAAAATGTTAAGCAGCTCTATATAAGATGTATCGGTAGGCTCACAATCATCTTAAAGTGTGCAGGGTGATATAAACTTAAATCGACTGAAGACCAGGTGGGAACCACTCATTGGCACATGGTCTTAGTACCGAAATTTCGTTTGAGAGATTGCCGAGGTTCTGAGATATGTGGTCTTTATGCTGTTTATCATCTGGGTATCATGGTTGTTTATTTTACCGAAACAAACAGAGACGAAGTCTAGATCTTCCATGATATCATACATACGTGTACATACTGCATACGACCTCAATAAGTGATCAACAATCACATGTCCACAAAACAAGTGATAATATATCACATTTATCCGGGAGTCAAGTTCGTCTCTCTGCTGTACGAAAGTACTGACCTGTTCACGGACTTGCTCCTGTGCCCTCATGCATCTGAAAATCAAGTTCCTCATCAATAAGTGATTCTATCACATAGGGCTTGTTTTCAATCAAAATAAGTGAGTTACTCACATCTTTTTATACGGCAAAACAGATGATAAATGGTATACTCACCAGTAAGATGAAATCCTCGTGCATACCTTGATATGGGAATGTGTCGTGATGTGGATGAACACCGGTCGGTAAGTATAAATCATACCTTAACGTATCCCCTCACCATGATTACATCTGATAAGTTGAGTTTATGTGGATAACAATACCGATAATCGTTATAGGATGTTTATCTTAATGTTAACAAAAAGAACAACAAGAGCGTTTTGGCATGACCATACACTGATATGATTCTCTTACCCTCGAAACTCGCAAAAAGAATGTTTGTATATATTTACTTTTCTTAGTTTCTGCAACTCTGTATATATTTATTTACTGCTTTCAGTCTTTAAGTTTGAAATATTCAAAATGCCAAAAAGATTTTAGGTGTGTTTTAATATAAACTTTTTAAAAGTCAAAAAGATTTTAATTCTGTTTTAGTTTTGATTAACCGATGTTGGAACTCAAGTCTTCGTTGCCTGAAATCTTAATGAAAACCAAAACGATTGAATCTTCATAAACGGTCAGAGTTTGCAAGTTTTGAAATTTAATAATCAAATTTGAAAAATCTGTTAACTTTTCAAACTAACTGTCGGACGGTAGTTGAATAAAAATTGGTCACCTGTGTGTCATTTGTTTAATGTTAACTATATTCCAAGCAGCTGTTCTCATTACGCGTTTAGCTTTCTTGCATGTGCAGATATTAAAAGCGAATAGAACATGTTCGATGACAAGCTTCGGAATGAAGACACGACGTGAAGGCACTGAAATGATAAAGATGATCGAGTTGCCGCTGATCAATCACCAACACCACAAGGATCTCAAGCATTGAAGTCAAAAGATTCCCAAGCATAATTAAAGGGGGAGTTTGTTAACACACTACCTAAATGAAAAGGGAGTTTGTTGATACACTTTCTATGTCTGACACGTGAAGACTTTGAAGATCCTACGACAAGAATGAATGAACCATCAAGAGATGGAGAACGAGATTACGAACCTCGCGAGCAGCATCCAAGGGGGAGTTTGTTGATACATATTATGTGGATACGGCTCGGCTCGGTTCGACTTGGCTACGAAGTGAAGGCCGTAGTCAAGACATCCTCCTGTCTTGACTCGGTATGTGATTGACTTCGTAACATTTGATGTAATTGCGACTGCGTGTGTGCAGTATGCAATTTAGACTAAGTTTGTGTTGTTTATATTTTGTTATCTGGCCCAAAATGTCAAAGCCCAAGGCCAAAAGCCCAACATGATGAAGACTGGTGAAATCCCTTAGGCCCATACACATATGACGAAAACACTATACTGTGAAAACCCTTTTGGTGAAAACCAAATGGGATGAAAACCAAATAGGACGAAATCAGATGATTTCATCCATATTCTTGATTTCGTCCCATGTGATTTCGTGGGCCTCTGATTTCGTCAGTCCTTTACTATATAAACACTCACAACAGACATAACACAGTTAGGCAAATCTGAATAGATTTGAGAGCGAACACTGTAAACACACACACACAACTGAGAGTTTATAGGTTTATCTTGTAAACATTGCTTTGTAACGGTTTCATACGAGTTAATACAATGGAGTGTTAATCGATGAATCTTTGTGTTTGTGTTTGTGTTGGTAACTTGGTTTAACTTACCCGTTTGGATTCCGCACTTTCGGGTTTGTCGGAAAACAGGGAATAGAGGTTACTCGATCCTCCGGGTGGACCTACAGTGACTTTTCAAGGAGAGACACACCTCTTCATCTTTAATCACAACCACAAGATTCTAGAGACGCAACCGTTCAACAAGGGACACGTCTATTGGATTCGCACCTCTTCAATTAGTATAAATAGGGTTAGATATTTCTATTGTAAACATTTTTTACTTGTACAAATTCACAATCATTTATTCATTCAGAAATAAAGGTTAGTTTATGTTGATTCGTTCTTTGTTATATTCATTGTTCATCAACAAGATTCTGGGCAACACTAAATACCTTATTTGACACGTACGAACCAACTATTCATAATTACCTTATTAAGGTCATATAACTATTGTGACATATAAGAATAATAACAAGTCTAGATTATAATTCAAACATTCCTCTCTAATTTCAACTTGGATTATTTTGATAATAATATATATTAGAGTCTAGATTAACTACTAACCTTGATTTCCATAGTATACCTTGACCTTCTTTTGGATGTTGGTTGGACTAACTTCATTGATACCTGTATACGTTCTAAACAGGTGTGCGTATACATTCTCCTTGGGAAGTTGACCCCAAAATCAATACCCCTGGTGATCATCAAGATGAATCAGCCACCCTAGCTTTCTACGTCAGCTAGGTTGGATCTTGCTACGGCTAATCGGTATGCATGTCATACTTCTGGTACAAATGTACTTCTCGTCATGAAAATCATATGATAGAAAATGATTTTGTGCAAATATGTGTGTCTAATTTTACTTGCAGTACCCGATATCAAGCATTTGCATGACAGAAAGTTAGTAAATAATGAAGCAAGTAACCTCCTCGGCTGCATTTTTAAGGGAATAAAAGGCATGAAACACTTAGAGCTTGAAAGATTGGAAATTGACAAGGCAGTGCACAACGCAATTAAGCATGGAATAGTTGAGTTCGTAGAGGAACTACTAACTCAGTCTTTTTTATAGATTGGGAACAAAGAAAAGCATAGTGGCAAGTCGACATGATATATTTCAGAATAATTTTCTACATCTTGCAGCGAAGCTCTCTCCTCCGGCTCAACTTGAGCATGTTTCAGGAGCTGCTTTACAAATGCAGAGGGAACTGCAGTGGTATAAGGTAGAACAAAGTTTCTCTTGGGTGCTACAGAAAAAAGTGACTATTAATAACTAAAGTATCAGGGGTTGATGCATCATTCTCTACATAGTATATGGACTGATTGACCAGTTGCTAATGATATTTGGGACTAATTGTTTTGCAACAAATGTTAGTGACTGAGAATCAGTACTTAGTATATTGGTATTAAAAAAATATTTATATAATTGCATAAATCATCTTTTGAAGTTTTTTTTTATGTGAAATTGTCTAAATTATGTTCATGTATTTAACCAAAAATTTTAGGAGGTGGAAAGCTTAGTACAACCCAAATACAAAGATCAAGTGAATGAAAGCCACAGAAAGCCTGCCACTTTATTCACTCAAGAACACAAAGATCTTGCAAAAGAAGGCGAAAAATGGATGAAGAACATGTTGGAATTAATCTTGATGTTACGGGTCACGGGTCGACACGTTATCGGTCACGCGGGTCATGGAGTCAAGCATCAAGTCGGGTCGCGGGTTTGACCGGGTTACGGGTCAAATAAGGAGCTAAAACCGGTAGATTGTTGACTGAATTAAGTGGTGTGATGCAAAAGAAAAGGAGTACGTGGGTCGTTCAATGCACGTTGTTTAGAAGTCCGATTCTTTAGGATAAAGATTAGTTTATATTGTTTTTTTATTCCCACATTCGTTTTGTAAAGGCTATTTAAAGCCATGTTTCTGTGAATATTGAATAACCTATTTTTTCACCCATATACAGTAGCAAGTTTCTTCGAGTTCATACATACATATATACGTGAGTATTGAGTGTGAGGTTTGAGGGACCTGAACCAACAGAACACTGCAGGATCAAGTATGATTGTAGGAACTCTTATCGCTGCAGTCATGTTCACGACTGCCTTCACTGTACCTGGTGGGAATGACGAAAAAAGTGGCCTACCCATAATGTTACACACGGACAGTAACGTGTTCATGATATTCATGATATCAAATGGACTTTCTCTCTTCGCATCAACAACTTCTGTTTTGATGTTCCTAGGAATTCTCACTGCACGATACGCAGAGGATGATTTTCTTGTTTCCTTGCCCACCAAATTGATCCTTGGAATTGCATGCCTTTTCTTCTCTGTAGTTACCATGATGATATCATTTGCTACTGCATTGTATCTTGAGCTCCATAAGACACTATCATGGGTCTCCATACCTCTTATTCTTCTATCTACTTTCCCCGTTGTTCTCTTCTCTGCACTTCAGTTTCCTCTCCTAATTGAAATGGTTATTCGTACATATGGATCTTCAATTTTTGACAAACATAGTAAACATGCCTCCAGCATCAAGAAACCTCAGCAATACCCCCCACAACAAAACAGAGGGCTTACAACGGCGGACACATCCGACGGTGATTGCTCGATGAAGGTGTAAGTCATTGGAGATTCGTCAATGAATGTTTGTCAGATAAAGTTTCAGAATCAGATCATGGCCGACGTTTTTCTAGAGATAATGGTTTCATGATGGTATAGTGTGAGTTTTCTTCTTTTAGTTTTTGATCATTGTAATTCCATATATAAATATTTTTATCAATTTAATCAAAATAAGATGTTATTATATTATTCATTTTGGTTTGTTATTTAGGACACGTAATATCTCCCCATCTCGAAAATGTGATTTAATGGCCTTTTATTTATATCATTCATCTATGCACATACCAAGATTAATTGTATCGACTCTAATAGTTCTTTAATTTGCTAGCGTATAGGATTAAAAAGGTTAATTTGCTCTACAAACTTGTGTTAATAAGTCGTGACCTCATTCATTTGGTCATGTTCAATAAGCTCGTGTTAATAACTCTGTTTGGTGTGACATTCAAAGTAGCTTTGATTAACATGTACACATATTTTACTTTTTTTTTTTTCATTCACATTTACTAAAAAAAGGAATTTAACGATAAAAAAAAGGAATTTTGCTTTATCGAGGGTTTTAAAAAAAGAATTTAACAATAAATTACGTGACCCATTAGTGACTGCCATGTGGCCCAATAAAACAAAAATATTATTCATATAAGCTTGTAAATATATATAGTGTAATGTAATGTAATGTAATGTTTCTATCTTATCATGACATAAAAGGAAAGAAAATATAGAAAAAATAATAAAAAATGAAAAACTTTATGCTTGTAGATAAGAGAATTGAAAATCTATAACATCTAAAGAATAATGTAATCAGGTTATAGAAACTTCTTGTCTTTCATTAATGTTTTTTACTATTGTATATATAATGTGACAACACGAGATTTCAAGGTCCTTTTCTTCTAACCACTTGTTTTATAATCCTGTCTTGATTTCGATTTGTCTATGTGATGTTACGTGTAATTAATTGACTAAGTATAGTTTAGTATCGCTTACTGTTCTTGTGTAATGGAAACATAATATGGCGTATGGGCTTCGACCAAGAATATAGTATATGAGCTCAGTGAGGAACGGCCCACTAACCCGACGAAACATGGAGTTTCGTCACCCACTAGTTACCCGACGAAAGATGGAGTTTCGTCGCCCACTGGTCCTTCGTCGAAGGGACTGGATTGCCGAGTGGGCTTTCGGCCCAAGTGAAACGGGGACTCGGTTATATGAGCACATACGTACCCAGGATAATAAAACCCTAAACTCTATTCTAAACACACACCAAACCCTAGCTTTTCCTCCCTCTCAAGCGACCCGATGGCAGCCTTGGTGTCTCTCGAAGAATCCCTCTTGTTCCTACCTGGTTTCTCGGTTAGTATGATCCTATCATTGATTCGAATGTAATCCTTGTATTATTCATGTGCTCGGTTTCATGTTGATGTGCTAGAATTGTATGTTAGTAGGGTCCTTGATATAATGGTAATCAATAGTTTGAACTGAATGATTGGTTAGGAAACTAACTGGTGCAAATAATGAAACCATAAACTGTGGCCATGTGAATCAATGATAAAGTTGTAATGAAAAGGTTTTGGATTTCGGCTGAGGATTTGTGATATTAGGATGGTTATGACTAGGGTTTGATAAACAATATGCCACTAAACTAAAATGTGATTTACAAATATGTTTATTGATTGGATTGTTGTAAGTAGGATGGCAGGATAAGGTACTCGTTATTTCTGATTATACAAATAGTTTGTGTCGATGATGATCCCTATGAATTGTGAATGACTGAATACATGGAGATTTTTAGGGTTGCATAGGAACCAATTGAGAACTGTAACTGTCTGTTTGGGGATTGTGATGAAAAACTAGTTTCACCATGGATTTGTCCGTGACGAAACATGGGGTGTTTCGTCACCCAAGTCCTTGACGAAGCATGGGGTGTTTCGTCACCCATATTCTCGACGAAACATGGGGTGTTTCGTTACCCCTCATCTCGACGAAACATGGGGTTTTTCGTCGTGTAAGTAGATGTGTTGAATAGTAGGTGCCTGTGATGTTGATGTTGATGATGATGAATACTTGTGTGTGTCTACGATCCTTGTTGCATGGCAATGAGAATAAGAAACTTGGGTTGATTAGTGTGTATAGCAAACTCACCTATTATGTGTTTTCATGGTGACGTTCACATGAGATGTGAACTTGTGAAAGGTAATGCGTATTAGTTGCATGTTATATTGTGATCTGGTGATAAATGTAAACTGTGAACTTGATTGATTGTAAAAGCTGATATTATTGGTAACCATTGTTGGGAACATGAACTATGTTTTAAACGTGTATGAAATCTGAATGCTTGCTATGTGATATGTGTTAACGGTAATTTGTGTGACTTGTTGCAAACGCGAACTGGATATGTGGTTGCGAAAACGGATTGTTCTTGGTAACCACGGTAGGGTATGGTTGACCGACTTGGTACAGGTAATGGGAAGTGACATACTGAGCAATCTAAGGTGAGTTCACTGCTCTTTTTCCAAGCATGCGTCCCGGGGAGGGACATCTGGTAAACGTTCCGGGAGGAATGTCGGGTAAATGGGTTTGACTGGAATGTTAAACCTGGGTTGTTGGTTAATACACGTATATCTATCACCCAAGTCCCTTCTACCGATTGTTGCCGGGGAAGCAACGGGGTATTAGTTAATAGCGCTATTTTGGTTTGGCACCCTCACACTGTACCAGGGAGGACGGGAGTGAACTAATAACCCCAATCTTGACCATCGCTACGATAGAGGCAATGGAGGTCAGGGTAAATAATCTGGAGCCATCGGCGGTAACCGTGTGATTAACCAAATCGAATCTGTGAAACATTTTAATCTGGTAACTGGTAACTAAACACGATAACAAAACTTTGAACTCACCAGCGTCGTCTGACACACTTGTCTGCATGCTTGCAGGTCGTTAGAATCTTGGATATGGACTTGCTATCTGGGAGTGCTTCAAGGGTCGAGACTCTTGGACACTTGTCTTGTTGGTTTTGAACACTTACTTTGAAACAATTGATTAATAATTTTATATTATGCTTCCGCTGAACGTTTACTTTGGCTTTAACTTATGACTTGGAATTATATTATGAAATGAATGGAATGTTTTGCTTAAATATTATTTATAGTTCAATGTGATTGGTGGCTTGGATCCTGGTACGTCACACGTCCCGCGGTGTTCCTGCATGTGATATTTTGGGGGTGTGACAGTTTGGTATCAGAGCCACTGGTTATAGTGAACTTGGTTTTAAAACGTTTTATAAAACTAGACTATAACCGAACAAGTTCTGAATACGACCATGACACTCAGCTCCAGATTGCAAGGTTCGTTTCTCGTATACTCATTGTACTGTATAACTAGTGAACACTTACCGATGATATTGCATGTGATTGCACGTTTAGCATAACAATATGAATTCATGTACTACTTGCATGTGTTATGTGATTGATAGGGTGGTTTTTCCCTAAACATTCATGACTCATGTTTCGTGATGCTCTTTGTTTGCTACTTGAGTTTGAGGAACCATTTGACATGAGTTAGGAGGAGCTGAGGTGAGCATGCAAATCACAATATTATTGTGGGTGCACACATAATAATAATGTGGGGTGCATGTGAGTCCCAGTGAGGCTTAACAAGTGAAGAAGGGGTTCTGCTTTGTTATTCGATCAATGAGAAATGTAACAAATTCATAGGAGTCATAGTAGTGATTGTCTCCTACTCGAACGTGATTTTTTCCATTTCCCTCTGAAACCTTTCGAATCTCGATGCTATCGAGTATTACCTGAACACCCATCTGAACGCCTAGCGAACTGTGTAGAATGTTAGGTGCGTGTACGAATATCCTTGAGTTGGATGTCGCAGCGTCAAATGATTGGTCTATACCTTTCTCGCTTCTCTTCGTTTGCCAGAACTCAATGTATTAACGTCTCAGATCCCGAAGTCCGATCACTTCTTCAACACTCTGGAAACACACCATGCATTACTCAGTTAACTTGCAAGAACGATGGACAAGAGGATGAGTGTACTACCTTACGAACCTCAGTATTGGGACGACCCTGGTTACCGGCAACGAATGCCAGTAGATTGACTTCGACCGAATCCCTAACCCTAGTCAGCGACTTATGGGAGTCAACTCTTACGAGCCAATCAGGACATAGCAATGACAACGGATTACAGTGTGGAATGTGAGACTGCCAGCATAGTGAGTAGCCCGATAGGACGTGACACAGAATGTGAAAGGATGGACTTGGTTGATGAAAGATCGTGGGGATCCGTTTCAAGCAACGATGTTAGAGACAACAGTTACGGCGACATCAAGGTATTTGTAACCATGGCCTACAGTATGGGAATGGAGGTGTCTATGACATGGATTGGTCGTGGTTAGAATCAGGACGACAATAACCAAAGGAATGACGACAATAACAACACTGGAAATGATGCTCGTGGAAAGGGCATTTAGGATTGGCGTGGGCAACACCAGGATTATCGCTTCGTCTCTGTTCTATTTAACCCTGATGCTTCTTGAAACCGAACCTGTTGTGGAATCGGCTGATGACAAGACAAATTGAACCTCATATGTTTGTTGGGATGCAAAATAGACCTCGTGGGACAAGTGTTCGACATCGACCTTCCTACTACTATCCTTGATGGTCTTGATGCAGTAGTTAGTGTGGATTGGTAATCTAGAGATCGAGTAGATATATCCTGTGAGAAGAAGATTTTGCGTATCCTTCTCCCTAGTGGAGGATCGTTGTCTGTTCTAAAGCGTCAGAGTGGTGCAAGGGTTAGCACCATTCCAGCTATGAAGGCCCAGAAGTGTCTACGGAGGGATTACCCCGCTATGTTAGCAACTATTTCTGATGATAAGGCTAAGGAAAATAGGATCGGGAATCCACCAATTGTTTGTGACTCCTCTCAGTGTGCTATTCGAGGAACTTTCAGGTTTACTTCCACAACTGTTAGTCGGAATCTCAGTGGATCTCACGCCAGAGGCAGTTCTGAATACTTGTACTCTTACCGTCTTGCACCAGGAGGGTTGCAAGAATTGTCTAATCAACTACAGGAACTGTTGGACAGGAGTTTGTCGGACCTAGTTTTCGCTTTGGGGAGCCCCAGTTATATCTGTGAAGATAAGCCTTTTCGTATGTGTACTGATTATCGAGAACTCAGCAAGGTGACAGTCAAGAACCGTTCGCTTCGACCATGTAGTAACACCCTGGTGACCAATTGCGAGGGACAAGCTTCCATTCGGGGATTAATTAACGAACAAGCTATTATCAGATGGAAGTCCAAGGGGGAATGTTCCTGGAACGGCATACCGAACGCAATACGGTAAGTACAACTTTGTACACCATAACCATTGAGTTAATCAACACACCAGCAGCTTTATGGACCACATGAATAGACTGTGTTTATCGATGACGTATTGGATCATTTCCAGGAGGAAGGAACATCATGGGCGGCACTTGCATCTTATTTTAGAGCTCGTGAGGGAGGAGCCACTCCGCGCGACGTCTTGTTAAATGTAACTTCTGGATTCGAAAGGTACCTTTGGGTCATATAATCAACGAAGTGGGAATACACGTGGATCTCGCTAAGACCCATTTTGGTTAAAACTGATCAACACCAAGGATTCCTTCTGGGATGCAGCAATTCCTTGGTTTCGCTAGATACTATCACAGCTTCATCACAGGATTTTCGAAGATCGCGCAGCCTTAATCTCTTTGGCACAGCAGGGTGCTGTGTCCGTGGAAGACAAAACAGGAGGACGTCTTTTCAGCTTCCAAATCCCAGCTCTGCAATGCACTGAGCATCGTCTTTACCCGAGAGTGCGGGTGATCTAGTGGTATACCATGATGGTTCGAATCAGAGACCCAGCTACACGCCGATGCAACACGAGAAGGTGATGACTTACGTAATGGATTTACGAAGAGGAATTTCGCGAGTCACAACCTGCGGTGGAAACCGTGGTCTTTGGATTTAAGTTGGAGGCACTGCTTGGACGGTACCAAATGCGCTACTTAGATCGATCACAAGGGCCTCCCGTATACCGTTGTTTCGAAAGAGCTAAAACATGCAATGACATCGCTGGAGGGAACTTTCAAATGATTGCGACTATGAAACCTGAGCGTACACGAGCTTTGCAACTCACTATCGACTCTAGCCTACATGATCAGACTCGCTCAATTCAAACTTGAGAACTAAAGGAAGAGAATTTCAGGTTGAACCCATGCGGGGCATGGAGAAGCAACCTTTGGCAGGTCGGACGATATTCGCAACCTCATGGAACAAATGTGGATCTCATTATACGGCAACTGTAGGGAATTTGTGTGAGCAAGCACACCGGCCTCGATATTATAGTCGTCTGGGTTTGATGAGAGATATTAGGATCTATAAATCTTTTACTGGTGATCGGGCATGAAGGCCCATCTAGCAATATAGGTGAATAAAGTTTGACTTGTGGGGAAGTCAAGGTGGAGTATCGACAACCAGAAACACTCATATGGGAATGAGAACAGACTGCCCTCGATTTTGTCGCTAGATAACCTACAACTCGAGATGGAACCAGCACACTTTATGCAATCAAGGAAACGGACGAGTCGTCACAGCATGTGAGTATTCCTCTGAGAGAGGCTGTTTTTAGGCACGAGGTGCCAACTCCTGATACCTTTGATTTTGATCTATACTCGACCCATATCAGGCAATACGCAACACCCTTGACTCACATCTAGACATGAGCATTACGTATCATTGTAGGACAACCGGACAGAGTAACGAACCATCCTGACATGCGAGGACGTGCGAGATTGACTTTGGTAAACATTTGGAAGGACACTCACCTTTGGCTGAGTTCTATTGTAGCAGTTACCATTCTAGTATTCAGACAGCTCTGTTTGAAGCATTGCATGGACAGTAACGCTAATCTCCTTGTTGAATTAAGGTGGGTGACAACCTAACCACAGGTCTAGGACTTGTGCTCGAAACCCTTGGGAAGATTGCTTGGATCGAAAATCGTTGGGCGGCAACGAGTGACCGTCAAGAAAGTTGAAGGGATCAGGAAACACTGGGAGTTCATTGTAGGCGGTCGTATCATGTTGAAAAGCTCACCCTGGGAGGGTGTAGTACGCTTGGGAAGCGTGGCAAGCTTAATTTACGTTATGTTGAGTTATTCAGAATTCTGGAAAGAATCGGTCACGCCGCCTACAAACTCGAGTTACCCGACGAATTGGGTAACGCACATGATGTCATTTTTGTCTCGAATCTAAGGCAGTGTTTGTACGATGAAACGCTTGTGATACCCTTATTAGAGTCCGAGGTTAATGAGAAGTTGCGGTTGTTGAGGAAATTACTGAAATTACGGACCAGGACATGGACGTGGAACTCAAGACGCGGACCGGAGTTTGTTAGCATAGTCGAATCCTAATCATGAGAGTTCGTTGGAACTCAAGACGTGCACCGGAGTTCATGTGGGAACGCAAAGAACAGACAAAGCTCTAGTATCCTCAATTGTTCAAACGATTGTAGCAACCCCCGATGTCACTAGCGAATTTCGAGATGAAATTCCCTTTCAAGTTGGGGGTGATGTAGTACCCATGGAAAAATTCACAGTCATCCTGATCTAACACCTCGCGACTTTTGGATGGACTACTTATCAAATTTTGGGAGGAAAATTTCTTTCAAGTTGGGGATGATGTAACAACACGAGATTTCAAGGTCCTTTTCTTCGAACGATTTATTTTATAATCATGTCTTGATTTCGATTTGTCTATGTGATGTTACGTGTAATTAATTGACTAAGTATAGTTTAGTATTGCATACTGTTCTTGTGTAATGGAAACATAATATGGCGTATGGGCTTCGATCAAGAATATAGTATATGGGCTCAGTGAGGAACGACCCACTAACCCGACGAAACATGGAGTTTCGTCACCCACTAGTTACCCGATGAAAGATGGAGTTTCGTCGCCCACTGGTCCTTCGTCAAAGGTACTGGATTGCCAAGTGGGCTTTCGGCCCAAGTGAAACAGGGACTCGGTTATATGCGCACATATGTACCCAGGATAATAAAACCCTAAACTCTATTCTAAACACACACCAAACCCTAGCTTTTCCTCCCTCTCAAGCGACCCGACGGCAGCCTTGGTGTCTCTCGAAGAATCCCTCTTGTTCCTACCTAGTTTCTCGGTTAGTATGATCCTATCATTGATTCGAATGTAATCCTTGTATTATTCATGTGTTTGGTTTCATGTTGATGTTCTAGAATTGTATGTTAGTAGGGTCCTTGATATAATGGTGATCAATAGTTTGAACTGAATTATTGGTTAGGAAACTAACTGGTGGAAATAATGAAACCATAAACTGTGGCCATGTGAATCAATGATAAAGTTGTAATGAAAAGGGTTTGGATTTCGGCTGAGGATTTGTGATATTAGGATGGTTATGACTAGGGTTTGATAAACAATATGCCACTGAACTAAAATGTGATTTACAAATATCTTTATTGATTGAATTGTTGTAAGTAGGATGGCAGGATAAAGTACTCGTTATTTCTGATAATACAAATAGTTGTGTCGATGATGATCCCTATGAATTGTGAATGACTGAATACATGGAGATAGTTAGGGTTGCATAGGAACCAATTGAGAACTGTAACTGTCTGTTTGGGGATTGTGACGAAAAACTAGTTTCACCATGGATCTGTCCTTGACGAAACATTGGGTGTTTCTTCACCCATGTACTTGACGAAACATGGGGTGTTTCGTCACCCATATTCTCGACGAAACATGGGGAGTTTCGTTACCCCTCATCTTTAATGAAACATGGGGTGTTTCGTCGTGTAAGTAGATGTGTTGAACAGTACGTGCCTGTGATGTTGATGATGATGAATACTTGTGTGTGTCTACGATCCTTGTTGCATGGCAATGAGAATAAGAAACTTGGGTTGATTAGTGTGTATAGCAAACTCACCTGTTATGTGTATTCATGGTGACATTCACATGAGATGTGAACTTGTGAAAGGTAATGTGAATTAGTTGCATGTTATACTGTGATCTGGTGATAAATGTAAACTGTGAACTTGATTGATTGTAAAAGCTGATATTATTGGTAACCATTGTTGGGAACATGAACTGTGTTTTAAACGTGTATGAAATCTGAATGCTTGCTATGTGATATGTGTTAACGGTAATTTGTGTGACTTGTTGCAAACGCGAACTGGATATGTGTTTACGAAAACTGATTGTTCTTGGTAACCACGGTAGGGTATGGTTGACCAACTTGGTACGGGTAATGGGAAGTGACATACCGAGCAATCTAAAGTGAATTCACTGCTCTTTTTCCAAGCATGCGTCCCGGGGAGGGACATCTGGTAAACGTTCAGGGGAGGAATGTCGGGTAAATGGGTTTGACTGGAATGTTAAACCTGGGTTGTTGGTTAATACCTGGGTTGTTGGTTAATACATGTATATCTATCACCCAAGTCCCTTCTACCGATTGTTGCCGGGAGGCAACGGGGTATTAGTTAATAGCGCTATTTAGGTTTGGCACCCTCACACCGTACCGGGGAGGACGGGAGTGAACTAATGACCCCAATCTTGACCATTGCTACGATAGAGGAAATGGAGGTCAGGGCAAATAATCTGGAGCCATCGGCGGTAAGCGTGTGATTAACAACATCGAATGTGTGAAACGTTCTAATCTGGTAACTGGTAACTATACACGATAACAAAACTTTGAACTCACCAGCCCCGTCTGACACACTTGTCTGCATGCTTGCAGGTCGTTAGAATCTTGGATATGGACTTGCTATCTGGGAATGCTGGAGGGGTTATGGGTCGAGATTCTTGGACACTTGTCTTGTTGGTTTTGAACACATACTTTGAAACAATTGATTAATAATTTTATATTATGCTTCCGCTGAACGTTTACTTTGGCTTTAACTTATGACTTGGAATTATATTATGAAATGAATGGAATGTTTTGCTTAAATATTATTTATAGTTCAATGTGATTGGTGGCTTGGATCCTGGTACGTCACACGTCCCGCGGTGTTCCCGCATGTGATATTTTGGGGGTGTGTCATATAATTTTGTATACTCAATATCTGTCTCTATCTTTATTTATACTACCTTGTTAAGAGAAGTGAGTTTATACTCTTTTGGTAATTTTACCACGCGTATAAAGTTCAAAGCATCATGTACAAGAGATAAAAATCCATTTAGAGGTGGTAAACATGGACATTGTGAAAAAATTAAGACGCTTGGAGGGTATAATTGGAATTTTGGTACGAAACTACTCTGTGGCAATCAACCGTCTGGATCCCAGTCGTCTCTGCCTTTCCTTCTTCCAGGTTAGGGTTTTCTCAGTATATCAATTCCTTCTACATCCCCTCACCACCCTCATCGGTGAATGCTAATTTTACTATCATGTTGATGTTGAAGCATCTTGCATTTACGGTGATTCATCGACCATTACACACCAATCTCCATACCCAAAACCCCCACACACATTCACTCTCCATCACGTACATAATGCATGCCCTACATTCCTAAATCTAAAAATTTACACTTCAAAACTTGAAGCAATTGAGTTATAAATTGAAGACTGAAATTAGTATGGCAGTTCCGACCACTATTTCGGCTACTCCCTTCGAGATGCATGCTATACTTTTTTCGAATTTGCAACAAGGTAAAACCCGATTACCTCACTTTGTTCCAATTTGGCTCTGTTTTCTTCTTTAATGTCCTAAAAATGATATGAATTTGTTTAATTTTCAGGGGAAATTAAGTATTCCTGTACATAAATATGAGTAAAAATGGATAATTTGTAGTTATGAAAGCAAGTGCTGTCACACCCCTTTCTAAGGCGGAAGCACGAGGTGTGATCATGAAAGGTTCTCATTGCATACGAATGGTAAACATACTACATGCTCGTAAAAATAACTTCAAATACCAACATTACATAACTGAAAACATAGTTTAAGTGTTTACATCACAAGACAGCATTTTGTCTGAAAAGTTTACAACATTATTCAAAGATAAACATAACAACATCCAGAGCAAGAGTATGACCGCGCGCACATCCACTTTAGTTACCTGAAATACATGTGAGTATTTGGAAAATCGTCAACATAATGTTGGTGTGAATTCATGCAATTTTTGTATTGAACGTTGTATACTTTGTATGAAAACATGGTATGTAATTTGTATCAATCAAGTATTTCTGTATGTATCGAGATTGTTAATGGGTTGCAAGGCCATTAACATGTGACACGACATAGGAAGCATCCAAACCATAGGCATTTTTCTAGTTTTCGATTCACGACTGAGACCCAAAAGCACTACTTGGTTCTAGTTTTCACCAAGAGTGTGGCTGCCCGAAAACCCATTAGATCTAACCTTTTGTTCTGCGGTCTTAGTATGTACACGATTAATGGTGCTTCTGGTACCCTATTCGTGACACGATTTCAAGTATCATTCCTCATTTTTGTATCCATCATACCATAACACATGTATTTTCCCCAAGTTTAAAAAGTATGTAAAAGTTTAAAAGTGGGGATATAATCTCACTTTTCTGTAAACATTTAGTAACATGTACTTCACCCCCGAAGTTATAAAACTGAAAACAGTTAAAAGAAAAGGGGGAGCATGAACTCACAGCTTTTCGTTTCTTGCGCCGTGAACTTCACCGGGTTTTGCTTATATAGCGTCGTGACCTATACGTGTTTTATTAACGTTAGTCACTAGACTTGTATCGCACAAGTACAAGTCACCCTATTTTATGTATTTATTCTTTGTGTGTTAAAAATAATTTATATTTTTAACTATGTATCTTACTTATATCATTTTCTCACAAATAAATATAAGTATCTTGTACTTTTCACCCGAGTTATGTATTTTGTCCAAAACTTCATTTTAGTTTGTAACTCGTCTAAGTTACATAATCTATTAAGAAATATATTTTCATAAATATATTCTCTTGTATTTGTGTAAGCATGTTGTATATGTATTTTTGTATTTATACTCCTTAGGAGTGTTTAGTGTATTTTCAAGTCCTAATACACTATCACATACAATACGTATTATATACACTTAGCACAAAATTTGGTGATCAATAAATATATATATTTTCCTCAAAAATATACATACATGATATCAATTTTTATCTTGAAGAAATCATCATTTCTTAACTTGAAGTTTACATAAAAATTAGGGAAACCTTGGTAAATATTTTTGGGTGGATTTTTAGGGAATAAGTTTCACCAAAACTTATATTTTTCTAAGTGTCAAAATTTATAGAAATTTTGACATGGTTTCCCCTAAAAATGGAGGTTTCCCATGTTTTCAAAACATGTGTTTATTTTATTTTAAAATCATCACAACAATCTTCAACTTATTTAACACTAACCGAGTGTCTAAATCAAGTAAATTACCCTACATCATGAACTTGAAGTTTTTGTAAAAACTTGTAGTAACTTACCATGTTATTTAGTAGGTTTAGTTACCCTTAAAAACATGGTTATTTGTTTGTAAATCACTTTATTAAAAGATTTAGTCATTTACAACTTGTAAGATGATTTTTCTAAAAATATTTCTTTTGTATTTTTCTTGTTACAATCGTGTTCCTAGTCTTGTTTAGACACTAAAAATATTATTAGTTAACTTAGAAACCATGACTTGTAAATCTCATAAATAAACTTGGTTTATTGGGAAAATTATTCTTGTAATCATCTATTTACAAGATTTGTATTTTGTTTAAATCACCTTTACATATGAAAACCAGTTTCATTATTCAAGTTCATGAAGACATAAAGCATGATGATCTTGGTCTTTCACAAGATCACCACTTTAACTTACTAGATCATGTGTTTAATCACAATCTAGTAGGTTTCTTATGATGTCTAACATCACTAACACAAATCATCATTCATCAAGAAGCAAATCATCATTATTTACATGTGTTCTTATATTTTTAAGCTTATGTTAGAGTATCATGATCGTGTTTCTTTTGTGTTCTTGTGATTAACAATATTCACCATCTTTTATTCATCAAAATATGAAGTAATAAGTTATAAGAAGCTTACAACTAGCACAAGGGCTAGGGAAGAACACTTGAGGTTGAAGATGATAAATGGGTTGGATAAAAGCAATTGGAGAAGGTTCTTCAAGATCCACAATCTCTAAACCTCCATAAACACCTTGTTGCACCTTAGGTTAAGCTTGGAATGGATGAACTTGATTGAAGAATGATGGTGGTGTATGGTGGTGGTCATGGCCGAGAATGGGAGGAGAGGAAGAAGGTGTGTTGGTGTGAAGTGATGAATGAGGTCTTGTGTTAATTTATAGTACTTGCAAGATCTTACATATCTCAAAGAATCCAAGAAAGATCACATAATATCGATTGATATCAAGTAAAGATCTTGGAGGGTCAATGGAGATATAAATGAATTAAGGGGAGATTTTTGGTGGGGCCACTCCATGACCGTAAATCATGAGGGGGGGGGGGAGTAATGTGTAAATTCCAATTTCTAATTTCATAAATAAGTTAGTTTATAAGTGTAAAGTTTAGGGACTTGATGTGTTATTATGTTAAAAGGGGTGTTATGATGTTCGGGGACCATAACTAGATCAGAAATATTAAAACAATGCTTCTAGTAATATTTTGATGTTCCGGGTAATGTCCGGTTGTTCGGTTAAATACCGGTTCGTTAAAGTGCTAAATTGCACTGTTTAGTGTCCTTTATGTACCCTTTTGTGACCCTTTTAATTCCCAACACTTAGGAGGGTATTCTGGAAAATAAAACATGAATTCTGCATGATATTTATATGTTAAAAAGCAGATTATAGCTGATTTGTGCAGAATTCTGCATTTAAAGTGCGTTTCGTGTGCTTTTTAGTGCATATTCTAGCTTCCGGAAAGTCTATATGTTAACCCTTGTATATACTCTTGGGTTTTAATGTATTCTTGACGTTGGACCTACACCTAGGCTCCAATTCTATTGTCTGACTGCTTTCTGCAGAATTGTTGACACGGTGCGTCTTACCGGTGAGTTTACTAGTATTTCTGACGCAACGCTATCATTAATGCATAAAGCAATATTTGTAGTATAAAACGTGCATGAATTCACAAGTATAGCATGTAATTTAGATAATGTTGACATTTAAGCACATAATTGCAGCCATTAAGTATTAATTAAATTATACGGAAATTACCGGTTTTGTGCCAGTTGTCACAGTCTCCCCCCGTTAAAAGAATTTCGTCCCGAAATTCAGGCTGATCTATCTCTCGCAGGAGTTTTCATGAACAGGTGGGAGTACTTTTCTTTAAACTGGTCTTCACGTTCCCACGTGTACTCGGGTTCGTGCTTAGAGTTCCAACGTACTTTGACAAGCTTGACACTACTCCTTCGGGTCTTGTTGACTTTCTAGTCAGTAACCTCAACGGATTGTTCTGTAAATCGGAGGGTGTCGTCAATATGCACTTCATCGCAGGGATGATCACTGTTTCTTGGGTGGGACTCTTCTTGAGGTTGGATACATGAAACGTATCATGTACTCCGTTAAGTTCTTCCGGTAATTCCAACTTGTATGCCACGGTACCAATTCTTTCCAAAATCTTGAATGGTCCGATGTATCGTGGATTTAACTTTCCACGTTTTCAGAATCTTACTACGCCCTTCCAAGGTGAGACCTTTAACAAAACTTTGTCTCCCACCTCAAATTCTAAGGGTTTTCGTCTTCGATCAGCGTAGCTCTTTTGTCGATCTTGAGCCACCTTAATGCGCTCTCGGATCTGCATGATTTTGTCGGTTGTCTCTTGTACAAGTTTAGGACCAACCATACGTTTGTCTCCAGCGTCTGCCCAACATAAGGGCGAGCGACACTTGCGGCCATACAGAGCTTCGAATGGTGTGGCTTTTATGCTCGTATGATAACTGTTATTGTAGGAAAACTCAACTAAAGGTAGGTGAGTATCCCAGGTGCCGCCTAGGTCCATAACACATGCGTGAAGCATATCTTCTAGCGTTTGTATGGTCCGTTCGCTCTGGCCGTCTATTTGCGGATGGAAGGCCGTACTTAGATCTAATTCAGATCCAAAGGCTTCCTGAAAGGATTGCCAGATCCTTGAGACAAAACGTCCATCTCTGTCTGAAATAATTGAGATAGGCACTCCATGACGTGCCACGATTTCTTTCAAGTACAACTCAGCAAGCTTTCCAGTGCTGTCTTTCTCTCGGATCGGTAGGAAATGCGCAGATTTCGTCAACCGATCGACTATCACCCATATCATGTCGTGCCCACTCGGGGTCCTTGGTAATTTCGTTATGAAGTCCATCGAGATTTGTTCCCACTTCCACATGGGTATCTCTGGTTGTTGCAGAAGGCCAGACGGTTTCTGATATTCGGCCTTAACCTTAGCACAGGTTAGGCACTTTCCAACATGGATAGCAACATCGCTTTTAAGTCTCGGCCACCAATAGTAGTCCTTCAAGTCTTGATACATTTTGTCCGATCCTGAATGGATCGAGTATCTCGACTTATGAGCTTCATTAAGGATGACTTCTCGAATACCGCCATAGAGCGGAACCCAAATATACCCCTTAAAGTATAAGGTTCCCTCTTTATTTGGCACCAAATTCTTCAGCATACCTCGGAGGTATTCGGCTCCACGATTCTCCATTTTAAGGGCTTCTTGTTGTGCGTCACGAATGTGTGCAGTGAGGTTCGTTTGAATAGTCATTTCCAACGCTCGAACCCTTAGGGTCTTAACCCTTTCTTTTCGGCTTAACGCGTCTGCTACAACGTTTGCCTTTCCAGGATGGTACTTAATCTCACAGTCATAATCGTTCAGCAGCTAGACCCAACGTCGCTGTCACATGTTTAGTTCTTTCTGATCAAATATGTGTTGTAGGCTTTTGTGATCTGTGAAGATTGTACATCGAGTACCATATAAATAGTGTCGCCAGATCTTCAAGGCGAATACCACCGCACCTAGTTCCAAGTCGTGCGTGGTATAATTCCTTTCATGTATCTTCAACTGTCTTGAAGCGTAAGCAATGACTTTTTGACGCTGCATAAGCACGCAACCCAATCCTTGACGCGAAGCGTCGCAGTATACCACGAAGTCTTCAGTGCCTTCGGGTAAGGATAGTATCGGTGCATCGCATAGCTTATTTTTGAGCAGTTGGAAGGCTTCTTCCTGCTTATCACCCCAGTCGTACTTCTTGTCTTTCTGCGTAAGGGTCGTCAGCGGTTGAGCTATCTTGGAGAAATTCTCGATAAACCGTCGGTAATAGCCCGATAAGCCCAAAAATTATCGAACTTCAGTTGGGGTTTTGGGGGCTTCCCAATTCTTTATTGCTTCAATCTTGGATGGGTCTACATGAATGCCTTTCTCGTTCACAACGTAACCAAGAAACTGTACTTCGCGAATCCAAAATTCGCAATTGGAGAATTTTGCATAAAGTTTCTCTTTCTTCAATAGTTCCAGAATGGTCCTGAGGTGTTGCTCGTGCTCTTCTCTCGACCGCGAGTAAATCAGGATATCATCGATAAATACAATCACGAATTTATCGAGATTTGGTTTGCATACGCGGTTCATCAGATCCATAAAATACCACTGGCGCGTTCGTCAGTCCGAATGGCATCACAAGGAACTCGTAATGCCCATAACGTGTTCGGAATGCAGTCTTTGGTACGCTTTCCTCTTGAATCCTTAACTGATGATATCCAGATCGAAGGTCGATCTTGGAATAGTAGCTCGATCCTTGCAACTGATCAAATAAGTCATCAATCCTCGGTAGTGGGTACTGATTCTTGATTGTGAGCTTGTTTAATTCTCTATAGTCAATACACATCCGCAGTGTTCCATCCTTCTTCTTCACGAACAATACTGGAGCTCCCCAGGGCGAGAAGCTTGGCCGTATGAATCCTTTATCCAACAACTCCTGGAGTTGTGTAGATAATTCTTGCATTTTGGATGGTGCAAGCCGATAGGGTGCCTTGGCTACACGAGCGGCTCCTGGAACCAAGTCTATATGCAATTCGACTTGTCGTTGCGGAGGTAGTCCTGGCAGATCTTCGGGAAAAAACATCAGGGAATTCCTTCACCACAGGAATATCTTCGAGTTTCGGCTCCTCAGCTTTCTTATCTATAACGTGCGCTAGGAAAGCAACACATCCTTTCCTTAAGCACTTATGCGCCTTCATACAACTGATGATCCGCAGAGGCGTGTCTCGTATTTCTCCATGCACGATGAGAGTTTCATCATTCGCCAAAGGGATGCGAATGATTTTCTCATGACAAATAACTTCAGCTTTGTTCTTGGACAACCAGTCCATTCCGACCACTACATCGAAGCTACCCAATTGAATAGGTAAGAGGTCGATGCTAAATCTTTGCTGACCAAGTTCTAATGTGCAACCCCTAACAACTTCGCCCGATTCAACAAGTTTACCATTGGCTAGTTCTATGGAGTAAGGAATATCTAATCTACTAGATTCCATTCCAAGCATACGTTTAAATTCCACATACATGAAGCTATAATCGGCACCAGTGTCAAATAATATGGATGCAAAGTGATTGTTAACGAGAAACGTACCGGTGACCACATTAGGGTCCTCTCGTGCGTTCTTTGCTCCAATCACAAATGCCCGAGCCTGAGCATTGTTTACCCTTGGGCAATCTTTTATGAAATGATCCTTTCTTCCATAACTGAAGCATCCTTGGTTTTGCCCAACTCCATTACCATTCCGGGTAACATCGCCATTTCGATTTCCACCATTGTTCCTATTACCCGTACCGTTGCGGTTTCCATTCCCGTTGCTTCCTTTTCCCCAACAATACTCAGTATGGTGACCCAGTTTTCCACACTTGTCGCATTTTGGAATGCGACAAACTCCTTCATGATGACGCTTGCACTGGTTCCAAGTGGGCAGAGTGCCCAGGTACCTTTTGGCAGGAGCCTCATTCATGGTTGCAAGAGTTTTCGCCTCCTGAGGCGGGTTGGGGTCTCGCTTCTTATTGTTGGAGCCCTTGTTGTTACGTGTCGCTTGATTCAGGTTCGCATGCTTCCTTTTCTTGTCACCAGACGACTCAACATGCGTCTCGGTCTTTTCAGTTGGGTTCAATGACAACTTCTTCATACGGACAACATCTTCAATAAGGCTGACAGCCAGAGTTACAGCCTCAGTGATCGTTTGAGGTTTGGCCGAAGTTACCATGCTGCGAAATTCTGAGGCCAATCCCCAAATGTAGCGTTCAACGCACTAAAATTCGGGAGTCACCATATAGGGGATCACCCTTGACAAATCGTGGAACCTTCGGGTATAACCAGTAATGTCAGCACCTTCCATGGTCAAGTGCCAGAACTCAGTCTCCAACCTTTGGAGTTCAGCACGTGAGCAATACTTCTCTATCATGTGTTCCTTTAGCTCATCCCACGTCATGCCGTACGCAGCAGCATCACCCAGAGTCTGGACTTGCAAATTTCACCAAGTCAAAGTTTCATCAACAAACAACCCAGTAGCAAAAGTGACTTGCTGATCCGCGGTACACTTGCTCATACGGACAGTGGCATCAGTCTTCTCCATCCAGCGTACAAACGCCACTGCACCTCCAGTGCCATTGTAGTTCAGTGGTTTGCAGTTGAGAAACTGCTTGAAGGTGCAGCCTTGAGCTGTGTTTCCTCTGGATGTGTCTCCCTGCCCATTACGTCTAGCATTGCTGGGTCCTCCACTTTGTTCGGTGCGGTTCGCCTCGTATTGGGCGATAGCTGCAGAGATCCTTTCTTCCAGTAGGGCGTTCAGTTCTTCAGTAGTCCTCGGCAGAGGAGGAGGAGGGGGTTGATCGAAACCTTAATTGGTCACAGCTCTTCTAGGTGCCATGTTCTGTCGGAACATAACACAACAGGGTTAGACATTTTTTTGATATCGTCATATGAGATAGTAGTAGTATATATACACATGCATATACCACATAGGTGACATCAAACAATCCGCCAAATGTATAAATCAATTCATACAGCAACAAGCATGCATAAATAGATAAATGTGTGTCATAAGATATTCATCGTGTCTTTACACATATGGAAAAACTTGTTACATCATTGTTTGCGAAGTAAACAAAATGCATAAGGGTTACATCTCCCAATGGTACAAGTTTAATATATGTAAAGGACAAATATCTTACTTCACATTGGCGGTTCATGTGTTTACCCTAAATTATTACTCCAAAAGAGTATTTAGTAGGCTGGGGGAGGGGTGAGGGTGTTCACGTTCGGCCTTTTCTTGTATTTAAAGGATTCTTGTTTGATACGTGACAAGACTTGCTGTGGTTTCTGTGCATTGAATTCCATAATTATGTATGCATCCATAATTACGTAAGTCCTTGCACAGTCCGCACAGTTCGTTTCATCCTTGTATCACTTCCTTCAGATAGGCCATTGTTTTCAGGTAAAGTCTCGAGTACCTGAGATATTCTATTTCTAGTATATGTATATATCATTTATCACACATAGTTGCAAGTAATTTCTAGTCAAAGACAAGTGCTACTCCAGTGCACCCTAAGTCTCGTAGTGTCTTTTCTTGACTCTTTGTAAACAGTTTCAGGTAGTGGATGTCGCGGAAAGTTTTATGCAATGAAAACTCTTTGAAAAATTGTTTTCGTGAAAGGATCCTAGAGATTGTAGACAAGACCCGAGAAGGAATCTTGATTCACTACAATCGCAGCTCTGATACCAATCTGTCACACCCCTTTCTAAGGCGGAAGCACGAGGTGTGATCACGAAAGGTTCTCATTGCATACGAATGGTAAACATACTACATGCTCGTAAAAATAACTTCAAATACCAACATTACATAACCGAAAACATAGTTTAAGTGTTTACATCACAAGACAACATTTTGTCTGAAAAGTTTACAACTTTATTCAAAGATAAACATAACAACATCCAGAGCAAGAGTATGACCGCGCGCACATCCACTTTAGTTACCTGAAATACATGTGAGTTTTTGGAAAATCGTCAACATAATGTTGGTGTGAATTCATGCAATTTTTGTATTGAAGGTTGTATACTTTGTATGAAAACATGGTATGTAATTTGTATCAATCAAGTATTTCTGTATGTATCGAGATTGTTAATGGGTTGCAAGGCCATTAACATGTGACACGACATAGGAAGCATCCAAACCATAGGCATTTTTCTAGTTGTCGATTCACGACTAAGACACAAAAGTACTACTTGGTACTAGTTTTCACCAAGAGTGTGGCTGCCCGAAAACCCATTAGATCTAACATTTTCTTCTGCGGTCTTAGTATGTACACGATTAATGGTGCTTCTGGTACCCTATTCGTGACACGATTTCAAGTATCATTCCTCATTTTTGTATCCATCATACCATAACACATGTATTTTCCCCAAGTTTAAAAAGTATGTAAAAGTTTAAAAGTGGGGATGTAATCTCACTTTTCTGTAAACATTTAATAACATGTACTTCACTCCCGAAGTTATAAAAACTGAAAACAGTTAAAAGAAAAGGGGGAGCATGAACTCACAACTTTGCGTTTCTTGCGCCGTAAACTTCACCGGGTCTTGCTTATATAGCGTCGTGACCTATACGTGTTTTATTAACGTTAGTCACTAGATTTGTATCGCACAAGTACAAGTCACCATCTTTTATGTATTTGTTCTTTGTGTGTTAAAAATAATTTATATTTTTAACTATGTATCTTACTTATATCATTTTCTCACAAATAAATATAAGTATCTTGTATTTTTCACCCGAGTTATGTATTTTGTCCAAAACTTCATTTTAGTTTGTAACTCGTCTAAGTTACATAATCTATTAAGAAATATATTTTCTTAAATATATTCTCTTGTATTTGTCTAAGCATGTTGTATGTGTATTTTTGTATTTATACTCCTTAGGAGTGTTTAGTGTATTTTCAAGTCCTAATACACTATCACATATAATATGTATTATATACACTTAGCACAAAATTTGGTGATCAATAAAAATATATATTTTCCTCAAAAATATACATACTTGATATCATCATTTCTTAACTTGAAGTTTACATAAAAATTAGGGAAACCTTGGTAAATATTTTTGGGTGAATTTTTAGGGAATAAGTTTCACCAAAACTTATATTTTTCTAACTGTCAAAATTTATAGAAATTTTGACATGGTTTCCCCTAAAAATGGAGGTTTCCCATGTTTTCAAAACATGTGTTTATTTTCTTTTAAAATCATCACAACAATCATCAACTCATTTAAGACTTACCGAGTGTCAAAATCAAGTAAAATACACTACATCATGAACTTGAAGTTTTTGTAAAAACTTGTAGTAACTTACCATGTTATTTAGTAGGTTTAGTTACCCTTAAAAACATGGTTATTTGTTTGTAAATCACTTTATTAAAAGATTTAGTCATTTACAACTTGTAAGATGATTTTTCTAAAAATATTTCTTTTGTATTTTTCTTGTTACAATCGTGTTCCTAGTCTTGTTTAGACACTAAAAATATTATTAGTTAACTTAGAAACCATGACTTGTAAATCTCATAAATAAACTTGGTTTATTGGGAAAATTATTCTTGTAATCATCTATTTACAAGATTTGTATTTTGTTTAAATCACCTTTACATATGAAAACCAGTTTCATTATTCAAGTTCATGAAGACATAAAGCATGATGATCTTGGTCTTTCACAAGATCACCACTTTAACTTACTAGATCATGTGTTTAATCACAATCTAGTAGGTTTCTTATGATGTCTAACATCACTAACACAAATCATCATTCATCAAGAAGCAAATCATCATTATTTACATGTGTTCTTATATTTTTAAGCTTATGTTAGAGTATCATGATCATGTTTCTTTTGTGTTCTTGTGATTAACAATATTCACCATCTTTTATTCATCAAAATATGAAGTAATAAGTTATAAGAAGCTTACAACTAGCACAAGGGCTAGGGAAGAACACTTGAGGTTGAAGATGATAAATGGGTTGGATAAAAGCAATTGGAGAAGGTTCTTCAAGATCCACAATCTCTAAACCTCCTTAAACACCTTGTTGCACCTTAGGTTAAGCTTGGAATGGATGAACTTGATTGAAGAATGATGGTGGTGTATGGTGGTGGTCACGGCCGAGAATGGGAGGAGAGGAACAAGGTGTGTTGGTGTGAAGTGATGAATGAGGTCTTGTGATAATTTATAGTACTTGCAAGATCTTACATATCTCAAAGAATCCAAGAAAGATCACATAATATCATTGATATCAAGTAAAGATCTTGGAGGATCAATGGAGATCTAAATGAATCAAGGGGAGATTTTTGGTGGGGCCACTCCATGACCGTTAATCATGAAGGGGGGGGGGGGGGTGGGGTAATGTGTAAATTCCAATTTCTAATTTCATAAATAAGTTAGTTTACAAGTGTAAAGTTTAGGGACTTGATGTGTTATTATGTTAAAAGGGGTGTTATGGTGTTCGGGGACCATAACTAGATCAGAAACATTAAAACAATGCTTCTAGTAATATTTTGATGTTCCGGGTAATGTCCGGTTGTTCGGTTAAATACCGGTTCGTTAAAGTGCTAAATTGCACTGTTTAGTGTCCTTTATGTACCCTTTTGTGACCCTTTTAATTCCCAACACTTAGGAGGGTATTCTAGAAAATAAAACATGAATTCTGCATGATATTTATATGTTAAAAAGCTGATTATAGCTTATTTGTGCAGAATTCTGCATTTAATGTGCTTTTCGTGTGCTTTTTAGTGCATATTCTAGCTTCCGGAAAGTCTATATGTTAACCCTTGTATATATTCTTGGGTTTTAATGTATTCTTGACGTTGGACCTACACCTAGGCTCCAATTCTATTGTCTGACTGCTTTCTGCAGAATTGTTGACACAGTGTGTCTTACCGGTGAGTTTACTAGTATTTCTGACGCAACGCTATCATTAATGCATAAAGCAATATTTGTCGTATAAAACGTGCATGAATTCACAAGTATAGCATGTAATTTAGATAATGTTGATATTTAAGCACATAATTGCAGTCATTAAGTTTTAATTAAATTGTACGGAAATTACAGGTTTTGTGCCAGTTGTCACAAGTGCCCCTTTTTCCCATGTTTTTCTAATTGTTTAACTGATATTCGTCATTCATGAGGTGTTAATTGCCTTAGCATGGCCCCATGTTGGTTGTCTGTTTTGTCTTTTACTGTTGTCTTTTCTTCTGCAGAGATTCCAGTCTTGGACACGACCCGTGTCTGGTGGACACGCCCCCGTGTCAAGTCTTCTGTTCTTGCTATTTTCTAGGTTTGGATGTGGATTGGGGCTTGACGAGTTGCGTCAATCCTCCTTCTTTGTATATATGTTGGTTTTTGCTGTTATTTTGCTCTTTTTACACATTTAAGCTCTTTTAACGCTGTAATTAAAAAGGAACAAAGAAACAACTTTTTTCCAACATTAGTACCGAAAAAGGGTTGATTTTATGCCGTATTTGATATAATTTATATGTTGTATTTTATGTACATCAGTAATATAGAGTTTTTGAATTTTCTCAATAAAACGAGTTTTTTTTCTCAAACCCTCCCCAACTACACATATATAAATGATATATATGTACGGAAAAGTGAATATGTGGTTTTTTAACCAAATACTCGTTTTCATCAATATATATATATATATGGGATTGGGTAAAATGAGAACCACATTGAGTTGTGAGAACCGTAGTAACCAATATTAACCATCGATCAAAGAGGTTTTGATGGATGAGATTAAAAGACAATAAAGTAGGGTAAGGCTACTCGGTATGTTTGAAGCTCATCCTTGGAGGATGACCCGCCACGTAAGCGCCACGTCATAGTCCTTGGAGGATGCCCTTCCAAGGATAAAAACAAGGAAATGGAGGATGAGCCTACCCGTCCAACTTAGTTTATATATATTTTTTTAATTTCATCTACTTTTTTTTAACATTTATTAAATAAGATATAAAAATAAAATCATTAATATTAAAAAACCAAACATTACATAATATTAAAAACCAAATATTACATAAGTTAAAAAAACATAACATAAAAAAAAATCTTAAGAACTACCCCACTTTTTCATGATCTTTTCTTGCATTTTTATTAAAACCGCTCGCTTTTCTTCGGGATAAATGTCTATATCGGTTGTCATTATCTCTCATTCTTTTAGTTCATTCTTTTTTTGCTTCAACTGAACCCGTTCTTCCACCTCGCGTTCCTTCGCCTTTGCTTTTGGGTCGCGACCTCTGTATACGCTATGAACTGGGCCATACACTCGTTCATTTTGGAA
This sequence comes from Helianthus tuberosus, assembly GCA_030545235.1. Classification (NCBI taxonomy): domain Eukaryota; kingdom Viridiplantae; phylum Streptophyta; class Magnoliopsida; order Asterales; family Asteraceae; genus Helianthus; species Helianthus tuberosus. Next base: position 468,746 of record JARYGA010055529.1, read on the forward strand.
CCGCCCCCCGTTGCGGCTTGGTTTTTTGCAGCCGCCTCCTTTTTTGATTTGTCCTGCCCGGGGGACGTTCCTCCTCTCGTATCGCGTACTCTTCTTCGTCAAATTCGGGTTCGTCGTTTATATTAATTTGACATCGTGCGTCCTAGCCCCCCGCACTAAAACTACCGGTCTTCGAGGTTTTTTGTTTAGCCATCGTAACCTCATTTGGAACCGGCGCCCACTTGTTATTGATTTGTAAAACTTCCCAAGCCCGTGCGTGAGGGAAAATGGATTTATGCGTAGTTTCATATTTATCCATCGCCGCTTTGAAAACAACTTCGTCACTCATCCCACTACGACGATTACTTGTATATAAATTATTATATATCGACGCAAACCGGTTCACGATTGGATGCATCTTTCGCCACTTTGAAGAGATCGAGTCGACATCGTGATAATGGCATTGTTCCATGATTGCAAGGAACTTTTCTAATGTCGCTTTCCAAAAACCATCATTTGTTTGGTTGGTACCTATATTTTTAGAATGTAACAAAAAGTATATATTTAAAAAACTAAAATTTCTATATTTTTAATGTAAAATATATATAATTTTACATACCGACAATGGGGTGTTTAGTTATGCTAATCCACACCATCACTAAGGCCTCCTCCTCGATCCTCATCCACGTTTTTGCCTTCGCTTTCGAAGTTCGATCTTTTTCAACCACCACTTACTTTCCTTTTTTACGTTTCGATGATTGCGGTTGCGTCTCCGGAACAAATTCAATGTCGTCTTCAACGGGTTGTGGTTGTTGAGAAGATTCAACGGGTTGTGTTTTGAGATTGAAGTTGCATGTTGAACGGGTTTTACATCAACATTTGTTGTAACCATTGCATTTATTGCATTTGAGAGAAAGCGTTCGGTGATTGTTGAAACCCCGTAAAAGCGTTGAGAGAAAATTGAGAGGATGACCAACTCGGTTCCATTGATGGATAGTAGCTGGGCACCACAAAAACTGTAACGCCTGCGTCCCTAGACTTTTATCTATTTGACACTTTTAGTCCCTAAACTATGTAATACTTGATACTTGGTGAAACTTATGCTATGATTTTGATACTTGATGCTTGGAAACTATGAAACTATGAGACTATGATTCTAGAATACTTGATAATTTGGTGCTTGACTCTTGAGGCTCGTGAAACTTGAGACTTGGTTGAACGAGGGACTGGAGTCTTGTCACTGGCAGAAACTATGGAAACTTGTTTTAATAATGTAATCTAGTCACGTGATACTATTACCCAATAAATACGCAACACAACGCTTGATCTAACGCGAGAAACGAATCAAAGACGGAAATACGGAAAGGATGGATTGGCCGAGTGGCAATCCGATCGGATGATCGGATGGCCACTCGACCGAGTTGCCATCCGATCCATGCACACCGCCTCACTCCCTCACTCTCACACTATAAATAGGCCTGTCACATCATTCTCACTGATGTGACAGCCTCACTCGAACCAGATGCACGCACTCCTCTTTTCCTCCATTTCTTGGCGATTTCGGTACGTTTTACACTAGATTCTTGTACATCTTTGAGCTATGCACCATTCTCTACATGATTCTCCTTTGAAATCTCACTTTTCACCATGAAATCCCTAAGATTTGAGCTCTTGAGGGTGACATCATCATGGTGGTTTGTACAAACCATGGTGTGATGTCATTTCTGCCAAGATCTAGCTCAGATCTATGAAATTTCATGTGTTTTACACCAAATCTTCACTAAATCTAGACTTTTAGCTAAAACTTATGTTTATTGTCACACCCCAACCAATGGCGGAATCAACGGAGTGGGACTTGTTCAAGATTGTAAGAGACTTCATAACACTAATTGTAACAATATTTAATTCAACCGATTTCATTTCATAAATAAATTGTCAAAACATTACAAGAAATTCGAATAACGACATTGTTCAACATAACATAACAAAATTGATACATCACTTTAAACCTAAACGTCTAAGTGAGTATCTAGGCATCTTTGCTAATCCATTTCTTAGCATCATCAATCATCAACCTGTAACATGTTTAAAATACAATTCAATGCAAAAGCAAAGGCGAATATACAAGTTTAAGAATAAGTATAAGTATAAAAGTTTAAAAACGAATCCACATGGCAACTTAGTTTATACAAGATCAACCTAACATGGCATGCAATATTTCTAGCCAATCCTCTGTTTACGCAAAAATGATATAATTCGACATGAACACTAGTCTACGGGTGGTGCGTTACTCCTATAGCGCTATACATGTCAAATGAAGGATCGTGAAAGCTAATGACTAAAACATATCACATAAGTATGGTCCACGTAAGCATCAAGTATCACAACATAGTATTCATGTATAAGGATTGTTTCATGCATTGCATAAAGAATAAGTTTAAGTGTGTTTTAATAAGGTAACATGTTACACCCCAAAAGTGGTAAACATAAAAAGGGGGTTGCGAGTATACTCACAGTTTTGCAAGTCTTCTACTTGAATCTGCGAGTGAGTTGGTTGATTAGGAAATTGGAACACCAAGTCCTTCTATACAACGGAAACATAGGTGTGTGAGTTTGGGCATTCGGAAGATTTAGGGATTTAGGAAGTTAAAACACAAGAATATATGTATTCAAAAGTAATCATCCTTCAACACCAAGTACTTGTTCTTGACATTATGAAACCTCAAGGGTTTATGTTTTCATGAGTAGTATACTCATTAGAATCGTAACAAGTCTTATGTCTTGGATGATGTATTCTAGTACTTTGACGAATGAACACAAGTCCACCATCAAGAGTTCGAATAGTACATATATGTATAAGTATTATATGTATTATTTAGTCCATTAATCAAGCATGAGGTAGAAGATAAATCTTCATTTAGGTACCTCTATTGTGTCATAGAATTCATGTAGGAGGTAGGAAGAACAACCTTCTATTTAGGTACCTTTTATGGTTCACCACTACACTTGATGTAAAAACATACAAGGAGGGCCATGAACTAAAATCAATACAAGAATAAGAAACAACTACACTATGAGAAATCATCAAGTAATGTGGGGATTCTATGTTGGACAACCCAAGTTGGTCCATAATCACACCTTCATCAAGCTTGCTTGAAGCTTGAACATGACTTATGGGTTAAAAACCCTAAATAAAACAGAAAGTGTTTGAGGATTAACCTCTGATTTTGTACATCTCAGCCATTTTTTAAGCTTAACTAACCATAGAAGTGGTTATAAGCATAAGGACGTGGGTTTGAGTGAGTTAAACTCAAGTTTGCACAAGTATAAACAAGGTTTGATTCAAAACAAAACAAAAAGTGAACTTTGGAGCCTATTTGCCAGAGTTCCAGGGACTTATTCACTGTGAAATACCCAAGGAATCAAAGCTAAGGTCAACCCAATCGTTCTGGAAAAAGAATGAGCTAAAATGGATGAGAAATGAAGAAGTTATGCTCACTTTAGTGGAGCTTGGTACTTCTGTCCGAACTTGCACTTGTAGCTACGTTTTTGAGTGATTGAGAGAGTTGTGAGAGTGTTTCTAAAGTGCAAATGGCTTGGACTAGTGTGGGTTTATATAGGGAATGAATTAGGGTTGGTTTAGGTGTGTAATTAATGCCAAAAACCCGGTTTTAAACTCAAAAACAACCAAATCCCGCTCAAATTCGCGAAGAGAAAGAAGGAGGCTGATCTGGGAATTTTCACACGGCCTGTGTAGCCCCCAGGCTTAGCTTACGTGGCCTGTATGGAGGTGTGGGCTGAACTTTCATTAAATTGCAACTAGGCCCCTCTAGTTTGTCATTTAGGGCATTTAGGGTGTTTTAGGGACTTATTTCGCCATAAAAACATAGTTTAAGGCCAAATAAGGTATGAGGAACATAATCAAAGTATAATTAAGCGTATGAAGGTCGTATTTACATATCATTTACGATCAAATCATGTTTCATGCATAAGTTTCACATATTTGCAAGTTTAGCACATAGTTTCCAAGAATTACGAATAAGCATCAATTGTTTCACAAAATTGAATGTATGAGCATGTATAAAGTATGTATAACATGAATTGAACAAATTACAAGTTTCATTTATGATCCAAGTCTCGGATTTTACAACGGTTACAAAGAAAGAACGATTACAAGAGCACAAGACTTCCAAAAATAGAAATACAAACAAGACTTTCTATTTATGGAAAGTATGAAGTAGCAGGGCGTTACAGTCTCCCCTCCTTTAGGGAATTTCATCCCGAAATTTAGGAAGAAGTAGGGAAAAGTTGTGGATACTTCGTCTTCATGTGACTCTTGAGTTCCCAAGTGAATTTAGCGCCACGTTTACCTTCCCATCTAACCTTCAAGATAGGAATTTTACTGCGCCTCAATAACTTGACTACTTGATCCACGATTTCGTTGGGTTTTTCCACAAAGTGCAAGGTCTCGTTGACTTGAAGGTCCTCGAGTGGAACTTGAAGCCCTTCGTCAGCTAGACACTTCTTTAAGTTTGACACATGGAAGACAGGATGTACATTGTTGAGTTCTTCATGTAGGTCCAGTCTATACGCAACCTTGCCAATCCTTTCGAGGATCTTGAAGGGACCAACATAGCGAGGTGCGAGTTTCCCTTTCTTGCCAAATCGAACTACACCCTTCCAAGGGGATACCTTGAGAAGTACGAAGTCACCTGTCTCGAATTCCAAAGGTTTGCGACGCTTGTCGGCGTAACTCTTTTGTCGGCTCCTGGCTTTCAGTAAATTGTCTCGAACCTGTAAAATCTTGTCCGTCACTTCTTATATAAGCTCGGGACCAGTGAATTGAGATTCACCAATGTCGTGCCAACTGATAGGCGAACGACACTTGCGACCATACAATGCTTTGAAAGGTGCCATTTGAATACTCGCATGATAGCTGTTGTTGTACGAGAATTCGATCAACGGCAAGTGTGAACCCCAGTTGCCACCAAAATCTATTACGCATGAACGAAGCATATCCTCTAAAGTTTGGATAGTACGCTTGGTTTGACCGTCTGTCTGAGGATGAAAAGAGGTGCTAAGGTTAAGAACAATACCTATAGCAGATTGGAAAGTTTGCCAAAGACGAGACGTAAAACGAGGATCACGATCAGATATGATATCAATGGGGGTACCATGACGACAAATGATCTCATTAGTGTAAATTCTAGCCAATTTCTCGACTTTGAAATCTTCACGAATGGCAAGAAAATGAGCTGACTTGGTCAATCGATCCACAATCACCCAAATGCTGTCATGACCAGAAGAAGTACGAGGAAGTTTAGTGACAAAGTCCATGGCGATGCTCTCCCATTTCTAGACAGGAATCTCTGGTTGTTCGAGTAAGCCAGAGGGACGTTGATGTTCAGCTTTGACCTTCGAATAAGTGAGGCATTTTGCGACGTAGGAGGCAATATCCCTCTTCATCCCAGGCCACCAGTATAACGTACGCATATCATGGTACATCTTGTCAGCGCCAGGATGAACGAAATACTTCGTTTTATGTGCCTCATTCATAAGAAAGTCTCGGAAGTTTTCACAATTAGGGATCCAGATACGATTGAGATAGTATAAAATACCATCGGATTTAGACTCGAGTTCATGTTCCTTAGCACATCGTATCTCAATAGAGAGGCTCCCTTCATTAATGGAAGCGTATTGAGCTTCACGAATACAGTTTTGAAGATCGTTAACGAGTTGGAGACAACGGATACTCTTCACATGAGTTTTACGACTAAGAGCGTTGGCTACTACATTCGCTTTACCTGGATGGTATTTGATTTCACAGTCGTAGTCGTTTAACAGTTCCACCCAACGACGTTGACGCATGTTCAGTTCCTTTTGGTCGAAGATATGTTGAAGGCTCCTATGGTCGGTGAAGACCACACACTTAGTACCACAAAGGTAGTGTCGCCAAATCTTCAACGCAAAAACAACTGCGCCAAGTTCAAGGTCGTTAGTAGTATAGTTTTTCTCATGTAATTTGAGTTGCCTTGACGCATAAGCGATGACCTTGTCTCGTTGCATAAGTACACAACCAAGACCAAGGCGTGAAGCATCGCAATATACGACGAAGTCGTCGTTACCATCAGGAAGCGCGAGGATAGGAGCATTACAAAGAATCTCCTTGAGTGTTTGAAAAGATTCCTCTTGTTCGGGACCCCAAACAAAAGGTTTCTCTTTTTGAGTCAAAGAGGTCAAAGGAACAGCGATCTTCGAGAAGTTAGAGATAAAACGACGATAATAACCAGCAAGACCAAGAAACGAACGAATTTCAGACGGAGAGTTAGGTTTGATCCAGTTCTTCATAGCTTTGATTTTAGTGGGGTCAACGTGAATACCAAGCTCGTTGACAGTATAACCAAGGAATTGAACCTCTTTTAACCAAAATTCACACTTGGAGAATTTAGCGTATAGACGTTCAGTACGAAGAAGTTCAAGGATAAGACGCAAGTGTCGCTCGTGCTCTTCTTGTGTCTTGGAATAGATAAGAATATCATCGATGAAAACGATCACGAAACAGTCCAAGTATGCTTTGCACACGCGGTTCATCAAATCCATGAAAACAGCAGGTGCATTGGTCAGACCAAAGGGCATGACCACGAACTCGTAATGGCCATAACACGTACGAAAAACGGTCTTAGTTACATCTTCTTCGAGGACTCGAAGTTGATGGTACCCAGAACGAAGATGATTGTTGAAAAGCAGGTCGCGCCTTGCAATTGATCAAAGAGGTCGCCAATGCGAGGAAGTGGGTATCGGTTCTTGACAGTAAGCTTGTTGAGCTCACGATAGTCAATACACATTCGGAATGACCCATATTTCTTTTAACCAACAAAACGGGAGCGCCCCAAGGAGAAGTACTAAGGCGTATAAAGCCTTTATCAAGAAGCTCTTGGAGTTGACTCGAGAGCTCTTGCATCTCAGAGGGTGCTAAACGGTAAGGAGACTTAGTGACAGGCGTAGTGCCAGGCACTAAATCAATGCGAAAATCGACAGAACGAGCAGGAGGCGGACCAGGAAGATCGTCGGGAAACACATCGGGGATCACGTACAACGGGAACGTCGCTTATGCTTGGGCCTTTGTCCTTCTTTTCCACAATATGGGCAAGAAAGGCGAAGGTACCCTTGCGTAAGCATTTGTTTGCTTGGATACACGACATGAGCTTGAGACCTTGAGAAGGTTTCTCGCCATACACGTGTAGAGAATCACCGTTTGGTAGAGGGAGGCGGATAAACTTTTTAGAACAAACAACTTCAGCACGAACTCGCCTAAGCCAGTCCATGCCTACTATGATGTCAAAGCTACCCATTTGCATAGGTATAAGATCGATTGAAAACGTATGATCGTTGAGATTCAAGGATCAGTTGGAAAGAACGGAATCAACAGTGACGGATTTACCATTAGCGACTTCGACAGCAAAAGATTTTGGCAACTTAGAGCGTTTACACTTAAGCAATTGTTCAAATTCTAGCGACACAAAACTTTTATCGGCGCCTGTATCAAACAGACAAGAAGCGTAAACATGGTTCACAAGAAACGTACCAGTGATAACGTCGTTTGCGTTCTGAGCCTGAGCGGTGGTGATAACAAAAGCTCGGCCTCTAGCAGGTTGTTGAGCTTGTTGTTGCTGTTGAGGCGGTTTCTGCTGCTGCTGCTGTTGTTGTTGAGGTTGATAATGCTGGGGACAGACATTGGCAAGATGATTGAGATCGCCACACTTGAAGCATGCTCGCACAGGAGCATTTTAAGGTGGAGGGAAGTTTTGACACCGGTTAGCAAAATGACCAAACCTCTGACATTTGCCACATTTGCGGCAGGGTACGTTGGTAGGATGATGAAACAAACAGGTGGTACATTTGGGATGAGTTCCGACATAACCTTGTTTTGGTGGTTCGATGTTTGCGGGTGCAACGGTGGCTAAAGCTTGTACGGGTTGTGGCTTTGGCGGAGTGACGACCGCATGATTTTGGCTTGAAGCCTTCCGCTTCTTGCCTTGGTTTTTCTTGGACGATCGGGAGGGTGAGGGCTCAACAGTGGCAGTGTCGGTTGTAGCTTGGCGTGCATTCTTCGTTGAAACCTTGTCATAGGTTCCATGGAGAACACAATTGTTGTTAAGTTCGGTGGTTATGGTATAGGCTTCCTCGATGGTTTTAGGGTTAGTAGAGGCAAGATGATTGGTCAAGGAAGGTGCAACACAGCGAATGAACTTGGCTATGGTTTTGGGAACGGAATTGACTTGTCCAGGACAGAGGATACTAAGTTGTTTGAAGCGCGTAATCAAACCATACATGTCGCTCCCCTTTTGCGTTAGGTTCCAAAATTCGTTCTCCAACTTTTGGAGCTCGTGAGGAGGACAAAAGTGGTCTTTCATAAGCTGCTTAAGCTCGTCCCAAGGTAACGCGTGTGCAACATCGTTTCCCCTCAAGTTGTGTTCAAGGTTCGTAGCTCATCGGGACAACCACTTTGCAAAAATGTAAGCTCAATTGCGTCAAACCAATTCATCATGGCGGTAGCGCTATCTTCGCCAGTAAACTCTAAAGGTTTACAAGCCATAAATTGCTTAAATTGGAATGTCGGCTTAGGTTTTTCGGCCTTTGAATCGACAGAGCCATGCGGTGAATCGGTGTTTGGCTTAATCTTGCTCACAATATCGGGTATGACCTTGGCCATTTGCTTGGCCATGAATTTCATGCAATCCCTTTGTGACATGGAGTTGGATTTGGCGTTGGAGGTCGAACCCTTCTTTGACTTGGTTTTCTTGGAAGCACCGTCGAACGACATCTAAGGAATCGAAAGAGAAGGAAAGGATGAGACTTGATCATAAATTCAAAATAAGTTTGCAAGTTTTAAACATGTAAACATGATGTAACATGTATGGTTCACATAGTTAGCATGATTTCAACAAGTATTCAACAAGTATAAACACGTATGAATGTGTAAAAAGAGTATAAATTTAGTTTTTTCACGAGAATTATTATTGTTTTTAATTGCGCGAGACGTGCGAATTGTGTAATGGTTTTGAAACAAACGAGGTAACAAGTATAAAATTCACATTTAAATTGAATCACATAAAAGAGGGGCTCATAAAACATAGGATTGTTTCGGGTAGAGAAACGTCGACTTTTCCAAAGTGAATCGAAAGTCCTTTCAAATTAGAGAAACGTGCTTTGGCCTATAGGTAAGATACTCTCGTCGAGAAGCGATTAACGGTATCTTACCCTTCCAGTTACTACACGTCTCTAATAGATTGAAACAATCGAAACTTTGGCGAGATCGAAAATCGAGGAATGGGACTTAATCGACAAGGTGCGGGTTTCACCCCTAACTTGACGATTTTGTACCCTAATGTGGTTAGTACTCGTCGGGTCAAAATATAATTTCAACACTTTGACGAGGGTCCACTAGAGTTTGATATGGAAATTTGCCATTAAGATGTGGATTTCACTCCTAGCTTAATGGCGAAATTTCGTGCAAAAATAAGAATAAGCGGAATGAGAGTCGTTCACCAAATTGTGGGTTTCACGCCTATTTTGGTAAACTCGTCTCGTTTGTATAAAGAGTGTCTTCAAGTGTATTGTGTAAAATGTCTTAGGAAAGACAATATGTATATATTCAGACCAAAAAGAAGAGAAAGAAGCAAAGTAGGAAGAATAGCATTTTAAGCATGTAACAAGAATGGTCAAAAATATGGTTCCTACTATAAACTAAGTCGAACATGGCAATTCTACCTAATTCTCTATAGTTATGGCTCTGATACCAATCTGTCACACCCCAACCAATGGCGGAATCATCAGAGGGGGACTTGTTCAAGATTGTAAGAGACTTCATAACACTAATTGTGACAATATTTAATTCAACCGATTTCATTTCATAAATAAATTGTTAAAACATTACAAGAAATTCAAATAACAACATTGTTCACAATAACATAACAAAATTGTTACAACACTTTAAACCTAAACGTATAAGTGGATAGCCATCCGATCGAACTGCCATCCGATCAAGCGTCATTGTCTCGTAACCTTAAACATTTTTAGAACTTTGAATCTTTGATTGTCGAATGGCAATCTGATCGGATGGCCATCTGATTGGATGGCCATCCGATCGAACTGCCACCGATCAAAGTGACAATGTGCTTTGGAACCTTTCAACACTTAGAATCTTTTGAGACTTTGAATCTTTTTGAAAACTTGGAACCTTGGATCGAATGGCAATCCGATCGGATAGCCATCTGATCAAACAACCATCCGATCAAGGTAACCTGAGTTGACACTTGATTTGACAATTGGAATCTTGACACTTGGATCGGATGACCATTCGATCGAATGGCCATCCGTCCCATTTAAACGCATGCCATCTCAATCGAATGGCAATCCAATCGGATGGCCATCCGATCGGACAGCCATCCGATCAAGATGACTAATCCGACACTTGGTTTGAATCTCGTTATTCTGACCAACTCTTACCTGTTGTAATCTAATCAGGCTAATTCTAAAGAGCTCCCTTAGATCCAATAACAGTAAAATCTGTTAAGCAATCACTGTGAGTATACTCGATCCCTTTTTGTTTTAAACTTTGGGATGTAACATGTATTCTATTAAACTATGATGCTTGAAACTTTTGGAATCTAAACTCTATCCCATGTTGTGTGAAACTTGTGATTCTTGTATTCTATTTGTGCTATGTGGACGTTTAATCCAGGGTGTGTAGTTCCGCCTTAACAATAGTAGCGCTATAGGAGATGCACCTCCCCATTATTCTCGGGGGTATTGTTAGGAGGATTCTAGTTTTCCTTGAGACTTGGGAAAACAACAAAGCATCGGGATACTTGGGCTATCACTCGTTGGACTGCGAACACTAGCATGGCTTAAACTATTTTGTTAACATTTACATATGGATATGAGTCTTTTAATCTATTATGCTAATACTCAAACTTGTATACTCGCCGGTATATTTTGTACTGACTCTATTTTAATACATATTGCAGGCTAACATGATGCTAGGAATCATGAAACAAGCTAGGATGAAGCTTAGATACCCCGCTTAGCTAAACCTAGAAACTTTGAAACAATGGTTATGTTTGATTTGGTTGATAGTATGTTTTGGTGATTGATGTTATTTTAGACGATTGCTTGAAATGAATCTAATTTATATTGAAACTATTTAGTGTTGTGGATTCTCGTGAGCAATCTGTACACTTAGTGCTCGCACCCCGATGTTTCTGCCATTGGTTGGGGTGTGACAGATTGGTATCAAAGTCATAACTATAGGGAATTAGGATAAGTAGGAATACTTGCCCTAGTCTATAGTTCTAGGAATCTTGATTCTTATCTGTTGTTTAAGACTTATGCATTCTACCGTACCTGCTTCCTAGCAGCACATTTTCCTGCTAAACTTACATGCCTTTCCTAAGGCTGACATAATAGACACTTGACACTTGAAAACACTGCTAATCAGTGTTTGTATTTTACATGAAATTGCCCTCAAGCCAGGAGTGACATCCAAACCTTGATGGGAAATTTCCTGATTATATTCTAATAGGTCTTATCTGCTGATAAGTACCGACGCTATTTGCGTACGATGTTGTCAAGATAGAGGTGTAACTCAGACCTTGATAACTAGTCCCACTCTTTGATTTTTATGTCTAGCCAAGGTCTCGAAACTTCCAATCAATTAGGAACGTGAAATGACCAAAAGGATGAATATCGTAGGCCTAACATCGATGACATATTTGTCTAAGTAAGTCAGGACACGTGCCTCAATTCGAAAGGGGTTCGAATCACTTTGGTTAGTCACCGTTCCTCTACCCGGAACAATCCTATGTTTTATGAGCCTATCTTTTATATTATCTCAATTTTTACATGTGGTTTTAAACTTGATTCTTCATCTATCTTGATTCTTCGTTTATTTTGAGACTTTTTACACAAATCGCACGTCTAGCCGCAATCTAAAACCTTAATTCTAATCTCAGAATCAAACTAAATTTATGAAGCTTTAGTCTATCAAGATAGCCTATGTGGGAATCTTGATCGACTATGATACTATGTGAATCTATCAGATAAACCTATGTGTTAATGTGGTTGTAAAGCACTGAACGGAACATAGCATAGAAATACGAGACAGAAGTGACGTGTCTGAAACATGGTGGATACGCCGCTGGTACTTCCTATATATAAGTGTTTCAGGCATTTTACCAACTTTCGTACTAAGTGCCATGCGAAACTTAGCGTTTTGCAGACCGATGATGTGGTTGCTAAATTCTAAAACTATGGGAAACTACTGATGTAATCTAAGTGTAAACTATGTGTACTCTAGCATAATCTACGTGCAATCTAAGTATGTGTTGTTTGAGAAACAAAATACGAAATGTAGCCTAGCGCCGAAGATGAGGCGGACGTGGGATGTCCGAACCATGGTGGACACACCGCTGGTACTTCCTATATATAAGTGTTTCTAGCATGTTACCAAACCTTGGTTCCACGCGCTAAGCGAAGTTCGTAGTTTTGTAGGCTCGGGTTTAAGTTGTGGAATCTATTTGGTTAATCTCTGTGGTTGAATCTATTTGGTAAATCTATGTTGAGAGAAGTGGTGAAATCTAATGTTGTGGTTAACGAAGCGTGACACCAATGACGAGGGGGACGTGGCATGATTGAAGCATGGTGGATATGCCGCTAGTACTTCCTATATATAAGTGCTTCCGTCATGTTGCCAAACTTTCGTAGCACGTGCCATGCGGGATTTCGTTGTTTGTGGGTTGTTAACATGAATCTATGAGGATCTATTGAATCTATTGGAAACTATTGAATCTATTGGAATCTATGAATCTATTGAATCTATTGAAACCCGTGGAATCTATTGGAATCTATGTGAAACTATTGGAGTAGTATATGTGAATCTATGATCACGAGTGTGTTTTACGACACGTAACATGACACCGAGTACGAGGCGGAAGCAATATGACCGAAGCGTGGTGGATAAGCCACTGGTACTTCCTATATATAAGCGTTTTTGACATGTTGCCAAACTTCGTACAATGTGCCATGCGAAGATCGTGGGTTGTAGTGTTGAAGCTATTGTGAACCATGTGAATCATGTTGAATCTTGAGTCTTTAAATCTATCGTATGTGAATCTATACTGTAAGACTTTGTGAACCTATACTTATACGATCCTCTTGTTGGATCATTAGGATGTCTTCTCGAAAGCTCTCCAACACTCTCAAGAGGTCCAGGGAGAAGTGTCAGAAAAAGATGATGTCCTTCATGGCCGACCAGATCGCTCGAGTCATGCCAAAGATCATCTCTGAGATCCAAGGATCGAACACTCCGCCCTCTTCTGTTGACTCTAAGACGGAGAAAGAAAACTCTACTAAGTTCAGCTATAAGCATTTTGTCTCTTGCAACCCTAAGTCCTTCACGGGCAGTGATGGGGTGACTGCTATGCTCGAGTGGTTTGACAGCATCGAGGTTACCTTCATTAACAGCGAGTGCCCGGAACATTTAAAGACTAGGAGCGTAACGGGAATGTTTCAAGGCAGAGCGTTAGAGTGGTGGACAAATGAGAGAAACATCCGATCGAATGAAGAAGCCTATGCTCTTCCATGGGCTGAGGTGGGAGAATTGATGATGCTTGAATTCTGCCCTCCTCATGAACAACTGATGCTTGAAGAAGAGCTCTGGCACTTGAAGCAGATTGGTGACGATAATCTGGCTTATACTACCCGTTTCAAGCAGCTCAGCTTGATTGTTCCTCACTTGGTTTCTACCCCTAAACGCATGATAACCAAGTACATCAATGGTCTACCTCCTGGTATGTGTGATTCTATTGAAGCAGCTCAACTCGGAAATATTGAGGAAGTCTACCGTCTTGTAGCTAGTCTCAACAACAACCGCGTTCGTGATAAGCAGTTTGCTAACCCTGCTTCCTCCAAGTCTACACATCAAGTTACTCAGCAGCCAAGTGGCGACAAGAACAAGAGGCGAAAGTCACAGGGTTCAGGATGCAATGCTATTGTTCCTACTGCGAATCGTGCTACTAAGCCTGCTCCTGCTGCTACTACTCAGAACCCTGCTACACCTGAAGTAAAGAAGCAGTACTCTAGGTCTTATCCCAAGTGTACCACTTGTAATTTTCATTATCATGTAGCTTCTGCATGTCGTTTGTGCACCAACTGCAGTCAATATGGTCACACGACTCCTTATTGTCGTCAAGCTAATCCTACTCAACCAGCTCTGCAAGCCCCAGCTCAGGTAGCTATACCAGCTCTCCCAGCTCCTCCTCAGAATCCTAAGCCAGTCAACGTTGTTCGTGCATGCTACAAATGTGGAGATACCACTCACCTTCGTAACCAGTGTCCTCAGCTGAACCAGGATCAACAGCCAGCCGCTCGCGGGCGAGCGTTCAATCTTAATGCAAATCAGGCTCGTAATGACAATGATGTCGTTAATGGTACGTTTCTTGTGAATAACCTTTAGGCTTCGATTCTATTTGATACTGGTGTCGACAGAAGCTTTGTGTCTGTAGAATTTGAATCTTTGTTAAACTATGCACGCTCTATGTTACCTAAGACATTTTCGGTAGAGATTTTCGATGGGAAGTCTATTCTAGTTGATTCTATTCTCCGTGGTTGTTCCTTGATTCTTACCGACCACTTATTTACTATTGATCTAATACCCATGCAATTGGGTATTTTTGATGTCATTATCGGTATGGATTGGTTGCATAAGAACCATGCCGAGATTGCTTGTCACGAGAAGTTTGTTCGTCTACCTCTACTGTCTGGTGATATCTTGCATGTCTATGGAGACCGACCTTCGAAAGGGCTGAGACTAATGTCATGCACACAAGCGAGCAGGTGCTTACGTAAACATAACCTTCTTTCTTGGCCCACATGGTGGAACAAAAGGGCAAGGGGAAGCACATAAGCGATGTTCCAGTGGTGTGTGATTTCCCCGATGTCTTTCCTGAAGATCTACCTGGTCTTCCACCTCCTAGAACCGTCGATTTTCGTATTGATCTCATACCTGGTGCGACTCCTGTCGCCAAGGCCCCGTATCGCCTTGCACCTTCCGAGATGCAAGAGCTATCTAGTCAGCTTCAAGGACTACTCGACAAGGGATTTATTCATCCAAGTACCTCCCCATGGGGTGCTCCCGTGATATTCGTCAAGAAGAAAGATGGCTCGTTCCGTATGTGTATCGACTACCGTGAACTTAATAAGCTTACCATTAAGAATCGTTATCCCCTTCCCCGTATCGATGATTTATTTGACCAACTACAAGGTGCGTCCTGTTTCTCAAAAATCGATCTTCGTTCTAGTTATCATCAGCTTCGAGTTCTCGAAGATGATGTACCTAAAACCTCATTTCGTACTCGTTATGGGCACTACGAGTTCGTGGTCATGCCTTTAGGATTGACCAACGCACCCACTGTGTTCATGGACCTCATGAATCGTGTCTGTAAACCCTATTTGGATCATTTTGTGATAGTCTTTATTGATGATATTCTCATTTATTCTAAAACTAAAGCTGATCATGCTCGACATCTACGCTTGATGCTTGAACTTTTACATGGTGAAAGTTTGTATGCTAAATTTTCGAAGTGTGAGTTCTGGATTAATGAAGTACAATTTCTTGGTCACATCGTTAGTAAGCAAGGTATTCATGTTGACCCGTCTAAGATTGAAGCTGTGAAGAATTGGAGTACGCCTAAGTCTGCATCTGAGATTCGTTCCTTCCTGGGATTGGCGGGCTATTACCGCCGATTCATTTCGGATTTCTCTAAGATCGTTGTCCCTCTCACTACGTTGACTCAGAAAGAGAGACCTTTTTCTTGGGGTCCCGAGCAAGAGGAATCTTTTTAGACTCTTAAGACTCTTTTGTGTAATGCTCCTGTTTTAACTATCCCCGATGGGAATGATGATTTCGTGGTATATTGTGATGCCTCGAATCGTGGTTTGGGCTGTGTGCTCATGCAGCGGGACAAGGTTATTGCTTATGCCTCTCGTCAACTCAAGGTACATGAGAAAAACTATACTACTCATGATCTAGAGCTTGGAGCAGTTGTGTTTGCGTTAAAGATATGGCGACACTACCTGTATGGTACTAAGTGTGTGGTTTTCACTGACCATAGGAGCCTTCAACATATCTTTGACCAAAAGGAACTGAACATGCGACAGAGACATTGGGTGGAGTTTCTTAACGACTACGAATGTGAAATTCACTATCACCCTGGCTAGGTGAATGTAGTGGTCGATGCTCTTAGTCGTAAAACTCATGTGAATGCTATTCGTATCTCTAGTGATCTTCGTGCGTGTATTCATGACGCTCAGTATTCGTCAGCAAATGAAGGAAGTCTAGAAGTGGAAATCCAAGGTGCTAAGATTGAACAACTTGAAACTAAACCTAATGGACTCCAATACTACCCCAATCGCATCTGGGTACCGGATCGCGATAATCTCCGTGAGCTCATTATGAATGAGGCTCACAAATCCCGTTACTTTATTCATCCAAGAGCCGATAAGATGTACCATGATCTGCGTATGACTTATTGGTGGCCTGGTATGAGGAAGGACATTGCTGTCTATGTTTATAAATGCCTTACTTGTACGAAAGTTAAGGCTGAACATCAACGTCCTTCTGGACTCTTAGAGCAACCCGAAATCCCTGTTTGGAAATGGGACAGCATTACTATGGATTTTGTTACCAAGCTACCTCGAACACTTCTGGTCACGATAGTATCTGGGTGATCATTGATCGTTTGACCAAATCTGCCCATTTTCTTCCTATTCGTGAGGATTATAAAGTTGAGAAACTTGCCCGAATCTATACTGATGAGATCATATGCCGTCATGGCATACCTCTTGACATAATCTCGGACCGTGATGGTCGTTTTACTTCATGTCTTTGGGAAACCTTTCAATCCTCTATGGGTTCTCATTTGAATCTTAGCACGGCTTTTCATCCTCAAACGGATGGACAGACAGAGCGTACTATTCAAACCCTAGAGGATATGCTCCGTTCTTGTGTCATCGACTTTGGTGGTAACTGGGATGCACATTTACCATTGATTGAGTTCTCGTACAACAACAGCTATCATTCCAGTATTCAGATGGCTCCCTTCGAAGCTTTGTATGGCCGCAAGTGTCGATCTCCTCTCAAGTGGCATGAGATTGGTGACAAGCAGTTTACTTGCCCTGAAATCATTCAAGAGACAACGGAAAAGATTCTTCAAATCCGTGATAACTTGATCAAGGCTAGGAGCAGACAAAAGAGCTATGCTGATAATAGGCACAAGCCTCTGGAATTTGATACTTGAAAGGATTGGCAAGGTGGCGTACCGAGTTCTTCTCAAGGTATCTCCCTGGAAGGGAGTAGTTCGTTTTGGTAAGAAGGGAAAGCTCACTCCTCTCTATGTGGGTCCTTTCACGATACTTGAAAGGATTGGCAAGGTGGCGTACCGACTCGACCTACCACAGGAACTAAACAACGTGCATCCAGTGTTCCACGTATCTAATCTACGTAAATGCCTAGCCGACAAGGAACTGCAGGTTCCCCTTGAAGACTTGCAAATAAATGAAGTTGTACACTTTGTGGAGAAACCAGTTGAAATCATAGATCAGGGCGTCAAGCGACTAAGGCGCAGCAAAATTCCCATAGTCAAGGTTAGATGGGAAGGAAAGCGTGGCGCCGAATTCACTAGGGAACTGAAAAGTGAGATGAAGGCCAAGTATCCGCAGCTCTTCGAGCAGTCTTCTTCCTAGATTTTGGGGACGAAATCTCCTAAAGCGGGGGAGACTGTAACTCATGCGTCCCTAGACTTTTATCTATTTGACACTTTTAGTCCCTAGATACTTTTGATACTTGGTGAAACTTATGCTATGATTTTGATACTTGATGCTTGGAAACTATGATACTATGAGACTATGATTCTAGAATACTTGATACTTTGGTGCTTGACTCTTGAGGCTCGTGAAACTTGAGACTTGATTGAACGAGGGACTAGAGTCTTGTCACTGGCAAAAACTATGGAAACTTCTTTTAATAATGTAATCTAGTCACGTGATACTATTACCCAATAAATACGCAACGCTTGATCTAACGCGCGAAACGAATCAAAGATGAAAACGCGGAAAGGATGGATCGGCCGAGTGGCAATCCAATCGGATGACCATCCGATCGGATGACCAATCGATCAGATGGCCACTCGACCGAGTTGCCATCCGATCCATGCACACCGCCTCACTCCCTCACTCTCACACTATAAATAGGCCTGTCATATCATTCTCACTGATGTGACAGCCACACTCGAACCAGACGCACGCACTCCTCGTTTCCTCCATTTCTTGGCGATTTCGATACGTTTTACACTAGATTCTTTTACATCTTTGAGCTATGCACCATTCTCTACATGATTCTCCTTTGAAATCTCACTTTTCACCATGAAATCCCTAAGATTTGGGCTCTTGAGGGTGACGTCATCATGGTGGTTTGTACAAACCATGGTGTGATGTCATTTTTGCCAAGATCTAGCACAAATCTAAGAAATTTCATGTGTTTTACACCAAATCTTCACTAAATCTAGACTTTTAGCTAAAACTTATGTTTATCTTCATCTTTTCTTAAGACTTTTATCAAAAACGGTGGAATTCGGATCTAAAATGGGCTGTAGACTTGATTATTAGTCTAAAGTCGGCTTGGAAATGGATTATTGCCGGAGAAGACGACCAGAGTGCGGATTCCGACATGAATACCGTCAAGAGCAGACGACCGAATGGACTGGGGTGATTCCCATCTGAACAGATCGGATGTACACTGATGGGCTTATCGTTGTCTCAATACGTACTATGTCGTCACTGTTTAAACAGAAACTTAGAAACTTCACAAGTTTAGGAACGAGACAAGGACAACCCGATCGAGTGGCAATCCGATCAGATAGTGTCACACCCCGATATTTCCATGTATTACCGGTGGGCCCGGTGGGAAGTATCGTGACGTAGTTGATATCATCATAGTCAATTAATCATAGTTTAAATGCACAGCGGACGTCTAAAAGTAATTTATACAAACCGAGTTGAAAGTAACATAAAATATTACACAACGGATTGTAAGTGGATCCACAGGCGGATCTAAAATAAAAAAAACGTATTGTTCAACAGATTTAAGCATCAAAAGCTTGAAAGACTCTTTATTTGATACAAGGAGTAGCTAGCCCATTACGCGTAGTACCTGCACTTAACCTTTTTGAAAAATATGTCAGTTTACACTGGTAAATACAATTAACTGACTCTTTTAAAAACATTTATAAAATTTGTTTGGATGCATAAGGCATAAAATCTTTTATAACTTGGGACAATTATTTAAAATAATCTTGTATACAGATTTATATGTTTGTCGTCCATTCAGTAGCCTGGGTTAGAAGTACCGGGTTAAAGATTAAAAGACACACCACTAATATAATCCCACGGCGAGTTACCCTCAACGAGTGGTTATATCTTTTACATACGCAACTGTCAGGTGTATGCCTACACCCCGTGCTTAAGTCGTGGCCATTCAATGAATGAGCCGAGGATATCCAGGACACGGTCATTAACCCCCAAAGGCATTGCACCAAACAAAACAGATTAAAACAGGTTATTTCAATTATTAAACCACTAATCGATTAAAGATTCAATACCCGACCAAGCGGTATTATTAAATACCGTATCCCAAGCCCGTATAACAGAAAATAAGTTAAATGTATTTACCTGAGGAAAAAATATAATTTTATTCTCAGCCGTATATCAATCAGCAAACACAGGTAGCTTTTACTGGGCTCCTAAATCTGGAACGAAGGTTTTAATAACCTATTAGATTCCTAACGGGTCTTATTTAAGTCTTAACTTAGACCGGTTAGTATTAATGAAAGGTTTACGGTTCAAAACGCAAGATTAAGCGAAGACCGAATTAGAATGTGATTTAGACCCGAAAAGTATGAAGACTTGTATAAAATGGGTAAACTAAACACATTCTGGATTTTGAAGTAAAAATGATAAGGTTTGACCTGTTTCGGTTAATTTATGCAAACTAGCTACATAAACCGTACCGAACGGGAATATGCATAACGGGTCACCAAATGAGTCATGTACAGGTTCCATAAGTTAATATGCTTAAAATATGTTATGATATCAGTACGTTACCTTCCATTATGCCCAAAATGAATTTAAAATCAAATTAAGCCTCGTAAGGGTATTTTGGTCATTTTAAAGTTTATAAAAGGGGTTAAATAGTAATCTGAGGTTCTGGTCTAAAATAATCAGTAAAAATATTTATTTTAGTAAGTTACATCAGTAAGATATCATACATATGTGACTTTTATCATTTATGGCCAAACTATGCACCGTAGGGGCATTTTGGTCATTTCACATATGTTATAAGGGTCAAATTTGGAAATCTGAGTTTAAAATTTTTACTTACTGTTAAAGTATAAAAATTTTGCTTATAATATCAGTAGGTAATAAGTCTTAGGTGTCAAATATAGTTTTAACCCATACTATGCGTTTAAAAAGCGTAAAAGTCGGTATTTGACGATTTTCGGGTTATTTAAGGAAATCTGAGATCTTGATCAGGATCTAAAGCTTAAAATATTTTATTTAACATATGAAATTAGTAGGAAAAGCTTTGGTATCAAAATGTTAGGTAAAACTCCTTTTATCAAAGAAAATGGCAATTTCGTCAATACCGAATTTACACTAAATCTCTATAATATAATCAGTATAAAATTTGACAAAAAATTCCAAAAATCCCTATATATTATATTATATCAGTGGGTAGAAATTTTGGTGCCAAAATTTGGTTTTAAATATGATTTATACTAAAAATGCCATTTAGTTAATAAAAAGCTTTCATTTTACGATATCGCGCATAACTTCTATTTTAGACCATGAACTGATGTCAAATTTTTAGGACATGCTTATAGATCAATAATAAAGGTTTTTGTCCTCTCACATTTTCAAAAATCTCATTTTAATGATAAAAGGGCATAATGGTCAACTTTTAAGCATTTAACGGAAACATGCAAATAATTCAGATTTCAAAGGAACCATATAGTATAATCTCAGAGGGTTATGTTAACATGTAATATGGTCCTAAAGGAACCCTAAGACATATCCAAACTAAGTTAAATCGGGTCAGAACTAAAAGTCAAAGAAAAAGTCTACTTTTGTGACTTTCGGTTGCGAACCGAGCCTAAACTCAGAATTGTCGGGTTGAACATGCCTAATCATGTTCTTATATTATTTACCAAGTTATTTAAGTGTTAAAACATGTTCCATAATCTCTGCTTTATCAGTTATGAATTAATTTGTAAAAACTGGCCCGTTTGACTTTTTATTAATAAGTTTGACCCGACAATTGACCAAGTAAAAGTGATAATCAGTATGTGCCCTTTTAAGGGTTTATTACCTACATAATTACCAAATCTTAGCCACTTTCAATTTGAATAATGGCTGGACCGTTTGTGATTAATCACAAAGTCAAAGCTTAATTATGATAACTTTGGCTTTCGGTCATTAAGCTAATAAAACTTTAATTAAGGAAGCTAAGAACACTTAGTATAGTCCTTAGCATGAATATTGAACTAGAGAAAGCTTCCTTTAGCTCCAGGAGGCTTCAAAGAGTGAGCTTGAGAGTAAAATTTCAAGTGTATGCAAGAACAAGTGAAAACCCAAGCTCTTATATAGGAATTTAGAGGTTCTAGGATCATTGCATTTGTCCCTATGTTGTTACCAGATATTCCCAAGTGTCACTAATGCATGAAAAACCATTTGATCAGACCCTTGTATCAAAATTAGCCATGCAATGGCGGTGGAACAGGCTGCAACATGCAGCTGTCCAAAGTTTCTGTCGGTGGCACTTTTACGCAGGCCGCGTAAGACTCAAAGGGAGTCTACGCGGGCCGCGACAACCGTCTGCTCAGGTGAAAATTGTTTCAGCTTTGACAGTTTCAGTCCCTGGTCCAATTTAAGTTTATTTAACTTTCTTTTATTGCACTTATGACCCCCATAGTTAACTAACAAGTGTCTTGGGTCATTATTTAACTTCGTTAAGCTCTCGGTTAGTTGTACGATCACCTGAAATGTCTTGTTTTCATCGAAACTCCACAAAATTATTATCCAATATCCATGGAAGTATAAGGAAGTATTACAAAGTCTCAGAAAATGTTAAAAGGTCACTCAGAGGTAACTTTAAACATGTTGACACATTTAACCCTTATGCTTTGTAAACTTTTCAAATTAAGCTCAAACGGCTTTCTATGTTCGACAATTTATTCATTAAAGAATACGAACGTTGAGTGAGGTCAATTAGAGGCATAAAATTGGCATGTTGACACTTTGGATTCTTTTACTTACATAATTACATTGTTTGACAAATTTTTAGTCCCTCCAGATCAATCCATTACACGTTTAAAGTCCATGACACGTGTCTTTATGTGATTTTGTGAGGTGTTACATCCTCACCCCCTTCAAAGAAATCTCGACCTCGAGATTTACTGAAATAAATACGGGTACTTCTGTTTCATTGTGGATTCAACCTCCCACGTGTATTCTGGGCCTCTACGGGCATCCCATTTTACCTTTACGATCGGTACATGCTTTCTTCGAAGCTTCTTAATCTGTCGATCCTAGATCGACAAAGATTTTTCAACGAATTTCAAACTTTCATCAATCTGCACGTCCTTATGCGACATTACTAGCGACTCATCGGCTAGACATTTCTTCAAGTTGCAGATGTGGAATACATTATGAATTCCACTGAGCTCTTTTGGCAGATTTAGCTTGTAAGCTACAGTTCCGACACATTCGATGATCTCGAATGGTCCTATGTATCTTGGGCTAAGCTTGCCCTTTTTGCCAAAACGCATCACCCCTTTCCACGGTGACACCTTAAGTAGCACTTTATTGCCAACTTCAAACTTTAAAGGTTTGCGCCTCATATCAGCATAACTTTTCTGCCTTTCCCTGGCAGCTTTCAGACGATCACGGATTTGGACAATCTTGTCCGTCGTCTCCAGGACTATATCAGGTCCTGACAGTTGGACATCTCCAACTTCCGCCCAACAAATTGGCGTTCTCCACTTTCTTCCGTACAATGCTTCAAAAGGTGCTGCCTAAATGATCGAATGATAACTATTATTGTACAAAAATTCAATCAAAGGAAGATGGTCATCCCAACTTCCACCCTCGTCTATAACACAAGCTCGAAGCATATCCTCAAGCGTTTGAATCGTACGCTTACTTTACCCATCCGTCTGAGGATGATAAGCAGTGCTGAAATTTAATCGAGTGCCTAATGATTGCTGAAAGCTTTTCCAAAAATGAGACGTGTATCTTGTATCCCTATCAGAGATAATGGATACTGGCACTCCGTGGAGAGATATAATCTTATCTACGTACAATTAAGCTAGCTTATCGGAGCTATGAGTTTCTTTAATAGGCAAGAAGTGGGCTGACTTGGTCAGCCTATCGACTATAACCCAAATAGTATCATTTTCGTGCTTTGTCTTTGGTAACTTAGTGATAAATTCCATGGTTACCATTTCCCATTTCCAGGTGGGAAGTTCAGGCTGTTGTAGCAAACCTGACGGCTTTTGATGCTCTGCTTTAACTTGTGCGCATGTCAGACATTTAGCCACATAAGTGACTATAGATTTCTTCAAACCTATCCACCAATAATTTGCCTTTAAATCCTGATACATCTTATCACTGCCAGGATGAACTGAATATTTGGAGCTATGAGCTTCTTGAAGAATCACATCTCGAAGTCCTCCATAAATTGGAACCCATATTCGACCATTCAATCTTAGGATTCCATCCTTGCCATATGATAATTGATCAGCAGGCACGCCTAACTTCTCATTCGGATAGTTAGCTTCTAACACAGCTTCCTTTTAAGCGGCTAACAACCTTTCATTCAAGTTGTTCTTTAGTTCAATGCTTTTGGCATTTATTCTAATGGGCTTAACCCTTTCCTTTCTACTCAAAGCATCAGCGACTACATTCGCTTTGCCTGGATGATATCGGATTTCACAATCATAGTCGTTCAGTGTCTCCATCCATCGGTGTTGCCTCATGTTAAGGTCTTTCTGATTAAATAGGTGCTGGAGCCTTTTATGATCAGAATAGATCACGCACTTAGTCTCATAAAGATAATGCCTCCATAGCTTCAGTGCAAATACAACAGCACCCAACTCCAAATCATGGGTGGTGTAATTCTTCTCGTGCACCTTTAATTGACGTGAAAGCATATGCAATAACCTTGCCTTTCTGCATAAGCACACATCCCATATATGTGTGCGATGCGTCACAATAAACCACAAATTCTTCAATTCCTTCTAGCAATGTCAACACAGGTGCATTGCTTAACTTCTGCTTAAGAATATCAAAGGAGTCTTGCTACTTGGGACCCGAGTCAAACTTGACATTCTTGCGAGTTAATGATGTTAGAGGTGCGGAAATTCTCGAAAAGTTTTCAATGAAACGTCTATAGTAACCTGCTAGACCCAAGAAACTGCGAATTTCAGTAGGTGTTTTAGGTGCTTGCCAATTCGTAATCGCTTCAATCTTGGCAGGATCCACCTGGATTCCACGCTCGCTCACCACATGTCCAAGAAATTGGACTTCACGAAGCCAAAACTCACATTTTGAAAACTTGGCGTAGAGTTTCTCTTGCTGTAAAAGTTTAAGGATACACCGGAGATTTCTTTCATGATTGGCTTAAACACATTTTGAAAACTTGGCGTAGAGTTTCTCTTGCCAATTCACACACCATCTTCATCATCTTTTTTCTCTAGTGATCTTCCCTAGCTTTTGAGCTAGTTGTAAGCTTCTTGTTACTAATTTTTACTTCTCATTTTGTTGGTTAAAAAGATGTACAATGTTATGAATCACAAGAACACTAAAAGACTTAAACAAGAATCATGAACATGAAGCTTAAAAATGATGAAATCTTGTTGAAATAATGTTGTTTAAGTACATGCATGACACTTGATTGTTATTTACTTGAGATTATGATGTTGATCATCATAAGGGGCTTGCTAGATTGTGATTAAACACATAATCTAGCAAGTTAGAGGATCATTATGTGTTAACCCAAGAAGATCATCCTCACTTATGAACATGAACTTGAAAATAAAATGATTTCTTGAAAAAAAAAAATAAAGTGAGCTAGTAATTTTGTGAATTTAATATTTATGAATAATTTTCCAAGAAAACCAAGTTCAAAATATGATTTTTAGTAAGAACTTGATTCTTACATTAATGTACATTGTTTTGGTGACAAAATAAGTGTAAGAACACTTTATTTACAAGAAGAGTTCAAAAGAATAATTTTTGTAGAATATGTTTACAAGTTGTAAACATCTAAATTTTCAAGAAGGAAGTTTATTAAGAAATAAACACACTTTAAGGGGTAACTAAGTCTACTAAACATGTTACCAAGTTACTACGAGTTTTTGTGAAAGTTCATGTTCATGTTGTTATATACATTGTATAATTTTTGCACTTGGGAAGTGTAGTTTGATTATTGATTGTTGGGTTGATTTTGAAAAGAAAATGATATGCTTATATGGCATGGACACCTCCGTTTTTGGGGGAAACTATGGCAAAATTTTCTAAAAATATAAACACTTAGAAAAATATTTTCTAACAAGTATTTACAAGTATATTTTGATCATAAGCCTTCCATATAAACTTTGCCATAATTTTTGTAACAAAAATATAAATATTTGAGGTTGGTTTTTTTAAATAAAAATGGGCAAATATATATATATTTAGAATATATATATATGTTAAGACACTTGTGTGATTATTTGTATACTTGGTGAAATATACTATCCAAAACAATACTGTTACATATGTATTTTTGGTAAATATGATTGTAGATACAAACGGAATGAAAGTATGATTTTATTTATTATTACAAGTTATATCATACTTTGACAAAAGGGAAAATATTATTTTTGGGGAAGTTAAAATATATTTTCTTAGTATATTTAAAAGATATATGATTTTTGGGAAAAATATATATTTTCTGGACAATACATTATTTTTGAGACAAATGGGTTTATATATATTTTCTAAAGTGAGACTTGAAAATATATTATTTCGGAAATTACAAATACAATAATACAAAAACATGTATAAGACACCCCATCCTTGGGAAGGAAATACGAAAGTTAAATACTTGAGAAGTATTAATACAGAAATACTGTTTAAACAATTATTCCAAAATCAAATATAATTTAAGTTGAAATATTATTTTGACAAGTAATTATAACTTGGGATAATATAAGAAACGTAACTCAAAACGTAAATACTAAGCAAAGGCACGGCCCGTTCGTCTAATAGACGTTAGTACACTGTAGGTAGTCATGTTGCTGACAGAGTTTGAGTTACGAGCTGAGGACGCAATACTGTGAGTTCATGTCCCGCTTTCTTTTATTGTTTTCAATTTTATACTCGGGGGTGAAATACTTGTTACGATTATTACAATGTTTTATACATGGTATGATTAGCTTAAGGAGGGTTTACTACTAGATCATGTGAAGGGTGGGTACAACACTTAAGGCCATTAATCCTCGTCGTAGGACCGAGGGACATGAGTGATAGATCCATTTGGGTGTAGCGAGCCCACACCCATGAGGTCAGGGTGACCCATAGGGGTGACTATGTCTTCCAGCCGGAGGCCCGGTACAAATTTGCTAGGTTTGAGTTTTCCTACACCATTTCACACATACCATTGGCTTTGCAACCCATTGGTGATCTCTTTTTCCTTATTGCTACATACCAGGGACTTTCATACATACATTGAATACAAAGGTTTTATACATACTCACGAACACATGAACTCGCTCAACTTTTTGTTGATATTTTTAAACTACATGTATTTCAGGGAACTAGTGGATCTGGAAAGGGTATGCATGTGTTTTCAAGCTGCGTTTAAATAAAAGATGCTATCCATGGTTGTCAAGTTTAGGGGGTGTATTATAATCCTGGACGGGATACACGTCTCTAAACCCAACTTTTTTTAAAATCTTTTGAGGAGTCTTTATGAACTCCGTTGAACATGTCATGATTTGTAACTTAATTTGGTGTTGATGTTTTCAAGAAAAGTTTGTTATGGTAATTTCTAAATTTATTTAATGGATGAATATCTTTTGGTTTTATCATATAGCATTGTTATGATTGAATGCTATGGTATTAAGAGGTCACACCAATTAACCACGCTTCCGCAAAAGTTAGGGTGTGACAGCTTGGTATCAGAGCTTCGATCGTAGCGAATTAGGTTTCTTCTCGAGTCTAGACTACGATCATTAGGGCTCTCACGAAAATGTTTTCATTGCATACACAAAGTGTCCAGATCCCGGAAACAAATATTTTTACAAATAAAATACACAAAATACATTTTAAAGAATTCATTTACATTTCAGTCTGAGAGACTGGGGAGTTAGTCTGAGAGACTAGCTGGGTAATTCAGTCTGAGAGACTGGGGAGTTGGTCTGAGAGACTAACTGGGTAGTTCAGTCTGAGAGACTGGGTAGTCTGAGAGACTGGGAGGTTTAGCCTGAGAGGCTGGGTAGTTCAATTTAGGAAACTGGGAGGTTTAGCCTGAGAGGCTGGGTAGTTCAGTTTGGGAAACTAGGAGGTTTAGTCTGAGAGACTAAGTGGTCAGTCTGAGAGGCTGGGTGGGATAGTCTTGGGAAGACTAGGATTGCATACATGCTTACATTGTTATTACTTGCAAGTTTATTTGACGTTTGATGATATATGTGCATACTTGTGATTGATTTGTTACAGACACCATGTCCTCTTTAGAGAGCGGAGCATCCGACACCATTGATCCCATGGCTATTGTTTCAGATGACGAGATGGCCACAGATCCAGAGATGCTTTGAGATGATACTGACGATTTTCAGCCTTTCGCCTTGCCGGATTTTGGCGATGACATACCCTTAGCTGATGGTCTTTGAGGCGAGGATCTACCTCTCATTGAGATCCCTGCTCCTCTTCCCCTCGCTGCAGTTCCTCTTGAGGATCTGCCTCTTGATGTTATGTCCGATGATGATATCGATCTTATGATTGAGGGTCCCCCTGAGGTTGCCCAAGATGGTGGGGCTCCAGTCGGTGACGCCGTCGTCGATCCCCTTGTTGATATTCCAGTTGGTGAGGTTGTTGTTGTTCTACATGAGGAGATTCCCGTTGTCGAGGCTCCTTCCGACCGTTCAGATCCTAACTCATTCGAGGCAGTATCTTCCAGTACTTTACATGCTTTGGGATTACAACGATATCCCACAGATTCTGATTCGGACTCAGCGATGTCCGCCGCCCCTGTTGGTCCACACGACGATGGTCATAATTTTGAGTTCGACGATGAGTTTGATCCTATTTTTCCACACGATTTCGACCCTGATCATGAGATAGAGTTTGTCCCTGATGAGCAGCCTTTTGAAGCACCGGTTGATCCTGATTTCGATCCTGAGCAGGAGGTTGATTTTATTCCTGCAGAGCAGCCCATTGATGCACCTGTTTTTCCTGATGATCAGCTCCTTGATGTACCCGCTGATCATGAGCTTGCTCCAGCTGACCCAGAGCCGGAGATTGCACCTGAGCCTATTCTTGCTCACGACCTACTGTTAGTGCATGCATCTGTCGACTTTGTCTTGTATCGAGTCTTGTTTGTATTTAGATAGATCAGGGCACGTTATTCGAGGAATTACATTGTAATTCCGCTTGAAACTAATATCGCTTGAAACTCAATTCCGCTTGAAGCTTGTTCAAGCGAAATTAGAACCCTATATATACTTGTGTCTTGATTTCATTTGTAATCTTTCCGGTTTGTGCAACGAAGTGCTGCCGAAGTGTCGTCTCGCTGTAAAACGTTATCAAATCAATATTACGACAATTTAAAGTGTATACATTGCTGAATTGACCTAGATACGTCTGTTTCCGCCTTTTGTATTGAGTAAAACTCTTCTGATCGACTCGTTCAGGTCTGAAAACGATCCTACAAGTGGTATCAGAGCTCAGGAAGAAGAGTTCTTACCAATTCAGCTGAAAATTCTGATTTCTACACCTTCTTTTTCAAAATTAACCGTGAAAAGTGGTTAAAATCGGCTAAATTTCTCACACGATGTGCGCAACAGTGTTTTAATAAAGCCTTGAAAGTTTCAGACCTTAATTCGATCTAAAATCAGTAAAATCTGTAATTCCGCTTGAAAAACAGCTCGAGAATATGACATCAGCATAATTTTCTTTGAACTGACCTGTTGATTTCGCTTGAAATCACACTTTGAATCTGATTCCGTTTGAAAATACTGGTTAATTCCGTTTGAACCAGTATTCCGCTTGAAAAGATTGGGTTATTCCGTTTGAAATCCATATTCCGCTTCAATAGTGTGATTCCGCTTGAAACTTCAAACGAAATTAGGTATTTCGCTTAAGAAGGTTTTCCGCTCCAAAGTAATCTCGTTTGAAAGTTGGTATTCCGCTTGAACAGGGTTATCTCGTTTGAAGTGGGATTTCGTTTGAGATTGTGATTCCGCTTGAAAACACTGTTTGAAAATTTTTTGAAAAACCGAAACATGGAAGAGGAATTCTACAACACATTCGCTACTCTAGTTACCCCGATTACTCTTGCACAGAACACGATGTTGGAAAATGAAACGGGGACGATGCAAAAACCGCCTAAGCTTATGAACATCGAGGAGTATAAAGGTTGGGAAGGACGGTTCGAAAACTGGGTACAAGCAAATTATTTGGATGCTTGGGAATGTGTTGAGACGAAATACGTTAGACCGATGAACGATGACGAAGAAATTATTGCTATTAAGGATCTGAGTGCTGAAAATCGAAAGAAATACAAAGATGAGAAAATGATGCTAAGTCTACTACAACAAGCTGTGAAAGAAGATATCTTGGTCTTGTTGCAACACAATGGAACTTCTTATTCGATTTGGAAAGCTTTAAAATCAAAGTTTCATGGAAGCCAAGAGATGGTCAAGAACAAAAAGTCGCTCTTAAAGAAAGAATTCGATCTATTCCGTGGTTTGAAAAATGAGAGCACAAAACAGATTATTGAAAGATACTGCAACTTGCTAGCTAACATGAAGAGGTTAAGCATCGACAAAGATAATGAAGAGTTGATCGAAAAATTGGCTGATGCATTACCATATGAGACTTGGGATACATATCTCATGATGTTGAGGAACAAGAAAGGTTTTAGCAATCTGACATTGAGCAAATTCATTGAAAAGATTGAGGCTCTGGAGATGGAACAGAGAAAGGTTTTGAGAATGATAGATTTTGATGGTGAACAAGACATCGGACTTTATTACAAAGGTGGTGTCAGTGATAAAACCACCAACATGTCACCAAAGATTGAGACAACTTTCAATGCAAAGAGTTCATCTGGAAGTTCATCAAAAGGATCAAGCAGCAACACAAGTTTTTCATCATATCCGTCATTTGATCCGAACATTTCAACAACCAAAATTGGCAAGAAGCTACAATGCAACATTGTTTTGAATCTTGAGAATGATGAGGATTATTCAGCAGAAGTTGCTAAGAGTCACATGTCTTTGTTGGGAACTGTGTTGGAGTCTTATGGAAGTTTTGTGGCAGGTCGGATCAGGAAACCAATGTTGACAAAAGAGGATTACGATCAAATAGATGCTGAAGAGATGGAATTGATGGACATAAAGTGGGGTTTGGCAAGTGTGTTGAGACGAGCTGAGAAATTTAAGCAGATCACAGGAAGAGATGACTTACGCAAAGCTAATGTTTCTACTTTAGGTTTTGATAAATCTAAAGTCACTTGTTTTCGTTGCAGGGAAAAAGGACACTTCAAGAGGGAGTGCAAAAACCGCGAAGCAAGTGGAGCTCAAAATCCGTTCAACAACAATGATTACTACCGGAAGGCCATTTATCATCAAGTTGCTCAACAACAACAAGAACCACAAGTAGCACATGGAAGAAAAGTGATTGAAGAATCTTCAAAGAGAGCTTGTATGGTGAATCAGGATGATCAAAAGCCAACAAAAGATTTCAATTGGGACAAATATATTACAGCCGACAACAAAGCATGCCTAATTAATCAAGATGATGAAAAATTGCCAGAAGGCTTTAGCTGGGCAAATTTCAATTGGGATGATTATGATCCAAACAAAACTACAAATCAAAAAGCTTATGTCGCTCGTGTTGAAGAAGATAGTGATTGTTAGGGGTCATTTTCTTAACATACGTATCCTGACCAATATCCTGCCTTTGTTTGTTTATTTGTGATCAGAATGCTGGAAGAGGGTATTGCTAACATCTTGGGCGATATCCTGAGGCTTATTGAATTAACCACGTGCAGGTTAAGGGCTGAGGCTTGCTAACGGTCAAGAGGACTTCTTCTCCTCAAGACTCGGACGAATTTGTTGAGAAAGAGACGTTGAGCCCGAAAGACCAGGTCTACAACGTTCCAAGAAGGAATATTCGGTGGATCCCGCAAGTTTAGGATAGTTAGTTATTTTATCTTTACTATAAATAGATGAGGTCGGATCAGCTTAGAAAACAACAATTCACACTTACACTCTCGAACACTTTCACTCTCTAGCTAATTGCTAACACCGCACTTGTATTTCATTTTCATTGTAACACTTAGTCGATCCGTACCACATCTCGCACTGTATCCTGATTTTTGAAGCAATTGAAGAACAAGGCAGCTGCGATTGTCAGCTCCCGAGGTTTTATGCCGGCGATCTAGATTGATCAAGGGCTTTCCTCGTACATCTCGTGTCGTTTACTTTATTTTCGCTCATTGTTTGATCATAGATACAGCTCAATATCCTGAGCCGTATCCTGAGTACTGTTTTTCCAAATAACTTAACAAGTATATTTTCAACACACTTTCTAGCACACTACCTCACTTAACTAATTTGATCACTTAATTACTTCGGTAATTTTTGACCAAAACAATTTGGCGCCCACAGTGGGGTAAGTGGTGCTCTCTTTACTAAAAATTTTTGTCAAATCGCTAATCGGTTTTCTATTTTCAAAACTTTTTGCCACATTGTCCATAATGGCCTCAAGATCAAACATGAGTTCCTCTACTGTGTCTGCTATGACTTCTGCTACTACCGGTTCGGTGCTTCCACCACCTCCTCCAAGGATGCCAGCCTCTACACAATCTCAAGATGTTATCCCAACTCGGAGTGTCCAGGGATCTGCTCCCGTTTTAGCTTCTAATGATGAAATTTTAACCTTATTTGGAAGTGTGCAGGAACAAATGAGGCAGCAACAGGAAATAAACCGAATGCTTTTGAGGGAAATACAACTCCTGAAGGCCGGCTCGAGCAGATCTGCGGAGGACAATGTCACTCCGTTACACCCCAGAGCGTTGAACTTTAGTTCAGCTGTATATACCGAGAATAATAGGGGGAATATCGTGCCCAGTCTTCCTCAGAATCATACTCCTGAAATACCCTCCTTGGTCAGGATGTCAACCATAAGGAGCTCAGGATATGCTTCGGGATATGGGCAGAATCCTCCAACTGGTAACGTGTCTTATAATAATAATACTCATGCTGCTAACAGTGGTGGATCTTTGCAGGATACAGGTGTGACATCAGCACTTACCAGGAAACTTCAGAAGTTAAAGGACATGATATCTAGTGTACCTGGGGTGGTCCAACCGATCCCGGAAGTGTCTCAAGACAGCCACAAGATATCTCGTTTCGCGTATCCTATCTGTGATGCTGAGATCCCAAAGAGATTCCAAACCCCCAACATGAAGCTTTATGATGGGACTACGGATCCTGAGGAGCATATTGCCCAGTATAGGGAAAGAATGGAGATTAACCCTATCCCTCCGGAGCTCAAGGAAGCATGCTTGTGCAAGGGATTTGGTTCTACTCTAACAGGATCAGCCTTAAAATGGTTGTTAAACGTTCCTCCTCACTCAATTACTTCATTTGCTCATTTGGTTAATTTATTTAACAATCAATTTTCTTGTAGTCGGAGTTTTGAGAAACTAACCAGTGATCTTTACAGGATAACTCAAGGGCCTCAGGAATCCTTGAGGGATTATGTGAACAAATTTAGTCGAGAATCCTTGGATATCCCACATCTTGATGTTGCAACAGCTGTGCAAGCTTTTAAGATGGGATTACAAAAGGATTCTCAGTTTTATCAGGATCTTGTAATGAATCCCTGCAGGAATCTTGATGAAGCTCGTAACAGGGCTCTGAGATATATCCGTCTGGAAGATGACAAGAAGATGCAAGAAAGGATGAACTCATCCAACACTTATGAATCGACTAATAGGAAGTCAGAATCCTCATTTAAGTCATATCGGCCTAAGCCATATGGTAGAAATGAAAACAAGAGAGTGAATGCTGTCGAAGATGAGGATCCTGAAGAGTATCCTGAGTTGTCTGAATATTGCTTTTCTGTTAATATTCCTGAATTGATGTATGCTATGCAGGGTCTAGGAGACAAGGCTAGATGGCCTCGAAAGAATCAACAAAAGGCTGACTGGAAAGATAAGTCAAAATGGTGTGCTTTCCACGAAGATTTCGGACATATGACTGAGGATTGCATTTCTTTAAGGAAAGAAATAAGCTATCTTCTAAGCAAGGGATATCTGAAAGATCTCTTAGGAAAAAAGAAGAATAAGGGTCAGGATACTGACAAGGATCCTGAACGAGCAGCATCACCACCCTCGGATGCCAAGATAATCAACTTCATTTCGGGAGGATCCGACATTTGTGGGACCTCGTATTCGGCAGCAAAGAGACATGCAAAGGAAGCTAAGGCCGAAAGGGGAGACAAACCTGTCAGGATGACTACCCTCACGACTGACAAAGTGATCACTTTTGATGCAGATGACAGGGATACTGTCCAGGATCCTCACCATGATGCTCTGGTAATAACGTTATATGTGGCTAACCATTTTGTACGCAGGATATTGGTTGATAATGGCAGCTCCGTCAACATAATCCAACTAGAAACTTTGAAGAGAATGAATGTATCTCCAATGGATATCACTTCAAAGTCTACCGTGCTTGTTGGGTTCAGTGGAGAGGCTAGAAACACAGTGGGAGAGATAAAGTTGCCAGTATACGTTGAAGGAGTCAATTCGATACAACGTTTCTGTGTGATGGATTCTCTATCCTGCTATAACATCATATTGGGAAGACCGTGGATTCACGATATGAAGGCCGTGCCATCAACATATCACCAATGCATCAAGATACCTACCCCTTGGGGAGTGGTCAAAGTTGATAGTGATCAGCAGGAGGCGAAAGAGTGCTACTCATCCTCGATGAAATCCTCAGCCAAACCTAGTGCAGCATAGCAATTAAAGACGCGGGTCCAGGATATTGTGGAGGATCCGGAGCAGGATGTGAAGAAAGTTATCCTGGACCAGGATAACCCCGATATTTCGGTGCTCGTAGGGACCAATATCCCTCAGGATATTGAAGAGCAGTTAATTAACTTTTTAAAATGCAGGATGTCAACATTTGCATGGAAGCATGAGGATATGACAGGCATATCCAAAGATATTATCACTCACAAGCTTGGAATTGATAAGTCATTCAAGCCTGTGCAACAAAAAAGAAGGAAGTTTGCTCCTGAGCGGAACATGATTATCCAGGAGGAAGTTGAAAGATTATTAAAGTCAAGAATGATAAGAGAAGTTAAGTTCCCAAGGTGGCTAGCAAACGTGGTTGTAGTACAGAAGAAGAATGGGAAATTGAGAGTTTGTGTAGACTACACAGACTTGAACAAAGCCTGTCCTAAAGACCCATTCCCTCTTCCCCATATTGATGCAATGGTAGATGCCACTGCCGGGCATGAAATGCTGACCTTCATGGACGCATCCTCAGGATTTCAACAGATCCAAATGGAGCCTTCTGACCAGGAGGATACCGCCTTCATGACGCCAACAGGTATTTATTGTTATACAGCTATGCCTTTTGGTTTGAAAAATGCAGGTGCAACATACCAAAGATTGGTGAACATGATGTTCAAAGACAAACTGGGGACACCATGGAGGTATATATCGATGACATGGTGGTGAAATCTAAAAAGTCTAAGGATCACCTCCAAGATATCAAAGGAGCATTTGATATCCTGGATCACTACAACATGAAGCTAAATCCTGCTAAATGCCATTTCGGAGTGGGGGCAGGGAAGTTTCTTGGAT
Organism: Helianthus tuberosus; assembly: GCA_030545235.1. Taxonomy (NCBI): domain Eukaryota; kingdom Viridiplantae; phylum Streptophyta; class Magnoliopsida; order Asterales; family Asteraceae; genus Helianthus; species Helianthus tuberosus. The sequence goes on from JARYGA010055529.1 coordinate 503,991, forward strand.
ATATGGTGACAAAAAGGGGGATAGAAGCAAGCCCAGAGCAGATCAAAGCTATCCTAGACATAAAATCACCCTCAAATATGAAGGACGTACAAAGATTAACAGGCCGGGTAGCAGCTCTAAACAGATTTATCTCAAGATCCTCAGAAAAATGCAAAGACTTCTATGATATCCTAAAGAAGAACAAAAGATTCGAATGGGGGGAAAAGCATGAAGCAGCCCTGCAGGATTTGAAACGGTATCTTTCAACCGCACCTCTATTGATGAAGCCCGAAAATGGTGAACCACTATCCCTGTACCTTGCTGTGTCAGGGAATGCTGTAAGTGCCGTTCTTATAAAAGACCATGAAGGTCAGCAGTATCCTGTTTATTATGTTAGTAAAAGTTTGTTAGATGCTGAAACTAGGTATTCTCATTTAGAAAAATTGATATTAGCTCTAGTCATGGCATCAACGAAACTTAGGCATTATTTCGAGACACATAGGATACATGTTAAAACAAATTATCCTGTCAAAAATGTGCTTAGGAAACCAGAGATGTCAGGCAGGATGGCCAAGTGGTCAGTAAAGTTGAGTGCTTATGATTTAGTATATGAACCTAGAAGTGCCATAAAATCTCAGGCTTTAGCTGACTTTGTGGCTGACTTTAGTAGTGACATTCAGGACGAGGTAGACCTAGAAGTTCAACAGTTAGGAGAATCCTCAGGATCCTGGACATTATATACTGACGGTGCATCTAATGTAAGAGGAATAGGATTAGGAATACTACTAAAATCGCCACAGGGGGACATATTACCCCAGGCTATTAGGTGTGAATTTCCTGCTACTAATAATGAAGCAGAGTATGAGGCTTTAATTGCAGGATTAGAGTTGGCTAAGAGCATGAGTATCAAAAATTTGCAAGTGTATGTTGACTCTTTGTTAATTACTAACCATTTTAATGGATCCTATGCAGTTAAGGGTGAGAAATTAATCGAATATCTCGATATTCTCAAAAAATTAGCAGGATATTTCGATGTTTTTATACTTGAACAGGTACCAAGGGAGGATAATGCTGAAGCGGATGCCCTAGCAAATTTGGGATCATCGATCAGGATACCTGAAGGGACGCAAATACCAATATTACATGTCTTATATCCTGCAACGAATCCTCAGGATAAAGAAGTAGCTAGTATACAGAATCCTGGAGCAGAACATCCTGAGGAGGATCCTAAATCCTGGACGGCTCCAATCATGAGATATCTCAAAGAAGGACACATCCCTGGAAACAAAAATCCTAAGGCATTTAGGATGAAGGTATCACGATTCACTATTATAAATAATATTTTATACAAGAAATCTCTTGCAGGACCGTATTTGAGATGCTTGGAGGATCCTGAAGCTAAAGAAGTACTTCAGGATATACATGAAGGGGATTGTGGTAACCATGCTAGGGGCAGATCGTTATTCTCAAAAGTATTAAGGACAGGATATTATTGGCCAACAATGAGGAAGGATGCAGCAGAACATGCTCGAAGATGTGACGCATGTCAAAGACATAGTAACATACTGCATCAACCGGCTGAACCATTATATCCTATTGTTTCCCCTTGGCCATTTATGAAGTGGGGTATGGATATAGTGGGAAAGCTACCAAAAGCTCCGGGAGGAAAAGTCTTTATGCTAGCAATGACGGATTATTTCTCTAAATGGGTTGAAGCAGAAGCATTCGTTCAAGTAAGAGACCAAGAAGTAGTATCCTTCATCAAGAGAAATATCCTGACCAGATTCGGAGTACCAGCCGAGATAATTTGCGACAATGGTTCTCAATTCATAAGTAAGAGGACTACAGACTTTTGCAAGAGTTAGGGAATCAAAATGATTACGTCTACTCCGGTATATCCTCAAGCAAATGGACAAGCAGAATCCTCAAACAAAATAATTGTCAATAACTTAAAGAAAAGGCTTGGAGCCAAAAAAGGAAGATGGGCAGAAGAATTACCCTTTGTTTTATGGGCTGATAGGACAACGGTAAAGAATGCAACAGGTCAAACCCCATTTTCGTTGGTGTTTGGAGCAGAAGCAGTGATTCCAACGGAGATGACAATACCTACTGTAAGATCTATCTTAAGTGATCCTGAGCAGAATCCCAAAGCCTTAGGTCAGGATTTAGACACTATAGATGAAAAGAGAGATGCGGCAAGGCTAAGGATGGCAGCATATCAACAGAGAATATCCAGGGCATATAACAAGAATATTAGAACCAGAAGATTTAAGATTGGAGATTGGGTGTTAAGAAAGGCTTTTCAGAATACTACTAATCCTGCCGATGGCAAGTTAGCCCCAAAATGGGAAGGACCATATGAAGTTGAATCCGAAGCAGGGAAAGGAGCATATAGACTCAAGAACATGGAGGCGGATATGCTACCGAGATCTTGGAATGCTATACACCTTAAGCTCTATTTCAAGTAAGTTAGAATTTAATTTCTAACTCAGGATGGTATGAATTCTATCTTTTTTAAATATGTTTGGTTTAATTTGTTCTTTGTAACCTGATACTGACTTAAGCATCGGAGGGGTGTTAGCCAAGCTAACACCCACCTTAGTTTACAATTGTTTTGCAAGATATGTTTCAGGATATAGCTCCAGGATATATGCTCAGGATAACTCGAAAGACTAGAGGATTGGCCCCCTCTCTCACGTTCAAGGGATACTGATCCCTTCACAGGTTTAAAGGTATTCACCTTTCTTCCGAATTGGGTTTAAACACCCTGCCTGGAGCGCAAGTTATTCAGGGATAGTTCAAGGTGGCGGGACCAGTCCATGTAAAAGTGGCTGACAATTTCGTTACTATTGGCTATATCCTGAATCCTAACGGTATATGAGGATTGATCACCCTCTCTCACGAAAGGGTATTTTCATACTCTCTAAGGTTTAAAGGTTTTCACCTTTCTAAGTCTTGGAGTTTATACACTCCCGCCTGTAGCGCATGAAAAATTGGGATTTTCCCCAGGATACAAAGGATTTATCTCCAGTACATCCTTGGGTTATACCCTCGGGACGTGAAAAATTGCTTATGCCATGAAAACTGACATTAAGTAGATTTCTAAGACACTTGAAGACATTGTACACAGGGGACATCCCTGCCAAGATGGTGGTGTGAAGCTAAAAGAATGAAGTTTGCGACTAATGCACTAAGTACCTTGCACTGGGGACATCTTCATTGGAAGAGTTGAAAAGGGATTGAAGTTCGGTAATAGGTTTATATCCTATGTCTGGTATGATCTTTCCTTTGTAAGCCTCATTTAAGTTTTTAGTAACATTATGTTAAGTATCCTGACATATATCCTCGAAGTCCTTTTAAGGATATTTGATTAGGATGTTTGAAACTAGTATTGGCCTGGAACTTTGATCATCATCAAAACTTGGTTTTGAAGAGATAAACTATTTTTTACTTTCTAAAGAAATTTTTATAAAGTTAAAGGAACGTCTGGAAGATCTATTTAATAAAAGGCTTCTGCAGTATGTTTCTGAGCATACTGGTCAGGATATTTTGTAAAATAACAGTATGAAATTTTTACAAAGCCAAGACTTACACTAAACAATGCAAGGTAACAGAAAATAAGTCAAAAGATGAAATTATTCTTAAAGTGATCAATACTGGTTGATAACCGAAGGTTTCATCCTGAAACCCAGGACCCATCCGCCTTCGGTTATCAAAATTGTTTAGAGACAGAAATGAAAATTGTTCATAAAGACATAAAATTGTTCGAATGAAAATAAGCTCTAGGGGGTAGTGCCTTCTTGCTCCATAGCGGTTTCAGCAACATCCATTTTGGGATCCGCCTCAGCATCCTTGTCAGCATCGATTGCCTTTTCAACTGCTTTAGAAGGTTCATCGACAGTTGATTTGGAAGAGGTACCGCCAAGATTCTTCAGCTTGGTCTCCCAAGCACCCACGTCCCAAGAAGGGCATTCGAAGCCTAATGTTTTGGCTTCGTGAGCCATCTTCAACCTAGCCTGGAGAAGAGAAATGACGACGGAACTTTTGAGGCTTTCTCGGTAACTGACCATATCCCGTTCGTACTGCACATGGGCAGCTTCCAGATCGGCCTGGGCTTGAAGAGTAGCTTTATTAAGAGCAACTTGATGTTCCTGGGTCATAGCTTTGTATTTTTCCTCGTAATGACGAGACTTGGCGGCCGCGATCATACCTTGGTCAGAGATTGTGATTTCTGCTTCCTTTAGCTTAGATTCAAGTGTTTTGTTAAGCTTGCAGGATTCTTGATATAAGTGAACCAAACGCTCAAGACCCTACAAAGGTAAGAGGACAGGGATTAATATTATTAAATCTTTGAAAATAGTCTAAATTGCAGGATATGATATAAAGATACTAACCTGGTTGAGAAAAGAAGTCATAAAACCACTGGCTTCAATGAACCCGTGCTTTTCATAAGGAAAGGTGTCAGAAATGACAGGGGAATCGGGTTCTTTCCTTTTGCGGGAACTTGAACTCCGGGGCTTGGTAGCCGGTGAAGGTTTAGGGATGATGATGGCTTTGGAGCTGCTGGGTTTGGATGTAGCAGTGGTCTTAGAGCCAGGTTCTTTCTTGACTTGGATCTGGTCAGAATAGCTATCCAGTTCGTCGAGATCGAAGACTTCAGGGATCTTAGCTGGTGCTGCGTAAAGGGAAAAGTTTTACTCTTTATCATTATATTGTTTTGACTAATTATTTTGAAAGGAATTCTTACCAGACATCTCGGATGATGAGTACTGACTTGAACTCGGAACGTGTGTGGTAAAAGTCCTGTCTATTGTAGGTAACCGGTAAACGATATTGATTCTCTCTTCTGACTCAGCGGTAGGAGGAGCAACTTCCTTAAAGTTCACTGCATAAAGGTCAAAAAGAAGAATGTTAATAGAGGATAACAATTAAATCGTCTATAAGGATATTTATGATCCTACCGGTGGTTAACCACTCCACCGGAAGGTTGGCACCCTCAGCAATGGAATCTCGTTTGACAAAGAAGAATTTGCGTTGCCATCTGTCTTCGTTCTTGGTGGCTTTGAGAATCAGGGGTTTGCTGGAGGTTGAAAAAAGCAAGAACCGGCTAGAGCCGTGGGATCGGAGGCGATAAGCAATAGGTAGATCCTCGATGCGGAGGTCAGAACAATGGAGGTTTTTGATTTGGTTGAGTACAATTAGTACTCTCCAAACCATGGGCATGGTTTGAGCAAAAGAGATGCCAGTAATACGAAAGAATTGCATCATGAATTCAGGAAAAGGGTATCGAAGACCTAGCGAAAAAGGATATGCTGGAAAACAGATCCATTCGGTAGAAGAAACATCCGATCGGATTGACCGATCAAATGGCCTAAAGACTGTGCTGTCAGGGAAAGTGCCGGAGGCTCTTAAAGCTGCAATATCTGCATTGTCAAAAGCGCAGATCTCCTTCTCGGGATTTTTGAGAAGATTCTGCTGGGTGAAGGTCTCGGCGGCCCGACAGGAAGAAAATCAAAAATGGAGATTTACCTGAAGGGTCTGTTGAAGATATCTGTTTTTCAAACAAGAAAAGAGAAGATATAGGGGCATCGTGGATCTCCATGGAGTAAAAAACGCGTTGGAAGTTATGATGTGATCTTGACCGTCGCTTCATTTTAAATGCCTTGAGTTGTGGGATAAGATTTTTGAAATATATCCGTTGGATTGGTATCCCAACTGATATATTTGGGGACAATTGTTAGGGGTCATTTTCTTAACATACGTATCCTGACCAATATCCTGCCTTTGTTTGTTTATTTGTGATCAGAATGCTAGAAGAGGGTATTGCTAACATCTTGGGCGATATCCTGAGGCTTATTGAATTAACCACGTGCAGGTTAAGGGCTGAGGCTTGCTAACGGTCAAGAGGACTTCTTCTCCTCAAGACTCGGACGAATTTGTTGAGAAAGAGACGTTGAGCCCGAAAGACCAGGTCTACAACGTTCCAAGAAGGAATATTCGGTGGATCCCGCAAGTTTAGGATAGTTAGTTATTTTATCTTTACTATAAATAGATGAGGTCGGATCAGCTTAGAAAACAACAATTCACACTTACACTCTCGAACACTTTCACTCTCTAGCTAATTGCTAACACCGCACTTGTATTTCATTTTCATTGTAACACTTAGTCGATCCGTACCACATCTCGCACTGTATCCTGATTTTTGAAGCAATTGAAGAACAAGGCAGCTGCGATTGTCAGCTCCCGAGGTTTTATGCCGGCGATCTAGATTGATCAAGGGCTTTCCTCGTACATCTCGTGTCGTTTACTTTATTTTCGCTCATTGTTTGATCATAGATACAGCTCAATATCCTGAGCCGTATCCTGAGTACTGTTTTTCCAAATAACTTAACAAGTATATTTTCAACACACTTTCTAGCACACTACCTCACTTAACTAATTTGATCACTTAATTACTTCGGTAATTTTTTACCAAAACAGTGATGATGATAGAGAGTATTATGCAAAACGAATGGCAGATTATTTTAAAATGATGGCAGAAAGTGATAGTGAAGATGAAAAAGCTAAAAAGAAAAAGAAAAAGGTCAAAACACCAGTCAGTAGTGATGACGAAGATGTTCCAGTGATAAAGAAAAAGATAAAGGAGGTTCCAAAGTTCAAAGTTGATGCAGAAGCTAACGCAAAAAATGTTCCGGTGGTTTATGAAAACTGTGAGATTATAAAGAAGAAAAACGGTGAGTTGATGAACAACATGAATAGGCTGAAGGAGTCTTATGATGTTCTGAACAAAGCCATGAATCAATACAATCAATCAAGTGAAGAACAAGCAACAGCCATGAAAACACTTCAAGGAGCTTTCATGATAAAGCAGAAAGTTGTGAACAATTACATTGAGAAGTGTGTTGTGCTAGAACAGAAACTTGAAACACAAAGAATTGAAACTGAAAGAGTTAATTGTTTGTTGAAAAGTTACTCATGTACTTCTAATGTCATTGACAGAATTTATCCAACTGTTGAAGGCATGAAGGCATTTGAAGATGATGAAGTAACTGGAGAACAAAAGATTTCTGAAGAAAAGACTCCTGAAAAGAAGAAAGTAAAGAAGAAGGATACTAAAGAAAAGACATCTGGTAAGAAACAAGGTTTCAGTTACAACAAGTGTCCACCCCCGCTTGAAAATGGATATTCTCCGAGAAATCCAAATTCAGCAAGAGTCGAAAAGGCAACAAATTTACAGTGGGAGTCGGAGTCTTCTGTTAACTTGCCAGATAATATTGATGTCACGTTTACGTCATCTGACACTGATCATGAGTCCGTGTTAATAAATAAAGTGGTCGATCAGGTGTTGGATAAAGATGAATCCGAGGAGTCAAAGTCGGAGTCTATGTCAGAGTCAATGTCTGAGTCCAGCACTCCGAGTCAAACTGACAAACAGGGCAAAAGAATTTACATTAAAGAATTCCTGTTATCAAAATCTAATTTGAATGACGAAACATTCAAAGTTGCATATACATTGAATGATTCCGACAAAGTATTTTCTGATGAGGAATTTCCAATAAGAGGTGTTAAACCAGACATGATCAAAAAGGTTTTCAAACTAACAGAAATTAATATTTCTGAAATAAAAGATGTAAATCTTAATGATAAACCTAAAAAGTACACCTCAAGAGTTCAACAAAGAGAAAACAAGAAAAAGGGTTACAGTTCTGGTTCTGGTTATCGAAAGAAACCAAACCATAACGGTAATTTCAAAAAGAAAGGTCTTGGTTTTATTCCTCCAGAAAATCATAAAAATGAAAAATATGTTCATGATTTTAAATCAAAAATGATATTTGTTTCAGGTACATCTATTGAAGAAGAAAAAGAAAATTTGTTGAGAAAGCAGTCGAACAAAGAATTCCTTGCGAAGAAGCAAGAAGAGATAAAGACTGCTGATCAGATGAAAGAAACGAGAACCTGTTTCCAATGCAACACTGTTGGACATATTGCCAAAAATTGTTCCAAGGAGATACAATCAAAACAGGGAGTTTCTCGTAAATTGAAAGATAAAGAGGTTGTGTTTGAACCACCAATTGAGAGAATTAAACTTTTCAAAAATTCAACTTTTGAGATTGGTGAAAGTTCAAACAGGTTTTACTAGAAAAGAGCAAACCTTGACAACCAGAAATGGGTTGTTAAGAAATCAGATGATAGTTCTAGCAATGATTCTGATTCATCAAAATTAGAGGAGCTATCTTCTGGCGATGAATCTGATTCCACAAAATCAGAGGAGCCACAGGTTGGGGTTAAAGGTGAAAAATCAGTGCCGATTGTGGATGATGTGAATTTTCCACCACTTCGGGCTGAAAATTTTAAAAAGAAAATTGGTAAAGTTGAGATTTCAAATCAGTTCTTTTCTGAAAAAAAGAAATTGATGTTGAAAAAGCGTTTAATTCCAAAGTGCAACATATTTTTGGAAAAATGGTTGACAGGAAGGTCAAGGGAGTCAAGGAATTTTACGAAAAGAAAACAAAGAAGCAAGGTAAAGTATCATCCCTGGCTAGTGACTGGGATGGTACCTATTATGAACAGTAAAATCCTGGACTTGCCGGAGCTCCCAAGTTGGTAATCGTGGAGCATGAATCGGCATCATTCTTAAATTGTTTTTGGTAAATTTGAAAATTGGTCACAAGTATGACTTGCCGGAACTCCCAGGTTGGTAAGAGTGGAGTATGAATCGGCATTTTGAGAATTCAACTTACAGGTTTGGTAAGTGTTGGTAAGCAAACCGACTAGCGGTTGAAAAAGAGGTTTTACCTACAGTGGTATTTGGTTAAATTATGGAGATGATCTTACAAGTGGTAAATCAAGGACATTAAGTTGTACTTGATCTCCTATAAGTGGTATTTTGGAAAAACAATATGATGAACCCCTAACCTACATGTGGTTTATAAAATCAATCAAACTTATTTTCCGGAAAAACCATTTGATTAAAACAAACTTAAGTGTTTTGAAATCACAATGGGAAAATAGTTTGTTGTGAGGGGGAGTTCTGATTGTTTATGCCAAGTGAATGGTGAATTGAAGTGATTCGATATCGGTTGCCAGATTACTTGTATAGTTTGTTTTCAAATTTTCTTTAAATGTGTTTGCATTTTAGGGGGAGTAAGATTTTTCAGAAAATTAAAAAACATTTGAAAATTTGAAAAAGACAAAAACATGATAAAATTCAAAAATGAGTTTTGTTGTATAAAAGAGGAAATGATAGTACATCAATGGATGATCACAGCATGCTAAAGAAATGGAAAGTAAAATGTGATAAACGGTCTCACTGATGATGTGCCAGTAGATTTTTACACATTTAGTAGATTGTGACGAGATATAAACCTAAATTCAAACTTGCTTATATCATGGGGCAACATCTCTCGGATATATGCGTAACCCCCAAAATCTTGTTTGAAAGGTCCCTCTTTCTGAGATATTAGGTTTTTATACTCAGTGATATCTGGGGTATTATCTCGGGACTTCTGATTTTGCGGAAGCAATGGCCTAGTCCCCGGAGAATACTTTACGCCTGCTTGAAATATAGCCTACCCTCAGCATAAAAATGATGAAACATTGAAAAAATATGTAAATCATGTGCTGTTGAAGAAAAGATCCTCTAAAGGAGACCCACCAAAAGTCGAAGCCGTCATCTCTCTGCTGAGCGGAAGTTCTGACCTGAGCTCTCACGGTTCTTCGCAATATAACCCCTTACAGATATCATCTGTGGTATACTCACCTGTAAGACTGAATATTGGGATCTGGATACCGGAGTATATTCTGAGGTGGGACACGCGATTAAGTTTAAGTCTCTAAGACATTAATCCGTATCTCGAAATAGTTGAACTTTGTGTGAGAATTTAAAGTGGATCAGTATACTGACAATCTAAGTGAATCGTTTAGAACTTAAAATGTTTAAAGCTTAACGGTGTTGGTGATTTGTCTCAAAAACTGATATGATCCTCTTACACAAACTCACAAAATATTGTCTGTAAATATTTCTTTATTGCATTTCTTTACCATAAAAAATCCAAAAAGATTTTGGTGTGTTTTAGCATAAATTTTGAAAAACACAAAAAGATTTTCGACAACTGGTGTTGGAGAGCTGATTTTCAAAATTCCAAGTGCTAAACATGATGAAAATTGGGTTGGGAGAGTGTTTTTGAAAAGATAAATGATATTTCGTCAAGTGGTTCATCAAAGATTAACATTGTAAAATCATTCTTTGATTGAATAATTCCTGCAAGTGGTTTATCAGAGTTTGAGAAATAATTTTTCAAGTGGTCATCAGAAAATTTATTTTTGGGTAGAGAATTGTGCAGGAAAGAGGATAAAAGCTAGGTGATCTTGGGTTAAAAGATTGTGAGCCAGCTTTCGATTCTGAGCAGAATTTGAACCAGGTCATGATTTTGAACCTGTGAAAACCAGACTGCGATCTCAGTTTACTGAGAGGGGGAGTCTGAATGACAAAGAGCTAGGTTCTGATCCTCAGATTGCTGATGCTGATGAACTTAAAGAATCAAGAGATCTTATCAAGAGAAGTCAGAGCTAGATTGCGATTCTGGAATTGAAGATTATTTGTTCGAGGAGAGTCTGTTGGTGATAAAAAGAGAAGAGAAAGATTTGAGGATGCTTTACAGTGTCAGATACTTCAAAGAGTTCGAAAGGACTGATAAAGACTGAAGATGCGAAGACTCGACACTTTAAGACTCGTCAACATTCGAGGGGGAGTCTGTTAGTGCATGCGTCTGTCGACTTCGTCTTGTATCGAGTCTTGTTTATATTTAGATAGATCAGGGCACGTTATTCGAGGAAAATGTCAAATATAGGGTGTGTGACAGTTTCAAACGAAATTACATTGTAATTCCGCTTGAAATGGTCATGACCAGTTCAAGCAAAATCACACATGTAATTCCGCTTGAAACTAATATCGCTTGAAACTTAATTCCGCTTGAAGCTTGTTCAAGCGAAATTAGAACCCTATATATACTTGTGTCTTGATTTCATTTGTAATATTTCCGGTTTGTGTAACGAAGTGCTGCCGAAGTGTCGTCTCGCTGTAAAACGTTATCAAATCAATATTACGACAGTTTAAAGTGTATACATTGGTGAATTGACCTCGATACGTCTGTTTCCGCCTTTCGTATTGAGTAAAACTCTTCTGATCGACTCGTTCGGGTCTGAAAACGATCCTACACCTACCACCTGTGCACGACCCTATCCCTGTTGATGTACCTGTTGTTGCACCACCACTACCTGACCCAGTCCCTGCACCTATTGATCAGGCCCCTTTTGCTGCCCACATTGACCCCAGGTATGCATTCACCCACAATGGGTGGATTGAGGACGATGACGACTTTCCTCCTTTTATCAGCCCAGTTACTCCCCCTGCTGCACCTGTTTATGCACCCATTGACTTTGCTCCAGTTCACCCACACGTATCAGATGTTCACCGCGCAGATTTACCCATCACATTTCTTCAGGATATCCCTCCTCCCCGTCCCGGGGAAGGACCTTCGAGTCAGCAGGCCGGTCACGTACCTTTTATGTCAGCAGCCGATCATCTCATGCCACAGTTTACACACGCTGCATCTTCTTCTGCACCCACGGGCGAGCCATTTATGTAGTCTTCGCCCAACGTCATGCCAGTTACTGATCCATACCATCCCTTCCACGTTGGATACACGAGGGATGATATACTTTTATCGCTACAGCTATAGCAGGATATGTTGAGTCGTCGAGTCACTGAGCTAGAGAGGATCCCGCGTCCTCCACCTGGTACTGGTCCATCACAGTTTGCTGCTCCACTTTTTCCTTACCCGGATTTCGGTATTCGATTTCTTACGATGGAGTAGCAGATCAGCTGTTTGTTACAGCTCGTTCATACTCTCGAGGAGGAGTTAGCGCGTATGCGCCATTTGCTTTTCATTCCTCCACCTCCTCCTCCTCCCCCCATCAGCTTAGAGGTTTTTGGTCTTCTGCAGATAGACTACTTTTGGTGAGAATACAGCTATTAAGCCATGATTATGAAGACTTTTGAAGACCACACTTTTGACTATTGATTATTGTAGTTGGTAGACGTTTTGGACAGGGGTGATGTGACCCTATAGTCCCATTTTGATGTATGATACAATTGTAAAACTGTAATTGTGGTCTTGATATATGAAAAGCTCAATCGCATCATTCTCATTACATGCATTGTTGAAATTACTTGTTTGTGTTATAACATGGGATGTTATATATTTACTTGTGTTGATGGATGTTATTACATACGCGTACTACATACTTATATGCATACGACCTGACCTATACAATCTTCTTATAGAAGATGCCTCCACGAAGGGAAACTCGATTACCCACTACTGAGGCCGAACTCCAGGAAAGGATCTCCCGAGCAATAGCAGAGCATGAGGCCTCACGCGCCGATACTAGCAAGGGTACCTCGAGGAACAACCCACCACATGGTAATGTTTAAGTCGCTTGAGACACATTACGTTACAATTGGATATTCCATGTGCGTTCACTAACGCTTTCTGTGAATGACGTTACATGTACAGGCTGTACCTTTAAACAGTTTTTAGATTGCAAACCACTGAATTTTGACGGCACCGGGGGTGCTGTGACTTTTGTTCGATGGACAGAGAAGACCGATTCGGTGTTAAGAATGAGCAAATGCGCACCAGATCAGCAAGTTACCTACATCTCCGGACTGTTCGTAGACAGAGCGCTTTCGTGGTGGAATCTCCAAGTCCAAACTCTAGGAGAGGCAGCAGCATACGCTTTGACTTGGAATAAGTTAAAGGAGCTCATGCGTAAAAAGTATTGCTCTAGGGCCGAAATTCAAAAATTGGAGACAGAATTTTGGAACCTCAAAATGGATGGCCCCAAGATCGCGGAGTATGTGCAGAGATTTCACGATCTCTCTCACGTGGTACCTTATATGGTTACACCATAATTCAAGCGCGTTGAGCGTTTCATCTGGGGGTTGGCACCTCAGATCATGAGCATGGTAACAACGTCAAAGCCTCCAACAATTACCGAAGCCATTGACCTCAGCGTGGCCCTTACTGAAGAAGCAGTCAGATTAAATAAGTTTTCAATCTCTGATCAAAAGAAAAAGGAGACTCACGTGGAGTCGTCGGGGGAGAACAAGAGGAAGTTCTCCAACTTTAAAAAGGGCACCAGCAGTGTCAACAAGAAGAGAGAGTCGTACTTACCGGCTGAAGCCAAGCCCGGGGTTGAAAACAGAGGGAAGGGTTACATGGGCACTCTGCCCAAATGTGATTTATGCCAGTACCATCATTCCGGCCAGTGTAGATTCAGGAAGTGTGAGTCTTGTGGGAAGGCAGGCCACTCGAAGGAAACATGTTGGGTTGGTACTGGGCGTGGTAACAATGGTCAGAGAGGTTATGGAAACAACAACCGAGGAGGAAATGGATATGGAAACCGCCCTCAAGGAGGGAATGGCAGTAACGGAAACCGTGGTAATTTTGCCAATCAAGCAGGGAATTGCAACCAAAACAATGCTCAAGGTGGTAACAGGAATGGTAATGGTCAAGGACCAAGTTGTTTCAATTGTGGAGACGTGGGGCACTTCAAGCGAGAATGCCCGAAAATCAACCAAGCACATGGAAGAGTCTTTAATATCGGTGCGAGGGAAGCACGCCAAGATCCAAATGTAGTTACTGGTACGTTCCCTATCAATCAACGCTTTGCATCTGTACTATTTGATACTGGTGCCGATTATAGTTTTGTATCGCTAGAATTTAAGAATATACTTTGATTGGTAACCAGTAAGTTAGACATTCCATATTCGATAGAACTAGGTAATGGAAAGCTAGTAGAAGCGAACGAAGTTATTAGGGGTTGCGTGATAGAACTGGGAGAGCACGAGTTCACGTTTGATCTGCTGCCAATTGAGTTGGGAAGCTTCGACGTGGTAGTAGGGATGGATTGGTTGTCAAGCAACCGAGCCGAGATTGTATGTCACGAGAAGGTCATTCGCATTCCGATGGCGAATGGAGAAACAATTGTGGTACATGGAGAGAAGCGCGATACGCCTCTAAGGATCATTAGCTGTTTGAAAGCTCGAAAGTGTTTGCATAAGGGATGTGTTGCCTTCTTGGCACACATTGTGGACAAAGAAGCCACTGAGCCGAAGTTAGAAGACATTCCAGTCGTGAAGGAATATCCTGAAGTCTTTCCCGAAGACTTGCCAGGATTGCCCCCGCAGCGACAAGTCGAGTTCCACATTGACTTAGTTCCAGGTGTTGCGCCTGTGGCTAAGGCACCTTATCGACTTGCGCCTTCAGAAATGCAAGAGCTGTCAACACAACTTCAGGAGTTATTGGATAAGGGATTTATCAAACCAAGCTTCTCGCCTTGGGGAGCTCCAGTTTTGTTTGTCAAGAAGAAAGATGGTAGTTTCCGCATGTGTATCGACTACTGCGAGCTTAACAAGTTGACTATCAAGAATAGATATCCTTTGCCAAGGATTGACGACCTGTTCGATCAACTACAAGGTTCGAACTGTTACTCCAAGATCGATCTTCGATCGAGTTATCACCAGTTGCGTATACAAGAAGAAAGCATACCAAAGACTGCCTTTAGGACTCGATATGGACATTACGAGTTCCTGGTTATGCCGTTTGGTCTGATAAACACGCCAGCAGTATTCATGGATTTGATGAATAGAGTTTGTAAGTCGTACCTCGACAAGTTTGTGATCGTGCTCATTGACGATATTCTGATCTACTCAAAGATGAAGGAAGAACATGAGCAACATCTAAGGACTATCTTAGAGCTACTCAAGAAAGAGAAGCTGTACGCAAAATTCTCGAAGTGCGAATTTTGGTTACGTGAAGTTCAGTTCCTTGGTCACGTGGTTAATGGAAATGGAATCCATGTGGATCCCACAAAGATCGAGGCAATCAAGAATTGGGAGACTCCAAAGACGCCAACCGAGATCCGCCAGTTCCTAGGTTTGGCAGGATATTATCGCAGATTTATTGAGGATTTCTCGAAAATCGCTCAACCTTTGACCTCCCTTACACAGAAAGACAAGAAGTACGAATGGGGAGACAAGCAAGAAGAAACATTCCAGTTGTTGAAAAACAAACTTTGCGATGCACCGATCTTATCCCTACCCGAAGGCACGGACGACTTCATGGTATATTGCGACGCCTCGCATCAAGGTTTAGGCGCCGTAGTGTTTGCTTTGAAGATCTGGCGACATTACTTATATGGCACGCGATGCACAATCTTTACTGATCACAAGAGCCTGCAACACATATTTGATCAAAAAGAGCTTAACATGAGACAGAGGCGATGGGTAGAATTGTTAAATGATTATGATTGTGAAATCAAGTATCACCCAGGGAAGGCGAATGTGGTCGCCGATGCCTTGAGTCGGAAAGAAAGAATCAAGCCCATAAGGGTTAGGGCTTTGGAAATGATTGTTCAAACGGACCTCTCATTGCGCATTCATGCCGCGCAGAGAGAAGCTCTTAAAAGGGAGAATCTTGAGAATGAATATCTCCGTGGGATGGAGAAGCAATTGGTACCAAACGAGGAAGGAACGTGGTGCTTCATGAAACGAATTTGGGTTCCCCTCTTTGGTGGTTTGAGAGACGTTATTTTTTATGAGGCTCACAAGTCACGGTACTCGATCCATCCAGGATCGGATAAAATGTACCAGGATTTAAAGGATTTCTATTGGTGGCCGAGATTAAAAGGTGATGTTGCAACGTATGTTGGCAAATGCTTAACTTGTGCCAAAGTAAAGGCCGAATACCAGAAGCCTTCAGGTCTTCTGCAACAACCCGAAATACCCATGTGGAAATGGGAGCAGATTTCAATGGACTTTATAACGAAATTGCCAAGAACACCCAGAGGTCACGATACGATTTGGGTAATCGTGGACCGTCTGACCAAATCTGCACACTTTTTGCCAATCAAGGAGAAAGACAATACAAGCAAGCTTGCTGAGCTATACCTAAGAGAGATAGTTGCACGGCATGGAGTGCCTCTCTCGGTTATCTCTGATAGAGATGGGAGATTTGTATCGAGGATTTGGAAATCCTTCCAAGAAGCCTTTGGTTCTCAGTTGAATCTGAGTACTGCATTCCATCCGCAGACAGAGGGCCAGAGCGAGCGAACGATACAAACGTTGGAAGACATGTTACGAGCTTGCGTGATGGATTTGGGTGGCAGTTGGGACACTCATTTACCCTTGGTAGAGTTCTCATACAACAACAGCTACCATGCAAGTATCCAAGCTGCACCATTCGAAGCTCTCTATGGACGCAAGTGTCGATCACCGTTATGCTGGGCAGACGCGGGTGATAGACAGCTTGTTGGTCTGGAATTGGTTCAAGAGACGACTGATAAGATTACACAGATCCGAGAGCGCATGAGGGCGGCTCATGATCGACAAAAGAGTTACGCGGATCGAAGAAGGAAACCTCTGGAATTTGAGGTAGGAGATATGGTTTTGTTAAAGGTTTCACCCTGGAAGGGTGTAGTACGCTTTGGGAAGCATGGGAAGTTGAACCCAAGATACATCGGACCATTTAAAATCCTGGAGAGGATTGGTCTTGTAGCTTACAAGTTGGATCTACCCGCAGAACTGAATGGTGTTCATGATACATTTCATGTATCTAACCTAAAAAAGAGTCCAACTCAAGAAACAGTTGTCATACCTGCCGACGAAGTCCACATTGACGACACACTCCACTTTACTGAAGAACCTGTTGAGGTTACTGATTGGAAGGTTAACAAGACGCGACGGAGTAGTGTCAAACTCGTCAAAGTTCGTTGGAACGCGCAACACGGCCCAGAGTTCACTTGGGAGCGTGAGGATCGTATGAAAGAAAGATACCCACATTTATTCCCCAAGACCCCTGCACCTAGAAGCAGAACTTAAATTTCGGGACGAAATTTTCTTAACAGGAGGAGAATGTGACAACCCTCACAAAACCAGGTATCCGTACAATTAATTAATATTAATCAAGTGCTTAATGACTATGCTGAATTACTTAACTGCTTTCTGATTACTGCATCATACTTACATGTGCATCACATATTACATAATGTCGCATCCTTATCACATACGAACTATATTGGCATACATGATGCACAAAGCACAGTTAGCACAGTTAACGGATAGAACGGGAATATGCTGACAGGGTTCAGTACATAGACAGACAGTGTTTTGAGACCCAGTATGGGCCAAAGACAAAGTACTACACTAGTAGGGTCTGTAGGGAAGTAAGGACCATAAAACTGCGTCACTAGGTGATAGTTTAAGTGCCGAAAAGTGCCAAAAACTCACTTTAAGTGCAGAATTCTGCATTTTTCAGCAAAATTCAGCTTTTTAACAAACTAGTATTATGCAGAAAATTGACTAAATGGTCCAGAATGCTTTCCTAAGTGTCGGGAATTAAAAGTGTCATAAAAAGTTACATAAAAGACACTATACGGAATAGCTTGACACTTAAACGAACCGGTATCTAACCGAACAACCGGAACACCAAAAGTTTGCCAGATACATTTTTTTATTATTTCTTGGCTAGTTATGGTCCCCGAATACCCCAACACACTATATAATGTGCCATACACATAAAATACTAGATATTACACTTAACCTCCAACCATTTACCTACTTACCATCAAAACATACAATTAACCCCCCCCCCCCCTCATGATTTACGGCCACCATGGACCCACCACCATATCCCACTAGATTTCCTTCTATATTTTATTTACATACTTGCTTGATTCACTTGCCATAATATTGAGTAGGAAAGATATAAGTATGGGTCTTGGATTCAAAGATCATTGCATATCTCACAAACTCACCCCACTCCCTCAAACTCTCTCTCTCTCCCTCTCGGCCCTAGCTTGTGCCGCCACCACCACCACCTTGCAACCACCATTCACCCATTTCAAACTCCTTTCAAAGTGCAAGAAGGTGATTCGTGGAGCTTGGTGCTTGAAGAACCTTCATCCATTGCTTTCACACACCATCTTCATCATCTTTTTTCTCTAGTGATCTTCCCTAGCTTTTGAGCTAGTTGTAAGCTTCTTGTTACTAATTTTTACTTCTCATTTTGTTGGTTAAAAAGATGTACAATGTTATGAATCACAAGAACACTAAAAGACTTAAACAAGAATCATGAACATGAAGCTTAAAAATGATGAAATCTTGTTGAAATAATGTTGTTTAAGTACATGCATGACACTTGATTGTTATTTACTTGATATTATGATGTTGATCATCATAAGGGGCTTGCTAGATTGTGATTAAACACATAACCTAGCAAGTTAGAGGATGATTATGTGTTAACCCAAGAAGATCATCCTCACTTATGAACATGAACTTGAAAATAAAATGATTTCTTGAAAAATAATAAATAAAGTGAGCTAGTAATTTTGTGAATTTAAGATTTATGAATAATTTTCCAAGAAAACCAAGTTCAAAATATGATTTTTAGTAAGAACTTGATTCTTACATAAATGTACATTGTTTTGGTGACAAAATAAGTGTAAGAACACTTTATTTACAAGAAGAGTTCAAAAGAATAATTTTTGTAGAATATGTTTACAAGTTGTAAACATCTAAAATTTTCAAGAAGGAAGCTTATTAAGAAATAAACACACTTTAAGGGGTAACTAAGTCTACTAAACATGTTACCAAGTTACTACGAGTTTTTGTGAAAGTTCATGTTCATGTTGTTATATACATTGTATAATTTTTGCACTTGGGAAGTGTAGTTTGATTATTGATTGTTGGGTTGCTTTGAATAGAAAATGATATGCTTATATGGCATGGACACCTCCGTTTTTTGGGGAAACTATGGCAAAATTTTCTAAAAATATAAACACTTAGAAAAATATTTTCTAACAAGTATTTACAAGTATATTTTGATCATAAGCCTTCCATATAAACTTTGCCATAATTTTTGTAACAAAAATATAAATATTTGAGGTTGGTTTTTATAAATAAAAATGGGCAATATATATATTTAGAATATATATATGTTAAGACACTTGTGTGATTATTTGTATACTTGGTGAAATATACTATCGAAAACAATACCGTTACATATGTATATTTGGTAAATATGATTGTAGATACAAACGGAATGAAAGTATGATTTTATTTATTATTACAAGTTATATCATACTTTGACAAAAGGGAAAATATTATTTTTGGGGAAGTTAAAATATATTTTCTTAGTATATTTAAAAGATATATGATTTTTGGGAAAAATATATATTTTCTAGACAATACATTATTTTTGAGACAAATGGGTTTATATATATTTTCTAAAGTGAGACTTGAAAATATATTATTTCGGAAATTACAAATACAATAATACAAAAACATGTATAAGACACTCCATCCTTGGGAAGGAAATACGAAAGTTAAATACTTGAGAAGTATTAATACAGAAATACTGTTTAAACAATTATTCCAAAATCAAATATAATTTAAGTTGAAATATTATTTTGACAAGTAATTATAACTTGGGATAATATAAGAAACGTAACTCAAAACGTAAATACTAAGCAAAGGCACGGCCCGTTCGTCTAATAGACGTTAGTACACTGTAGGTAGTCGTGTTGCTGACAGAGTTTGAGTTACGAGCTGAGGACGCAATACTGTGAGTTCATGTCCCCTTTCTTTTACTGTTTTCAGTTTTATACTCAGGGTGAAATACATGTTAGTATTATTACAACGTTTTATACATGGTATGATCAGCTTAAGGAGGGTTTACTACTAGATCATGTGAAGGGTGGGTACAACACTTAAGCCATTAATCCTCGTCGTAGGACCGAGGGACATGAGTGATAGATCTATTTGTGTGTAGCGAGCCCACACCCATGAGGTCAGGGTGACCCATAGGGGTGACTATGTCTTCCAGCCGGAGGCCCAGTACAAATTTGCTAGGTTTGAGTTTTCCTGCACCATTTCACACATACCATTGGCTTTGCAACCCATTGGTGATCTCTTTTTTCTTATTGCTACATACCAGGGACTTTCATACATACATTGAATACAAAGGTTTTATACATACTCACGAACACATGAACTCGCTCAACTTTTTGTTGATATTTTTAAACTACATGTATTTCAGGGAACTAGTGGATCTGGCAAGGGTATGCATGTGTTTTCAAGCTGCGTTTAAATAAAAGATGCTATCCATGGTTGTCAAGTTTAGGGGGTGTATTCTAATCCTGGACGGGATACACGTCTCTAAACCCAGTTTTATTTAAAATCTTTTTAGGAGTCTTTATGGACTCCGTTGAACATGTCATGATTTGTAACTTAATTTAGCGTTGATGTTTTCAAGACAAGTATGTTATGGTAATTTCTAAATTTAATTAATGGATTAATATCTTTCGGTTTTATCATATAGCATTGTTATGATTGAATGCTATGGTACTAAGAGGTCACACCAATTAACCACGCTTCCGCAAAAGTCAGGCTGTGAGATGTGAGTGGTCGGACTCGTTGATCTGATGGAGCCCGAATGAATCGTGGTATGATGGTGAGGAACTGAGCGAGACAGAGCGTCTCGTAGGCTCCAGATAAGTTCTCCAATCCTCTTGGGGACTAGAGCTAAAGGTTGTTGAAGGAGTTCGCCGGTGTGATGGCCCGACCTCGTGGTCATTTTAAGCAGTTATTGGCGCCTTGACTCTTCCACCTCCTCCTCTGAAACGTGGCGGCATTGTCTTTGTTCCTGCCAAAATAAACAAAAGAAACCAACAAAAGAAAACAATAAGATTAGGATTAGTCCTAAGTCATTTGACTAGACTCGGAAGTCAAGGAATGTGCAAACTGTGTCATTGAGATTAAACACAAAAGGCTAGTGTTTAATTCACTCAATGTTGGCTCTGATACCAACCTATCACACCCCGATAATTCCACGTATTATCGGTGGGCCCGGTGGGGATTATCGTGACGTAGTTGATATCATCATAGTCAATTAATCACAGTTTAAATGCACAGCGGAAGTCTAAAAGTAATTTATACAAACCGAGTTGAAAGTGTGACACCTGTGCCTCCACGGCCATCAAACAAATACTAAATCAATGAAATATTGTATTTCATACTTGGGATTTGTATAAATATGTGTATCATTTGCACATATCAATTCTTGTTCGGTTTCAAGCTTTAAATCACTTTCTAGAAGGTCATACGCAAACTGGTGCATAAACGCAATTAGTTTAACGCGACGTACACTTCGGAACTGTGACGTAAGCCAAACATACCCTAAATATCCTTTACGTAAGTTAGAAATAAGTCTCGAAGGATTCGGTATGGCAAAAACATGTTTATTTGAACTAAAGAACTATTTACGACAAAACTGCGAAACGAGCGTTGGTGACTGCCCGGATAATATTTAAATCCCAAAAATATTCTGTTATGATTAAAATTATATTTTAAATCAAGTTCGTGTTGAAAAATAAATTAAAACGCCTAAAAACGTTATTTTTCAAGTTTAAAGCACGTACCGCGTGCTACTGCGTGACACAGTGCTTCTACCGCAAAACACGGACAACGCAGCCAGTCTTGGCAACTGAAATTTATTTCAGTAATATTTTGGCAAGTTTATTTTTATAGTATAATAAAAATAATTTAGAACGCCATAAACTAGGGTTTAAACGCTAGATAAAATACACGGTATCCAGCTAAACACCCGTTTTAGCCTACATATAGCATATTTATATAAAAAGTTGCACATGGACCCCTCCCCCCCTTGAAATTCACGGCTATCTTAAGTGACCCCCACCAAATATTTCAATAATCTTGCAAAATATCATATTAGAACTTGTATGGACAAGTGGCTTTGCATGCCACATTCATACTCTTCCTTATATTTTCTATAAATCTTGCCATATATCTTCAAATCTTCCATAGATCATTACAACACTCCATCACTCCTCTCTCTCCTCCCTCAAAATCGTACCCACCTTCTCTCTCCATCTTCAACATCTTCAAACCTTGTTCTTCAAATTCAAGTCCCTTTCCTAGCAACCATCAAGTTAGTATGAAGATCTAAAGGTGATTCCAAGGAGTTGTCAAGTGATTTCAAGCTTCCTATCATCAAAAATCTCACCCTACAACCTATTTGAATCTTGAAGGTATAACTTTTATGTTTAAATCATACTTTGATTCTTGGTTGTTCTTGATGACTTGAAGTTTCTCTTGGATCTTGGGATTTTCACTAAACTTGAAATCTAAAATAAAATGGGTCTTGAAACAAACAAAAATGGTGGTGTATATATATATATGTATATAACCGTACATATGTATGTGTATATATGAGTTTTGAAGTTTGTTATCTTGTTAAGTACTTGTTTATGTTGTTACATGTTCTTGAATGGTGGTAAAAATGCAAGTATTTGGTGATTTATGTATGATATGCTAAATGTAAATTACATCAGCAAATAAACCTGAATATATCTTATATTTGATGCATCTAAACCCATATAAAATGATGATGTTATGATAAGTATGCTTTAGGCACTTATACATGTGAATACATGTTGATATAAAGCTCAAGAAATGGTAAAAAAAGGTTGTATGACAAAACTGTTTTAGATCAGGTTACAAACACTAAAAATAACATTATTTGGTATATTATAAGGACACAAAACTTTGACATAGGTTTGATAGCTTTGCATGTTGTACATGTAGCTTAAAAAGTGGTAAATTATGTGAAATTTGCATGATTTATGTGCTTTATTTAAGACCTGAACTATCATGAGTATAACCATTATTTTATTCAGTAAATAACATGTGTTGTGTCAAAATTTCAAGTCGTTTCGATTTGGAATGGTTCGGGTAACGTTTGATGCAAAACTATGCGGTAAAACGGTCAAAAATCGCCTTTTCGGAGTATTTTTACAAAACTGTTTTAAATCAATAACCAAACTGATATATTTGGTATAAAAATAAGTATTTTAACTTATATTAAGTTTACTTGGTGATTGGTTAGACATACGTGACTTCCGACGCCCAAAAATGTTACCGAATCGCAAAAATAAGTGTTTTTCGACATACACTAGAATGGGTTGTTCATGGGTTATTTTATGTGTTACAATGTGCTATGTGTTTTTACAATATGTGTATGATCATGTGTTAGTGTTTACAAGATTAGGTGTGTTACGCTCGAGTACATATATACAAATACACCAAAATAATCAAAAGTAATAACTTTTCGAGAAAATCTCAAAGTTATGTGAAAATTCCAAGTATCGGAGAAACTCATGTATCTTTGAGAGTTTTGATTATTAAATCATTCTTATCTAATTTAGGACGAATAAACAATTTGAGGGATTGTGTTAACGTATAAAAACGCACCCAAAGGTGAGTACATAGACCCCTCTTTTACTGTTTTCAAACTGTTTTGGGGTGAAACACATGTGTCTACTTGTTACTTTCGTGCTTTCCATTGTTTTTACATCCTATACTTGCTATGTTCATTAGTACACTATTAGTACATGTTTTACATTACATTTTCTGCTATGTATGATGAGTTGGCATGCTAGCATATTGTTTTACATTGCATCTCTGTTGCATATGTTCTCGTAACATATGGACACATTATTTACATCTCTACCTTGTATGTTCACTTAAGCATACTAGGTACATTATTTTCATAAAACATGTTTACATTTGGTATATCATTTGGTTTGTTTAACGGGACTAAATTACATTTATTAACACCGATCATGCCGCTCGGTAGTAGGTAGTGGTACCATAGGACTTGACAAATCCCGTTCCTAAAACCCTAGGTTTGTTTGGGTGGAAGGAATGACCGACTCCGAAAACATTTCTTTGATAACCTTCACTCTAAGGTTATCCGTCTGTCTCAAGGCTTGGATGTAGGCATTTAACATTACCGCATAAATGGTTGTATCAGTAAAGCATGCATTATTCTACAAAGCATAATTTTTTATTTATTCAAATATTTTGTTTTGTACATTTTTATTGTGGTTTAAGTAGTCTCATTTTACTTACCATACATAACTTTTAATTATACATTACATGATTTACATTGATGGTTTTTACATAAGCATTTGACATTTGACTATACATAAACAATTTTACATTGATGGTTTGTTTGGTAAGTGATTTAAGTAACGAGACGTGTGTAGTATGATACAAGCATGGTGGATATGCCGCTGGTACTTCCTATATATAAGTGTTTGTATTATATTACATGTCGTAGTGTTATTTAAATCATCTCAATTTGGACTTATATATTTTACACAAATGACATATTTTTCACAAGACATTGTTTTACAAAACAACTTATTTTATACAAACTCATTTTACTTGGTTATTCATTTAACCCTACATTACTCTTTTACATATCATCAACTTTATCACCACTTTTCATCTGATTTACAAAACAAAACATCTTATAAGGTTCATGACTATTTTTGCTAAACATTTTTCTTCAAACTTATAAGTCATGAATCCTAAATCAATAAAACCTATGTATCTCACAGGCATTTTTATTCTGACATACCTATTTTCACATGTGTTTCAGGATATGATGCGTAGGATTTATCAAGATACACTTAGGCGGACTTGGACCTTAGCAACAATAAAAGATGCAAGACTAGTTAATTATGTTAAATTTCTTGTTTGTTAAGACATTGTAACTCTCTTAACCAATAAAACGAAATTTCAATTTTCCATGTGTTATGAAACAATGATTCTGTTACAACACTCCCCGACGATTCCGCCACGTTTTGTTGTTTTTACATGGTCGGGGTGTGACAGAAGAGTTGGTATCAGAGCTCATGGTTATAGGGAATTAGGTTATTAGTAATGCTTTGACCTAGTCTATAACCTTCCTAGGACCCTAACGCGAGTTTACTTGCTTTTAGTCATAAAACAATACCGTCACCTATCCTTAGGCGACAACCACAACAAGAACATAAATTTCAAAACCGCCTTGAAAACTAATCATCTGTTCTAGGATGATTGATTTCCAGGTTTTGAACCCTCTAAGTATTCAAAATCTCGTCAAAGTTTGGGTCTTATAATGTGAACACGTGCAAATTGGAAGGGTGAATGCATGTACCCTGAGTTTTCTGTCTAAGGCTATAGTGTTCGTACAAATCCGCAGTATCGGACCAGTCACTCTTACCTGGAAACTCTTGGGGTGAGTATTCACTTATAGGCAAGCATGTCTTCAGTGATACATTAATGTGACCCGTCTACTTTGATTCATCATCGTCTCATTTGTTTGCCTTAGGTAACAAACAAATGATCGCAGTTCTTATGCATTGCCATTCTGTTTTGTTTATCCGATAAACATTTCACTTGTTTCTTCCTATGTCTTTCATTTTCTTCTAGAATGTCTCTTCCTCTCAGCAACGGTCAAATGTCCGAGCAGACTGCCAAATTTGCCCAGCGAATAGGCGAAGTGATCCTGAAGACCGTCGAATTAGCTACTGCCATGTATCGACTCCAGAATGAAGCCACGCATGAGCCATCACAGGAAACAGAAGCCAAGCCTTCACCAAAACCGAAGAAACGTAAAGCTTCAAAGACTTCTCCAGTCGTTGCACCAAATCAAGCAGGACCTAGCCAAGTGGTAACACCGCCTGCTAAGAAGCAATACAAGGGAACGGCACCGTTATGCGACAAATGTAAGGGGCATCACCAAGCTCACTTACAGTGTCGTCTATGTGTATCATGTGGGCGAGTTGGTCACCTGGCAAGTGTTTGTCGAATTAACCCAAACCAAGGTGGTCCAAAGCAACCACAAGTCAACCCTACTCGAACTCGTTTTCCGTCTGGTACTTGCTACAACTGTGGCGAGGCAAGCCATTTCAGGAACAAATTCCCAAAGATTGTCAATGCAAATCCAACCCTTGGATGAGCATTTGGCCGATTAGAAGAAGCTGCTGCTTTAAATAGTTTGAATCTGTTGCTTTTGTTTCTTTTGTTGAACTCGGAAGTAATGTGTTCAGTTTATGAATAAATTATTGTTCACAATCCTGATGTACAAGTGTAATGACATGTATGTATGGCATTTCCCCATGATACCTACATTAAGGAACTATGTTCTTTACAAACTACTCTTGTGATTCTCTCTTTTCAAGTGATCGCTCATGATTTCCTCGAGAAATTTTAAGTACTCGTTTCATTCTAGGAGATGAAGTACAAGAAATAAAGCAAAATTATGAGTAATCGTGCTTTTTGCACATCTATGCCTTTGAATCCTTGGTTAGATAACTAAGGATGTTTTCAAATCTCATACCCATTACGTTCTGATTTTTTTTCAACATGCATAACATAAGTTTTCAAAAACAACCTGCATGATTTCAAAAACATTGTCTATGTTTTCAAAAACAACCCTCATGATTTCAAAATATTTCATATAGTTTGAAAACAATTTTATGTAATATACCAAGTTCACGATTTCAAAAGCATCACTCATGTTTTCAAAAAAAAAAAACCTTATACATACTTTCAAAATTTAACTCATGATTTTAAAACATTTTTATAAATATACTTACCTAATACACCTACTTTATGATTTCAAAAGTATTATATATATAAGGTTTCAAAAACATTGAACACATTTTTTTAAGAACCCCATGCATAGTTTTCCAAAAAAAAAAATCCTCATACATTGACTTAACCTTCAAATTCTGCTGCATATGTCGCCTTGACATATCTAGCATCTCGACTTCATAAGCATTTTTACTTCATGTTTTGACTTAAGCACATCCAGTACAAGGTTTCAAAACATCTTCAACTTCTAAAATCCATATGGGATCTTTTTATCTTCACAATTAGACCCTTGTGGATGATTATCATTTAAATCAGAGTCCTTAATTGGATTCCTTGTATGCCTTAATTCGAACATTTCGGTTCCTTATAATCGAAATCGAATTTTCTCTTTAAAATCTTTCTATCTTTATAGTTAGATTCTTGGAAATATTTAAAGCACCAATCAAAATCCACTGATTGGATACCTGGTGTACTTTGAATACATGTGCTCTATTAGAACAAATTAACAAAATGATAACAAATCAAGTTAAACAATTATGTGATTATGTGTTTATGCATTTTGTGTTTTCTTTTATGCATTTTTGTGTTTTTGTATACTCTGGATATTCGTTATCCAAATCCTCGTAGAACCTTTCACATCTTCATATGAGGGATTCGTGGTAGGATATTCAAAAAGGTACTACCTTAAATTCTCAATGGGCTTCTACGAAATCGTTAAAACCCTTGGATTATATAGTACCATTCCATCTTTCATAAGAGACCCTTTTAGAGGTCTAGTAAAAAAGATTGATTCAGAATCTGGTTAAGAATGACATGTGCTGATATAGCTGAACAGACTCCTTGGTAGTCTATTTAAATCATTTAATGATTTAATTAAAAGGACCCTATGGTGGTCTAGTCACAATCATCACAGGCTCGTTCATTGTTTTCTTCCCCTACACATTATAAGATGCACTACGTGACTATGCAAGGAATTACGTAATTATGGATGCATACATAATTATGAAATTCAGTGCACAGAAACCCAGTAAGATTTATTATGTGTAAGAACCGATAGTGACAACAATAACAAAATGTGAATGATGTAATGGAGGTACGGTGGACGTACCAATAACGCTTAATAGACTTATATATAAGTATCCCTCCTACATTGTAAGCGTGATGTTATTTAAAGTTACTAGAAGTTCAAAAACTCTAACCAGTGTTGTTCGATCTCTTCAACTTCATTTTTCAAGCTCTCACAAGTTTCCTCTAAATAAAATTTCGGGACGAAATTTCCTAAAGTAGGGAAGACTGTGACACCTGTGCCTCCACGGCCATCAAACAAATACTAAACCAATGAAATATTGTATTTCATACTTGGGATTTGTATAAATATGTGTATCATTTGCACATATCAATTCTTGTTCGTTTTCAAGCTTTAAATCACTTTCTAGAAGGTCATACGCAAACTGGTGCATAAACGCAATCAGTTTAACGCGACGTACACTCCGGAACTGTGACGTAAGCCAAACATACCCTAAATATCCTTTACGTAACTTAGAAATAAGTCTCGAAGGACTCGGTATGGCAAAAACATGTTTATTTGAACTAAAGAACTATTTACGACAGAACTGCGAAACCAACGTTGGTGACTGCCCGGATAATATTTAAATCCCAAAAATATTCTGTTATGATTAAAATTATATTTTAAATCAAGTTCGTGTTGAAAAATAAATTAAAACGCCTAAAAACGTTATTTTTCAAGTTTAAAGCACGTACCGCGTGCTACTGCGTGACACAATGCTTCTACTGCAAAACACGGACAACGCAACCAGTCTTGGCAACTGAAATTTATTTCAGTAATATTTTGGCAAGTTTATTTTTATAGTATAATAAAAATAATTTAGAACGCCATAAACTGGGGTTTAAACGCTAGATAAAATACCTGGTATCCAGTTAAACACCCGTTTTAGCCTACATATAGCATATTTATATAAAAAGTTGCACATGGACCCCTCCCCCCTTGAAATTCACGGCTATCTTAAGTGGCCCCCACCAAATATTTCAATAATCTTGCAAAATATCATATTAGAACTTGTATGGACAAGTGGCTTTGCATGCCACATTCATATCTCTTCCTTATATTTTCTATAAATCTTGCCATATATCTTCAAATCTTCCATAGATCATTATAACACTCCATCACTCCTCTCTCTCCTCCCTCAAAACCGTACCCACCTTCTCTCTCCATCTTCATCATCTTTAAACCTTGTTCTTCAAATTCAAGTCCCTTTCCTAGCAACCTTCAAGTTAGTATGAAGATCTAAAGGTGATTCCAAGGTGTTGTCAAGTGATTTCAAGCTTCCTATCATCAAAAATCTCACCCTACAACCTACTTGAATCTTGAAGGTATAACTTTTATGTTTAAATCATACTTTGATTCTTGGTTGTTCTTGATGACTTGAAGTTTCTCTTGGATCTTGGGATTTTCACTAAACTTGAAATCTAAAATAAAATGGGTCTTGAAACAAACAAAAATGGTGGTGTATATATATATGTATATAACCGTACATATGTATGTGTATATATGAGTTTTGAAGTTTGTTATCTTGTTAAGTACTTGTTTATGTTGTTACATGTTCTTGAATGGTGGTAAAAATGCAAGTATTTGGTGATTTATGTATGATATGCTAAATGTAAATTACATCAGCAAATAAACCTGAATATATCTTATATTTGATGCATCTAAACCCATATAAAATGATGATGTTATGATAAGTATGCTTTAGGCACTTGTACATGTGAATACATGTTGATATAAAGCTCAACAAATGCTAAAAAAAGGTTGTATGACAAAACTGTTTTAGATCAGGTTACAAACACTAAAAATAACATTATTTGGTATATTATAAGGACACAAAACTTTGACATAGGTTTGATAGCTTTGCATGTTGTACATGTAGCTTAAAAAGTGGTAAATTATGTGAAATTTGCATGATTTATGTGCTTTATTTAAGACCTGAACTATCATGAGTATAACCATTATTTTATTCAGTAAATAACATGTGTTGTGTCAAAATTTCAAGTCGTTTCGATTTGGAATGGTTCGGGTAACGTTTGATGCAAAACTATGCGGTAAAACGGTCAAAAATCGCCTTTTCGGAGTATTTTTACAAAACTGTTTTAAATCAATAACCAAACTGATATATTTGGTATAAAAATAAGTATTTTAACTTATATTAAGTTTACTTGGTGATTGGTTAGACATACGTGACTTCCGACGCCCAAAAATGTTACCGAATCGCAAAAATAAGTGTTTTTCGACATACACTAGAATGGGTTGTTCATGGGTTATTTTATGTGTTACAATGTGCTATGTGTTTTTACAATATGTGTATGATCATGTGTTAGTGTTTACAAGATTAGGTGTGTTACGCTCGAGTACATATATACAAATACACCAAAATAATCAAAAGTAATAACTTTTCGAGAAAATCTCAAAGTTATGTGAAAATTCCAAGTATCGGAGAAACTCATGTATCTTTGAGAGTTTTGATTATTAAATCATTCTTATCTAATTTAGGACGAATAAACAATTTGAGGGATTGTGTTAACGTATAAAAACGCACCCAAAGGTGAGTACATAGACCCCTCTTTTACTGTTTTCAAACTGTTTTGGGGTGAAACACATGTGTCTACTTGTTACTTTCGTGCTTTCCATTGTTTTTACATCCTAGCATCTCTGTTGCATCTCTGTTGCATATGTTCTCGTAACATATGGACACATTATTTACATCTCTACCTTGTATGTTCACTTAAGCATACTAGGTACATTATTTTCATAAAACATGTTTACATTTGGTATATCATTTGGTTTGTTTAAAGGGACTAAATTACAGTCATTAACACCGATCATGCCGCTCGGTAGTAGGTAGTGGTACCATAGGACTTGACAAATCCCGTTCCTAAAACCCTAGGTTTGTTTGGCATGCTAGCATATTGTTTTACATTGCATCTCTGTTGCATATGTTCTCGTAACATATGGACACATTATTTACATCTCTACCTTGTATGTTCACTTAAGCATACTAGGTACATTATTTTCATAAAACATGTTTACATTTGGTATATCATTTGGTTTGTTTAAAGGGACTAAATTACATTCATTAACACCGATCATGCCGCTCGGTAGTAGGTAGTGGTACCATAGGACTTGACAAATCCCGTTCCTAAAACCCTAGGTTTGTTTGGGTGGAAGGAATGACCGACTCCGAAAACATTTCTTTGATAACCTTCACTCTAAGGTTATCCATCTGTCTTAAGGCTTGGATGTAGGCGTTTAACATTACCGCATAAATGGTTGTATCAGTAAAGCATGCAGTATTCTACAAAGCATAATTTTTTATTTATTAAAATACTTTGTTTTGTACATTTTTACTTGTGGTTTAAGTAGTCTCATTTTACTTACCATACATAACTTTTAATTATACATTACATGATTTACATTGATGGTTTTTACATAAGCATTTGACATTTGACTATACATAAACAATTTTACATTGATGGTTTGTTTGGTAAGTGATTTAAGTAACGAGACGTGTGTAGTATGATACAAGCATGGTGGATACGCCGCTGGTACTTCCTATATATAAGTGTTTGTATTATATTACATGTCGTAGTGTTATTTAAATCATCTCAATCTGGACTTATATATTTTACACAAATGACATATTTTTCACAAGACATTGTTTTACAAAACAACTTATTTTATACAAACTCATTTTACTTGGTTATTCATTTAACCCTACATTACTCTTTTACATATCATCAACTTTATCACCACTTTTCATCTGATTTACAAAACAAAACATTTTATAAGGTTCATGACTATTTTTGCTAAACATTTTTCTTCAAACTTATAGGTCATGAATCCTAAATCAATAAAACATATGTATCTCACAGGCATTTTTATGCTGACATACCTATTTTCACATGTGTTTCAGGATATGATGCGTAGGATTTATCAAGATACACTTAGGCGGACTTGGACCTTAGCAACAATAAAAGATGCAAGACTAGTTAATTATGTTAAATTTCTTGTTTGTTAAGACATTGTAACTCTCTTAACCAATAAAACGAAATTTCAATTTTCCATGTGTTATGAAACAATGATTCTGTTACAACACTCCCCGACGATTCCGCCACGTTTTGTTGTTTTTACGTGGTCGGGGTGTGACAGAAAGTAACATAAAATATTACACAACGGATTGTAAGTGGATCCACAGGCGGATCTAAAATAAAAAGAAGTATTGTTCAACAGATTTAAGCATCAAAAGCTTGCAAGACTCTTTATTTGATACAAGGAGTAGCCAGCCCATTACGCGTAGTACCTGCACTTAACCTTTTTGAAAAATACGTCAGTTTACACTAGTAAATACAATTAACTGACTCTTTTAAAAACATTTATAAAATATGTTTGGATGCATAAGGCATAAAATCTTTTATAACTTGGGACAATTATTTAAAATAATCTTGTATACAGATTTATATGTGTGTCGTCCATTCAGTAGCCCGGGTTAGAAGTACCGGGTTAAAGATTAATAGACACACCACTAATATAATCCCACGGCGAGTTACCCTCAACGAGTGGTTATATCTTTTACATACGCAACTGTCAGGTGTATGCCTACACCCCGTGCTTAAGTCGTGGCCATTCAATGAATGAGCCAAGGATATCCAGGACACGGTCATTAACCCCTCAAAGGCATTGCACCAAACAAAACAGATTAAAACGGGTTATTTCAATGATTTAACCACTAATCGATTAAAGATTCAATACCCGACCAAGCGGTATTATTAAATACCGTATCCCAAGCCCGTATAACGGAAAATAAGTTAAAATTATTTACATGAGCAAAAAATATAATTTTATTCTCAGCCGTATATCAATCAGCAAACACAGGTAGCTTTTACTAGGCTCCTAAATCTGGAACGAATGTTTTAATAACCTATTAGATTCCTAACGGGTCTTATTTAAGTCTTAATTTAGACCAGTTAGTTTTAATGAAAAGTTTACGGTTCAAAACGCAAGATTAAGCGAAGACTGGATTAGAATGAAAGGTTTACGGTTCAAATGAGTCATGTACAGGTTCCATAAGTTAATATGCTTAAAATATGTTATGATATCAGTAGGATACCTTCCATTATTCCCAAAATGAATTTAAAATCAAATTAAGCCCCGTAAGGGTATTTTGGTCATTTTAAAGTTTATAAAAGGGGTTAAATAGTAATCTGAGATTCTGGTCTAAAATAATCAGTAAAAATATTTATTTTAGCAAGTTACATCAGTAAGATATCATACATATGTGAATTTTATCATTTATGGCCAAACTATGCACCGTAGGGGCATTTTGGTCATTTCACATATGCTATAAGGGTCAAATTTGGAAATCTGAGTTCAAAAATTTTACTTACTGTTAAAGTATAAAAATTTTGCTTATAATATCAGTAGGTAATAAGTCTTAGGTGTCAAATATAGTTTTAACCCATACTATGCGTTTAAAAAGCGTAAAAGTCGGTATTTGACGATTTTCGGGTTATTTAAGGAAATCTGAGATCTTGATCAGGCTCTAAAGCTTAAAATATTTTATTTAACATATGAAATTAGTAGGAAAAGCTTTGGTATCAAAATGTTAGGTAAAACTCATTTTATCAAAGAAAATGGCAATTTCGTCAATACCGAATTTACACTAAAACTCTATAATATAATCAGTATAAAATTTGACAAAAATTTCCAAAAATCCCTATATATTATATTATATCAGTGGGTAGAAAGTTTGGTGCCAAAATTTGGGTTTAAATCTGATTTATACTAAAAATGCCATTTAATTAATAAAAAACTTTCATTTTACGATATCGCGCATAACTTCTATTTTAAACCATGAACTGATGTCAAATTTTTAGGACATGCTTAGAAATCAGTAATAAAGGTTTTTGTCCTCTCACATTTTCAAAAATATCACTTTAATGATAAAAGGGCATAATGGTCAACTTTTAAGCATTTAACGGAAACATGCAAATAATTCAGATTTCAAAGGAACCATATAGTATAATCTCAGAGGGTTATACTAACGTGTAATATGGTCCTAAAGGAACCCTAAGGTATATCTAAACTAAGTTAAATTGGGTCAGAACTGAAAGTCAAAGCAAACGTCTACTTTTGCGACTTTCGGTTGCGAACCAAGCCTAAACTCAGAATTGTCGGGTTGAACATGCCTAATCATGTTCTTATATTATTTACCAAGTTATTTAAGTGTTAAAACATGTTTCATGATCTCTGCATTATCAGTTATGAATTAATTTGTAAAAACTGACCCATTTGACTTTTTATTAATAAGTTTGACCCGACAATTGACCAAGTAAAAGTGATAATCAGTAGGTGCCCTTTTAAGGGTTTATTACCTACATAATTACCAACTCATAGCCACTTTCAATTTGAATAATGGATGGACCATTTGTGATTAATCACAAAGTCAAAGCTTAATTACGATAACTTTGACTTTCGGTCATTAAGCTAATAAAACATTAATTTAGGAAGCTAAGAACACTTACTATAGTCCTTAGCACGAATATTGAACTAGAGAAAGCTTCCTTTAGCTCCAGGAGGCTTCAAAGAGTGAGCTTGAGAGTAAAATTTCAAGTGTGTGCAAGAACAAGTGAAAACCCAAGCTCTTATATAGGAATTTAGAGGTTCTAGGATTATTGCATTTGTCCCTATGTTGTTACCAGATGTTCCCAAGTGTCCCTAGTGCATGAAAAACCATTTGCTCAGACCCTGGTATCGAAATCAGCCATGCAATGGCAGTGGAACAGGCTGCAAGATGCAGCTGTCCAAAGTTTCTGTCGCTGGCACTTTTACGCGGGCCGCGTAAGACTCAAAGGGAGTCTACGCGGGCCGCGACAACCGTCTGCTCAGGTGAAAATTGTTTTAGCTTTGACAGTTTCAGTCCCTGGTCCAATTTAAGTTTATTTAACTTTCTTTTATTGCACTTATAACCCCCATAGTTAACTAACAAGTGTCTTGGGTCATTATTTAACTCCGTTAAGCTCCCGGTTAGTTGTAAGATCACCCGAAATGTCTTGTTTTCATCGAAAATCCACAAATTATTTTCCAATATCCATGGAAGTATAAGGAAGTATTACAAAGTCTCAGAAAATGTTAAAAGGTCACTCAGAGTTAACTTTAAACATGTTTACACATTTAACCCTTATGCTTCGTAAACTTTTAAAATTAAGCTCAAACGGCTTTCTATGTTTGACAATTTATTCATTAAAGAATACGAACATTGAGTGAGGTCAATCAGAGGCATAAAATTGGCATCTCGACACTTTGGATTCTTTTACTTACATAATTACATTGTTTGACAAATTTTTAGTCCCTCCAGATCAATCCATTACACGTTTAAAGTCCATGACACGTGCCTTTATTATATTGGTCGTGATTTTGCGAGGTGTTACAGATAGCCATCCGATCGAGCCGCCATCCGATCGAGGGATACTTGCCTCTTAACCCTAACACTTGGATACTTTGAATGTCTTGATCGTCAAATGGCAATCCGATAGGATAGCCACCCGATCGAACTGCCATCCGATCAAGCGCCATTGTCTCGTAACCATAAACATTTTTGGAACTTTGAATCTTTGATCGTCGAATTGCAATCCGATCGGATGGCCATCCGATCGAACTGCCATCCGATCAAAGTGACAATGTGCTTTGGAACCTTTCAACACTTAGAATCTTTTGAGACTTTGAATATTTTTGAAAACTTGGAACCTTGGATCGAATGGCAATCCGATCGGATAGCCATCCGATCGAACAACCATC
This sequence comes from Helianthus tuberosus, assembly GCA_030545235.1. Classification (NCBI taxonomy): domain Eukaryota; kingdom Viridiplantae; phylum Streptophyta; class Magnoliopsida; order Asterales; family Asteraceae; genus Helianthus; species Helianthus tuberosus. Next base: position 539,408 of record JARYGA010055529.1, read on the forward strand.
CGATCAAGGTAACCTGAGTTGACACTTGATTTGACAATTGGAATCTTGACACTTGGATCGAATGGTCATCCGTCCCATTTACACACATGCCATCTCAATCGAATGGCAATCCGATCGGATGGCCATCCGATCGGACAGACATCCGATCAAGATGACTTATCGACACTTGGTTTGAATCTCGTTATTCTGCCCGACTCTTACCTGTTGTAATCTAATCAGGCTAATTCTAAAGAGCTCCCTTTGATCCAATAACAGTAGATCTGTTAAGCAATCACTGTGAGTATACTCGATCCCTTTTTGTTTTAAACTTTGGGATGTAACATGTATTCTATTAAACTATGATGCTTGAAACTTTTGGAATCTAAACTCTATCCCATGTAGTGTGAAACTTTTGATTCTTGTATTCTATTTGTGCTATGTGGACGTTTAATCTAGGGTGTATAGTTCCGCCTTAACAATAGTAGCGCTATAGGAGATGCACCTCCCCATTATTCTCGGGGGTATTGTTAGGAGGATTCTAGTTTTCCTTGAGACTTGGGAAAACAACAAAGCATCGGGATACTTGGGCTATCACTCGTTGGACTGCGAACACTAGCATGGCTTAAACTATTTTGTTAACATTTACATATGGATATGAGTCTTTTAATCTATTATGCTAATACTTAAACTTGTATACTCGCCGGTACATTTTGTACTGACTCTATTTTAATACATGTTGCAAGCTAACAGGATGCTAGGAATCATGAAACAAGCTAGAATGAAGCTTAGATACCCTGTTTAGCTAAACCTAGAAACTTTGAAACAATGGTTATGTTTGATTTGGTTGATACTATGTTTTGGTGATTGATGTTATTTTAGATGATTGCATGAAATGAATCTAATTTATATTGAAACTATTTAGTGTTGTGGATTCTCGTGAGCAATCTGTACGCTTAGTGCTCGCACCCCGATGTTTCCGCCATCGGTTGGGGTGTGACAAAAATGTTTTGGTTCGGGTTTGGGTTTGGGTTGTTTGGGTTGTTCGGGCTGTATAGATCCATGGTAAAAGTAGAAGAATGTTTATAAAAAGTAGAAGAGTTTTATAAAAAGTTGAAGAAAAGTTGAGAGAGAGATGGGGTTGAAGTGGGTAAAAAATGGGGTGTTTGGGTTGTATTTGTAAAAAAGGTTAATGAATTTTGGGGTTTTTAAACTTTCTGCCCGTTGATGTTTGAAAAAGGAATTTGATTAATTATTTTTTTACAATAGTCCATGCCCCAAACAGATACATTTTTTGTCTTATGGGAGCCTCCCCAACGTCCCGGGCTAGACGATTGAGACGACGACGGCGGGGTGGGGGTGGGGGGGAATGGTGTGCAGGGTAGCGACGGGCCAAGACGGGCCACGGACGGTCCCATACAGTCTGCCCTAATGATTATGTTTTAATTAATGAGATTTTTGTTTTTAGTGAGATAAGGGCTAATTGGTCTTTTACTAGCCATTAGTGATTGGTCTCATTAATGATTCTGATTTAATTAATCTGATTTAATTAAAGTAGTGGTTGTGTCCCTTGTGTTTGTTTCTTATTTCCATTTCTTTGTACTGTATTGTCTTTTTCTTGAGCTCCTTGCTCTGTAAAGATTTTTTTAAACATGCAGTAAATATTTACATTACAGTAAATCACAAAAAAAATGTAAAAAAAAACTAAAATAAATAAAACCAAGTCTCGTTTTTCGTTTCTTGTAAATGATAGTTTGCACCTCCATCGTTTAAGATCTGCACGGACACCACACAAAAGTTGTAAAAATCACAAAATTTTTACGCCTCCGGTTGCAAAAAAAATTTTACGCCCCGTTTGCAAAAAAATTTACGCCCCTGTTAAAAAAATTTAAACCTTTCTTTGCACCACGGTTGTAAACTTTTTTAAACCGCGGTTGTAAAAGTTTTTTACGGACCTGTTGAAACTTTTTTTAAGCCACGACTGTAAACTTTTTTTTGCACCCCGGTTGTAATTTTTTTACGCCCCGGTTAAAAATATTCATACACTGTTTATTCGTGTATAATTTTTATGGGTAGCGTAAAGTTTTTAAGTAAAGTTTTAAAAAAGCTTTTTACAGGTTTTTTTATCTTTTCATACACAGTTTTTTTTTGTATCGTTTTTACGGGTAGCGTAAAGTTTTTATGTAAAGTTTTAAAAAAAAAATTACTGGTGTTTTTAGCTTTACATACACAGTTTTTTCGTTTATAGTTTTTACAGGTAGCGTAAAGTTTTTATGTAAAGTTTTAAAAAAGCTTTTTACAGATTTGTTTGCTTTTCATACACAGTTTTTTCGTATGTGAACCATCCAAAAAATAATTTTATGCACAGTGTCGTTTTTGAAAACGTTGTTATTTTTACATTAGGCATAAAAAATTACAAAAATATTTACTTAAGGTGTTTATTGTTTAACTAGGCGTATGTATGTATGTAAACTATTTTTACATGGGGCTTAAAAAAAACAAATATACGCATGCGGTTGGGTATAAAAAAGTTTTAGCATATAGTTTTTATGGTTAGCGTAAAGTTTTTAAGTAAAGTTTTAAAAAAAAATAAAGGTTTTTTAGCTTTTCATACATAGTTTTTTCGTGTGTAGTTTTTACGGGTAGCGTAAAGCTTTTAAGTAAAGTTTTAAAAAACTTTTTTACAGGTTTTTTTTATCTTTTCATACATAGTTTTTCGTAAGTGAACTATCTAAAAAATAATTTTACACACGGTGTCGTGTGTCAAAACGTTGCTATTTTTACATGGGGCATAAAAAAGTTTACAAAAATTTTTACGTAAGGGCATCGATTGTCTAACTAGGCGTATGTATGTAAGTTTTGCAAAAACATTACGTAAGGCGTCACGTGTTTAAGTAGGCGTCGACTGCGAAAATTTTGCTCATGGCGTAAATTTTGCAAATTATTTACATACAACGTTGAAAGCTAGTTGTAAATTATTTTTACGACCCTGTTAAAAATGTTTAAACTTTTTTTACGCCCCAGTTGTAGACTTTTTTTACGCCCCCGGTCGTTTTTTACTTGCGATGTAAAAAATTATTCACAAGTGTATTTATTACAAAAAAAAAATGAGATTTGAACCGAAAATTACCAATTGAAGTGCCCCATTTCTTGTTCCACCCACTGTATTTCTCTTGCCTTAATCTTGAAGTTGCGCCAACCTTCTTTGACAGCCTTTGCTTCTCATCGACTATTGTGTTCTCGAGGTCAACCTTTTCTGTCTACAAGCAATACAAAACATTAACAAAACTTGAAGGTACGTAGTGCATATAACTAGCGTATGTAAAAACACCAGATTTTTTAATAATTCATAACTATATTTTATGAATTAAGAATTATCACACATGTTAACAGACGTACCTGTAATTCAAGCGTTGAACCACCACCACGAGCACAAAGTACTGCCTGCAATCACTCTATTTGTTGTCTCATTTTTAACACTTCACTTGACATTGGAGCACCTTCTTTCTGTTTCTTTTCATCGCCAAAGGCACTAAATGACATTTCCGAGCGCAAGAAGCCCTTGTTAATATGAACCCCTGTTTCCAAAACACACAAAAAAAGAAGAAAAAAGGGCTCAGAATTAGTAGCTCAGAATGGCTGCATACCGGTTGCCATGTAAAGGGATAAATGACTTCACATTGCCATCACGGTTGCCTTGCCAAAAAAGCAAAAACCGCACATTCATGTGCATCATCACTGCCCCAAATTGTTCAGATTAAACTAACAGAAGCAACAAATTTTAACAGTTGGCAAATTGCCCAGCACCTATGAGTAAACCCATACACAATCGCCAATCAAAGACCAAAAATCATCCATAGACCAAAAAAATAGATAAACAAAGGCACTAAACCGGTTGTTCAGACGCCGCTACCAAAGACCATACCGAACAACGGTCGACAACAATGAAGTTATGGTCTCAAGTAACTAAAGCACAACCATCATAGACCAATACGTGAGGAAATCACCTCTTTAATGCTCTCAAATGACCAGAGGTGGGAAAAACATCAAAACAATATTCATTTACTTTGTCTATTAATGATAAAAACGAACACCAAATCGGTTGTGCAAACGCCGCTACCAAGAACCATGCCGAACGGTGGCCGGCAATGACAACAATAGGGTCTTAGGCAACTAAATAATAGCCATCACCGACTGATGCGTCAAGACATCACGGTGGGGAACCATTTTAATGGAAACCCATTTAATTAATGTCACACCCCGACTTTCCACGTTTCACCGGTGGGCTCGGTAGGGGAGTATCGTGACGTAGTTGATATCATCATAGTCAAACAACACAATATATATAAATGCTCAGCGGAAGCAAAAGATAAATATATTACAATCCGAACAATAAGTAATATCAAAGTATTACAACGGAAAGTAAAGGATCCACAGGCGGATCTTAAAACATAAACATTGTTCAATAGACTTTAGACGCCTAGAACTTGCAAGATTCCTTATTAACGCCCTGAGCTTCCAGCCAATTACGTTCAGTACCTGTCACTTAACCTTTTTGGAAAATACGTCAGTTTTCACTGGTAAATACAATTAACCGACTCATTTTAAAAGAGTTTAAGAAAATTGATTTAGATGCACCAGGCACAAAAATATCTTTTATAACTTGGGACAATTATATTTATAATCTTGTATACAGATTTACATGTTCGTTGTACGTTCAGGGCCCGATGTAGAAACCGAGTCAAGATTAACAGACACGCCACAAGTATAAGCCCACAAGAGAGTGAGATACCGTTTCCCTTTAAGCAACTTTCAGTGTATGCCTACACCCCGTGCTTAAGACGTGGCCATTTTATAAGACAATGATGTCAAGGATATCCGGGACATGGTCATTAACTCCTAAAGGCTTTTATTTCAAACAATACAGATTAAAGCGGGTTACCTCAATAATTTAATCACAATCCGATTAAACATTCAATACCCGACCAAGCGGTATTATTATAATACCGTATCCCAAGCCCGTATAGGGAAAATAAGTTAAGAGTATTTACCTGAGCTAGTTCCTGTCTTAAATAGCAAGAATTTAATAACTCAGCCGTATTCACTTAAGTAAGCGTAGGTACAATTTACCGGAAGGCTCTAGTCTGGAATGATGGTATAAATAACCAATTAGAATGCTAACGGGTCTTTAATTAAGCCTAAGCTTAGACCGGTTAGTTTTAAGGAAAGATACGGTTCAAACGCATGATAAGGCGAAGACCGGTTTAGAATGTGGTTTTGACCCGACAAGCTTGTATGCTTGCTTAATATGGGTAACTTAAACACATTCTGGATTTTGAGACCAAAAAGATATGGTCTGACCCATTTCGGCTAATATAAGCAAACTAGTCACATAAGTCGATCCAAACGCGACAAGTGCGTAACGAGTAGCCAAAAGAGTCATATACAGGTTTCCTAAGTTAATATGCCTTAAATATGTTGCGATATCAGTAGGATACCTTCCATTATGCCCAAAACGAGTTTAATCTCAAAATAAGCCCCGTAGGGGTATTTTGGTCATTTTAAAGGTTATAAAAGAGTTTAAATGAAGTTCTGAGATTCGGGTCTGAATACATCAGTAAAATAACTTATTTTAATAGGTCATATCAGTTGATAATAAGTCTTATATGGCGAAATGGTTTTAAACCCAAACTATGCGTTTAATACGCGTAAAAAGTCATTTTAAGCGATTTCCGGGTTATACAGGAAATCTGAGTTTTCTGATCAGGTTATAAAGTTCAAAATACTTTATTTATTATATAAAATCAGTAGCAATTGGATTGGTGTCAAAATACTATGTAGAACTCATTTTATGATCGAAAAGGGTATAATCGGTATTTACGGAATCAACGCCATAACCTTAGGTTATGAGCAGGTAAAAATAATTAAAAATCTTTAAAAATCCCAAAATATTATATTACATCAGTGGGTAAAAGGTTTGGTGTCAAAAATTGGGTTTTGATAGGCTTTATGCTAATTGCGCCTTTTAATTACTAAAAGGCGTTATTATTACGCTAATCAGCATAACTCCTAATCTAGACCTCCAACTGATCTAAAATTTTAGGGACATGTTTATAAATCAGTAACAAAGGTTATTGTCTTTCCACATATCTAAAATTCTCGTTTTATGGTCAAAAGGGCATATTGGTCAACATTTAAGCAATTAACGGAAACATGTAAACGAATCGAATAATCAATGAACCAACCACAGAGGGTTATGCTAACATGTAGCCTGGTCCTAAGGAAGCTCTAAGGCATTTCCAAAACATGCTTAAACGGGTCAGAACTGAAAGTCAAAGCAAAAGTCAAATCATGCGACTTTCGGTTCCGAACCGGGTCTCTACTGAAAATTGTCGGGTTGAACATGTTTAGACATGTTCTTACATTAATTACCAAGTTATATTAATGATCAAACAGGTTGTATGGGTTCTACATTTCTAATTATGCATAAATTGGAAATTAAGCATTCTGTTGACTTTTTAATAACAAGTTTGACCCGACATTTGACCTAGTTAGAGTGGGAATCAGAGGGTGCCCTTTTAAGGGTTTATTGCCCACATAATTACCAACTTATAACTACTTTCAATTCGACTAATCACTGGACTAACAATGATTAATCGCTAAGTCAACCGTTAATTACGACGGTTTGACTTTTAAGCTAAAACTAAGCAAAAACTTAACTAAGAAAGGTTAAGCATACTTACTGAAGTCCTATGCACGATTAGGAAGGCTTAGGGTCTGCTCTTAAGCTCCAGGAAGCTCCAGAAATGCAGAAGTGAGGTGTGATCAATGGTTGCAACACGAGGCCTTTATATAGTGTTCAAAACTCACTAGATCATTGACACACAAGCCTAGCAATGGCCATGGATCATCCACAGATGTCCCTAAGGGCCTAGGGGTTATTTAGGGGTCGTCCATGTATGAGGAAAATCGATTTTAAGTCGGTTATGGGGCTGAACAGGCTGCTGCCTGTTGTTTCTGCATCTGGGGACCTGACGCGGCCCACGTAAGGATTGCCAAGACCTTACGCGGCTCGCCTGGAGCCTAACTTCAGGTTTAAAGTTTTCCAACTTTTGTATCTTGGCTCTTGGTCTTTCCAAAGGGCAACCAAACTTTATTTCTTGCATTTTGAGCCCCTCAACTTGACTTATAAGGGCTTCAAGACTTGTACCCACTTTGTTAAGTCCTTGGTCCCTTTATGTTTACCCGAAAAGTCATAACTTTCAACGTTTATGCTTTAACCCCTCGCATACGAATTTGATCATAACTTTCTCATACGATAACGAAACTTTATGAAATTTCTATCATGTATTCTAGTGAGCATAATTTACCGTTACAAAGCTTCGGGTTTGCTCAAAGGTCACTCAGAGGTATACTTTAAACATGTTGACATATTTAACCCCTGTAGTTTGTAATATCTCACTTTCTTTCATTTTTAGCTTCGTATGATCCATGATTTATTCGTTTGAAGGTATGAGCATAATGTAGGGTTACTGTAAAGTATATTTATCCCTTGTTGACAATTTGAACCCTTATATTCACCTACTTTCCAGGTTTGTCAACTTTAGTCCTTCTAGAACATTCTTTCACACGTTCAAACCTATGACACGTGTCAATACATTATAGGACGTGAATTTTCGAGGTGTTACATCCTCACCCCCTTAAAAGAAATCTCGACCTCGAGATTTGTTAAGATGATGGGAGTACTTTTTGTCGCATAATGGACTTAACTTCTATAACTTATTTGGAGTCTTTCCAGGCTCCCGAAGTGACCCCTATATTAGGTACATGTATCCATTTTGGGGCTTCTTAACCTGTCGATCCTTAATCGATACAGGATACTCATTACATCATGAATCTGTATATCATTAATTGGTAGTGTTTCTTGACTTATTGGCGAAACACATCCTTCAGTAACTAGTGTGCAATGTATTTCGAGCTCCGCCAAGCTCCTTAAATAGGTTTTAGCTTATAAGCTACTTGATCTTGATACATTCGATTTCCTTCGAATGATTCTATATATTCAGAGCTTAACTAGCCTGATAATTTAACAAATTTGGCACACCCTTCCTGGGTGATATCTTTTGTTGAACCTTATTCCTTAACAAGAATTTAGGAAGTTTGCTATTTTCATTAATCCTTGATTTTCTGCCGAATACTGGCATCTTACAGATGATTATGTATTTGCGTGATCTTATTTGTTGTTTCTAATGCAACTTTCAGATCCTGATAATTGGACTTACAAATCTATTGTCCTATCAATAGGCGTTTAACATTCCATCTATACAAGGTTTTCAAAGGAGCCACCTTGATACTTATATACAACTATTATAGAAAAGCTTATCTTAAGGTGAGATGGTTATCCCAAGCATTGCTTAAAACTATTCTTAAGGAATAGCTAATCCTTATAGCTAGTTGAATAACTCGACGATCCTGGGTAGTTGATGGCGATTCTTAATCGTTGTCTAAATAGGGTTGCGGTAATGAATGCATAAGCAAAATGAACCTTTTTTTCTTATTTAGCAATATCAAACTCTCGGAATATTAAGTTAGGCTATATGAATCTCTTATCTTAAAATTTACTTAATTAGGGTTTCGATTATTCCATAATCAATCATGGAGTTCTACAACCCTCTAACCCAAAGTGGGATGTTAATCTTAACTCTACCTGCCTCGCGGGAGGTAAACAGGGTAGTCTTTGCAGAAGGTAATCAAGACACACGGAGATTACAGAGATTTTTTTTTTCCAAATCTCGGCTCCAGTTCGTTTATCCTTGCCTGTGTCAGATAAGTGGCATATTTATGTTACTAGTCCACAGATTTAATCAGAGACACTTACTTGGACAATTCCATTCTGGATATCTTCTTTGAATACTATTAGTTGGCTTTAGTACCATATGATCATTGGGATATCTTTATGGTTCCATGCATTAAACCTCCATACTGATCAGGCATTGAAGCAATCTATGGAACTTATTAAGATACATCAATTTTCATACGACGGTTTTGTCATACCATTTGGTATTCGAAATCAATGGGGATTAAGGAGATATCAATTACATGAGAATGTCCTTTATCTATAGAGAGGGTACATTAGAATTTTATGACTTAAAGATTTCTGACAGGAACGGAAGAAATGGTTCCTATTATTTTCGCTTTCACTTAATAACTATGGTTCTTAGGAAAGATTTTAAAAGTTTACTATACTTATAGTTTATGAAGGATTTAGAGTAAGTAGCATTTGGCTCTTTGAACCTTTTTCACGATCCCTTCACAGCTTTTCCAACAGCTGCGTCTATCATAGTTTGAGGAACATCTTTGGAAATTCTAAGGTTTACAATTGCAGCATCACTAGCATGCGTCGCATCATCAATGGCGTGATTGACTGATGTCTTATCCGAGTTTGTAATACTCAAGGTTTGGTTCCTATTACTAAATGAATCAATTTCTTGGTTGCGATCCGACAACTGCTATTCCTCATCCTCATGGCCTTATATACTAACCATGGTTTCATTAAACCATCCAGGCCAATATAGCATTAACATTCTTAATGAACGTTATTTAATATATATCATTTATACTTAGCCTAGGTCACAAAAGACCATTAATGGCATTTAAAGTTTGGTCCTAATCCATCATCTTTTTGACAGGGAATCAAAATGTCACATCTATCTTTATTATAGTGATGAATTTGGATAGCTTGAAAGCTTGCCATAAGGATATCAGAAAAGAGTGATTCCTAATAGATATAAAATATCAATCTAAGATTTGTTGGAGCATTTTCTATAGTGTCATCGGCCAATTTCTACCTCGCATTAAATGACCGGAGTCCTAATCAGGCGGAGACAACAGTTCTCAACATTTATAAGGAAAGGTACCTGCTATGTAATTATCATTCTGCACCATCTCCTGGGCGTTCATCATGCGTTTGTTTTCTTGGCCTCTTCGGGCTTCTTCTGATTCCTAGGGCAGTTGGTCTTGATATGCCCCTTCTCGTTGCAACCATAACAGGTTGCGTCTTTCAATTTCTTGCAATCCAAGGTTTTATGTTCCTTAGACTTGCAAATCCCACAAGGTAGAGGCTGAGATTCAAATCTGCATTTCCCGAGGTGGTACTTCCTACAGGTTTCGCACCTGGTCTTCTCACCCGACAGCTGGCTGTCTCTCTTAAACCCGGAACTCTTCTTATCCTCAGAGTTCCTCTTCCTATCGGAGCGATGAGAATTCTCATCCTCCCTTTTACGCTTTCCATCTTCAGAGGCTTTGGCAGCCTTGTTTCTGACTACATCGAGAGTAAGAGATAGCGACAGATCGGCCGCTGACCTGAATGTAGTAGGTCTTGAAGCCTTAACACTGGCTTTGATTTCTGGGGCTAAACCCCCAATGAAGCGAGCAATTCTCTTGGGTTTTGGTGTGACTAGGTAAGGAACCAGTCTGGATAGGGTATTGAAACTGGTGAGGTAAGCTTGACAATCTAAGTTTGTCATAACCAATGATAAGAAATCTGACTCAATCCTCTCAACCTCGTGTTAAGGGCAATAGTTCTCCATAATGAGAGCAACAAACTGTTCCCATGACATGTTGTAAAGTGGGATCTTCCCAGCAGCTTGAATGTGAGCCTTCCACCATGCTAGTGCCTCTCCCTTGAACGATTGGGATACATACTTCACTACATCCCTCTCAGCACAACCGCTGATATCGACAACTGTGTCCATTTCATCCAACCAGGTCATACAATCGATTGCCCCTTTCTCCCCAGTGAAATCCCGGGGTTTGCAGGAAATAAAGTATTTATAGGTACAGGACTTGGTACGTGGTTCATTACCGAATACTATCCTCTTGGATGGAACACTGTGTTGAATAGATGAATGTCGATCATCATCCTTCTTTGACTCATCTTTCTTTGAGGGTGGCTTTCTATGAGCCTCAGAATGAGTCTTGGGGACAGACTTAGAATGGGGTACAGATGAGGCTTTACTATGAGTCCCACTATACTCCCTAAATTGCTCCTCTACAGCTTTAGATACAGCTGTATCAATCAGTGTACGAAGTTCTCCTCTGGTTATATTAATCTTATCATCATCGCGGTTTTCCAGAGGATAACTGTTTATCTCGTCAGAGTCAGCCATGTAGGTAGTTTTAATTGCTACAAAAAGAAAATAAGGGCAAGGTTTATTTAGAAGCCCATACAGTACTATCGTTCTTGATGATTTATTAACCATGGTAATATAAACCATATTGGTTAATTTGTTAGTTATATTTAATTAGTATTTTCATTATAATTTATCCTAGTTATAAAACATTAAGGATATTAAAGTGGCGCAAAAGCCTAGTCACAAGGACTGTTTTAAATTTATAAGCCATGATTTCATAGAATCGAGGCATTTAAGGTTTGAACATATTTCATTACCTTTTCTTGACAGAGAGTTAAAGACTTCAACTGTCGTTTGTCCCTTAGGACAATAAGTATGGCCCGTAGGCATTTCATCACTTATGGATGTTTATAATATGATCATCTTCATTTGATGATATTAGTCAAGATCGCATTGATCATACAAACTATTATGCTTGGACGTAGTCCAACATCTTTAGACGGGGGTCAAAGACCACCACTGACGTTGCCTTATCGGACAACAAGTTTGGCCCGTAGGCACTTCATCACTAATGGATGCTTATAATATGATCATCTTCATTTGATGATTTAAGCCATGATTTCTAAATCACTAGGCTAAATAAGGGTTTGGAATTTCCCAATATAAGGATGACAAGTGCGATTTTTATCGCAACACTGTTGTCAGGAGTGTTAACATGTTTTCGGATGTTAACAAGAATCTGAATCTCTTTTAAACAGGTTTTACCATCATAGCTAGGTCTTTAATGACATTCAAGCTAGGTTTTACCCTTTAAGATTCTTTTTAATATTCAACGCAGAACAATCCTACATTGAAATGTTAACAAGGATCTGAATCTAATTATGGATCTACCATCTGGGCCTTGTCCTAATGTGACATATGGCTAGGTTTTGTCCCTTTTTTTTAGATTTTTCCATTTCATTATAATGGTAGATCTTATAATATAGGAATGATATTTTAAATATAATCGTTCCATTAAAATTTAAACAAGTATATGGTTGCCCTAAACGGGACTTCTAATAAAAATGACTTGTCCATGCAAGGGCTAATCAGAAAAATAACAAAGGAATCAAATAATGACAAAATAAAACGAATTAGGATTTGTCCTATGTTCTTGTCTAGACTCAAGAATGTGCAACTGTGTAACTGAGATTAAACACAAAAGGCTAGCGTTTAATTCACTCAGTGTTGGCTCTGATACCAACCTGTCACACCCTGACTTTCCAGGTTTCACCGGTGGGCCCGGTAGGGGAGTATCGTGACGTAGTTGATATCATCATAGTCAAACAACACAATATATATAAATGCACAGCGGAAGCAAAAGATAAATATATTACAATCCGAACAATAAGTAATATCAAAGTATTACAACGGAAAGTAAAGGATCCACAGGCGGATCTTAAAACATAAACATTGTTCAACAGACTTTAGACGCCTAGAACTTGCAAGATTCCTTATTAACGCCCTGAGCTTCCAGCCAATACCTTTTTGGAAAATACGTCAGTTTTCACTAGTAAATACAATTAACCGACTCATTTTAAAAGAGTTTAAGAAAATTGATTTAGATGCACCAGGCACAAAAATATCTTTTATAACTTGGGATAATTATATTTATAATCTTGTATACAGATTTACATGTTCGTTGTACGTTCAAGGCCCGATGTAGAAACCGAGTCAAGAATAACAGACACGCCACAAGTATAAGCCCACAAGAGAGTGAGATACCGTTTCCCTTTAAGCAACTTTCAGTGTATGCCTACACCCTGTGCTTAAGACGTGGCCATTTTATAAGACAATGATGTCAAGGATATCCGGGACATGGTCATTAACTCCTAAAGGCTTTTATTTCAAACAATACAGATTAAAGCGGGTTACCTCAATAATTTAATCACAATCCGATTAAACATTCAATACCCGACCAAGCGGTATTATTATAATACCGTATCCCAAGCCCGTATAGGGAAAATAAGTTAAGAGTATTTACCTGCGCTAGCTCCTGTCTTAAATAGCAAGAATTTAATAACTCAGCCGTATTCACTTAAGTAAGCGTAGCTACAATTTACCGAAAGGCTCTAGTCTAGAATGATGGTATAAATAACCAATTAGAATGCTAACGGGTCTTTAATTAAGCCTAAGCTTAGACCAGTTAGTTCTAAGGAAAGATACGGTTCAAACGCATGATAAGGCGAAGACCGGTTTAGAATGTGGTTTTGACCCGACAAGCTTGTATACTTGCTTAATATGGGTAACTTAAACACATTCTGGATTTTGAGACCAAAAAGATACGGTCTGACCCGTTTCGGCTAATATAAGCAAACTAGTCACTTAAGCCGATCCGAACGCGACAAGTGCGTAACGAGTAGCCAAAAGAGTCATATACAGGTTTCCTAAGTTAATATGCCTTAAATATGTTGCGATATCAGTAGGATACATTCCATTATGCCCAAAACGAGTTTAATCTCAAAATAAGCCCCATAGGGGTATTTTGGTCATTTTAAAGGTTATAAAAGAGTTTAAATGAAGTTCTGAGATTCGGGTCCGAATACATCAGTAAAATAAATTATTTTAATAGGTCATATCAGTTGATAATAAGTCTTATATGGCAAAATGGTTTTAAACCCAAACTATGCGTTTAATACGCGTAAAAAGTCATTTTAAGCGATTTCCGGGTTATACAGGAAATCTGAGTTTTCTGATCAGGTTATCAAGTTCAAAATACTTTATTTATTATATAAAATCAGTAGCAACTGGATTGGTGTCAAAATACTATGTAGAACTCATTTTATGACCGAAAAGGGTATAATCGGTATTTACCGAATCAACGCCATAACCTTAGGTTATGAGCAGGTAAAAATAATTAAAAATCTTTAAAAATCCCAAAATATTATATTACATCAATGGGTAAAAGGTTTGGTGTCAAAAATTGGGTTTTGATTGGCTTTATGCTAATTGCGCCATTTAATTACTAAAAGGCGTTATTATTACGCTAATGAGCATAACTCCTAATCTAGACCTCCAACTGATGTAAAATTTTAGGGACATGTTTATAAATCAGTAACAAAGGTTATTGTCTTTTCACATATCTAAAATTCTCGTTTTATGGTCAAAAGGGCATATTGGCCAACATTTAAGCAATTAACGGAAACATGTAAACGAATCGGATAATCAATGAACCAACCACAGAGGGTTATGCTAACATGTAGCCTGGTCCTAAGGAAGCTCTAAGGCATTTCCAAAACATGCTTAAACGGGTCAGAACTGAAAGTCAAAGTAAAAGTCAAATTATGCGACTTTCGGTTCCGAACCGGGTCTCTACTGAAAATTGTCGGGTTCAACATGTTTAGACATGTTCTTACATTAATTACCAAGTTATATTAATGATCAAACTGGTTGTATGGGTTCTACATTGCTAATTATGCATAAATTGGAAATTAAGCATTCTGTTGACTTTTTAATAACAAGTTTGACCCGACATTTGACCTAGTTAGAGTGGGACTCAGAGGGTGCCCTTTTAAGGGTTTATTGCCCACATAATTACCAACTTATAACTACTTTCAATTCGACTAATCACTGGACCAACAATGATTAATCGCTAAGTCAACCGTTAATTACGACGGTTTGACTTTTAAGCTAAAACTAAGCAAAAACTTAACTAAGAAAGGTTAAGCATACTTATTGAAGTCCTATGCACGATTAGGAAGGCTCAGGGTCTGCTCTTAAGCTCCAGGAAGCTCCAGAAATGCAGAAGTGAGGTGTGATCAATGGTTGCAACATGAGGCCTTTATATAGTGTTCAAAACTCACTAGATCATTGACACACAAGCCTAGCAATAGCCATGGATCATCCACAGATGTCCCTAAGGGCCTAGGGGTTATTTAGGGGTCGTCCATGTATGAGGAAAATCGATTTTAAGTCGGTTATGGGGCTGAACAGGCTGCTGCCTGTTGTTTCTGCATCTGGGGACCTGACGAGGCCCGCATAAGGATTGCCAAGACCTTACGCGGCCCGCCTGGAGCCTAACTTCAGGTTTAAAGTTTTCCAACTTTTGTATCTTGGCTCTTGGTCTTTCCAAAGGGCAACCAAACTTTATTTCTTGCATTTTGAGCCCCTCAACTTGACTTATAAGGGCTTCAAGACTTATACCCACTTTGTTAAGTCCTTGGTCCCTTTATGTTTACCCGAAAAGTCATAACTTTCATCGTTTACGCTTTAACCCCTCGCATACGAATTAGATCATAACTTTCTCATACGATAACGAAACTTTATGAAATTTCTAACATGTATTCTAGTGAGCATAATTTACCGTTACAAAGCTTCGGGTTTGCTCAAAGGTCACTCAAAGGTATACTTTAAACATGTTGACATATTTAACCCCTGTAGTTTGTAATCTCTCACTTTCTTTCATTTTTAGCTTCGTATGATCCATGATTTATTCGTTTAAAGGAATGAGCATAATGTAGGGTTACTGTAAAGTATATTTATCCCTTGTTGACAATTTGAACCCTTATATTCACCTACTTTCCAGGTTTGTCAACTTTAGTCCTTCTAGAACATTCTTTCACACGTTCAAACCTATGACACGTGTCAATACATTATAGGACGTGAATTTTCGAGGTGTTACAATTAAAATCACATGAATAAGCGATCTCGGAACCAAAAAGGTTCTCAGATGAGAGTAAACTCACCATCACTAAACGTTCAAAGCGAGAAAGAGAGACAAAAGCCATCACATAGGACCACTGAAGCTACAGTGTAACGACTTGCACAAAAATGTCCTAAAATGCTCCGTAAGTGAAAACCCGAGCCCGTATATCTTTCCTATTTACAAAAATACAAGAAAACAAGAAAAATCAGTCTGTCGCGGGGCACGACAGACTCAAGGACATCCGTCACGGGGCGTGACAGCCTGGGGATTCTCCGGATAACAATCAGGGCCACATGTCACACACGTGGCAAGCCTAGGGGATGACACGGCAGCCCTAGCCGTAGCTAGGCTGGCTCTGGCTGGGTGCGAGAGACCCCCTTCAGCTATAAATTGGACGTGCATGGGCAGTGCAAATCTGTCAAAAATTTTCTTCCAAATCACTCTCTTTCTACTCAAATAAAACTTTGTAGTACCGAGACGCTGCTATGGTAACGGGGTAATAACTCGAACACTGCTACGATACAATGTCCGATCGATTAAAACCGATCCGATTGATGTTTAAGTACTGCCTACATTGGGCTATACTTTATCATTCGTCGTGAGGGTTTTGATCTCGTGAATTATCGTAAATGTTGAATTAATTTACTAATTTAGTTTCGTTTGCATTGTATATTTAACTAGGGTTACCAGCTTAATCAGTTGGCATGCTCTGACCGTTTAAACTTGCAATGTGAGTCATTCTCTTTTTATCAAATTGTTTTGCAAAACCCTAAATGTTTTCCAGTTATATTTACATGGATTAAGTCTTTGTTAACTTAAATTACTGACAGTACGTGGGGTTTTGTATACATTACTTATCAAGCGTCACTTTTAGGTGAACGGACCTGAATAGTGATAACGTCACTTTTGGGTGAACGGACCCAATAGTGATATGACCACAGTCACAGATCCGGTCGAGTGACAACTGGGTCAACTAATTAAAAGATAGAAGCAATTGTAATCGCTCTTAATACTGTAAATTATAACAATGTGTCTTTTGTACAAATTGAATGCACTCGCCAGTATTTTTCGCTGATCAAATCTTTTTAAAACATGTTTCAGGTGATTTAAGCCGCGTAGCACTCCAGCTTAAATAAAGTGGCTCAGTAAATAAATAAACATGTTTTTTTGTAATCAGGGGATTCCCAGTGAAATTCCTTTATTGTAAAATACGGGGTTTGTCCCGAAACTTAGAATAAAATAAGTCGGTGTTTTCTTTTTAAACGATCCTGTTAAAATTTCAATTGCCAATTAAATACCAACACCACATTTTTCTGTCCCGCGACTTCTGAACCGGGTAAAACGGGTCGGGGGGTCGTGACAGAAAAGGTGGTATCAAAGCCACTGGTTTAAGCAAATTAAGTATTGAAAAATACTTAAAACTTTAGTTAGAAATTTTGTGCTTATGTGAAATTTAATTTCAATAATTAAAATTTTAATTTGGAATTTTGTGTTTTCTCTATGTGTGACTAACAGTATGAATGAACTATAGGAAGCTCTCCGAAACTTCACGATACATTCCACTTGCATGGAGACACCAGGGACCAGACCGGGTACTAGGCTGATACAGAGGAGCCAATGGTTTTCCAAGCCCAGGAAAATCCAAACCCAAAAAGAGGAGGAAGCTTTTAGATTGGAAAAGGGGGAGAAAGAAGAAACCTACCGCTCAAAAGGTGAAGAAAACTGTTGAGCCAAAAGGAAAAGAGAAAGAAGTGGGAGAAAGTTCTAGCCAAGCTCCAACCTTACCACCCTAGGAGGAACTAGACAGGAAGCTGGCAAACTGCGACCTTTTTGGGCTAGCTGACGAAAACCTTGTGAACATTCCCATTCAAAACGAACTTCCAATAAACTTGGAACCTTCCATCCCTGAACCTATTGGCAACCCACTACCCCTGCCTGACCCAATTGAGGAGTGGTGGACCAACGACTGGCATTTCCAAAACCTTATGAATAATCTGAACCATTACTACCCACAGTTTGAACCTGCCCTCGCTACTTTTCCACCCATGAACCCAGAAAATGTTGCTGAACTACGCCGCTACGGCGAAGAATTGGTGGACACAGGGAACCGGATCCGATCTGTGGGCGAGAACATCACCTAGAAGTACGACGAAAGGGAATTTCACTTCTGAAGACCGTTAACATAGAATAGAAGTTTTTGTATAATAATAATATGTGAAAAAAAAATATATAAAATATAAAATAATAATAATAATAAAATAATGTATAATAATATAAATATCACTAAAATAAAAAATCTGTAAATACGTGGCTTGTACGGATGCATAAAATATATATATATAAATGTCGCAATGTCGACGATTTTGGCTATACGTGCTGACTTAAATTGCGTTTGTGATTGCAATGTTGTGTTTAATTGCTATCTATTTATGTGATATTAATCCGTATGTCATATGTATAATTCAGATGGATAATGCAGTAAACCAATCTGCAAATGAAGTTAATCAATCGGAACTAAATAATCAAGAAAATTTCCTCGATAGACAAGATATAGAAAATATCGTTGCTCATGGTATAGCTAACGTTATCCCGACAATCGTCGCAGCCATTAAGAATCCAGTTGAACCTTCTAAAGCCAACCATAGTAAACGCACCCTCGACGATAATTTCAGTTATAGCATAAATGGAGACAACAATAATGATAATGTAATTCAAGCCCCATTACCTAAGAAAATGAGAGTAATGACGACTGGTTGCACTTATAAGGAATTCCTCGCCTGTAAGCCAATCGAATTCTCAGGCAATGAAGGAGCAACTACCGCACTACGTTGGTTAGAAAAGACCAAAGCTGTAATTAAAATAAGTAAGTGCGCAGAAGAAGACACAGTGATGTATGCTTCCCACCTTTTCAAAGAAGAGGCATTAGAATGGTGGAATACGGTGTTACAAGCTAAAGGAAGCGACGTGGCTTATGCCATGAGCTGGGAAGAATTTAAGGAATTGGTTGAAAGAAAGTTCTGCCCTTCCTACGAAAAGGAACAAATGACAAACCGATTCCTGAACCATCGGATGGTGGATGTTAATTGTCGTGAGTACACTTCGAAATTCTTCGAATATGCAAGGATAGTACCAACTCTGGCCTCGCCAGAACCTGTACTTATTTATCGATACATGTGGGGATTGATTAGCGAGATCCGCGACATAGTCAAGGCTGCTAGACCCCGAACGATTGATGATGCAGTCCAACAGGCCAACACATTGACTGACAGATTGGTTCGTATAAGAGAAGAGAATAGAAAAAAGGAATTGGCTCAGAAAATTACCCAACGTTTTCGTATGGGTAATAGTGGTAACTCCAAGAAAAAGGGAGCCGGGCACTCCTCCACCCCGCCATTTTGAAGTAACTGTAAAAGAAAGCATTTTGGAAAATGTAAGGCATACTGCAATTTCTGCAAAATACCGGGGCACCGAGAGGAGGAGTGCAGGAAGAAATCCACAGTCTGCTACAATTGCGGAGAGGCAGGGCATTTCAAACCAAATTGCCCAAAATTGGTCAAGACAACTGACAATAAAGCAAAAGCGGCCGATGGAACTAATAAGAAAAATGCAAGAGCTTTTCAGCTGACAACGCAAGAGGCAGATCTGATTCCCGACGTGATAACTGGTATGTTCCTAGTTCATGATGTTTATGCAAAAGTATTATTTGACTCTGGTGCAAACCATTCTGCCAAGCTCTTAAGCAACCTTTAACCAAACTTAGTCAAGTTTATACGGTAGAAACGGCCGAAGGAAACTCTATCGGTATAGATAAGGTACTTCAAGAAGGAAAAATAGAATTATCAGGACATAAGTTTTCGGCATATCTTCTACCTATGAATTTAGCGGGGTTCGACGTCGTGTTAGGAATGGATTGGTTAGTAGCAAACCATGCTCGAATTCTATGTGATTAGAATTCCGTAGAAATTCATACGCCAATAGGAGAGGTAATTTTGATTACAGGAAATAAACCGCGTAAGCCAATGAAATTCATTTCAGTAATGAAAGTCGCTAGTTACGAACGAAAACAAGGAATAGTGTATATGATTTCAGTAATCATTAACACTAAAAGCAAAGAACTTCAGGAAATTCCAATAGTATCAGAATACCCCGATGTATTCCCGGAAGATCAACATGGATTACCACCAGATAGGGAGGTAGAGTTTAGAATTCATCTAATACCTGGAACTGCTCCAATAGCTAAGGCACCTTATCGCTTAGCACCAACCGAAATGTTAGAACTAAAAAAGCAATTAGATAAATTGTTAGAAAAAGGATTTATACAACCCAGTTCTTCCCCTTGGGGAGCACAGGTGTTGTTCGTGAAAAAGTAGGATGGGTCAATGCGAATGTGTATCGATTATAGAGAATTAAATAAGGTTACTATTAAGAATCGATACCCGTTACCTAGGATTGATGATCTTTTCGATCAACTTCAGGGAGCTAGGTATTTCTCTAAGATAGATTTGCGCTCCGGTTATCATCAACTGAAAGTACAGGAAGAGGACATTCCTAAAACTGCTTTCAGGACTAGGTACGGTCACTGTGAGTTTACAGTCATGCCATTTGGGTTAACAAATGCTCCTGCAGCATTTATGGACATGATGAATAGGATCTGTAAGCCGTACTTGGATACATTCGTAATTGTCTTCATTGACGATATACTTATTTATTCCAAAAGTCAGGAAGAACACTATGAGCACCTGCATGCTCTCTTAACCCTGTTAAGAAAAGAAAAGTTTTACGCCAAATTTTCTAAGTGTGAATTTTGGTTGCAAGAAGTGCAATTTTTAGGACACATGGTGAATCATGAAGGCATTCACGTAGATCCTTCCAAGATAGAAGCTATCAAAAATTGGAAAGTCCCGAAATCGTCTACGAAAGTTAGAAGTTTTCTAGGACTAGCTGGATACTATAGGCGTTTTATCCAAGATTTTTCTAAGATAGTTGTTACATTAACTAAGTTAACATGTAAAACTGTTAAGTTTGAATGGGGACCTAAGCAGGAAGAAGCCTTTAGAATTCTAAAGCAGAGATTAACAAATGCCCCAATTCTTGCCTTACCAGAAGGAACAGAAGATTTTGAAATTTACTGTGATGCTTCCAAGTTAGGATTAGGATGTGTTCTAATGCAACGTAAGAAGGTGATTGTGTATGCATCAAGGCAATTGAAAAAGCACGAGGAAAATTACACGAATCATGATTTAGAATTAGGAGCAATAATTTTTTCCCTTAAGATTTTGAGACAATATCTGTATGGTAGTAAGTTTACTATTTTTACAGATCATAAGAGCTTAAGATATATTTTTGGGGAAAAATAATTGAACATGAGACAAAGAAGGTGGATGGAAATTTTTAATGACTACGACTGTGATATTTAATATAACGAAGGAAAAGCAAATGTAGTAGCAGATGCCTTAAGTCGTAAGTACCATGAGAAACAAAGACGAGTTCGTGCTCTTAGATTAAATTCGTAGGTAGATTTAATGGAACAACTGAAAAGTGTCCAGGAAACAACAATCAAGGATGATGCTGAAGGAATGAAAGGAAGGATAAAGGAATTAGAGCAAGGAACTGATGGAATTTGGAGATTCCATAAGAAAAGAGTTAGGGTACCAAGACAAGGAAACCTACGAGATAGAATCTTAGAGGAAGCTCATAAATCTAGGTATACGATGCATCCTGGTAATAACAAGATGTATCAAGATTTGAGGAATAACTTTTGGTGGATAGGAATGAAAAATGACATAGCTAGTTACGTTTCTAAGTGTTTAACTTGTTCACAAGTTAAAGTAGAACACAAGAAACCTTCAGGTTTACTTCAACAATTAGAAATGCCTATATGGAAATGGGAATTAATAACAATGGATTTTGTTACTAAATTACCCAAAACCAGAAAAGGTAACGACGCAATTTGAGTGATTGTAGATCGATTAACCAAATCAGCTTATTTCCTACCAATGAAGGAAACCTTTAGCATGGAAAGATTAGCTAAGCTATATGTAGACGAGGTAGTATCCCTACATGGAGTTCCAATCTCCATTGTATCAGATAGGGATAGTCGTTTCACTTTACATTTTTGGACAAGTTTCCAACAAGCAAAGGGGACACGATTGAATTTAAGTACAGCATACCATCCCCAGACAGATGGACAAAGTGAAAGGACGATCCAAACCCTGGAAGACATGTTAAGAGCATGTGTTATAGATTTCGGTGGAAATTGGGATGACCACTTACCATTAATAGAATTCTCCTATAACAATAGTTACCACACGAGCATCAATGCTGCCCCATTCGAAGCACTTTATGGACGAAAGTGCCGAACTCCAGTATGTTGGGCAGAAATAGGAGAAAGTCAATTATCAGGTCCCGAAATTATACAGGAAACCACCGACAATATAACTGAAATTAAGGAAAGGCTAAAGACGGCTCGAGATCGCAAGAAGAGTTATGCCGACAATCGACGTAAGCTGTTAGAATTTCAAGTAGGAGACAAAGTACTATTGAAGGTTTCTCGTGGGAAAGGAATAGTCTGGTTCGGTAAGAAAGGAAAGTTAAGTCCAAGATATGTCGGACCTTTCACAATCCTCCAACGAATAGGACCAGTTGCCTATCAATTACAACTACCAGAAGAGTTAGCCGGTGTACATGATGTGTTTCATGTATCTAACCTTAAGAAGTGTTTATCTGATGAATCACTTGTTGGTGCATCTAGTGTCTGTTAACTTCGTCTTAATCGAGTCTTATGTCTAGATTAGATAAACGAGTGCACAACAGTGATCAAATTAGGGTTTATTTGATGTTTAGTATGTAATTTCGTTTGACTGGTACATGTACATGTTCAAACGAAATCATGACATGTAATTTCGTTTAAACAGGTATGTGTCACCTTCAAACGAAATAGCTAAGTCTATAAATAGGAGTTGTGTAATCTTATTTGAAACGGAATAGTGTGTGTGTGAGCTGAGGTGCTGCCGGATTTTTGTCAGATTTATACTTGTAAAAGCTCAGGAAATCATCAATAGATAAAGATTAAAAGGAAACAAGCCGTTTGAAGTCATTTACATTGATTCCGCCTTTGCAAATGATGATGAACTACTCATTTTGACTGTTTAGGGTCACCGGAACGATCCAACATCACTGGTAGTACCTCTTCAAGATATAAAGGTAAATGAAAAGTTAACATTTGTTGAGAAACCTCTTCAAATAGAAGACAGAAAGGCCAAGCACCTCAAACACAAGAGATTGGTGCTGTTTAAAGTAAAATGGGATTCGAAAAGAGGACCTGAGTATACATGGGAACTAGAATCGGAGATGAAAAGAGAATATCCTTACTTGTTCCAGTAAATCTCGAGGATGAGATTTTAAACAAGGTGGGGAGGATGTAACAACTTGCATAAAAATGTCCTAAAACGCTCTGTAAGTGAAAACCCGAGCCCGTATATCTTTCCTATTTACAAAAATCCAAGAAAACAAGAAAAATCAGTCTGTCGCGGGGCGCGACAGAGTCAAGGACATCCGTCGCGGAGCGCGACAGCCTGGGGATTCTCCGGATAACGATCAGGGCCACGTGTCACACACGTAGCAAGCCTAGGGGATGACACGGCAGCCCTAGCCGTAGCTAGGCTGGCTCTGGCAGGGCGCGAAAGACCCCCTTCAGGCCGTCGTGGGCCGCGAGAAAGCTGATTTTCAGCTATAAATTGGACGTGCATGGGCAGTTCAAATCTGTCGGAAATTTTCTTCAAAATCACTCTCTATCTACTCAAATAACACTTTGTAGTACTGAGACACTGCTACGATAACATGGTAATAAATCGATCACTGCTACGATACAATGTCCGATCGATTAAAACCGATCTGATGGATGTTTAAGTACTCCCTACATTGGGCTATACTTTGTCATTCGTCGTGAGGGTTTCGATCTCGTGAATTATCGTAAATGTTGAATTAGGTTACTAACCTAGTTTCGTTTGCATTGTATATTTAACTAGGGTTACCAGATTAATCAGTAGGCAGGCTCTGACTGTTTAAACTTGCAATGTGAGTCATTCTCTTTTTATCAATTTGTTTTGCAAAACCCTAAATGTTTTCCAGATATATTTACAGGGATTAAGTCTTTGTTATCTTAAATTACTGACAGTACGTGGAGTTTTGTATACTTTACTTATCAAGCGTCACTTTTAGGTGAACGGATCTAAATAGGGATAACGTCACTTTTGGGTGAACGGACCCAATAGTGATATGACCACAGTCACAGATTCGGTCGAGTGACAACTGGGTCAGCTAATTAAAAGATAGAAGCAATTGTAATCGCTCTTAATACTGTAAATTATAACAATGTGTCTTTTGTACAAATTGAATGCACTCGCCAGTATTTTTCGCTGATCAAATCTTTTTAAAACATGTTTCAGGTGATTTACTGTGAAGAAAAAGGAAAAGTGTCGCGTAGCACTCCAGTTTAAAAAAAGTGGCTAAGTAAATAAATAAACATGTTTTCTGTAATCAGGGGATTTCCCAGTGAAATTCCTTTATTGTAAAATACGGGGTTTGTCCCGAACATATAATACAATAAGTCAGTGTTTTCTGTTTAAACGATCCTGTTAAAATTTCCGCTGCCAATTAAATACCAACACCACGGGTTTCTGTCCCGCGACTTCTGAACTGGGTAAAACGGGTCGGGGGTCGTGACACACAGAGGTCGGGAAACTTAAAAATGTTCTCAAATGAGACTAAACCCATCGTCACTGAACCAAAAATGTTCTATAATCGTGACGGCAGTGATGATGGTGACTTTCCGGTTACCCCACCGCTAAAAAAAGGGGTAAAAATAGTGGCAAATGATGTTTCGGTGGTGTAACAACGAAGATCATCACCGTCGTGGTGGCGCGACAGTGGTGACCGACGATTCCGTCCGTTCTTCACTCTTCACTTCAACAGTGACGTCACTAGCCTTCGCCGCTGCCGGTTTCGGTGTAGATTTCAGTACCGATTCCGGTGATGTTGCTAGAGAAGACGACGGAGATTCATCCGGTGACGAAGAATGATCCAGATCTGAAGGCAGAGCAGCAGATGAAGATCTGATAGGAGACGCCAACTCTACCCACCAACTCCCAACTCCGCTAGCAACCCCAACGCCACCACCACCAACACCGTCACCCACCTCTACCCCACACCACCACCTAGGGTTCCGGTAAGTGAGCAAGAGAGAAAATAGATAAGATTTTTGTGATTTGAGAGAGAGAGGGAGAGAAGTTTTGTGATCTGAGAGAGAGAAAGAGATTTAAGAGATCTGATTTTTTTAGAGAGAGAGAAAAAGAGATCTGCTGATATAACCCTCATAATTGCATATTGTCAGTGTTGGTTAAATTACACATATACCCCTCAAATATAATAAGATGTCTAATGAGGTGTCCACTTTTGATTGGTTAATATTGGTTCCTACGGTTCTCGGAACTCGGCTTGGTTCTCTCTTGAACCGGATCCTATATATATATAGGGTAGGGTTATATAGAAAACCCTAAAAATTTGAGAAAACCCAACCTCCCGACATTTTTGTTTTGAAAAAAATAACACATGTAATATACATGTTTTTAAGAGTTTTGGGCCAAAAAAAAAACAAAAAGGCGCCGAAGGGATATTTTTAAAAAAAATAAACAAGTTTCAGCATTTTTTGTCTAACACACGTTAGTCACAAAAGTTGCTGAAATTTGTTTATTTTTTTTTAAATAATCCTTCGGCGCTTTTTTTTTTTTTTTTTTTTTTGCCCAAAACTCTTAAAAACATGTATATTACATGTGTTATTTTTTTTTAAAAAAAAAATGTCGGGAGGTTGGGTTTTCTAGGGTTTTCTCAAATTTTTAGGGTTTTCTATCTATACTTAGCCTATATATATATATATATATAGGAACAGGATCTAGAGAGAACGCCTCAAAATGTGAGAACGATTCTCAGCCACAAGATCTTAGTGGTTTGTGGCTGAGATTGATGCGGTGACATTTTTGTAAATAATAGATGCATTGGAACTAACAGGAGGGGTAAAATAGGAAGATCCAAACAAAGGTGCACATGCTAATCACATGCCATTTTCCCCCATCATATTTAAACGAAAATAACTTTTTTATACGTGATTATTTTTCGAAAAAAAACTTACACCATAAAACTCAGCGTTTTTTATCTTTCCAACGAGTGTACTATTGATATACTTTTCGAAAAAAATTAACTGGGTTTTATGGAGTTTTTCTAAACTGGGTGTTTTATAGCATTTTAGACTACGTATTTTCATGACGTTTTTCTGAACTAGGTGTTTTTATGGCATTTTAACTAGACATTTTCATGGCGTTTTTCTGAACTGAGTGTTTTATGGCGTTTTAACTAGGTATTTTCATGGCGTTTTTCTGAACTGAGTGTTTTATGGCGTTTTCAACTGAGTTTTTTCGTGGCGTTTTTCTGAACTAAGTGTTTTATGGTGTTTTTAACTTGGTATTTTCATGGCGTTTTTCTGAATTTGGTGTTTTTATGGCGTTTTATTTGAATACCTAGTTCATGTGAGTGGGTTTTTTTTTGACAATATTACCACTTAGTGTAATTTAGCATTAATGCCACATGTCACCACCAAAATCGTTCTCACACTTTTCACCGTTCCCTAAATCCTGACCGAATATATATATATATAGAAAAAGTATATCGTACATTACGGCTTAACGTACTTCACGTACAACAACGTACGTGATTTGTTATATAACATGCGTGATTAATGTTTTCAATATGCGTGATTATTGTGTTTCAACATGGGTGATTTTGGATTTTTGAGTTATAACGTGCGTGATTTTAAAATAAACGTGCGTAATTACCTGTCGTACGTGATGTACGTTAAGCCGTAATGTACGTTAAGCTTCCTCTATATATATATATATATATATATATATATAGGGGAAGGATAAATCGAAAACCCACTTGAGTTGAGAAAACTCAGAAAACCTTTGTAAAAAAACCATGTAAACTCAAGAAACATTTCTAAAAAAAAATAGGAAATGTAATATACATATATTTGAACATTTTTAAAAAAGAAACACAAAAAAACACCTAGTAGTTTTTTTTTTTTTAAAATGTTACAAATTTCAGGTTACATAATAAATATGTCCAAAAAAAATGTAACATACAAATTTTCAACATTTAAAAAAAAAAAACTAGTAAGCGTTTTTTTCATTTTTTTTCATAAATAGGTCCGTGTACATTTATATTACATTCCCTATTTTTTTTAGAAAAAAATAAAAATGTTACATAGGGTTTATTTGGGTTTTCTCAACTCAAGTGGGTTTTCGATTTATCTTTCCCCTATATATATATATATATAGTGAAAGTGTAAAATACAATATCCCTTAACGTACAAGATGTACGATATAGTGAAATCGCTTGTTATAAAATAGCATGGATGAAATCGCATATGATAATTTTGATGAAATCGCATGTTGGTTTCTTGCAACAATTTCGCATGTGATAATTTTGATGAAATCGCATGTTAGCTTTTTGTAACAATTTCGCACGTGGTAATTTTGATGAAATCGCATGTTAAAAAACCAACATGCGAAATTGTTACAAAAAAACAGCATGCGATTTCAATGTGGGATGAAGATCTGACGGCTGAGATGGGCGCGTACATATTGTACGATAAGGGATATTGTACGTTAACCTAACCCTATATATATATATATATTAAATTGAGTGAATTGCAAATTTTGTGATTTAACTTTATACCATTTTTAAGGGTGTCTTTTGTCTTTAAAATTGAATAATTTTTTACCTATTGTTTCAAAATTTTACACGTTATGCCATGTACGTCTAACTCAGTTAATTTTAACTGTTAAGTAAAGGGAAAATTTGACTTTTTTACTTATTTAGTTAAAAACAAAAGGTTAAAAAATAAATAATAAAGTTATATACATATATATACTCTTTCTTTCTCTCCTCCCTATCAACGCTTTCACTGATTTTCCGTCTAAAACCCCCAGAATTCATTACCGGTTAATTTACCGCTCCGTCATTCTGTCTCACCGCCGCTCACACCACAACCACCATCACCATAACCACCATATTCTATAACCCTATCAAACATCATCTTCTTAAACTTAAACTATCCAAATTATAACCCGGTTAATGTTACCGCTCCGACCATGTAAGTATTCTCTTAGATGTGCGACTGCGTCCAAGAATAAAACGTTATTGTCTTCATCTTCTTGTTCATTTTTGCCAAAAAACACAAAACCCTAATTTCAAAATCCCAAATAAAATCCACTCCAATTACCAAATTAAAGCAATTAGTAGTAATTGACTCAGAAATCAAAAGCAACAACTCTCTAGATGCAAAAACCCAATAGTCATAGTTCTCGTTTCAGTTCTCTGGTTTGCTTGAAGGTCTGGATTCCGGTTTTGATTTGATGGATTGATGGTGGTGATGGTTCATAAGAGAAAATGTAGAGAAATATGATAGAGAAATGGTGTAGGGCCAACGATGGAGATGGTAGATGTGGTGGCCGACGATTTCATTTTTGAATGGTACGGTGGGTGGTTTGGCAGGTGCGGGCAGTGGGTGGTGGTGATGTGTGGGGTGGATGATAGTGGTGGGGAGGGGTCGGTAATTTATATATATATATATATATATATAGGGGAAGGTTCATTGGGGAACACTAAAAAAGTGGGGAACAGCGGGGAACCGACTCAAACGAACTCTGATTGGACTCATTCCAGCGGCGTTGGAACCGGCTCGTCGAACCCTAACTAAGATCTCTTAACCCTAAACCCTAAATCCTAACTCCTAAACTCTAAACCCTAAAGCTAAAAAATAAGGCTAAAACATAAGCTAAACTGTAAAATCTAAACTATAAACCCTAAAAGCTAAACCCTAAAGGCTAAACTTAGAGCTAAACCCTAAAGCTAAACCCTAAACCTAAACCCTAAACCCTAAAGCTAAACCCTAAACCTTAAAGCTAAACCCTAAAGCTAAACCCTAAGGCTAAACCCTAAAGCTAAACCCTAATATATTTAGGGTTTAGGGGTTATGATTTAGGGTTTAGGGATAAGAGATCCTAGTTAGGTTTCGACGAGCCGGTTCCAACGCCACTGGAATGGGTCCAATCGGAGTTCGTTTGAGTCGGTTCCCCACCGTTCCCCACTTTTTTAGTGTTCCCCAATGAACCTCACACTATATATATATATATATAGGATAAGGATCTGTTAGAAACCTCCCTTTATTGCGAGAACTGCGAGAACCAAAGTGAACACAAACAAAAATCCCTAAAAATACCTAAAACACACAAAAAAAAGTTATTATTATTTTTAAACAAAAATCGCCATATTTCATTCCTAACAAAAATTGAGTAACAATTTATCAATGCACAATTACATATGTATCATTTCTTTGACAAATTCCATAATAAATTACTAGTATTAGACAATTGCACTTTCATTTACACTAACACCCGTAATACAATACTTTTTACATTATCAATATTAGAAATGCACATGTGCATCGATATAGATATATATGAACATGATATAACGTGTTTTTGGTACACTACTTTGAATACACTTTTCTTTAATCTATCATACCATCCATAATACACTACCATTACCTCCTACTATCCATAATACAATACCATTACCTCCTACTATCCATAATACACTACCATTACCAATATGTAAAATATTTTCACTTTATGCACATATACATAAACACCCTTCATACCATACAAAACATCATATTACATCATAAAGTGACAAATATAACCAAACCATCAACTACTAGATATAACTAACAAAAAACATGTATATGGGCCTACTTCATCATTCAAAATCACAAACTTTTTGTACCAAAACACGTTATATCATGTTCATACACATCGATGCACATGTGCATTTTTAATATTGCTAATGTAAAAAAGTAGCGTATTACATATGGTAATGTAAATGAAAGTGAAATTGTATAATACTGGTAATGTATTACGTAATTTATCAAAGAAATGATACATATGCACATGTGCATCTATAATTGTTACTCAAAAAAAAATTTATGGACGAAATATAGCGATTTAAAAAAATATTAAAAAAATTGTGTGTTTTTTAGGTATTTTTTTGTGTTCACATTAATTCTCGTGGTTCTCGCAATAAAAGTGGTTCTCAAATGAACTCTACTCTCTCTCTCTCTCTCTCTCTCTCTCTCTCTCTCTCTTTATATATATATATATATATATATATATATATATATATATGGGGTGGGGTTCAAGAGTGAACACTAGTGTATTTGCAAACTGAGTGAACAAATCCTGGCCATTGATCTACACATGTGTATAGTATATTTCAACATCAAATCCTGACCATTGATCTACACACGTGTATGGCCAGGATTAGTTCACTCAGTTCGCAAGCTACACTAGTGTCCACTCTTGAACCTAATCCTATATATATATAGGCTAAAGATAAAAAGAAAATCACTTTTATTGAGAAAACCCGGGAAACTCTAAGCTCCCGACTTTTTTTTTTTTTTTTAAATTACCACACGTAATATACATGTTTTTAAGAGTTTTGGGCAAAAAAAATCGAAAAAGCGCGGAAGGATTATTTTTTTAAAAAATAAACAAATTTCAGCAACTTTGTTGTGTAACACGTGTTAGGCATAAAATGCTGAAACTTGTTTATTTTTTTTTTTAAATATCTTCGGCGCTTTTTTGTTTTTTTTTTTTTTTTTTGCCCAAAACTCTTAAAAACATGTATATTACATGTGTAATTTTTTTCAAAAAAAAATGTCGGGAGCTTTGAGTTTCCCGGGTTTTCTCAATAAAAGTGGTTTTCTATATATCCTTACCCTATATATATATACGGAAAGGTTCATTGGGGAACACTAAAAAAGTGGGGAACAGCGGGGAACCGACTCAAACGAACTCCGATTGGACTCATTCCAGCGGCGTTGGAACCGGCTCATCGAACCCTAACTAAGATCTCTTAACCCTAAACCCTAAATCCTAACTCCTAAACTCTAAACCCTAAAGCTAAAAAATAAGGCTAAAACCTAAGCTAAACCGTAAAATCTAAACTATAAACCCTAAAAGCTAAACCCTAAAGGCTAAACCTAAAGCTAAACCCTATAGATAAACCCTAAAGCTAAACCCTAAACCCTAAAGCTAAACTCTAAACCCTAAAGCTAAACCCTAAGGCTAAACCCTAAAGCTAAACCCTAAAAGCCAAACCCTAATATATTTAGGGTTTAGGGATTATGATTTAGGGTTTAGGGTTAAGAGATCCTAGTTAGGGTTCGACGAGACGGTTCCAACGCCGCTGGAATGAGTCCAATCGGAGTTCGTTTGAGTCGGTTCCCCACTGTTCCCCACTTTTTTAGTGTTCCCCAATGAACCTCACACTATATATATATATATATAGGGTAAGGTTCATGCGAGAACCACCTTTATTGCGAGAACCGCGAGAACCAATGTGAACACAACCTAAAATAGCTTAAAAAAAACTAAAAAACCGAACCCCCACCCCCCCCCCCAAAAAAAAAAAACTAACCCCCCCCCCCCCCCCCAAGCAAAATGCTAAAAACTAAAACGCTCAAAAAACCTAAAAAAAAACATAACCCCCACCCCCCTAAGCTAAAATGCTAAAAACTAAACCCCCAAAAAAACTAAAAAAATCTAAATTTTTTTGGCTACTAAAAGTAGCGATTTTTTTATAAAAAATATGAAAACAAAAAAAAATTGTGTGTGTTTTTTAGCTATTTTTAGGCATTTTTGGTTGTGTTCACATTGGTTCTCGCGGTTATAAAGGGTGGTTCCTAACGGATCTTATATATATATATATATATATATATATATAGGGTCAGGATTTAGAGAGAACGGTGAAAAGTGTGAGAACGGTGAGAACGACTTTGGTGGTGACATGTGGCATTGATGTTAAATTACACTAAGGGGTAATATTGTCAAAAAAACCCACTCACATGAACTGGGTGTTGAAATAAAACGCCATAAAAACACCCAATTCAGAAAAACACCATGAAAATACCCAGTTAAAACGCCAACAAAAAAAGCTATTTTTTTGAGCTATAATTTACAACAGCTCAAAAAAACCATTTTTTTTTTAGCCATATAGCTCCCAGTTAAAACGCCATAACAAAAAAAAAAGCTATTTTTTTAATCTATAATTTTCAACAGCTCAAAAAACCATTTTTTAGCCATATAGCTCAAAAAACGTCATAAGCTCCCAGTTAGCCAAAAAGCTATTTTTTAGCTATATTTTACAACAGCTCAAAAAAACCATTTTTTTAGCGATATAGCTAAAACGGCGTAACAAAAAAAAGCTATTTTTTTAGATATAATTTACAATAGCTCAAAAAACCATTTTTTAGCCATATAGCTAAAAAAACCATTTTTTTTGTCTAACCGCCTAAATTAATATTTTTTGAGCTCAGAAAAATCATAATTTGTACTGTAATAACGCTATAAAACACTTAGTTCAGAAAAACGCCATGAAAAAACTCAGTTGAAAACGTCATAAAACACTCAGTTCAGAAAAACGCAATGAGAATACCTAGTTAAAACGCCATAAAACACCCAGTTCAGAAAAACGCCATAAAACCCAGTTAATTTTTTTTCGAAAAGTATATCAATAGTAACTCCCCCTTAAGTTATGCAATTTGATCACGTGAGTGATAATATCAGGTAGCTGCCAAGGTGTTATTGCTCTGAACATGGAAGATGGAACACTACATCGCTTCCGTGCTTCATCAACAATATTGGCAACTAGGGGTAAAAAAAAAAAAATTTATTGGGCTTAACTTGGTTTCTGTAAAGGCTATCTTACTATTATTATCTTATCCAACTTTATTTTGTTCTCAGGGTTACGGCAGAGCGTATTTCTCAGCAACCTCTGCTCATACTTGCACTGGAGACGGAAATGCTATGGTTGCACGTGCAGGACTTCCCCTTAGGTATACTAAAGTTTGTTTTTTTTTTTTTCATTCCCGTAAATTACTGTTGATATTTGGACATACTTATTAAATTTGTCTTATTGCTTCAGGATCTTGAGTTTGTACAATTTCATCCAACTAGTATATATGGTGCTGGGTGCCTCATCACTAAAGGTTGGTGTAGTTTTTGTCCTTAGTATTTGTAGAAGATAAGTTGAACCGTATTATAACCTGGTTTATCCTATGGCTTATGTATGATCACGTGGTGAAGGTGGTATTTTAAGGAACAGTGAAGGTGAAAGATTTATGGAACGCTATGCCCCTACGGCAAAGGATCTTGCGTCAAGAGATGTTGTTTCAAGATCTATGACCATGGAAATCCGTGAAGGTCGTAGTGTAGGTATGTTTAATAACTAACTTCATCTTAAATGCCAAAAGTAGTTATTCAATTGCCTGTGTTAGTCTTAATATAGAAGTATAGAACAAATGAGAGCTCATTTCTTGTGTTATTCCAGTAATAACATCTGATTTTCCCAGAAAGCGTATTTTATTTTTCAAATGTAAATGCATAATGACTTGGTGCTTATAATCAATTTTGCATCAGTTATATGATCTTAACATTATTTTTTACAACAGGACCGATGAAGGACCACATTATTTTTGCATCAGTTATATGATCTTAACATTATTTTGTATGGGGATGCTTATTGGTGTTAGCCTGTCGCATATAGTGCAATTAAAACAAAAGGTAATATTTCAATTTTTGGATAATGTTTATGGTGGCTACCTATGTATACAATTGTTTTCATTTAAGGCCACATGTATATTGAAGTAAATTATAGGCCGCCTAAGTATTTGTCCAGTTTCTTTTTTACCGGTTCGGGCCAGAAACGTAATGGATGATGAAAACACTCTTTGAATTCTAAAAATACAAAGATATCTTTATATTGATATTAATTTTCCATGTTTTTTTTTTTTTTGAAGGAATGTATGTTCATTTGCATAGGGTTTAGTGTAATCCCGACATATTGTGTTGGTCAGCGGGTTTGGGTAACGGGTCAAACGTATTTTGAGGAAAATGAATTTTGTTGTTTTAATAAATAATAATTTGGCTCGGGTTAAAATGAGTCATGAAGAAAATGAGCTGTGGTCAAAACGGACCGTTTTAAAAGGTATTAATCTGGTTTGGGTCAAAACTGGTATTGAGAAAAATGAATTCCGGTCAAAATGATTTTTTATAAAAAGTATTAATTTGGTTCCGGTTTAAAATGGGTTATGAGCAAAAGGAGTTGGGTCAAAACAAGTATATCAAGTAATATATTATCAAATCTAATCTTCTTTTATGATCAATTTTGTCACATCTTTTGTGTTTATTGTATGTGTAGTTGGATAAAATCAAGAAAATTGTTGCTGAAATGGCTGGGGTGTCTATAAATGCGATCAAAATTGTTGTATGTCCTTACATGATTTGCCCATTGGGAGCTCACATTGATCATCAGGTTGATACATATTTCTATTTACCAAATCGTTTCATATTTTCATATTTCTTTCGTTTTCTTTTTATGAATTGATAAGGTGGAATAGTTTCAGCCATGACAATTAACAAGGGAATAATTCTAAGATTTGTGCCTTCCGCTGATTCTCAAGTATGATCCTCTCACACATGTGCGATCTATTAATTTTTTTTTTTTTTTACGTTGAAGCATTTGTTTTCTTGATACTTTTTTTTGATATAATAGCCGTTTGTACTCTTCGTGTAAAATGAATCTGCATTCAAAGGTTCTACTAAAGGCGGGACAGTTTAGTGGAGAAGTGCGGTTTAAGTAAATAGCTTTTTTTTTAATTGTATGTAGATCTTGGGCTTTTGGGGCCTCGTGCATCGCACTTTTGGGACCGTTTTAAAAGGTATTAATCTGGTTAGGGTTAAAATTGGTTTTCAACAAAATGTATTCCGGTCAAAATGACTTTTTATAAAAAGTATTAATTTGGTTCCGGTTAAAATGGGTTATGAGCAAAAGGATTTGGGCCAAAAGGAGTTGTTTAAAAAATTATTAATTTGGTCCGAGTCAAACGGGTCGTTTTAAAATAGTATCAATTTGGTTCTGGCCAAACGAGCTCCTAGCAACATGAGGTTGGGTCAAAACAGTCCGTTAAAAAAAAACAATTTGGTTAGGGTCAAAATGGATTATAAGCAAAATGAATTCTTGTCACAACAGACCATTTAAAAAATATCAAAAGTTATTCGGGTTAAAACGGGCAAATCCCAAAATGTAGTCGGGATGGGGGCTAGCGGCGACATGGAGGTGGCTGCCATGGTGGAGCCGGAAGCATTTAGTAATTTAGATTTGAAATTTAAAGGGTTAACACCTTTTTTGAAGATTCAAATGGAATAGGATGTTCTAATCACTTTAGACTAAAGAATCTATTACCTTCTTCTTTTTTGCTAAAAATAACTAATCAAGGGTATTCTTCTGCGTCTTCTTTGCTAAAATAGTAGTTTTTGTTAATTATTATTATATGATGTTATTTGGAGTCAAAAAACATGTGAAATTACCCAACTATCCCTGACTTTGAGCAAGTGATTATCAACTAATCTATTATCAGATCTAATCTTTTTTTATGATCAATTATGTCACATCTTTTGTGTTTAATGTATGTGCAGTTGGATGAAATCAAGAAAATTGTTGCTGAAATGGCTGGGGTGTCTATAAATTGCGGTTAAAATTGTCGTATCTCCTTATAGGATTTGCCCATTGGGAGCTCACATTGATCATCAGCTTGATACATATTTCTAGGTGGGATGAAAGGAATGACAGGTCTACTATGGGAAACATCCTTACTTGACCCAAATGAGGTATACATTCTAGCCACCTGTCAATATAATCTTCATATATATTTTTATGCTTTAGGAACTATAACTAATTGATAATATTCATATTCGTATATTACACACGAAGTAAGTTGGTGAGTATATATTGAAAGTGATCCTTTTGTTTTCATTATACAGGGAATTCGCTTTCGTGGTCTCTCTATAACCGAATGCTAGAAGGTACTGCAAGCTACAAAACCTGGTGAAGGGCCATTACCGGAGGGTCTTCTTTGGCTTCTTTTGACCGAAAAAGGTAAATTGTAAATGATCCTCATTAATGTTGTTACATTAATTTTATGACGTTTTGTGGTTGTGACGTTGTTGATATTAAGATTTGTTAGATTAGGGTTGGTATATGAACAGACAGATTTTTTTCATATTATAGAAGCAATAATGAATAATTTATAAGGCTTGATCCATATAGCAACCTCAATGAAATTGTTAGGGTTTGATAGACTCAATTATTGTATGATCGATATTGTTAGGGTTTGATCGAGAAAGGTCCCTCAATGAAATGATCGATATTGTTATCTTTAATTGTATTTTATCTTGATTACAGTTTCCTTACTAAATTATTGAATATATTATTTGTTTATTTTTGTATGATTCTCATATCAGTATGCTGAATCATGTTGACAGTACGTAGTTAGGCCTCAAATCAAAACTAATTTCTTTCTTCATTTGTTATCAGTTACAAAATATGAAATCAAAATTAGATATTTTTAGCTTCTATGTTTGCAATGAATGAGTTTGGTGAATTGAAATCAAAATTTTGTTTGGTTGTGTTCAAAATCAGTTGTGTTTAAAATCGGTTGTGTTCACCACACTTAGTTGCGTGACTTCTGCGACCACTGATGTTGCTTTGATTTGTTATGAATTTTGTTTTATGTTTACTCCCTTCATGCTGATGTTAATACTAGGATATTTCTAGCACGATTGTAAAAATCACTAGGCGCTAAGGGTGGAATGATTGTGAACCTGTTTTTTTTTTTTTTTTTTGCTTCTTGATAATTACAAAAATGTAGGAATATGCAAGGTAAGCATGAATTAGATGGATGGCTAGGGAATCTCACATGACAACAGCCTCCTAATATTCATAAAGAATCACACTGGCTAAAGGTAATATATTGAATTTAATATGTTAAGAATATGAAAATCTTGATGTATAAATTCTTGTATGTATTCTTGATGTATATAGTTCATATAATTATAACATGTAAACAACATAATATTGATGCCTCTGAATTTTGTTTGCTTTATTGTAGACATGTGAGCCAAGATTCTTGCTTAAAAAGTTGCCAGTAAATGCAAGAGAAAGGAACATACTTGCCGATTTTATCAAGTGGCTATATACTAATATGTTCCATTGGTATTTGTTTTATGAAGTTATCATTTCAATAATGGACCCAGCAAGTGCAAGATGTGCTAAATACAAAAAAGTTTGGAGATATCGCATTTAGGGACAAAGATTTTAACGATGCAGTTGAATACTATTCAAAGGTAATTTCTTGCAGCTCACAGATTTTGTTCTTTTTTGTATTATTAGTCGATTTACATTTGAACTAATCCTTTATCTTCGGAGTGGAGCGGAATGGAACTAATCCCTCCAAAGATTGAACAATTAGAGGCTGATGAAAATTTGAAGGTAAACTACTATTAAGTTCCCTTTTAGTAGTTTTTTTATCAAGTTTTGATTTCTTTTATTGATTTTTAATGAGATGTTTTTTTGGCCATTTAGGTATATTGAAGATTGACAAAGCTTGTCGGATGTGGACTGTGGGGAAAGAATAGAGGATCTAGAAACATTTTATTCATATCGAATGGCGGGACGAATTGACTTCAACATTTAGGGATTGTTAATCTATTTCATGAGTTTCTTTGTTGGGCAGAAGTTCATTTCTGTATCACCACACCTAAGATCACCAGTGTTTTAATCAATAGTTAGATGATTGCTTTGTTGTTTGTTTACATCATCATATGGTGTGATCCGTTGATCATTTTTTCAAATATTTATTAATTTAAAATTACTGATATTGTTTTGTGTCTTTAAGCCAGTTCTTATGTACCTGGTCAACTTTTATATGCTAACCTTGGAACATAAAATTAAACCTAGAAATTAACATTTGAGTAATAACTTACAAGAATGCATAATAATTTTTTCGTAACATAGTAATGAAATTTTTATATCCTAACACATGTGAATTCATCAAATATTTGTTCACATCATATTTTACATATAAACATAGACAAAAACTTTTATTATTATAGTTATTATAATACTAACACATACTGTCTTTAACATTATTTTATAAAGATATTTAACTAAAGACAAAAATTTAAATGATATATTATAATCTGTTTTTTAGTATTTGATTTCGATCGTTATTAAACCTACCCGTGTGGTTACACGGGTCCTACAACTAGTTAAAAGTAGAGTAAGGACATAAATGGTTTTTTTTTTAAATGAAAGGGTATTCTAGTCATTTTACTGAAATTTAACATCAAAATTAACTAAGTTTGGTGTTAGTACCCAAAGGTGTTACAAAATTGAAACCATGAAACCCGAACCAGTTAGAAAAAAGTTAGTAGCCAAAGGCGAAACTAGCTATAAACCACAGGGTCCAGCTGTGTAATTAACTCATAAATATATATCAATAAGAAAACTATCCTCTCTCTTTCACAAGACATAACATGCAAGATTTTGAAACAATAGTTACAAAATTCATCAATTTTAATGAAAAAAAACACCGCTTGAAAAGTGATATAAAAATAAAAAACTAAATCTGCAATTCACTCTATTAAATTACATATATTTCTTAATCCATTGTGTTAGGTATTTCTGCACCCCATCATATAACCTTAGCTAAGTAATTGTAGGCAATTTCAATAAGATCAAGCCAATACCACGATGATCGATCAATCAATTGAATTTGGCAATTTCAACATCAATCAGTTTAACAGATTCTAGCTAATATCTCTCTGATCTACTAATTAGACATGGAAATCAAAATTAATGGGTTTAAAATTAATGGCAATTTCAACATCAATCAATTGAATTTGGCACTTGCAAGGATTTAAGCTCACGACCTTACATTTGTAAGGAGAACACTGTACCAATAAGTTATGAGTGTTTAGAGTTTATATACCTTAGAATTTTAATCAAAGAGTCTTTTTGTCAAATCCATTGTTTGGTTATTTTATTTCTATTTTTTAGTTTGAATATCCGTTGTTAATTTTCAACCATCCACGAATTAAAAAGTAATTTTTTCCTTCTCATTTCTGTGTAAGCTACGGGCTTTGACGAATAATGTTTTCCCATTTTAATTGGGAATTTTATTTGATTCATGTAACCATTGGTTTCCATAAGTATTTTTTTTTTCCGAAAATTCTTATTTCACACTACACCAGAACTATGTAAAAGTTGTCACTAATGCATATGAATAATCAACATATGTGGCAGATTTTAGATTCGATAACAACGGTTCTAACAAAGATTGCGGTGATATCAACGAATATTATGGGTCATCAACAAACATTGCCACAAGAGAGAGGAAGTTGGGTACAAAGAATATGAAAATCACAGTGTTTCGAGGATTAATGTAAAATAATTTTTCTTGAGATTCAGTGACGAATTATCAGTCAACCGTATCATTCATTCAACTACTTCTCAAAATCGTTAGTTATACGTTATAAATTAGCTCTTACCCAACAAATAATGAAAAGACTAGAAGAAAATATTGTCCAAAATCTTATTTCGTTGTTACCTATTGTTGGAACTAATCTTGTCAACACTCAAAAGTTAGAGTATTTAAATGGATTATTTTTATTTTTATTTTATTTTAGGTGGACGATTTAGTATTTATGGTAGTTATTATTTTATTATTATTTGGTTTCCTTAATGGAATATGTTACTTGTTCTCAAAGAGGTTGTTTATTATAAATAGGAATCACATGTTTAGAGTTTATGCAACTTCAATTTTAATCAAAGAGTGTTTTTTTTTTTTTTTGGGTCAAATCCATTATTTGGTTATATTGAAGAAGGCTTGCTTTCTAACAATTGGTATCAGAGCGGTTTTTTTTTTTGTCAAATCCATTATTTGGTTATATTAAAGAAGGCTTGCTTTCCAACAATTGGTATCAGAGCGGTTTATCAATTTGGGCAGTTTATCAAGGGTTGTTGCGATCAAGAAAGCATGTGCAAAAGGGTTTGTTCATCAAACGGCGGCAGCAGGTGTGATCGAAGTTGTGATCCACAACAGGAAGACCGTAGCATTCAAGGAACAGTGATTGTAGACTTGATCAAAGAAGAAAACCCAGGTGTAGTACAGTGTTAGATCAGATCAACAACGACTTTAAAGGTGGTGAAGTAGCGGGTTTAGTCAAGGTGGAAGTGAAAGGATGTTGTCGTGTTTATGGTTGATGGTTCAAGTGTTTGGACAAGTTATGGGAATGATCCCAAAGGAGTCAGAAAACAGGGGGTGCAATATTGTGTCGTTGCACCAAAGATGTTGATGCAAAGCAACACAAGAGACCGAGTATTAAGGTGGAGGAACTTCGGGTCTTACTTGGTATTCATGACCTAGGAGGAATTTGACAAGATTAGGGGGTTATTGTTGGAACTAATATTGTCAATAATCAAAAGTTGGAGGATTTTAATGAATTATTTTAATTTGTATTTTATTTTAGGTGGAAGATTTAGTATTTATGGTGTTTTTATGTTATTATTATTTGGTTTCTTTATAGGAGTAGGTTACTTGTTTTCTAAGAGGTTCTTTAGTATAAATAGGGATTACATGTTTAGAGTTAATGTTTTTTTTAACTGCAAAATTTTCAACCCCTTAAATATTCGGTCTTTACCTTGCACTTGCAAGGATTTAAGCCCACGACCTTACATTTGTAAGGAGAACACCGTGTTGGTTACAGGCCCCTGATTACACTCACAAAACTCACTAATGTATGTGTATAATACGCAGAGATGAAAAAGTGAACAAGCTACTGTATTCGATTAAAACAAAAGGGTACATATATCAATAGAGCACCTGGCTATATATAGCCTTACAAACACACGTGAGAAAACAAATAACAATAAGTCCAACTGAATAGGAACAAGACCCACTACCTAACTGAACTATCAACGTAAACCTGCATGCAATTCGGTCAACCACAATACCAGGTCAATCTCAACCAGTCCACTATAAAGAAAACGTGCAGCTACACATGGGTATAACCCCTTTTAAAATGCAGCCTATTGTTGACTCTTTCATGACCCGTAAATGAACCAGTGACTCGATAACGTGCCGAACCAATGACCCGCGAACAACCCCGAGTAAACCCAACACACCGTACCACTAGAACAATAAGTTATGAGTGTTTAGAGATATAACTTCAATTTTAATCAAAGAGTCTTTTTGTCAAATCCATTGTTTGGTTCTTTTATTTCTATTTTTCAGTTTGAATATCCGTTGTTAATTTTCAACCATCCACGAATTAAAAAGTTATTTTTTCCTTCTCATTTCTGTGTAAGCTACGGGCTTTGACGAATAATGTTTTCCGATTTTAATTGGGAATTTTATTTGATCCATTAATGAATTTTTTTGGTATATATATATTTTTAAGTAGTGTTTATGTGTTGGACTTGATGAGTCATGAGTATGTGCTACAGGAATATCCCAACACTAAGAACAACTGTGGGTATTGATAAATAAATAACACAAATTATAAATGCATCTTTGCTTGCTTCTTGCCCTTAGTACTAATGTGTGTTTCTCGTGTTTTATCCATTACTCAAACAGCAAGGAAACAAAAAAGAAAAAGAGAATCTCATAAGGAAGAATCACTTGGCAAGAGGTTAAAGAGAGCTTCTTTTGACTTTTGTCTTCATGAATGTTTTCTACTGCTCTATATAAATTAGTGTATTACTAGAACTATAATCAAAGCGGACGTTAAGAAAAAAAGAAAAACATTGTAAGTTTGTTCTTTTCTATATTTGTGATAGTCTTTCTACTAAATTTTCCTTCTCGTAATTATGATTCTACTAGTTTCAGTATAAATATGAGATGTCAATGGTTGATAGCTGTTAATAGCAACGTTATTTCACAATATTTCCGTTTAATTAAATTACTTCTCTCCTTTTATAATATTTAAGTTCATGGGCGGTGATGAGGGTGTGCGGGGAGGACCACGCCCGTGATTTCGAGGGGCACGTGTTTTTTATAAAAAAATCCGATATATATGTTAATTTTTTTTTAAATTAAGTTAGTGAACTTTCACAATATATGTGAAGGACTTTTATACATGTTCCATGCATTGCCAGTGAATAAGGCATTTGCGACCAAAATTACAACGGTCATAAATTTAGCTACCACTATGAATCCGGTCACAACATTTGAGATGCCATTGTCAGTTGCTAAAAGTGGTGACGAAATAACCCAGTTCGCAGATAGGTTGTGAAATGGGATTACCCATGGACGTTAATTTCATATCCATAAAAATTTAGGCAGCAAATGGCTGTTTGTGATGGAAATTCGCAATTTCCTAATGATCCTATAATTAGTGACTACCTGGACACACTTGTGAAAATCTGTTTTTAAAATTGCATGTCTTTATTTAGTTTTTTAGTAAACACTTCAATTTATTACAGAGCAGTAGGGAAGCAAACTATGGCTATGATTGGGATTGTAACAGACGAATTCAAAGAAGAATACTATGACTATTGGAAAACATGTAATTAAAAAGTTATCTAGTTGGTCAAGACTTATGGGATGTGGTCACTAGCGAAGCTACACCTGAGGAGAAAGAGAAGTCACAAGAATGGCAAAGGAAGAATGCTCAGGCTTTGCATGCTATTCAACTCGCCTGTGGATCACAATCTTATGCCAAGTACAAGAAGAAAGCACATGTGACCGCTAAAATAGCATGGGATCACTTGGTTGAAATGCGTCCCATCCCACAACTTTGTGGGGTCGCACATGATCAACAACATGTATCTGGTGAAGTACTAATCTCTCATTACATTTGAGTTGTGCTAATTAGTTATTAGTCTTAGCTGATAAATGTTTATAGAATAATATTTAAATTAATATTGTATAGATAGATGTGATCTCTTGTAATTATAAGGGGATTATGTTTCCTTATTTAGAGATAGGGCAACTTTGTATTCTCCCTATTTAAAGGGCTGTTTTTCTATGAATGAGATCATCAAGAATTCTAAACCATAAAGACTTTTATGGTATCAGATCAATACCCTCTTGGATTACCTAAACCCTAAAATTGCCGATGGTCTCTTTTGTTTTCCCCAGACCCTGCTCCTTTATCAACAAGGCATTGCTCCCTTATCAACAAGGTCCTGCTCCCTTATTAACAAGGCCCTCCCACCATAACCAAACCCGATGAACAACCCTCGTCATCCAAGCCGGCGACAACCTACATCCGGTCTACTCGGTCACCAACATCCAATCCAAAATCCGCACCCTTGACGGTACCTCCGTAACCCACTCGTCCTGGGTCAAGTTATTCAAATTCCACATCGTCGCCTACCGTGTCCTTGACCACATGGACACCACTAAACCACCGGAATATACGGATCCTTCATACACCGCCTGGAAAAAATTAGATGCTTTGGTTTCTCAGTGGATTTATAGCACCGTATCCGATGACTTGCTCACCCGCATTCTTCATATAGAAGCATCCGCCCGAACAACCTAGGAGGAGCTCTAGAATTTTTTTTCTCAGCAATAAGCAAGCCAAAGCAGCCGCTCTTGAATCCCGGTTCGTGAATCTCACTCTCGCCGCCTGTAGTTCCGTGGATGATTACTGCAAACAATTGAAGGAACTCGCCAATAAGCTTACTGATGTCGATCAACCTGTCACCGA
The DNA here is from genome assembly GCA_030545235.1 of Helianthus tuberosus. NCBI lineage: Eukaryota > Viridiplantae > Streptophyta > Magnoliopsida > Asterales > Asteraceae > Helianthus > Helianthus tuberosus. The sequence continues at coordinate 582,931 of JARYGA010055529.1, forward strand.
ATCCCGTTTGGTTTTACAACTTGTTTGCGGTCTCTCCCAAGAGTTTGACACAACCGCTTCCTTGATAAATTCCCAAAAAGCGGATTGGGATCTTGCTAGTAGAATGTTACAGGATGAAGTTATCCGGCAAGCAGCTCGTCAACAACAACCAACTTCGGTTTTGGTTACACCTGTGGCCCCTACATAGCAGCAGGAGTCGGCCTCTCAGCAGCAATCGGCCAACTCATCCTATCAACCAAGCAACAGGGGACGCGGTCGAGGAAAAAGCAGCTCCAACTCTTGTAGGCGACACGGCCGCGGATACAGAGGCAAACCTACGGGCCCTCTTGGCCATTCCAAAATCAATATGGACATCCTAGCTACCCGCAATGGGCTTGGTGGAACACTCCGCCTTGTCCCTATCCGACCCAAACCACATGGCGGCCCAACCAACCCCAACAAAACCCGGCGGCCCATTACCCAAGCTATTACGGTCCAAACCCAGCTTATCCCGGCCCGCCTCCTACTCGTTATGATGCATTGGGTCCATCGGATCTGAGCAAGGCATTCAACACTATGCAACTTAACTACACAGAACCAACTCCCGTCATGGATACAGGTGCGGAGCGTCATGTGACCGAAAACCAAGGTATGATTCGTTACCCTAACTATTTTCCTGTTAACACTAAACTTTTAGTCGGCAACGGACAATGTTTACCAATTGAGGGCTCGGGCACGGGTTACCTACCCATCCATAACGCACCTACATCCTACCCAACATACTTTACAGTCCTCACGTAATCAAAACGTTATTGTCTGTCCGTCGCTTACCCGTGATAATAATGTTTCTGTTGAATTTGACCCGTTTTGTTTTTACTTGAAGGATCTCAAAACTGGACGGCTCGTTTCCCGCCACAATAGCACGGGTGATCTTTATCCTGTCACGCCTCCCACCCTTCCGCCTCAAGCTTGTTTTCTTGCTTCTACAACTTTGCCATGGCATGACCGCCTCGGACATCCTGGCACCCAAGTTTTAGATATCTTAACTAAAAATTTTGGTTTTTCTTGTAATTCGAACAAGTAATCTTTTTTCAATTCTTGTCATTTATCTAATAGCAAACGTTTGTCTTTCTATGATTCTAATTCGTTTACATTCTCTCCCTTTGATATTATACATTGTGACTTATGGACTTCACTTATACCAAGTAAAACCGGGTATAATATTATATGGTATTAATCGATAATTTTTCCAACTTTCTGTGGGTGTACCCTTTAAAATACAAATCCGAAACCTTTACAACCTTCAACAAATTTCACCGTCTAATTGCTACACAATTTAACTGGAACATCAAAACGTTCCAACGTGATTTAGGTGGTGAATTTGATAACCATGCTTTTAAAATTTTTGCCTACCAATACGACCTCTTATTCCGATTCTCTTGCCCCCAAACCTCCTCCCAAAACGGCCGCGTGGAACGTATAATTCATCGTCTTAACGACATCATCCGATCACTTCTAATCTACGCATGCTTACCACCTATGTGTTGGGTTGAGGACCTATACATCGCCACCTATCTTCACAACATCCTCCCCACTAAACGCCTAAACTTCTTCATCCCTACATTTGCCTTGTATCTTCGTCATCCTACCTATGACCATCTACGTGCCCTTGGATACGCATGTTATCCAAATACCTCCACCACTCAACCTCACAAACTAGACCTAAGATCTGTTCATTGCATGTTCCTCGGTTACCCTCCGGATTTCCGGGGTTACCAATGCTCTGATCCTACCACGCGCAAAGTCCAGATCTCTCGCCACGTGACGTTTGACAAACAAACCTTTCCTTACACCATGCCCACCCCTCCTGCCACATACTCCCTTTTAGATGACACCCCCCCCCCCCCCGGGGGGGGTTCTCTTTCCCTCAGACTATACCATCCTCGTCCCAACCACACCCTCACACACATCGGACTTCTGTTTCACTTACTCCCGCCGAACAAAACCCAACAACCCCACCATAAACCCACCCGAACAAGCTCCCACCTCTGACCCAAACCGTAACCCATCCTCCGCTGCTCCAGCAACCTCCACTCAATCCTCTCACCAGCCAAGTACGGCCCCTCCTCCTGTCCATAACACCTCTCGGCCCAACCCATCAACTAACACTCACCACATGACCACCAGTTCCAAAGCCCACCGCATTCTTCACACTACCTCTATCTCCCCGGTTGCCACATCCTAGGCGCGGGCCTTTGCTGACCCTCATTGGTTGCATGCTATGCAGGCGAAGTTTAGTGCTTTACATGAAAATGCTACATGGGAACTAGTACCGCGACCACATGACTGGGCGGTCATTCGTTGTATGTGGTTTTTCAGGCATAAATTTAAATCAGATGGGTCGTTGGAAATATACCAAGCATGTTTGGTTGTTAGTAGGAAATCTCAAACGGTTGGCATTGACTGTGATGACACTTTCAGCCCGGTTGTCAAACCGGCTACCATACGGTCCGTCTTGTCTATTGCGGTTTCTCGTTCCTGGCCCATCCATTAGTTGGATGTCAAGAACGCTTTCCTACATGGGAATCTAAACGTGACAGTATTTATACATCAGCCCCCGGGCTTTACCGATACGCGCTTTTCTAATTTTGTGTGCAGGTTGAAAAAGTCGCTTTATGACCTTAAGCAAGCTCCTCGGGTAGGGTACACGAGATTCGCCAGTCACATTTTATCTAAGGGTTTCCGCGGCAGTGTCTGTGACAACTCACTTTTTGTCTACACACACGGCTCTCACACTGCTTATTTGCTTTGATAGGTTGACCATATAGTTCTCATAGTTCTCACAGCCTCTTCTAACGAGTTATTACATGATATTATTCGCATGCTCTCACGAGAATTTGCAATGACCGACTTGGGCCATTTATATCATTTTTTGGTATTCGGGTGACCCGAAATTCTAAAAGTTTATTTTTGAATCAAGCCTAGTATGCGAAAGACATCATCTCCCGCACATCCATGTCCTCTTGTAAACCGTGCACCACACTGGTTGACTTGTCAACCAAAGCTAGTGCATCTCATGGTCCTTTGTTTCATGAGCTGACTCTCTATCGCAGTCTCACTAGTGCTTTACGGTACCTTACGTTCACACGCCCAGATATCTCATATGAGGTACAAGAGGTTTTCCTTTTCATGCATGAACCTTGGGATCCTCACGTTGCCTTTCTCAAAAGGATATTACCGTATTTACAGAGGATGATAGATTATGGCATTTGCATTGGTAAATCTAGTACCCATTCTTTGGTAGCCTATTCTGATGCAGATTGACGAGGTTGTCCTGATTCCCGTCGTTCTTCGAGTGGTTACTGTGTTTTTCTTGGCGATAATCTCATTTCGTGGTCATCTAAGAGGCAACCCAGTATTTCCTGTTCTAGTGCTGAGGTAGAGTATCATGGGGTTGCAAATGTTGTGGCTGAAGCCACTTGGTTACGCAATTTACTTCTTGAGTTACACCTCCTGCTTCGACATGCATCCGTAATTTACTGTGATAATTTTTCGGCTGTCTACATGTTTGATAACCCGGTTCAACATCAATGCACGAAACATATTGAGATAGACATTCATTTTGTTCGTGAGATAGACACAAAATTATAAGTATTTGAGTACCTGAGTTTTCAATTTGTAACAATTTGAGAACAATTTATTAACTCTGTCTATAAAGTCTGTTAGTTATAAGCGTATTTTAGTTATTTACAAATAAAGTACAAGTCTTTAATGTACAAGATATATTTATATCCCTTTTATATTATTCTATACAAATCACAAATTTGATCTCTGCCTCTCTTCCTCATCTCCCTCTCTCATTTAAACCTTCTCACCACTTCCACACCACACCCACCGCATTCCCCCACTACACCACCAGATCTATTTTATTTCTCTCTCTCTCTCATCTAAACCCTTCACGGAATCGTTTTCTTTCTCTCACTAGAGCCACAACCAGATCTGGTTCGTTTTCTTTGTATCTAATAAACCTTCACATATTTATTTTCTTTCTCTCTACATCTGGTTCTTGACTAGAGAGGGAAAGATGGGGTGGGATGTTGGTGGTTACAGACAGATGAAGGGGTTAGGGTGTGAAGATGGTGTGAGGTTGAATCGATGTAAATGGTGGCTGTTGTAGAGACGAAGGTATAATCAGCCACGAGGTTTGGGCTGTGGATGTCAACGACAATGAATGTGGGGCCAGCGTGGTACGATGGTGACGGCTATGAAGTTGGTGGTCAGGGGTGATGTTTGTGGTGAGGGTTTAAGTTAACCGGGGTGGTGGCATGTGGTGACGGGGAATCTGAGATCCGAGGTGGTGTTTGCGGGGATGATGACAATGGTGTGTTCCTGTTATTAATTTTGGTCGATAGATGGTGGTGGTGGACTGCTGGTAGTGGTGGTGTCCGTTGGACTAATGTGGTGGTGGTGATGGTGTATGGTGGTTGTGGAGTAGTTAGAGAGAAATGAAAATTATAGGGAGAGAATTTGTGTTTGTGTGGAGAAGTTTCATTTAATTATACTTTTAATACATAGGGGCATTTTAGTCTTTTCCAAAAAAGTTAGAGTAAAATGCCCGGATGGTCCCTGTGATTTTGTAAAGTAACACCTATAGTCCCCAACTTTTGGAAATTACACCGGTGGTCCTGTGGTTCACAATTTGTTACTCGGATAGTCCCTGGAGTGGATGGGGGTTAGTTTTCTCCGTTAAGTTCATCTGAAATTACTTATATACCCCTTGCTTTATTAAAATATAAGAAAAAAATTCACACACATATATAAACACACACTCACTGTCTCTAAAACACACACGCTCTGACTCTATCTACTCTCTCTCTTTCTCAGGAAAACCACCACCACCTATCGCCACCAGTACCACTACCTGCCACCACCACCCGCCCTCACACCACTACTACCCACCCCCACACCACAACCACGACCACCATCACAACCTTCGATTCCAACGAATCTGATGTTAACCAAAATGAATGATTCCAGCGAAGCGAATCTGATGTTGGGCTCGTTTCAAGGTACACCGAAGTTCAGTTCGACGGTAAGGGTTTAAGTTTGAAAGGGATTTGAATGGAATGTGTGGTGAAGTAGGAGTTGATGATGGTAACGGGTTGGAGTTGGTAGGAGTGGTCGGTGGTGTCGACAACGATTGGCGCCGGTGGAGTGGAGGGCGGAAGGACGGCTGCTTCAGATAATGTAAATGTGGAATTATGTGAGTGCCAAATGTATATAACTTGTTTGTATAACATCTTTGTTTGTCTTTAAATTAGTGAAATACATATATACACATATATTACAACAATCGGAATTACTTTGGTTGAGGTTTGATCGGAATTACTTTGATATGGGTTTAAATTTGGGGTTTTGATACGGTGGTTGTTGTGGTCGAGTGAAGGTGGTGGTTGTGGTGGTCGAATGATGGCGGTGGTGGTGAGGATGTTTGCAAATGAATATGGTGGTGGCGTGGGTGTTTGTAGGTGAAGATGAGGGAGATGACGAAGAAGAAAGAGGTGTTCTGGTGGTCGAGTAAAGGCAGTTGTAGGTTTAGGTTGGAGGTGGTGCGGTGGTAGCGGGATCAGGTTGGAGGTGGTGCGGCAATGGTGGGTTTAGGGTGGCAGTGGAGGTAGGTAGCTATGGTGGAGGTGGGTGGCTATGGTAATGGTGGCCGGTTGTTTATAAGGGGGGGAGGGGGTGAATAAGGTGGGCCCACACTTTTAATAATCCATATTGGTTTTTTATTTTTTATAGGGAGGGATAAATAAGTAATTTCAGATGGATTTAACATAGAAAACTAACCTCCATGCACTCCATGGGCTATCCGAGTAACAAACTATCGAACCACAGAGACCACCGATATAATTTCCAAATGTTGGGGACTATAAGTATTATTTTACAAAACCACAGGGACCATCCGGGAATTTTACTCAAAAAGTTAACTGACTTGATTAACGTGATACAAATTTTCACTAAGACAGTTACAAATTGAAAAAATAGGTACTCATGTAGTTAAAAGTTTTGATTTTAAAATCAGATAGTTAAAACCATTAAAACATAGGGACTCAAAAAGAATTTATGTGTTTTTAGAATGTACCACTTTGCTGTGGTTTTCACTGTTTGTACCCTCTCCTCACGTGCTAAATTGGTTATATCGCTACTTTATTTTATCGGGTACATTTAGCCTCACCCTTTTTTTTGTTTTTGTACTATTTTTGTTGACATTTTTTTAATTATTTTACATATATTTGCAACAAGTATTCATAATTTAATTTTGATCTTTTTACGGATTTGCAACGTAAACTGGGCGTTCGCAAATTCTGCAACTTATTGCTCACATGTTAATTTTGCAACCGTTACGATTTAGGTCGCAAAGTAGTGGCCAACTTTGTGGTCGCAAAGTTCAGTCATAATTGTCCTGTTTTTTAATAGTGTATGGCGAATTGCGTGGTTATTTTTTGTATTGAAATTATTCAACTTTGTGTTATTTTAATAGTGTATTAGAATGTTCACAGATTTTAAAGAGCCCCATCCATATGAAAACCTATACAACGCTGTTCAATCTGATGACATCAAACAAGTGAATGATATCCTTAAGAAGGACCCCAAAGCTACAACAGCAAGGGTATCTTCATATGGAGATACAGCTCTACATATTGCAATCCTCTATGGAAGAACACATATTGCACAAGACTTGGTAAATAAGATGCCACCAGAGGGATTAGAAATTAGTAATAAGTTTGGTGCCACTCCTCTTTCCCTATTTGCGGCGATGAATGAAAACCTAGAACTGGCTAAAGCGATGGTGGAAAAGAATCATAATCTGGTTTGCATAACAAATGGAAATACGGACCAGAGTTCCCTTCCCGTAATTGTGGCATCAAAGTATGGTAGAAAGCAAATGGTTCACTATCTCTACTCCAAGACTCCAAAAGAGCTGCTAAACGGACGGGATGGGGTGATGCTTCTGAATTATTTGATCACCGCAGAATTCTTTGGTTAGTGAGTTGGATTTGTTTTGTTCACAGTTGTTATTCATATAACCGGAAAAAAGCATCTTGTTTTGGTCATTTCTGTACTACCCAAAACTAACAATCTTTTGATGTAAATGCTGTAGATATTGCTTTCAAGCTACTCAACTTGTTCCCAAATCTAAGCATCATGGCGGATCACAATGGCGAATATGCTGTTCACAAATTGGCACACAAGCCTTCAGCATTTGCAAGTGGAAGCAAATTTCCATTTTGGAAAGAATGGATCTACAATCGTAAGTAATCACATTTTATATACCTTTATGTGCTCTTACAGTAACTCAACAAGGAATCAATTCCATAGAATTTTAGTATGATCTAGAATCATCACCGTCAAACTGGGCGCACGACTTTTATTGGTTTTTCATATCACACGAAAATAAATTTAGATTTACTTTTGCTGATTCCTCTTAACACTAAAATTTACGTATATATTAATAATTACAAATAATTTTAATTTACACATTCAAATTAATTAAGCAACAAGATGTAATATATACTGTTGTAGACTCGCCTACCATTCTTATTTCTACAAAAAGGAAATAACAGCAACAACTAGTTGTCCATCTCTATGTCTATGACATGAAAACCTCAGTCACGCTGGTAATTACATTGATGCATGTATGCATTCTAAACAGGTGTGTGTAGATATTCTCCAAGGGATGTTGACACCAAAGGAACTAGAGGGACAAATGGCTCTCAACACAAAATCATTGAAGGGACAAATGCCTCTCAACATGTAACCGATATCTCTGATGAAGAAGAATTCATCATCCAGCCTAGCTTACAATATCGGATAGGTTGGATCTTGCTACAGTTTTTCGGTATGCAGACTATAGTTCTTGGCACAAATGCACTTCTCTTCCTGAAATTTTTATATTAAATGAAGTGATTTTATGTAAATATGCGTGTTTAATTTTACTTGCAGTGCCTGATATCAAGAATTTGCATGACAGAAAGTTAGTAAACTATGAAGCAAATAAACTCCTCATCCTCATTTGCAAGAAAATAAAAGGTGTGAGTGACTCAAAGCTTGACATGATGGAAATAGACAAAGCAGTAATGACTGCAATTAAGTATGGAATAGTTGAGTTCGTCAACGAACTACTAGAAATTAATCCGGACTTCATATGGAGGGAAGACAAAAGAGGAAGATCAATCTTTTCACATGCAATTGTTCTACGCAACGAAAAAATATTCAGTCTTTTTTATAGATTGGGAACAAAGAAGAGCATAGTGGCCAGTCGACATGATATATTTCAGAATAATTTTCTACATCTTGCAGCTAAGCTCTCTCCTCCAGCTCATCTTGAGCATATTTCAGGACCTGCCTTACAAATGCAGAGGGAATTGCAGTGGTATAAGGTAGAACAAAATTTGTCTCTTGGTTCCTTTTGGTATCTTGTGGAAATGTTTTAGATGAAATTGTTAAAATTAACTTTATTCTCTAACAAACATTTTAGGAGGTGGAAAGGTTAGTACAACCCAACTACAAAGATCATCTGAATGAAAGCCATAGAAAGCCTCGCACTTTATTCAGTGAAGAACACAAGGATCTAGCAAAAGAAGGCCAAAAATGGATGAAGAACACTGCAGGATCATGTATGGTTGTAGGAACTCTTATTGCTGCAGTCATGTTCACAACTGCCTTCGTTAATTCCTTAATCCATGTGGGTCAAAAGTAGTGGGTAGTTTATGTAAATAGTTAATAGTTAGTTTATGTTATAATTAGATTAGTTAGTAAAGTGTGAGGACCGGAAGCAACAAAATGAAACTTTATAACCTACATGTTGGAATCGACACATCCAGGGGACACACCCCTTCTCTGATCGACGACAGAAAACAAGAACACAGGGACGCACCCTTTCATCATCGATTGAGAGCCACAAGATCAAAGGACACGTCTCTTCATCAAAAGACACAACGGTTCAGACACACCTCTTAGATATGTATAAATAGGGTTAGATATTTCAATTGTATACACACATACTCATACATTCAGAATCATTATTTATTCAGAAATCAAAATACTAGTTTGTTTATTATTGTTCTTTATTACTTTGTTCATCATCAAGAAGATCTGGGCAACAGTGGTATCAGAGCCAAAGGCTCGAATCGAAGGCACGTTCTCAATCAGCGGAAATTGATGTTCGAATCGCAGACACGTTCTCAATTAGCGGAAATTGATATTCTAATCGAAGGTACGTTCTCAATTAGCGAAAATTGAAATTCGAATCAGTGTTCTCAATTAGCAGAAATTGAAATCCGAATCCGGTCAGTTCCGAAGTTCGAAATCAGAAACGAAATTTTTTAAAAGGAAATCAAAATTTGTTCTGGTGTGGTGTATTACAAAGGAGGCGTGAACAGGAGTTTGTTTTTGAAAATCAATTGCAATCCAAGTTTGACTTTTTTCAAACTTGATTATTTAATTGTTTACTCACAATTGGAAGGATTGTTGATTGGAATCTCTGTACGAAACCATAAGAAATAAAGCCAAGGGTTGGCTGGTGAAAGTTCTAGAATCACAAAATAATAACCAAGTGGGTTATTTAATTAAGTTGGTGGTCACCGATTATAAGAAATACCACCAGATTTGAGTGGTGTTTTTGGTACATCATTAAACAAGGAAGTTTGCATTACAAGATCAAAAGAGGACAGAATCACGATAAGAGAAGTCGGTCGGTTCGCAAATTCCAGGTTCTACGTTCTATTTTTCTGGAATTTATATAAGGTTTAGAAATTGTTTTGATTCCACGTTAGAAAGTTAGTGTGAATTTTTGGAATCATAGATTTTGGTTTTAGGAGAAAACCAAAGTTTAGAAAGTGAAAATTGTTGGAAAAGAAATTATGGCGGATTCAGGAGGAGCCTCTCCGTCAAACGCGGTAGTAATTAAAGAGAGTAGTTCGTTCTCCCAGTTTCAGTGTCCTATCTTAAAGTCTACAAACTATACGGTATGGGCAATCCGTATCAAAACCATACTTAGGGCAAACGGATTATGGGAAATGATAGAACCAAAGGAAAATACGCAAGCGGATGAAAAGAAGGATATGACGGCAACTGCGTATCTATTTCAAGCACTACCGGAAGATATGATAATACAAGTTGCAAGTTGCAATAGTGCAAAAGAAATCTGGGATGCATTAAAGACTAGGCACGTCGGTGCAGATCGAGTGCAAAAGGCACGTCTTCAAACGCTCAAAACAGAGTTTGAGATGTTAAAAATGAAGGAGGAAGACACTATCGATTCGTTCACTGCAAGACTAAATAGCATTGTCACGAGGGCAAGTGGTCTTGGATCAACTTTTGATCAACCGACTTTAGTACGGAAACTTTTAAGTTCTGTACCGAGAAGGTTCGTTCAAATTGTTGCAACCATTGAACAATTCGCTGATTTAGAAACAACGACGCTAGACGAGACAATTGGAAGATTGAAAGCTTATGAAGAAAGGACCAATCTGGTGGATGAAAACCTGGTAGATGATCAAGAGAAACTTATGTTTACACGACGCGACAAGAACTATGGTCGTGGAAGGCGTTTTGGAAACCATGGACAAGGAAGGTTCAATTCATCACAAGGCAAGTGGCGTGATGAAAAGTTTAGACAAGAAGAAAGAGACGGAAGTATCTCGCGTGATGATTCCAAGAACAAGGACGAAGGTTATGATAGGAGGAATAGAAACCCTAGATATCAAAATCGCTTCAAGAAAGATATGAGAGAAGTGGAGTGTTACAATTGCCATGAGTTTGGACATTATGCCTCTCAGTGCCCGAAAGCAAAACAAGCACAGGAGGAATCACACTTATTAAAAGAGGACGAGGAACCAACACTCTTGATGGGAATTACAGAAGAAGAAAGTTCAGAAACAGAAAGTGATATGAAAAGAGAATTAGAATCTTGGAAGTTTTATATGCTCCAGGATTTTGAAATAAAGAAACAAGAGTTCGAGACTGAGATGAAAAACAGAGAAATACAGTTTGAAAGGCAAATGCATGAAAGGGAAACATCATTTGCAGAAAAGATGAGCAAAGAAATTGAAAAGTTGAAGTCAGAAAGCATACGGTTAGAGACAAACAAGAGATGCAAGGGATGCGAAGAGATATCATCCAAGAACGAATTATCACCAGAGAACAACATTGTCAAAGATGACAAATCAAACTGCAAGAACAGGAAACATGAAGTAGTTCGTGATATACCATCTAAAGACGAACCTGACAAAGACATAGAAGATGACACGCATGTTAAAGATGGTGATATTCAAATGTGTGAAGACATCAAAGAATTTGCTCATGTTCAAAACAAAGTTCGTGTTACAATTGTTGGAGAATCAGATCAAGAAGTCAAGCAAGTGACCGGTAGAAAACCGAAGCTTAAAGACAAGGATCTTCAACAACAAGTTCGTGATAAAGATGGAGAAGCACATGATGGCAATCAAGACATGGAGAAAGACCAAGGTGCAAGGAAAGATGTTCAAGGCATGGATTAAGAAATTAGGGGGGAATATTGATAGTTAATTCCTTAATCCATGTGGGTCAAAAGTAGTGGGTAGTTTATGTAAATAGTTAATAGTTAGTTTATGTTATAATTAGATTAGTTAGTAAAGTGTGAGGACCGGAAGCAACAAAATGAAACTTTATAACCTACATGTTGGAATCGACACATCCAGGGGACACACCCCTTCTCTGATCGACGACAGAAAACAAGAACACAGGGACGCACCCTTTCATCATCGATTGAGAGCCACAAGATCAAAGGACACGTCTCTTCATCAAAAGACACAACGGTTCAGACACACCTCTTAGATATGTATAAATAGGGTTAGATATTTCAATTGTATACACACATACTCATACATTCAGAATCATTATTTATTCAGAAATCAAAATACTAGTTTGTTTATTATTGTTCTTTATTACTTTGTTCATCATCAAGAAGATCTGGGCAACAGCCTTCACTATACCTGGTGGGAATGACGATAAATCTGGCCTACCCGTAATGTTAAACACCAACAAAACTGACAGGCACTCATTCTTGGTATTTATCATATCAAATGGACTCGCTCTCTTCACATCATCAACTTCTGTGCTGATGTTCTTAGGAATTCTCACTGCACGATACGGAGAGGATGATTTTCTTGTTTCCTTGCCCACCAAATTAATCATTGGAATGTCATGCCTTTTCTTCTCTATAGTTACCATGATGATTTCTTTTGGTGCTGCAATGTTTCTTATGCTCCATAAGACACTACCGTGGGTGTGCTTGCCTCTTGTTCTTTTATCTACTATCCCAGTTGTTCTCTTCTCTGCCCTTGAGTTTCCTCTCCTAATTGAAATGATCGTTCGTACATATGGAGCAACAATTTTTGACAAACATGATAAACATGACTCCATCATCAAGAAAATTCTGCAATGTGTCCTACTACAATATAGAGGGCTTTCAACGACGGACATATATAACGATGATCCCCCACAAAAGGGGAAGTCGCCTTTAAACTGTCAGTGAAGGTCCGTCAACGCACATAGTGTGAGTAAATATCACCAACAGATCACCGCCAAGCATTTCGTTGTCCGAATAATTAGCATAATTGTGATTTAACCTAAGTTATTTTGTAATTAGTTGTATTATTGTTTTAACCTAATTTTAGGCAGTTATCTTAGTTAATTACCCAACCGGTGTGAAGGGATCATGCACCTCATTTGTAAAAACCTTATGTTAACTTATCTGTTGTATACACTCTGTCTATACATCTCTTTCTATCCAAATGAACCAATCAAAGGCGTATGTGATTAATTTCTGATTCGAATGAAAAACACGATTCATCGGTTGAATCCATCATGCGTCGATTTATCATTCTCGACGAACCTCTGTTTTCATCGTTGAAATCTATTTTTATCAATTAAACGAACCATAATAAAAGAATTATTTAGTTACTGTTATACGAAACTGAAAACAACTCCTGCTTATTTGGAACAAATTAAACCATCACTTTGATTCTTTTTTTTTAAACCAGATCAATGTTTACGGGATATAAAAACCAGATGCAAAGAAACTTTTTATAACAAAAGAACAAATCGGAAATCAAGTATTTGTTAAAACCATATCGATTAAAACCCTTGATTTACGTACTAAACTCTAATGATTTACCTACTAAACTCTAATTATCTGACAAGTGTTGATAAAATTCTCAAATAAATTTGTAATCACACTCCTTTGAATTTTTCGGATAGAAACCAGAAGCGAAGGCAGGAACCATTTATACTTTAGTAGGTTATAGCAAGATGCCCGCGCGATGCGGCGGGAGCGACACAATGCATTGTGATACTCTTTTTTTTGTAGTTTTCTTATTCATATAATATTTATTGTAGCATTATTGTGATAGATATACATCAAAAGCGAAGTAATCGGGTAATCCATTTCATTGTGTTTGCAAGGTTCGATCGGTTCGTTTATTATCCTCAGCCGAAGCCAAAACCAAAGTCATCGGTTAGTCTATTTTTCTTAACCAATCGGTTTTCGGTTAATTACTTCGGTTTATTCGGTTAGATTGATGGTTTTCGGTCTGCTACAATCAATTTCAGTTAATAGCGAAAACCAAACTTGAGCTAAAACTTTTACTTAGAAATATATAAAATTCAGGTAGAAATACATTAAATGAAAGTATAAATATACGAAATTGAGTTATAAAATATGAAATATATAAACTGTAGGTATAAAAGCTTGAATTATATGAAAATATGAATAATTCGGTTCGGTTCAGCTAATTCTGGTTAAACGAGAGTACAAAAAATTGATAACCGGTTTTTGGTTAATTCGGTTTTCAGTTAATTCAATTTTTGGTTGATTTTGGTTCGTTTCGTCTGTTTTCGATTTAGGTTAACGATTTAATTATTGCTCACCGATAACCGGTTTTGGTTAATAACCAATAGATGTGCGCGCGATGCGGTAGGAAACACATACATTGGCACGATGTGCATTGTTCGGTTGGTTAGATTATTATACTCACCAAAATCGAGGTTATCTATTAGTCTATTTTATTTACCAAACTGTTATCAGTTGATCGGTTTGGTTTATTCAGTTAGATTCACGATTTTTTGTTTGATTCATTTAATTCCAGTTAATAGTCAAAATCAAACTTAAGCTAAAACTTTTGATTAGAAATACATGATATTTAGGTATTAATACATGAAATAGATGTATAGGTATATGAAATGGTATAAATACATAAAATGAGGGAATAAATAGGAAATACATGAACCGAATGAATAAAATTTAGAAATATATAAGAATATGAATGCTTCCATTCAGTTAATTTTGGTTAAATGAGGGTACAAAAAAATCTATAACCGTTTTTGGTTAATTCGGGTTTCGGTTAATCAGTTTTCAGTTAACTCAATTTTTGGTTGATTTCGGTTCGGTTTCGATCAACAATGCAGTTATTACTCACCCTTAGACAATTTTTATCACGTAACATATCAATTTTTTAAATTAAAAAAATATAACAATACAATACTCAAATTAAAGAGAACAAAATACTCGTTTATATGGTGTAATTTAAAAAAAAGTATATTAACGTACCAAAATGTTAATGACCGATTAAAAATGGGGGGAGGGTAGTTTTGTTATAAGGGGATAAAGTCTAACTACTAACTAATTATCTATATATTTTTAAAGATAAGGGTTTAATCACATAACATTGGGTAGCTATTAAATATTCTGGGATAATGTCTAAGTATTTTAGGCTTTAATCACTGTATACTAAGGCATTGTCTATTTGTACCTTTTAATCTACACGTTAATACTGACTAAAACAATTATCATACGTCGACAAAAATGAGTAGCTCATCATGGTACTTTTGAATTTTTTTTAAAACATTATAGTTTATAAAATATGGCAAGAATATGTTAAAAAATTATAAGTTTGTTGTGGAGAAAAAAAGTGTACATAATTACCCATAATTATGTTAAAACTTAGGGATTTAAATGTAATAAATGAGGGAATAAAATATAATTATCGTTTGAAAGACCAATTTACCCTCATTTTAGGGTGTATTTATAAATTAAAAAGGGAAAATTTCTTATTTTTTGCGTATCTTAAAATTATGCTCTCCCCTCATGCATTATAATATAGTATAGATAACCTTATGTATCATAGGAATTGAATAAATAAAAAATTTAATAGTTAGTATTCAAGATTTACGAATTATAAATCCATATTTTAAGCCGCTTTTTAAATATCAAAATAAATTTTATGTATTGTCTATAATCAAAACATGTGAGCATTACCAAATTTATAAATATAAAAACATTTCACATATCTATAAAAATACATGTTTTAAAATAAAAATGATCGCAATTCCACCACAATCATAATAACTATAATCGACATACTATGAGTAAAACCTAAATCACCATACAAGTAAACATGATTGAAACTAAATGTCATGTAAAATGGAAATACAGATTAGTGTAATGATATTTGTTAGAAATTTCGTATGTAACATTGTGGATACAAAAATATTTGGCACTCACATAAGAATGTATTTCTATATACTAGTTTTTCAATGTTTTGAAATTACTATATATTACTATTATTATTACTATATATTACTATATATTAAAAAACAAAATGAAATGAACAGTGTTTTAAATATATTATAATATATATATATATTTTTAATACATTTATTATTTTAAAATAATAATAATAATTATTTTCTTTACTTTCTAAGTTGGATAAGCTTGGTGTCAAGGTATCGAAAATACCGGTACGGTCCAGTTCATTATCAGTACATGAAGGAAAAAATCGGCACTAGCCTGATACAGAAAACTCCAAAAGTCGGTAACGGATTGAGTTTGAAAATCTTTTAGTTCGGGAAATTCGGTACTGCTACACGGTACCATTTGCTTATCATCCCTGATCACGGGTGTCGTACAAACAACAAGAGTACTGTACAACTTTTTCTTGTTGATTTTCTTCAACTTTTAATGATTTCTTTTTTTAGTTTAAGGGGTAGGGATGGGCTCAATGGCAACCCATACCGAAAATACCAGTTACGGTACCGGTATATGAAAGTAAAAATGGGTCACGAACCGGTACCAGAAACTCCAAAAGTCGGTATCGAATTGGTACTTAGGATCTTTCGGTTCGGGAAATTCGGTACCGGTACCCTGTATTATTTGCTCATCTCTGACCACAAGTCTCATACAAACAACATCATTAACATACTACTTTTTTGGTTGATTTTCTTTCGATTATTTTTTTACTGCTTTTTACATTTTCTTTTTATTTTTGTTAGTGGTTCCATGTGCAACGCGCTCGTATAGTGATTTCAAAACACATGTAAACACAGACTAAATAACAAAAAAAAAGTTCGCCGTAACGCGGCTAGAGTGATAAACCTAGTTATATTAATTTATATTATAATATGAACAGTTATAATTTATGAATATTAGAGATACAGACAATGATTATACATTGTTATCATTTTATTATTATAAATATATATTGTTTTTGGCTATTATTATTATATGGTTGATATTACATATTTTGAAAAGTTAGATAACAATTCAATTAAATAATTAACTAACTGATACATATATAAAAGATAAAAGATTTTCTAAATCTGGTCAGAAAAGGAGTTGGCTACAAAGTCCAAATTTAAAAAAAATATATAAAAAGTCATAAAACACCATAATATCAACTATAAAACACACCGAAAACCCAAAAATAACATAATGATGATTACTAAAACATCATATATGTGGGTTTTGTGTTGTGTGTTTGGATGATAAGGCTGTGATTTTGGAGTGACTAACATTATTGTGTTTTATGTTGATTATCATATAGTGTTTTATATTTATAGTTCTATGATAGTGTTTTTGAAGTTCTTATAGACTATTAGGGTTTGAATATGGTGTTTTATTAATATTCACTCAATTATTTCTGGGTTTTATAGGGTTAGCTCAAAAACAAAAAAGAAAAATAAAAAACGCACATGTTGTAAAACACAACTCTA